>JARHVA010000005.1:4817500-6017500 GCA_037957365.1 Torreya grandis | reverse complement strand
CTGTTGAACCTAGCATAAATTAATGTTGATACAAGGGGAATTTTGGTCCATAGGTTTCACTATTACATGTTATATATTACTATGACCTTTGTACCATATTAACTTACCTAAATTTATTAGACATGCCTTGCTAATTACTATTCCTTTCACAGTGACACATGATATGTTATTTTAATATGACATGATATTTGATATATATTAATGGTGTAGACTAGTTCATTGTCATATTCTCCATTGATATTGTTACTCTTATGATATTTATGCTTGACTATTGTGTGTGGTCCTTGGCCTTTTTTGATGTAACAACCTTGATTTCCCATTTTTGAGACATCTTCCATGTCTCCTTTCATGTGGCCTTTGGCCTTATTTGTTGTAAAAATTTATGTCCCTTATATCCAACCCTTAGCTTTATGTTTAACACTAACTATGGAGCTTATTGAACTTGTTGTACTTGTTGAGCTTGATGACATTGAGTGGTGCCTTAATTTACATCATGTATTTTTATTATGTGGTCTTATTCAATTACACTTCTATTGTATACTTCATTGATACACTTATTTATACATGACACTTAAATATCTTGCATTTCATATGTTACATGCATACCTTGATCGATATATACACTACTATGATTACATATTCTCCACATAATCAAATGATATTACACGATGTTATTATATACATGAAATAATATAGTTAACTCTTCTTTTGAAATGACTGACCTACAGGATACATCCCTCGTTTCAAAATAGGTAATTACAATGGGATTGTCATAGAGACATAAGCCTCCATAAGAAAAAAATTAAAGAAAAGTATAAATTTCAAAGATTTCATAAATTCATATGGTTCACATATCATATTCATTTAGATATTAACACATATATAGAGTACATGGTCATATGCCATATATATGCATTCACTCTATAGATACATGAGTGTATATTCATACAGACTTGAGTGCATATGCATAGGTATATGCATACAATTTACAGGAATGATAATTTCATATTTCCATATATAAATACATTTGAGATTAAGGTTCTCAAAATTTAGCATACAAACACATGGAATTATATATTAGTTGGTACATATTCAAGGGACATGATATTGGTTCATGCATATACATAGTGGTATAATATATAAATAAATGCAAAATGGTTTTCATTCCACTTCACATTTGTTAGATTTGTGTTCATGACAGGGACATGGACATGGTCCATTATCTTTCAATTATGCATTATATTTTATATTCAATGAAACAATAATGTCAAACCTGCATACATGATGGGGGTAAGAACATTGTTTGTTCCATTTTGATAATGTTTTTTTTAAAATTCTACATGGGTGAAACTTGATCAAACTAGATCAAGACATTAACATTGAAGCTATAATCCATATGTAGTGGTTTATTCACTTTATTTGAGAAAAATTTGCCTGATAATTCTCGCATTTACCTATGTAATGTTTTCTTTGAGAAAACCTGGCCACATAGTTATATCTCTTTCCTTCATAGTTATTTATGTTAGTAAATTGCATATTTTTCCTCATGTTTATGAGGGTTGGGACATGTTTATTTTTAATTCTAGGATCAATCATAGTTTCAAAATTTTTGGGAATGATCACGTCAACTCTCCATGTGCTTCAGTTAGGAAGCACAAGTTATAGGTAAAAAAATATTTACTCACATATAGGTGTACTCTTTCTTCTTCTTTTTTTTTTAAAATTTTTAATTTTTAATTTTAGATTTTAGATTTTACATATGGACATTGGCTGCTTCATTTTCATTACTAGTTTTCATGGACAAACATTATACATTTGGAGCCATTTTCAAAAAGACAAAGTATATTGTAAAAACTTAAGTAAATTTTACCCTTTTACTCTATAAATTCCCTTGCTAAAAAAATGAGCTGGGGGAGGAAGTATTTGTATATATTAAAATTTTATCTTCATTACTTCATGATGAAAAACTTGACACATATTTACCATGAATGACTTGAGCACTCAAAGTCAATGTGATCCCATATTCTTTACACAATGCCACCAAAGGTTTACCTCTAAAACTCATGGCATTGTCAGCAATTATCTTGATAGGCACACCAAATTTACAAATAATGTAATTCAACATAAATTTCATGATCACCTGATGTGTGGCCTTCTTTGTAGGGATCGCCTCAACCCATTTTTTGAATTAGTCAGTTGTAACCAATATCCACTTATGCTCAATGCTTGATGTATCAATAATCTCCCCAATAAAATCCATTCTCCATTGTCTAAATTGGCCTTTAATCGATACAAGTCACAGGGGAGAGAGATAGAAGCTTTCAACCTTCCAGCAAAATGTTGATATTTATTGCATTTTCTTAATTTTTGTGCAACATCCTTGATTAGTGATGGTCACCAATAACCAGCTCCCAAAATCTTATGAGTTGTGACTTTAGGTGAAAAGTGACCACCACATACTCCACTATGAAAGTCTTCAATTAAATCAATAGTTTCTTCTTCTACTAGGCATCTTAAGAGAACCCCCATCTAGATTCTTCCATGACAGTACATTTTCAATAAAGAGATACTTTTGGGATACAAGTTTAAGAGTTATCCTTGGGTTCTTATCCAAGTCAAAGGGACAATTCAAACTTTTCAAGTAATAAACAATGTCCTTATACCACGGAGATATGTTAACTTTACTCAAAGAATAATCAATATTAAAAATATTAGTGTTTCCCTCCATAATTTGCAAATTGGTCTCAGCCATGAGCTTGGCTAGGCCTATACCTCTCACCATCTTGGTATCTCTTACAACTTTTTGACCCACCTACACCTCTTGCTTGATACTTCAATCTGAGTTAAGATGTCCTTGACCATTATATACAGGACATATGCAATAATCTTTGAACTCAGAATATAAGATCTGAATATTTTAACAACTTTCAAAAGGGTGAAGACTTGCTTCTCCATGATATTATAATTTATTTCACATCCCTACATAACTTTAATAAATAAATCTATGGACTTCTCATGACCATCATCATTCTTTTGCAATAGTAAAACAACTATAGTACTTTGTGATGCAAAAAAAATTGAAACTCCCTAATGTAATCAGGACCGGCCAAAATAGGGGCAGACTTCAAGGCTCTTTTTATGTCATTAAAATCGTGTATGGCCTTCTCCTCCCACTTGATGGTTTGGTCTTTATTTAACATGGAATCAATAGGCAGAGTGATCTCTACAAAGTTAAACACAAACCTTCTTACAAAGTTAATTTGTCCAAATAAGGACTCAATTCCCTTCTTAGATTGTGAGATAGGCACTTTGTCAATGGATTCCACTCTTTCTGGGTCAATCATGACACCATCATTATACACTATGTGTCTTAGTAACTCAACCTTTTGTACTCTAAAGTGATATTTATTTGGAATAAGGAAATGCCAAATTTCATGCATCTAAGGAACACTTTTTCTAGATGCTTCAAATTCTCTTCTTTGTTTTTAAAGTACATTTTAATGTCATCCTGATACAAAAAAATAAGCTTATTAATTACCCCTATGAAATAAACATCCATAGCTCTCTAAAAAAATTTACTGGCATTCATTAACCCAAAATGCATCTTCACGTAGACTTAAGTTCCCCAAGGTGTTGTAAATGCAGTCTTGGGTTTTTTAGATTCTTTTATCACAATTAGGTTATACCCTAAGAAACCATCTAATGTGGACAACATCTCTGATCTTGTAACACTCTATAATAGATTATCCATATTAGGTAAGGGGTAATTATGTTTCAGAGAAGCTTTATTCAAATTTCTAAAATCCACACACAAGCATATGTCACCATTCTTCTTTCTTATAGGGGATAAGTTTTCCACCCATGGTGAATACTTAATGGGATGAATAATCCCACATCCTTTAATTTTTTTAACTCTTCCCACATCTTGGTGGTCAAGATGGGGTTTATAGGTATCTGCTTCTTCCTAAAAGGTTTGTTGCTAGGCTGTAATGGGATGACATGTTGAAACAGATCTTCTCTATACACTTTCAGTTCAAAATAAGACCAAGCCATGTAATTCTTATAATCTTTTAACAATTGCATGTAGGCTTTATTCTCTTCTACACTCAAGTGAGTACCAATCCAAACCTTTTCTTGGATTCTCTTCAGATCCCAAATTGCATTCAGTCACATCTTTTGAGATAAAGAGATCTCTATTTTTAATTTTGTCTGCTCCATCAAAAGATGCCTCTAAACTCACCAATCCTCTTTGGATAGTATTTGTCTTCAAATGAATGATATCTTTCCCAAACAAAGTTTTTTTTCCATCATAGATTTGGACCATGGATTCCAAGTCTATGATCTGATGCTAAAATTTTGTTTCATAATTGAGAAACCTTTTGATTTGATCTTCATCATCAAAGACTTGTCAATGATCAATGTTGTTTGAGACTGAAGGTCTGAAAAGTACCACCATATGATACTGACAATGAGGGTTCATATTCTCAATTTCAAACTGAGGACCCAACCTTGCAAGTATATTAGCTTCTCCATTGAAACTTCTATCATGATGACAAATATTAAAAGCATCAAAGAATTCTAAAAAATCCCATACAACATTTATATATTGTTTTAACCTTTTATTCTTAGTGGCATAAGTATTTTAGACCTGATTAACCACTAACTCTGAATCACCCCTTACAATTAGACTTGTAATTCCATGTTCTTAGGCAATCCTTAAACCAAGCAAGAGTGTCTCATATTCTACAATGTTGTTAGTGCACTCAAAAGATAGATTGAAAGAAAACTTAAAAATTTTCTTATTGGTAGCATAAAAGACAACCCCATCTCCATTTCAAAGGTTGGAGCAATCCCCATCAAAATACATTCTCCAAACACCATCACTTTCTTTGTCATATCCAACATAAATAACAATAGATTGTTCAATAAAATCTATGCTTTCAAAAATATTACCTAGCTCCATATTAGTGTATAGAAACTCATTTAGAGAACATCTTGGATATTCAAGCACATATAACATTCTAGGCTCTCTATGAATTTTTACCATCTTACCCTCCAAAGGAATGGTGGCATAATAAAGAACCATCTGAACACTGCCACCCATGTTGGTAGCCCATTTTATTGACAATAATATCCCCCACTTGGGAGGATAATCCACAACTACCACATCCATGTTCAAAAACTTACCTAGATGAATCACCAATAGCACTACCAATCCTTTAACTAGTATAACAACTAGTACATATCTTGATTACATGGCATAGCACTTGCCAAAGGTAGATTTTATTTTTACTCCAAGCTCATTAAGGAAAACTAGGGTTATCACATTGCAAAAGGTTCCTAAGTCAAACATATAGTTGTGAACAATTAAACCATTAATCAACAGGATAGTATAAAAGGGGTCAACATCTAGCTGAATTTCTATTAATGCAGTTCCCAGATAAACCTCGAAGGTTGGTTCAATAAAATCATATGACTCTTCAATGTCATCCATGGGTGTTTGGGGTGAGTAATCTCATTGGAAGTTGTATTCTTATTAAAATCCAAATATTCAAATGTCCTCATTTTGTGTTCTAGTATTTTTAGTAGCTCAACAAGTAGGACAATGATTTTTAATTTATTCAATACTTGGGCCATATCACAAACATTGTATTGAGAAAGGGAAGTGTTTGTAGGAAGGGTGACAACACCTTCAATAATAATACAGTCATTCAAATTTAGAGGGAGAATATGATGGGATTGACTAGCATTATTAATAACATTTTTCAATGGTGGGTTTCTTTTTAAATCATTTGCACACTTGGGAATATTGGATAACAAAGGTTCTCTATTCTTAGCTAGAGCACCTTTTTGTTTAAAAATTTGGGAAGCAAGTTCTAGTTTGAAAAAATTAGGGACTTTTTTGGTTTTATTAATCTCTTTACTTTTATCCCCTGCCATTGGATTTGTAGGGGTAGTCTCTTGCAGAAAAACACGTTGTTGTTTGCTTCTCATATTATATTCTTTCTCTTGGGGAACTGTAACATTAGTTAACAGTTCCCTGTCCTCAACTGAAGGAATTCCCCCATCATATTTTTCAATAATCATAGATCTCAAAAACTCAAAATCATGATTGGAAAACTCATATGCTTGTGTCATGTTTATATCACAAACAAATTCAAGAGTTGGAACACATACCTCTTTTAATACAATCTAAAATTGATTTAATACAATCTAAAATTGATCAATGGTAGTAGCACTCAGTAACTCTATGGAGGTAGACATTTTACTTCAAAAGATTTGACAATTAAACATTATAATCTCATCATTTTTAGATGAAGACTCAGGTTCCTCTACATCTTCATCAATTATTTTAGTAGTATCACAAGGAGGATAAAGGAGGAAGCATTTATCACAGCAATCAATATCAAGATCATAATCTAAAGCATTGAACTTAGCATTCAATAGATTATGAACCTCCTTCCCATCTCTCCTATTTTGATTTTTATCATTTCTCTCATCTTAGATAGGTCTCTTCCCTTTATCTCTATTATGGAAAGAGGATCTCCCTTGTGATTAATTTTGGTTTTGATCTCTCTCCTGACTAGAGTATCCATGGGGGAGCCCCTTCTCAACTCTGGCCAACTTCTATGACATTTGCTTGACAATAGTGGCTAAGGTTTTTATAGTTTCTTCAAGGTTGACATTCTTATTGGACTGAGACTTCTTAGGATTGGTCAGCTTTACATCATCCCTTTTGTTTAAAGGCTTCCCCATAGCCTTTATTTTATTTTCCATCCGAATGGCCATGTTGAATGCCAAATTTATATTTTTAGGAGCCTTATCTCTCAAGTAGTATGTTGTCTTCTTATCAAATGCATCATGGTATTTAATTAAACAATTAGTATCACTTGGATTGATATTATCAAGCAACCTCATCATTGTCTTATTGGACCTTATATTGAAGTCCTTCACACATTCATTTGGGATCTTCTTTATGTTTTCAAATTTTGATAGAAGAAATCAAGGAATAAATTTATCACCATTTTTTATTTTAAAAATATTCTTCATTTCTTCTTGTGAATTTGTGCATCTACGAGGAAGAGAGTTGAACCATTCATGTGCATCTTCTTCCAGTATGTGCACAAAAAATTTAATACATACATCCTCATGCTCAACCTCATAGTATTTAATTACAATGTGAAAATACCTCAAATGTTACTCTACAGTCACTGCATTATTCCCCTAAAACTTAGGGAGTCGATTCCTTTCCTCATTTGGAACTTCATTGGGGTGACCCTCCATTTCATCAAAGTTAATAGGTCTGAATTTGGGAATCCTAAATGTAGGGAATTCATTATCCTCCTAATCTCTATGCCTCATGATTGGTTATGTGGTGTGTTCAAGATCAAATGATGAAGGGTTGTGAGGGGGTGAGTGAGGTGGACTTAGGGGTTCAAACCTAGGAAGAAATTAAGCTAGTTGAGAAGGTGTTGGGTAACAAATAGAACTATAAGACTTTGGATTATCAGGAGAATTGTGATAATCTTCAACCAAAGGAATTTTAATAGAAATATGTTTAGGTGTAAAATTATTATGATAGTCTAAACACTCCTTTCCTTTAAAACTTTGTCCTTCAATTGGCCTCTAGACTTGTCTCCTTTTATGATGAACACTTAAATTAAAGATATGTTGCTTTAATGTATCAACTCTAAAGGAGGATCTCAATCCTTCTAGTTTTTTAAATAAGAAAACACTCAAAACTTAATCAATTAAAATGGGCACTAATATTTCAAAGCTAGATAAAATGTTAGAGTCGATACTAGAAGAAATCTTCTAGGATAGATCAAATCACAAACATACAGTAATACATTCATAAATTATAATTTCTTGTGATCAGTGATGAGATAGAAAAATAAAGACACTGAAGAATTCAAATTCATGTTCAAAAAAATAAATCACTTTAAAACATGAACAAATAATAGTTCTCTAAAAAAGTCTCTAACAACACAAGTTCCAAGGATCTTGTCTCTGGGAACGGTGCCAATTGCATTGATGGCCCAAGGTTGTAAATCCATGACAATAATGCTAGCTATGTTAACGGCCCAAAGTTGTAAATCCCTGGTAATGGTGCCATCTACATTGATGGCCCAAAGTTATAAGTCCCCAACAACAGTGCCAATTGTGTTGATGGCCCAAAGTTATAAATTCTTGACAATGATGCCAGCTGCATGTTGGTTTCTAGTTATACACTTCTAGAATTCAACTTTATATACTTAAAAATACGGTAAACAAAGATGATATACCTCAATTATGTCATTATATTTGGGAAATGGTTTAACATCTAGATGGACTAAACACATATAATGACTGGAAGACACCAACAAAAGGTATGGTTAATTCCTTGCTACTTTTGGCTCTACCTAAACCATGATGAGAGGACCTATAAGGTATCTTGGTCATAAGGAGGGATACTACAATTCAATCTCTAAAGAATTATTGGCACACATACATATCTAATCAAAGCATAACCAAACTTGCTTAATCCACTTAGGAAGAGTTGTCACACCGACTGAGCAAATGATCTTAAATGAAATGACCCCCCAAAAAAAAAATTGAGCATCATTTTATTCAGAATAAAGCAAAATTAAGAATATATTTCACTATGCATGGTTGTAATTTATATAATACACCCATAACCCATAACAAGAGTTATGTATGTATGATTCCATTCATACACCATTTTCAGTATTCAATTAATCAATATATATAGCACTACATTTAAAATCTAAGACTCTTGATGCCAAAGAATCATTGTACATAATTCAGGTCTTAATCATAATTGGATCAGTCAAGATAAAGTATGTCCACATCATTCTATAAGAATGTTTAAGCCTCTGTGTATTTTTTTGCTCATTTAATTTCATGCATAGAAGAGATATGAAATGGTATTATACTATATGGATAGTTATACCAATATATCATAATTTAAGAATCATTTCATAATGTTTAATCATATACTCATGCCTTAATCAATTTAAGGAAATCCAACTTGCAAGTTCTACATACATGGCACCAATTGAACTTGCAATACCAATTTTCCAAATTCTTTTCAAGACAAACATGCATGGTTGCAATATCAAGTCATTTACCATGACTTAAATAAATAATTAAATATATAACCATTCCAAGTAGATGTTACAGGATCAACAAGAAAAAATGATAACTTTCAAAAATCATGTTGCAGAAAAAGCATTAAACTACTGCAAGATATAGTCATATTGAAACTCAATTTTTCTCTCTTAATACTCAATAAAAAAATACTTCATATATTCATTTTGAAATTTAAATCGAGGAGAATAAATCCCACAAATTATTTTTAATATCACTCTACAGTTTATGAGCAACAAATATATCAATTTTGAGTTTGTATGAAATACAACATGCTCTTTTACATTACTGCAAGAATAATACATGGAAAGATTAAATTTTAAACATGCTATAGCAAAGCATATAATCATTGAAACTATGTAAGAATAGCTCTAAACACATCATGCAACTCTATAATGAAAATCAACCACCAAATAATCCACACACCGTCCTGGTTTGTTCTGTGAGACCTCCAATCGATGGCCCTCACCACTCCAACTATCAAATAGGTGGTAGAGTTACGCATTCAAGCTTTGGATAAAGGTGTGAGCAAGATATTTTAACCATTAATGATAAATTTATAACAATCACATAATATTATCAAATAGATGAACCATAATATTATTTATCAACAGTGCCAGCAATAATACATCAAAAAATTTATAAGTGACACTTACATAATAGTTTACCAGATCTATCAAGCATCCAACATAAGATGAATCATCTAGATCTACAATTTTTATTTTTTTTAGGTAAGAGCAAATAGCAATCCATTTACATTTTGACTCAAGCAAGCAAAATGAAAGATATAAAATAAGAGCAACAACTCTTTTTCACTAATGCCTCTAAATCTATCAAAATCCAGGCAAAATAAGCTAAAATAAAAAGAAACAACCTTGATTAACGTGTCATATTTTCACAAGCTTCCATTAATGACTAGCAGGGTCAAATAAAATAGCAATGATAAAAACCAAACAGTTGAAAAATAATTTCAGCAGAAAAAGACACCTATTTGACCATTAAATAAAAATCACATAGAAATTAAAACACCTAGTTGCTATTTTTTAGTAACACTTTCCAACTATAAATAAAATAGAAATAATAATGAAGGTTTTAATATTTTATCCTAAAAAACATTTCAATAATAAATTTGATTTATTTTAAACCCTATACACCAGGTAAAATTTAATTCATAACTAGGTATGAGAATCGATCCAACTCCATATAGTCATAAAAAGATAAACTCTAGCAAGATAAAAATAATGCATCACTTACTTGACACAAATCTAACCTATGAGGAAGAAAATAACTTCTTTTTTATTACACTTCATCAAAAATGAAACTCCTGCCCAAATCTGTCTCATTTCTTCTATGGTCAACTCTATTTTTCTCCCTTTGTCCAGGCACAATTTTTTCTAAGCCATTAAACCCTGATGAGATGAATTTTGAACCTACATTATTCTCCATGGTCACCATTTTCCCTCTAATTTTTTTTTCAAAAACTAACACAACAAAAAAAACAATCTTCCCAAGTAAAACAATCAATTACCTTTTTGGGTAAAGAGTCAACCCTTAATGCCATCTTTTGCCTTAATCAATAAATTTTCTATTTATTTTTTATTTTAACTATAATGTATGTCCAAAATTTACAACTCCTTTTATGGTCATCATGGTCTAGCACAATTTTTATTTAATAAATAACATTAAGCATAGGTTACTTCTTGCCCATATATTTATTAAATCAAGGCCATCATGGAGTCCCACTTCATTATAATGCATGACGTTAACCTTCTCGAGGCCTCTTGGAAATAAAACCAAGACAAAAAGACTTAAATTAAATAATTTTAATTATAATATGGTCTATGATGGGCAACCAATTAAACCCTAAAATGTTATTTAAAATATTTGAGCCCCTTAGCAGCCATCATAAAGAAATGACATTATAGACAAAAGGATAGCTTATCACTATGCCAACACACAAAAGACCCCAAACAAAGAAAATAATAAAAACTAAAAGCAGACACAACCAAGATCAAGTGAAATAAAAATATAAAATATCAATCAAGATTAAATGAATAAAACAAGATAAAAAAGAGAGACATAAGGTATGTTGCAACTACTCCAACATTAGATGGTTCATTACCATTATATTTATTATCAAGTGATGGGATTACTCAACTGCGCATTACCTCCACCATTATTATCTTAAATGCTAAAATCTATCGTAAGTCTAGCTCATGTACCTGTGAGCCCTATAGCAACCAAAACATGACATCAATAATATATGTTTTACATATATATGTGTGTAAATTTGAACTATATAATCATCACAATATAGGACTATATTGATGACATCATTAATATGCAATATCAAAGTATATTACTGCAAGATCAAAGTATGTTTCTACAGGATTGTTGTTGCAAGATAAAAGTATGTTGTTGCAAGATAACATCATGTCACTATAGAATAACAGTATATTGTTGTATAATAATAGTATGTTGCTGAAGGATAACAATATATTATTACAGGATAATAATTATTGATACAAGATCAAATTAGTCAACATCTATATATAAACATGAGATGATCAACACTCAAAAATATGCTAATACATATAATAATATCTATCAAAAAAGAATCAAATAACAGGTTGTGACATCCTCCTCTCCTTAATGAAGAGCAATCCCAGTGAAAAATCAAAACAACCATAGATAGTGTTATTTAAAACAATTGTATATTTTTCATATAGCATTTCTTTCACTCAACATGTCTCATTATATTAGGACTTGTTGATTCTCTTTATTTTTTTAAGAGTTTGATCAACTATTGATTGATTTCAATAATATACTAGTTTATAAAAAGTACAACAATGAAGTGAAAATTTTGAATCCTTTAAACAAAAGATTCATTAGTTCATGCTTCTTTAAATAGATATTCACAAATTTTTATAACCAATAGAGAAAGAATCAAATCAAAATATCTAATAACAATTATAATGCAATTTTTTTGAAATTTCAAACTTCATATGAGAAAAGGTCATGTTTTAGAGCACTCTTACTTAAATTTATACATTCTCTCACAAAATTTTAGCATGATTCCAAAAAATTAGAATTAGAATTTTAAAACTAAAGCAGTTTCATGTTAGAATTCTCATCATAAAATGGCCATAATATCTAAAAAACTAGAAATTTCATAGTTGAAATTAAAATAATTTGAATATTTTTGCTTGATTATCAACCTGTAATTTATAACAATAACTGATTTAACATAAAAATAATTAAATCTAAGACATTTTACATAAAAATTAGTTATATCCTAAACATAACTTTGTAATATTCATCATAAAATATAAACCATCATAGTAATCATACTTATTATGTGATCCTTCCACCACTTTAGATTATGCTTAATGCATAATTTTTTGTCATTCATCTTATAATGACATTAACAACTAGCTAACCATGTTGTTATAGTTATCAAAATTTATATCATTTGTGGGTTAGTGTAGTGTCTTGTCCCAACCACATCGAATATTTAAGAGGTCATCCCAGACACTCACATGCAACCTTCAAGGTTTTCAACATGTTCTTCATTAATTTTGTGAGCTCACATGATGGTTATATGGATCCCAATCTTACCATCATTTTACAAATATTTCTTGACAACAACCAAAATTTTTAAAACTGTCTAATCAGGGTTTTACATTGCTCCTTCCAAGCATAGGCATACATGTTAGTCATGCTTTTAAATAGATCATAATATCCCTTTCAAGAATATTCTCTCATAAAAAATATATCTGTTTTATAACATAACACGCTTGTATTTATAAGCCAACACATGTCTACATTATAGCAAGTACAACCTTACTATAATGCATAAAAATCTAACATATAGGATCAACTAGTGCTTCACAACGTCACATCAAGGAATTTCACATACAGATTATTTTTACAACCTTTGAGAGGTGGGTAAAGTAACACTTAATCCACAAGGTGACCATTATGCATGAAGATCCTATGGTCAACTTGTGGTGCTCATGGTGCATACACTCAGATAAATCAAGCGACTACCTCATACAAAAGAGAAAAATGAATTTTCAACCTATGAAAGACTCCACTTCCTAATCCATGCCCAGTATAAATTAATGTAGATATAATTTTTTTTTCCCTCAACCTCACACTTATATCAATGTTCATCACTAGAGCAGCAATGAGAATTACACCACACAATACAACACTATACCCCAGTATATTTAATTAATAGATGTTTTTGAAAAAAAAAAGTTACATCACAAATTAGTTCATGATCACATTGCTTCATATAAAGATTTAAAAACACAATGTCACATTTTTTCTATGACATTTACATGAAATACTTATGAACTAATGTTTGATAACATAAACAATTACAAATTTACATGGTATAACATAATCACATATAACATAGAGGTTTACACAACATATAAAAATATTACATGTAATGAATAAACCACATGGAATATGATACACATGTTTATTCAATTGTTTTGATAATTTATGTCAAGGATATTTTCACATCACAACACACAAACACACTTACAAGTGAAGTACAAGTGTCTATGAATCCCGTCAGGTCATCTGATATCTAGATGCCATCCAAATGACACCAAATATGTTGAGTTTAATTTTCGTATTAAGTGAATTTAGGTATTTAAAAAAAGTAAAAAGTAAATAGTACATTAATATTTACTGAGAGGTAAATATTAGTTACAAGTTGTTAGTAATCGTATGGTTAATACGATAAGTTTGTTAGAATATTATATTGTTGATATATTGTTATTTTTTATAAAAATATATCATAATAGGTTTGCTTAGTTATATGATTCATGTGAGAATATCAAAAATATTTTGAGTGAGAAATCAGTGGAGAGAAAATAGGAATATAATTCCTATAAATATGTAATCTCATGAAATGTATTGCTCAGAGAATTCAGAGAACAAAAATAATATATTTGTGTCAAAAAAATCTATTGTGTTTAGCTTTCTTTATTATTCATTTGCATGAGTTGATTCATTGTATAATCTCCTCCAATTTCTATCATTGGTATCAAAACGGGCATGGGAGTTTGAGATTTGAATGGTGCAACTCCATTATTGATTTTGGTTGCCCCTGTGTATGAAATTCTTTATTGATATGAATGAGAGTTTTGTAAACTTCATTTTTATTTTTTATATCTATTCGTAGTTTATTTTTAAGAATCCAAGTAAGGGAAGATGGAAATCAATCTTCTTAAATTGTTTCTAGTATTGAGTGTGTCTACCTGGGAATACTACACTAGAGTAGAGACGTCAGGTCTCAAATTGCTATTATTTGGTGTGCATGTCATTGATTTATTATTCACTTTAGGAGTTTTTCTGATTATTCATTACATCTAAAATCTAATGCATTTGACTCATGTGTCTACTCTGGCAAGTTTTATTTCTTAAATGGGTAGTTCATTCCTGTAGACAAAGGAAACGTTTCATCTCTACTTTGAAAGAATCACGAATCAGTAATCTAATTCCATATGATTTGGTAGTAGGATTTAAGGTATATAAATGATTAAATTTCCATTATATAACTGAAGTAGTCAGAAATTTGATTTGTCTAACCTACATTGAACCCCTTGGTTCGACACATGTATACAAACTCAATAGATCTAACAATGAGTACCTTGGTCTAGAGGCAAAATATCTACCTCAAACATAGCATGATCTCATCATAATTCAAAAAATATCGATCTCACGTACAAATTTTAAGATCTTGTATATAAAGATCATATGTATTCACTCTTGAGGCTCATATTTCAGTCCAAACTACAGTCAATGTCTTATTTAGGATTATGCATGCTGCTTCAACCATCAACTATTGCCACGTATTCTGCCACCCAAGTAAAGGTTTCATTTGTCAAATTTGTGTAAATTCTTAGTTTAGTTGTAGACCACGTATCATAACTACAAACTTACGAAGTGTAATGGTTCGACCTTCACTTGGTAATTTCATGCAATAGTAACCTGTGGCTATCACTTGGGTATCTTCAGTCTTTAGATTTTATCTTTATTTTTGTTTAGTGTTTTGTTTAAATCATTCAAATTATAGTAGTTTATGTCAAGTCAAAGTTTTTTTTAATGAGTATTATGTGTCAACTATTTTTTTAAGTCTTATTATTAAGTTGTGTCTATATAAAATTATGTTGAGTGTCAATATAAATATAGTTAAAAAATCCTTTAGGTCAAACGATAATTTTTAGGTTTATGAGTCAAAAATTAAAAGTTGTCAATATTAATGTTTTAATCATAATTATGTGTCAGTATCAAAAGTTCTCAAAATGTTTTTTAGAATTAACAATTTATTTTACGTCAAAATTGTCATTAGGTTTTTGATCATTTGTGACAAAAATTCAAAAATGTTAGTTTAAATATAGTGAGTTTTGTATATCGATAGAGTTAAAAGTCATTATTAAAAGATTTGATTTTAAAATGTGTCATCACTTATCAAAAAGTCCAAATTGTAAAATTAAAAAAAAAAATTGCCTTACAGATGCATTATCGCTTGTACATGACGTTCATATTATGGGAGAGATTTTCTTCAAAAAATCGATATACAACTGAACCTCATCAAGATATTCATTAAATGAGTAGCTCCATATACTATAGGTTGGAGGATACACAGAGGAAAGAGGTCTTTCAACTACCTCTCATCAGTCATCAATGATGGGGCCACATCAATGTTTTGGTGACTTTGTGTGGTGTGTATTTCATTTCAGCATGGTGTGGCTTTCAATTTCATGTGATAGTTATATTTATTTTTTAACATGTATGAAAAATAATAATAGTTGTACTTGTTCACTTGTGAATAATATTCCCATATAACCCTTTTGTATATTTATATTGGAGAATGTTGAGCTAAAAAATATCGTAGCAATCATGATGAAAGGTTAGTGGTAAACCTGTGAAAACCATTATGTAAAGTTAGTGGTGAACCTAATAAAATTATTTTGTAATTTTATTAGTGAATTTGTAAAAATCATTTTATGAGGTTATTGGTGAACCTATGAAAACCAATTGTAGATAAGTGTGAAGGAAGAGATGTGTGATGGCATATGTATGTAGAAAAGATCATGAGCAAACGAAGGTGGAGCACGCTACAATCAGAAAAAGAAGATATATTATACAATGTAAAAACTATGAGGAGAATGTTGGGGGTAGTTTTCACATTGAGTGAATTTAGGTATTTACGAAAAGATAAAAAATAAATAGTAAATTAGTACTTATCAAGAGGTAAATATTAGTTACAGGTTGTTAGCAATTGTATGGTTAATATAGTATGTTTGTTAGAATATTATATTATTGATATATTTTTATTTTTTATAACAATATATCGTAATAGGTTTGCTTAGTTATATGATTCATGTGAGAGAATATTAGAAATATTTTAGGTGAGAAATCAGTGAAGAGAATATAGAAATAGAATTCTTATAAATATGTAATCTCATGAAATGTATTAATCAAAAAATTTAGAGAATAAAACTAGTATATTTGTGTTGAAATAATCTACTATGTTCGTCTCTCTCCATTATTCATTTGCATGAATCAATTCATTGCATAAGCTTCTTTAGTTTCTATCAAAATATCTATCATAAGTACCACATAATCAGTCTAGATGCCATCCAAATAACACCAAATATCCATCATAAGTACTGCATAATCAGTCCAAGGGATCTTGAATTTAACATTACCTTCCTTCAAAGAAGGTTGTGTTCCAATAAGACCCAAAGTTTATATCCATGAATCTCAAAAGTTACCAACAAAGTTTGTGCCTCATGAATTAGATGGCTCACGTGATCTAAAAATAATAAGAGATCTCCAAAACTCTCTTAACTTATCCAATAAAGTCAGTCACATTCACTGCCACTTGGTCCTCTAGACTTGAATCACACCTTTGATCCTCCCAAGGTTATCATACCTCGAGTATCATATGAGGGCTTATCTAAATAAGCTATCATCAGACACTAATCATTTATCCTTTTATTTCAACCACAAATTTTTATCACCAATTTTCCAATTGACTTGCCCAAACAAACAAAGGGTTTACTAGTGTTGTTTATCCTACATAATGTGGCCTTGGGAAGGGTAGACTTAGCCAAGGCTCAAAGTGAATATTATTATCATGGAAATTAAAGCTTTTTACAATCATTAATTTTAGATAAAATTCATAAATTCTAGCACCTCAATATCATAGACCATAATAATTATTCACTTCCATTTTACATGATGGTTGCAATCAACTAATCATTATAACATTTCAATCAAAAAAATCTTTTTGGTTTTTCTTATAAATCCACCACTTTGGACCCAATCATGCTACCCAAGCACCAGTCATTATATATATATTTTTTAATAAACATTTGCATAATTGTAATTAGTCATTTATAGTGACACAAAAAGGTAAGCAAAACATACAATCACTTGTCATAGTTGTAAAAAAAATAGCCACATAAAATCAATAAGTGATTGATTTTTTGGAACAATTTTTTTTTAATTGACCCAAGATACATCAGCAATAATAGGAATATCTTATTTTATAATCATTACTAAAAATTTTAGCACTACCTCATAATGATCTATTAATAATTTTTTGCATTTAGTGTTTAATTACATCACCTTTCAAGAGCATATTTACTTTGGAATAGTCTTGCTCAACCATGAGCATCTTATGCATGTTGGGTCATCTTACGCAATAAAATGCCACTCATCACAAGAGTGCTATATCAACTCAATAATTTATGTATTTGAGCATATATTACACCCAAGTATTCAATTCATACGAAGAGAATATTATAAAAATTATGCCCATAACAGTCATTAATTATGTTGGGCATACTAAACCCTAATATTTTTGCAATTTTAAAGATAGTTAAAGGAACCCATCATCTATGATATCAATCAAATATCAACATTCAATCAAAAAAATTATTCTGATCTTGATTGTAAATCCACTACCTTGAATAAAAAAATGCTTCACAAGCATTAGTCATGAAATAAATCTCTTTCTCAGCTTATACTTGTGTCATGAAAGTCCTAATAATGAGCTGGAATACTATTCTAACCTCTCTTAACCTGTTGAACCTTAATTCACATTTTATTCATTTGTTATCTACAAGGATTATATTCAACAACAAAAGTATCAATTTAAGACAACCTTGATTCAAAAATCAATTTATTAGTTCAAGGCAACTATAGTTAACATGCCAAAAATCATAATAAAGCAACTTCATCAAGTTGTCAATTAGGTCCTTAAGATAAAAATAAGGTCTATTTAATTTCATTTAAAACTTCACTTAAAAAGAGAGTAAAGATTGCCACATAAATCACATAAAATCTATGAAATAGCTTTAGCTATAACTTAGTTCAATATAAGACTTGAGAGAGTAATTTTCAACTTAACAAACAACCCAAAAAAATGAGTAAATATTCAACAACTCACCAAGTGGTCTAGATAATCAAAAATTCATTTCAAGGTCCTTCTCTTTCAACACTTATCATTAAGTTAGCTTAATGCATATCCAATGGAATGGTAATGGTAATCAACAACCATTCAAGTTTATCAATACAAAAAGATCAAATCAGTCCCCAACCAATAAAGATTTTAAAATCAAATGATTCACTTAATTAAATCAAGTATACTCTCTCCCCAACTAGCTTTCTAGGCATAAGTCATCCCTTAACCTTTTAAAGACTTAATGGTCCAAGAAATTTTTTAATAATTATTCTAAATTTTAACAATGGTATTTTATCATCTTAACTCATATTGACCTGTCATATAGGTCAACCAATGGTCAAACGAGACCCATATTAATGCAACCCAAAATTTAAAAATGGTGACTTCAGCCAAAGCTATGGAGATTAACATAGTTTGATTGAAAAATAATTAAAAAACCATAGAGTTACAATATTACTTGAAAAAAAAATTACTATTTTTTGCATGCACACTCTCACACATATATACATTCCATAATATAATAAATTTCAGCACTTTATACTTACATAAAAAGAGCATTAATCAACTCATCTAAGAGGTTAAATGACTTTATAAGGGTCACACATGACCTTCTCAAGCATATAACATATGTATTAGTCTATACAAGGCATATAAATCTAACTCCGGTTTATTATGCACACTAGCATACAAGGTTTTAATTCAGCCTTAGAAAGATAATAGAGACATACAGATGGAATTTAACCACCACAAGATATACACTTATCAATTAGTAAAATAAGCTTTCATGAAGATATGTACATCCACACTAGGTGTATTTACAACCACCCAAAGTACATTATGCAACACAATCCCTTTGCAAAGGTATGCATAATCATACAAAAGCTCACCCATATTTTCAAGTACATGTTAAAATAAGTGCAATGCATCAAAACTTAACAGAAAAATTTAAGCACAAACTCTGATACTAAGTGAAATGACACTTAAAAAAATAATTTGAGCATCACTATATTCAAAGTGCAAGTGAAATTAAGAGCATAATTCACTATGCATGGTTGAGATTTATATAATACACCTACAAAACATAACCAAAGTCATTGCACCTAATTTAAATTTTAACTATAATTAGATCAGCTAAGACAAAGCATGCCCACATCATTCTATAAGAATGTTTAAGCGTCCATGTATATCCTTGCTCATTTAATCGTATACATATAAGAGATATGCAATGGTACTATCATATAAATATTTTTATACCAAGATCTCATAATTTAAAGACCATTACATCATGTTTAATCATATATTCATGTCTTAATTAATTTAAGTAAATCCAACTTAAAAGTTTTACATGCATGGCACCAATTGAACTTGCAATACGAACTTTTCAAATCTTTTTTAGGATAAAAATGCATGGCTACAATATCAAGTCCTTTACCATGACTTAAAAAATAATTAAATATATAACCATTCTAAGTAGATGCTACAAGATCATCAAGCAAAATTGATAACTCTCAAAAATCATGCTATAGAAAGAGCATTAAACTGCTGTAAGATATCTCTATTTTAATAATAAAATACAGCCATATTGAAACTCAATTTTTATTTCTCAATACTCGATAAAAAAATACTTTAGATATGCATTTCAAAGGTTAAATCGAGAAGAATAAAACCTATAGACAATTTTTAATATCACTCTACAACTTATGAGTATCAATTGCATCAATTTTGGGTTTATATAAAAAATACAACATACTCTTTTACATTACTAAAGGAATAATACATGGAAAGAGTAAATTTTAAGTATGCTACAAAAAAATATTTAATCACTAAAACTAAGTAAGAACAAATCCAAACATATCATGCAACTCTATAATAAAAAGTAGCCACCAAATAATCCACACACCATCCCAACCCATCCTATGAGCCCTCCACTTGATGGCCCTCACCATCCCAACCATCAGCTAGGGGGTGGAGTAAGGCATTCAAGTTTTGGACAAAGGTGTGAGCAAGATATTTTAGCCATCAATGAACAATTTATAGCTGTTACACATCATCAAATAGATGAACCATAACATCATGCACCAACAATGTCAGCACTAATACACTAAAAATTTCATAAGTGACACTTGTATAATGCCCTGCAAGATCTATCAAGCATCCAAAATAGGATGAATTATTCAGATCTATAATTTTTATTTTTCTTAACCAAGAGCAAACAGAAGCCCATTCATATTTTGAATCAAGTAAGCAAAATAAAAGAGGTAAAATAAGAGCAACAACTCCTTTGCACTAATAACTCTAAATCCATCAAAATCCAAGAAAAATAAGTTAAAATAAAAATAAGCAAGTTTGGCTAAAATATCATATTTTCATAAGCTACCATTAATGATCAATCGAGTCAAATAAAATAGCAATGGTAAAAACTCAACAACTAAAAAATAATTTTAGTAGAAAAGAGGGACCCATTTGACCATTAAATGAAAACCACACAGAAAATAAAACATCTAGCATGTCATTTTAAGGCAACACTATTTAACCATAAATAAAATAAAAATAATAACCAAAATTTTAACATTTTATCACAAAAAACATTTCAATAATAACTTTGATTTATTTTAAACCCTATACTCCAAGTAAAATTTAACTCACATCTTGGTATGAGAATTGATCCAACTCAATACAACGATAAAAAGATAAACTCCAGCAAGACAAAAATAATTCATCACTTACTCAGCACAAATATGTCTTATGATGAAGAAAATAATTTTCCTTTGATTACCCTTCACCAAAAATGAAACTTTTGTCAAAATCCGTCACATTTCTTCCATGGTCAACTCCATTTTTCTCCCTTCTACTCAGGTATAATTTTTCCTAACCCATTAAACCCTGCTAAGATGAAATCCAAACCTGCATTATTCTCCATGGCCACCATTTTCCCTCTAAGATTTTATTCAAAAGTCAACACAACAAAAATGACATTCTTCTCAAGTAAAACAATCAATTACCTTTCTGGGTGAAGATCCAACCCTTAATGCCATCTTTTACCTTAATCAACAAACTTTTTATTTATTTTTGTTTTTCATTCTTTTTATTTATTTATTTATTTATCTATTTTAAAATTAGATATATTTTATTTTTTATTTTTATTTTAACTATAATGCATGTCCAAAATCTATAACCCCTTTTATGGTCATCATGACCTAACACAATTTTTATTTAATAAATAACATTAAGCATGGATTACTTCTTGCCCACAGATTTATTAAATCAAGGCCATTATGGAGTGCCACAACATTATAATGCATGGCATTAACCTTCCTAAGGCCACTTGGCAATAAAACAATGAAAAGAAGACTTGATTAAATAATTTTAATTATAATATGGTCCATGGTAGGAAACAAGTTAACAAGCCCAAAATGATATTTAAAATATTTGAGCCCCTTAGTGGCCAGCATAAAGAAATGACAGTGGAGACCAAAAAAATAGCTTATCACTAAGCCAACACACAAAAGACCCCAAACAAAGAAAATAATAAAAACTATAAATGGACACAACCAAGATCAAGTGAAATAAAAATACAAAATATCAATCAAGATTAAATGAATAAAACAACATAAAAAAGAGACATAAGGCATGTTGTAACTGCTCAAGAACTAGATGGCTCATTATCATTATATTTCTTATCAAATACTGGTATTATCCAGTTGCTCACTATCTCCATCATTATTATCTCAACTGTCAAAATTCACCATCAGCGTAGCTCATGTCCCTGTGAACCTTGCAGCCACTAAAACATGACATCAACAATATCTACTCTATATGAATTTAAAAATATATACTTGATATTCGATAACAGTATGTTGTTGCAGGATAACAATATGTTGATGTAAGATAATAATATGTTATTGCAGGATCAAATTAGTCATCATATATTGTAAATATGAGATGGTCAACACAAAAATATGCTAATACATATAATAATGTCTATAAAAAAAGAGTCAAATAACAGGTCGTGATTCTAAATCAAACACAAGCTACTAAAGATAGATAGATTATGTTGGTAATCTTTATTTATATAAAAATTATTGACAACAAAGAGCTAAATAGAAAATTACCATGCTAATATTTAAAGATTAATCACAGACACATTTTAGATTGACAATATTTATGCATTTATAAGTAAATAACATGTATTACTTACAGGTGTAGGATAGGTAAGAGGAGTTACGTATATTTTAAATATTTGTGGTGGCTTTCAACATAGAGAATTCCTTCAATTGCCATGCTATCATTCATTCTAGGATGTAAAAGATTGAGAAATAAGATAAATATAAACATCGAGAATAGTTTGCATTCATTGATACCAATCTAATGTAAACAATAAAATGACCCTCGAGATCTCTAAAGCATACACTGCAAGTAAATCCTCAAGCACCTTCTCCTATCAACTCCATAAATCCAAGATATCCTTAAAAGATTATCAAAAAAATATTTTTAAATCACAATAAAAAAATATATTTATAACGTAAGTTCATGTCTAGAATGACTACCATTAAGAGACATCAAACTAGATACCCATTCAACAATGCATGAAGAATGTGTTATTGCACTTCATTGATAAGAAATAGTAGAAATCACAGATGGTTTTCATTAACTTGAAACTAAATCTATATACATCAATGTTCAAAATGTAAACATGGTGAAAATCATGGTGGATTTGATCTAGAATAAGGGAGACATACATAAATGCTCTCAAAGTTTGATGATCATTGTACAGAGCAATCACCTTAGCAATAGAAAATAAAAACACAACAAGAAACCCTGAAAATCAAAAAGCCTTTTAAAGAGGAGATTTATAAAAGTTAAAAAAAGCATTTGTAAAGAGGACAAGATCTCTTTACTTACACAAAATTTCTCACCCAAAAATTCTTTAAAAATTCTCCATCTAAAATATGTCTTTGCATATGCCTAGAGACTCTCATGCTCTATAATGCAATCATTTTGGTAACTTGATTATCCATGCCATGATGATATTTTGATTCTAATTAACTATAAGTTATTTCATTTGAGCTTGAAGGAGAATATTCTTCTTGGGTATAAACTGATTTTGTCTTTATGTCAACTATTTTACCTTGTCTTTTAACTAATCATTTTTCCACTCAGGCTAAGGATGACCTGCCAGCTGATGATCTGATTACCATTTTCTGCACAAAGAATAAAGAGAATAATACAAAATATAAAAATTGATCTTCAATTCATAGAATCTCTGAGTGGCACTCTCCTTCAAACTCTTTATTTTCTCCCTCTTTATGCTTGCAATATTCACTTGTTGTAACATCTTTGTAGAAGAAATCTTGGCCCATCCTAGTAGACAACAGCCTTCCAGAAGGTCCAAAACCATTTGAAGGAGAATCTTACATGTTATGACAGTCCATGAGAAGGATGATGTTAGACAATGTTTGAAAATTGGACGTCAAGAGTCCACCTTGGCCCATTCCATATAAGTTGCTACTTATTCTCAAGAGATTCAAATGTAGGGTGGAGATGAATGAGAACAAAACGTATCTCTTTGTTTGCCTTTTTGCTTTGAAGTTTAATGCTAAACCTTTTAATGACATGTGGCTAATATTTTACCTTTGGCATGATTTCACACTTCACGTGCACATTTGCACTCCTTTTGTCTTGGTTGGATTTCAGAACTTGGTTGCACATTTGAAAAAGTGCAAAAGAGCAACACAATTTTGCATCTTTGAACTTGTCTTTTCTTTGTGAAATTTTGTTGTAATTTGAACCATGGACCTCTGTGTGGACCTTGACCCAAGACTAGTGCATGTTTATAACATTCCTAGCTTTCCTTTTGATGGCACTTGCCATGGAATTTGGACATTCTATTGCACTTTGCAAGTTGCAAATCCAAACTTATATATTATGTTACAATCTCCACTATAGTTTCGTCATGGAATTCCATGTGGACCTTTGACATAAGACATATGCATCATAATCTCTCCTCTTTGTATTGATAAACTCATCAATTTCATGTATTCCAGGTGAATGATGGTCATTAATTGATTCTTGAATTTCCCCCATTTGCATTGAGATTTTGATATGATTGTCATTCCTTAAATTAGACAATTGTTCATCTTGTGAATGCATCTCACCCACACGATGTTGTCTTACTAAATTTAGTCAAGATGGGTAACTCTGCTTCCACACTATCTTGTAGTGCATGGAATATCTCCTCTTCACTTCAAGCATTGTTCCCTTAGTTTCAAGTACACTAAATCAATTATTGCCCTCTTGCACTCAAATTTTAGTTATGATTTTTCCAATTCAATTGATGCATCTAAATCCATGACATATTTCAAGTAGCTTGTTGTTGCATAGCGCAAGGATATTTCAATAGCTTGTATCAAGTTGGTTAGTTCCTTTAGAAGGTGGTTATTTTTCATCACATAAGAAAGGAATTCCTCTATCATGTGTGTGATCCCATCTGGAAGTTTCAATATTTTTCATGGTTTTACTAACTTTATCTTGATTTTGCTCTGAAGGCATTGTTGTGCCAAACATAAAGCGTTTCCATCCTCATGTTCTTCAACTCTGAGAGTAGTGTTTGTAACCATTATATGTGAATGCTTTCCAAAATTATATCATATAGACTCATTGGATATTTATTAACTCCATTTGTATGTATCTCAATGATGTTTTCATTTATCTCTTTTTTGTGACATTCTAACCTCAAAATAACACCAAGATTCAAACTATT
The DNA here is from genome assembly GCA_037957365.1 of Torreya grandis. Lineage (NCBI taxonomy): Eukaryota > Viridiplantae > Streptophyta > Pinopsida > Cupressales > Taxaceae > Torreya > Torreya grandis. The sequence goes on along the minus strand of JARHVA010000005.1, from coordinate 5,992,091 downwards.
CAACCTGAATAAAACATATGTCTTTCCCCTCTAATTAGTACATTTCTAAACCAATAATGGTATTTTTTTGTAACCCTTGCATGACAATCTAGGAGATTAAGTGTGCTTTTCCTTCCATGGATTCGAAGGATTCATTATCAAACATAACAATGACATGTGCACCTTTTCACTGTCATGGGATTATATATCCTCCATGCACATTTACACATTTGTGTCACTGGTGGGATTTTGGAACTTGTGTACACATTTACATGTCCATAGGATCTCAGAACCTACGTGCATATTTTTACTTTATGTAAAATTTCAAGACAATCCCACTTCTTGGCATTTGACTTTAAAACTTTACTGTGGGCTTTATTTTTGATGGCATGTCTCGTGCCTCAAGATTCCACTTGCAAAACTCAAAATTTCAAGTTAAAACTTTGTATTGTAGTATTGTAATCCCCTTCTACATCTTTGAGCTTGTTAATCAAGATGATGCTTTTTTGAAACTTTTGCATGTTTTGACCTCTTATTCTTGTGAACTCTCAAACTTGCTTCTCCTTTGAAAATCTTCATTTCACTTTGAACACGGACCTCTGTGTAACCTTGACATAAGAATTTTAGCATGGATTTGAAAAATCTATGGCTTCCTTTTAATGACACATCCTGAGATGCAAACTTTGGGATTTTATTTGCACATTACAAATTTATAATTTTAAAGTTGCATTGTGACATGCTTCCCCTTTGAAATTTCCATGGACTTGAACCTTTGAATTTAAAACTTTATGTTTCTCCCTTTAATGGCACATCTTGCGCTGCGGACTTCTACTTGAAAAATGCAAATTTACATGAAATGAGCTATAATGTGATGTTACAACCTCCTTCTAAAATCCCCAAACCTTGTTATTTATAATGGAAATGTTAGATTTAGACCTTTTTCACTAATTAGTCATTTTTTAATCCTTCATGATTTGATTTCACCATGGACCCTGCAATGCACACATTAAAAACATGAAACGTTTAAGCATTAGTGAAATAGAATCCTACGAGGTTTACACAACATGATTACAAAAGAGGGTTTTTATTCCAGATGAACATTTTATGGATTCTTTCAGAGGGGAACAGTTAGACTTTCAGGGATTCATCTTTTAGGAAAGGGCACAATTGACTAGTTCAGATTTGGGCACTAACATAACATTATGTATGTAAGCTTCCTTCCAATGGGACACACCCATGGAGATATAGATGATAATTTTAGGATATTATTGGTTGTGTTACACAAATTATAATCATTCTCTTTGTCATATATCATAGAGAGTTATAAACATGTCAAGAAGGTTCATGTACATTCACTCCATACCCTGTTGAAGAAGTGTACGAATTCAAGGCCTTTATGGTGCCACACTTTTTGGATGGAAACTAAAATATAGTGGGTATTGCCAAACCTAAAATTTTGAAGTTCCATGTTGTAGAAAACATACTCATGATGCAATATAAAGCAACAATGAAGGATCTACCATAGTATAGTCCAATCTAAATTTGGTGTACATTGAATGTTGGTAGACAAAATTTTCAGAAAGGGAAGCCCCCACTAACACTCCTTCAAAGAAAAAAAAGAGATGGACAAGTTGAAAATGGAACAAATCTTATATTACACATTGGGAAAATAATGTTCCAGATGGAAGTGAATCATTCTGGGTTTCAAAGATAAAGTATTTATAAAATGTATTGTGTGCTTTGTATCAACCATTTTTCAATTGTAGTGAGATGCCAACAAATTATTTTTGGCTAAAAACAAAGGACTTGGACGTATTTAATCATATAATGGGAGCCATATATGTTCTTAGTGATGATTATTTCAATCAAAATATCTCAAGTAACAATAATATTTACGCTGTATCTTTTTGTAATACTCCAAGTGAAATATTTTCCATTATGGATGGGTGAAGTGGAAAGGGATGTTTACCTTAAAAAGGATGTTGAGAATGAGGCTCGTATAGTGATGGTTTGATGGTAAGGAGCTATTGGGAAAGTAAACACATAAAATGAATTGCATTCAAGTTGTTTAAGCACAATCAATGGTGGAAAAAAACAAAAAAAATGAAGAAAAAAACACCGGTGTGAATAGCATCATCTGGGCATGGTCACTAAAAATATCATAAAATTGAGATTTGATTAAACTACAAATTCATCTAGTTTTGAGTGAATAATATAATTTCATATACAAGTTTAAAATACAATTTAAAAATTTAATTTACACACATATTATACAATTATCAATTGGGGCATGATACAAATTCATGCATACTATGCTATTTTTTCAAAATTCAAGGGGCACGATACACATTCATGTCAGACATTTCAATACTACTTACTATTTACAGATATGGTAGGAGCATAGATGTTCTCCATTCTATTTTAACCATGCATTCAGGAACAAAGTGACAATTTAATTTTCAAGTCATATGTAGTGGTTTATTCAGGTAGATTTCATAATGTATAATTTATATGTTCAGTTCCCTCTAGTATTATGTCTACAAATCCATTTTGGATTTCAACATGTTTCACATCTTAGGGTTACAAAGACCAACAAAATAAATTGAGGTTTTTGTGTGCCTCAATGGGTTTTAACTTCTATACTATTTCAATTCAGTTTGGGGCTTGTTCACCCTCAAGTTTTCCATTGGTTCATCTAATGAACCAATCATCTCTAAGTGATTCATGGGAAGCACCAAGTCTCTAATGCTTCAAGGAAGCATCATCTCCAAGTAAAGTCACCAAAAATAACATTTTTTTCAAACATATAAATGTAATCCTTCGTTTATCTTTTCAATCTTGTAAAATTCAAGTTACATTTCAATTCTTAGTTTTACATATGAGTATTAACTACATTTAGATCATTACAGGATTTTGCATGGAACACTTTGTATGATTTGGATCTTCTTCAAATGGAAAAGTGTGTTGTATAGACATAGGTATTATTTATCCTTTACTCTATTAATTCCATTTATATAAAAATGGGGGGAGGATGTGGGGGAGGCAAATGTGATCACTCAATTTTTATCACAAATACTTGATTATGTCAATTTTGGTCCTAGTTCACTTTAATGGGCTTGTGCATTTAATTCGGACCCATTTTGCCACCTCACTCTATCCGAAGTACCTATATGGAATTAATTATTTTCTAAATTGCTTATCCAACACCTACATAAATGTTCTAAATGCTAAAAACTATTCAAAGAATCTATATAGAAATTTCATATCCTAAAATTCACATGTTTCCTTACAAGACAAGATCTACCAGTATAGGGCAATAGTGGCAGTCAATCTTAACCCCTATGGTTCGATCATGACTTTAACCCTTATAACATTCACTTTTAAATTTTAAACCCTTCATTATATATTAATTTTTATTTTTAGGATATGTAGCATGAGGTTTCCCCCTTTTCAATTTCTATATACACATACTTAAGTCAATTATTCTACCACTTGGAAATTACAATACAAGGGCACACTTACATTGTTGCACATGGAGCAAAGATTTATTATTCTTCTCAAATAATTATTATATTTGAAGTAGTCCCCAACCAAGTATAAATCCTATTTTATCAAATCCAAAGTAAAACATGACCAAGTATTCAATCTATCTTTCGATGCATTCATATAGTCAAAGGAGCACAATTGCACAAAGCAATCTAGGTGGGAGAACTACGTTTACTTGAATTTGCTCATTGGAGTATTGCAAACATAGGTAAAATTTAATCATCATGGGGGTGATTGGGTTCATCCCAACCCATTACATTCCACACTTTTTGTATTTACAAGTTTTCAATCATTGTAAACCCTATTAGGGTTTCAAGTTTGAATAAGTCATATGAAAGTCTTTCACATGCATCTAAATTTAAAGTATACAAATACAAACCTAGATTAAGTTACATCAAGTGATTTTAACCTAAGTTTTTTTTTATTTTTCAATATAGATCAATATCAACTAGTTCAGGTCAATAGTGGTAGTAGATCTTGACCTAGTTTCAATCTCATTTTTATGCACTTGTAGAATTAGTCAATTCTAGCCTTCGATTAGCTTTAAATAGTTAGATCTCGGATAGAAATAGTTATTTTTATTATTTCATTCATATTTATTATTCTTTTGTTCAATTACACTTTGTCAAATTTAGTATTTTGATCTCACTATACTTGTCGCAAGTTGATTTACAATATTTTGTTATATTCCATTCAATTTATCTGAATTAAGGTTAATTCACTTATTAATTTAAATTTTGATAATTTTTTTATAAGGATTTCAAGGTTTTTTTATTTTTCAGGTCATAGGAGCTAGAATATATGAAAAGGTAACCTTTCATGTCCTTTTGAATTTCAAATAATTATCATAACATATATTGATTTTGAGAAACTCTTGCAGGTTTTGGTTTCAACTTCTTCTTCAAGTCCTTCCAAGTACACTTGTTTATTTTAATTTCATATGTATGCACACACACACACACACATCAAAGTGGAACATTATGTAGACACCTAATTTTGGTACATAACTACTTTTTTATGGTATTAGCATGTTTATGTGATTTTATATCATTGGTAAAATTAATATCTTATAAACATGTTTTATTATCTTTCTTTCCCTCTTCAAAAACTTTGAATTCATGTTATTTTTTGTTTGCTAGAGATTCCATTTATTCTTTTGTATTCATCTTTCTTCTACTTTATTTTTATCTTTATCTCTATCTTATGCCTTTCCTCTCCAAGTTTCATTATTCTTAAGTTTCTACCAAGAGCATATCAGTATGATCTTGGTCTAACTAAGAGTGTATTGATATGTTCCTATTCTAAATAAGAACTTACCACTATACTCCTGAGTCCCTTTTCTCTCATGGGTCCCTTAACCCTTCTTTTATCTTTTTGGATATTTTTACCTCTTTCTTAACTTTTCCACTATTTTATGGTCAACATGTGCACCAATAAGGTCCTAATATGAATTCAATAAGTCAATAAGTAAATTATTACATTGATACATTTAGAGGGATCCAAATCCATAGTATACACTCTAATTTATATTAGTATGACATCTATTAAAGTGTAAAATTAGAATCGTATTGTTAGGGCAACACATTATACAAAATATAAATTAAAGGATTAGTGAAAGAGCATATAATATACTATTTTTTTGCATCTTATTGATAAATATAAGGGTTGGGATCTTCATGCTTCACTAAATTGCTTGTTAAACTACATCAGTGATTATTAACAACTTGTCAAATAATAAATGTGTGATTGAGGCAGGACCCTCATAACTATTCCAATTTCAAATCAAAAAAATCAATCTTAATCTTGTATATTGTGATGTATGCTCATATTTATTATCTATTCATCTGAACTACATTTCAAAGTTTTATCTTAATTAGATTATCCTAATCCATTAATTCAAATTAGCGTAAAACATATTGGTAAAACCAATGTAAATTAATGTTGATATTAGGGGCATCTTATTCCATAGGTTTCATTATTATATGTTATATTTTCTATTACCTTTGTACCATATTGACTTACCTATATTTATTACACATGCCTTTTTAATTACACATTCTTTAAGCAATGGCATATGATATGTTATTTTACTATGACATGACATTTGATACATATTAATGATGTAGACTAGTTCATTATTATCTCATCCTTTAATATTGTTACTCTTTTAATAATAAGATACTTATGCTTGACTATTATGTGTGGTACTTAGCCTTGCTTGATGTGAAAAACCTTGATCTCCCTTGTTTGATACTTTTTCCATGTCCCCTTCCATGTGGCATTTGGCCTTATTTGTTGTAAAATTTTGTGTCCCTTATATACAGTGCTTAGCTTTATGTTTGACACTAACTATGGAGCTTGTTGATCTTTTTGTACTTTTTGAGCTTGATGACATTGAGTTTTTCCTTTATTTACATCATGCACTATTACTATGTGGTCTTATTAAATTACACTTCTATCATGTGATTCATTGATACACTTATCTAGATATGACACTTACATGTTTTGTGTTCCATATGTTACATGCATACCTTGATCAATATACACTCCTATGATGACATATTCTCCACGTGATCAAATGATATTACATTATGTTATATATATACATGCAATAATACATTTAACTCTTCTTTTGAGATGAGTGACTTACAAGATACATCCCTCATCTCAAAAGGGGGAATTATAATGGGATTGTCATAGAGACGTAAGCCTCCACAAGAACAAAATTAAAGAGAAGTACATATTTTAAATATTTCATAAATTCAAATGGTTCACATATCATAATGGTTTAAATATTGGCATATATATACAGAGTATAGGGGCATATACCATATATATGCATTCACTTTATAGATACTTGAGTGCATTTTCATACACACTCGGGTGCATATGTATGGCATATGCACATTATTTACATGAATGATAATTGTATATTTCCATATATAAATACATTTGAGATTAATGTTCTCAAAATTTATCATACAAACACATGGAATTATATAGTAGTTGGTACATATTCATAGGGCATGATACTGTTTCATGCACATACACAGTGGCATAATATGTAGCTGAATGTAAAATGGTTATCATTCCACTTCACACTTGTTAGATTTGTATTCATGATGAGGGCAAGGACATGGTTCATTCTCTTTTTATTATGCATCATATTATATATTCAATGAAACAACAATGTTAAACCTGCATACTTGTTGGGGGCATGCATATTCTTTATTCCATTTTGATAACATTTTTTTATTTTTACATGGATCAAACTTGATAAAACTAGAGAAAAACATTAAAATTTAAGCTATAATCCATATTTAGTTGTTTATTCACTTTATTTGAGTGAAATTTTCTTGATGGTTCTAACATTTACTTGTGTAGTGTTTTCTTTGAGCGAACCTGGCCACATAGTTATCTCTTTTTCCTTTATAGTTATTTGGATTAGTAAATTGTATATATTTCCTCATGTTCATGAGGTTTGGGATTTTTTTTTTCCAGCCTAGGTTCAAACACAGTTTCACAAGTTTTGGGCATGATCACCCCAACTCTCCGTGTGCTTCAATAATGAAGCATAATCTATCCAATGCTTCAAGCAATCATCACCTCCAACAAGTTACATGAAAAAAAATGTTTAGTCACATATAGGTGTATTCCTTCCTTTCTCTTTAATTTTTTTTAATTTTTTATTTTGGATTTTAGATGTTACATATGGACATTGACTACTTCATTTCCATTACAAGTTTTCATGGAAAAACATTGTACATTTGCAGCCATCTCCAAAAAGGTAAAGTGTATTGTACAAACTTAATTACATTTTGTCTTTTTACTCTATAAATTCTATTACTAATAAAATGGGGCGGGTAGTATTTGTATATATTAAAAATTTATCTTCATCACTTCATGATGACAAACTTGACACACATTTACCATGAATGACTTATCAAATGTATATGTTATCTTATGATTTAATCCTTTTTTTATATTGTTAAACACCTATAAGATCCTCATTGTCTACTTTAAACCTGATAAATCCTGTATAGATACATATTTAAACTCTCAGTTTAGTCTACCTATACTTGGGTTAGTTCTTTTGGTTCTGATCATTATCACTAGTCAATAATGATATGTGCTCATTAGATCCAACCCAATCCCAACAATAATTATTTAACAAACTCAAGTCCATCCTTAGGGTCGGCCCATCAAGCTAGTGTGTTAATGGTGTGAGGAATTACTCAATTTGATCTATATAATAATAGATTGAGGTCTCATTCAAAAATAACTTGGAACTCATTTATTATATATCTATACATTATTTCACACTAATAAAATTTTCTCTATTCTTCTTAATTTTCTTACCTATCACTAGGATTAGTCACAAAGCAAGTTCGAAACACTCTAAATCTAATTCAAAGTAAGCAATTTTCAAGTACTAAATATAATCATTAAATGCATATATAGTGAAAGAGCACAATTTCACAATCACACTAGGTGGGAGAATTACGTGGCACTTTATTCCCCTCCTTGGAGTAATGGATACGTAATCAACAGTCAATCATCAGAAGGGGTGATTGGAGTCAGCTCATCCCACTTCACTTTCCCCAACCTTTTTAGGTTTTTATCCCTCACAAGCACATCTAAGGTTTCAAAGTAAAGGAGGTTGATTTTTGGATGTTTGTATGTCATCGGTTTAATATCACAAACATAGGGTAAGCAAATATAGTCATAAGTGACCATACAATCATTGTGTCCCACATTTATGCAGGTCAATATGGATTAGTAAGTTAATAACAATCAATTATATTGACCCAATCCTTTGGAACTGACCCAACATAGACAGAGATCTAGTTCTAGAATCAAATGAATTAAATACCTACTTTTCTTTGGTTTTGATTTCCAGACAGTTAATTATAAAATTTAATTATCATGATCTCTTCATTACATTCTATATTTAGCATGTACACTTTTCAAATCAGAAGAATCAAATCTCAATATTTTACATTTAAATTCAATCTTATATGTCAAATTTATTAATCTAAATTACATTACAAAGTTCTTCTTAATTAGATTAATCTAACCCATTAATTTAAATTAGGGTAAAAATTAGTTAAATCAATAACGTGTATGATAAACAAGAAATGGCAAGATGTAACGATGCTAATGAAATGAAAATGCCTAACTAATGCAATAAGGCAAGGCATTTAGTTAATATGGCATGTTAAAGTGATATGTATATGATCAATATAATGTGTAGGATAAAATTGAAAGGCCACAACCCCATTGTCAAATGTGTTAAATTCATGCTAAAATAAACTCATAATATTTCAATGAGAAACATTTGAAGGTATAATCCCCCCAAAGGAAAATATGTGCACATAGATGTAGTCAGCAAATATTTATGCTTTGGTATAATGCCATCATAAATACATAAGTATGATAGTGTATGAAACCATGTTTTTATTTTTTTATTATATACATAAAATAAAATATAAACTAGCACAAAATCCCATGATGCTTCACAAAAAATAAAAGGAACAAGGTCCAAAAATTAGAAGAATGAGACAAGAAGGATTCTAAGGATTTATATGCTTCCCTTAAAATTCAATTCATGTTATGAAAAAATTTCCCTAGTAGTATGTTTTCATCATTAGGAGGACTAGTGTAAGGAATTAAGAATGGGACCAATAGTCAAAAGGTCAAGGCCAACAAAACATAGCAAGCAACATTAAACAAATGGCTAGAATATTATCAATGGAAATAAAAGATAAGAACCATGTGAAATCTATAAAATATAAGAATGCAATCAACCCTAGGAAATAATCCTAAATAAACTTAATAGAGTTGAGGATGGTGGCGTATAAATGTGCTCTTTTAATCTAATAATATGTTAAAAATAATATGAATAGATCCATGTACACAATTAAGATATGTATACCTTATAAAAATAATCACTAAGAAATAAGATGAAAAGAAAGGTAACTCTAAATAGAAAATGTGTTATCTTAACAAAGTAACCAATGTGCCCCCACAGGAGATCCATAAATGTAATCTTAATCATATCTATCCATATTATCCCTACCATAACTTAAATCAAGGTGAATAGTTTATAAAGTCAGTGTGAAAACATGGATGCACATATCATGTAGTGATAAGTATGCAGTGATAGGTATGATGTGTATCTAATGACCAAGATAAAGGAAAATATTTTTTGTATTTTATGGATTTTTATGATTTTTTTTAGATTTTTCCAGTTTTGATAAAGTAACCACTATAAGAATGGGACATGTCAAAAACAACATATATAATAATAAAATATATGTACAATATTATGGTATAATAAATATGGATCAATAATTATCACTAAACAATTTTTTAATTTTGTATCTTATTAATGTTTTTTTTTTAATTTTAAATTTAGTTCAAAAAAAATAGAAATCATGTATAAAATTAAACAAGTAGGATATATAGTACATGAGGGGTTCAAAATATGTATGTTTATAACCCCTTAATGCCATATATTTTTCATTAATAGTAGATGAACATAGTCCCATAATAATCATTTTATGTTGGGCTTATATATACAAGCATGTCTATGTTTGTAAGGCATATAATGCAAGCATTTTATTAGCACTTGAGACAGTGCTTCACCCAAGAATGGTGTGGGAGGCATATTTTTTGTACACTTATTGTGGTTATATGTTTCTTTTATCTTGTATTTATAATTTGTATTTCATTTTATTATGATACTTTGCAATGGTTGTGATTTCGCATATACATGAGCACAATCATTATCATCTTGAGCTCTTGTCTCTTTAATATTTTAAAATTTAAGATAGGTTCATGTAATTTAGTGTTAGGTTATTTTTTGGTTTCATGCTTTCTTTGTTATTTTTCATTATTTTTTTATTGCTTTGACTTTACATATTAGAATCTCATGAACACAATTATTTTGAAGTGAATTCTCAGTGGAGAGCATGATTTTTTTACGTGCTCAGTATTTGAATAATTATTATCCACGAGTTTCTTTCCTTTGTTCACTTGATTTTATGCATCATGAAGCACAAGAGGTGGTAAAGGTTATACATATTCCTGTGGTGAACAATATAGTTGTGTAATACCAAATGTATTCATGTCATCTAGATATTTTCTTGGTCTAGATGATGTGATTATTGATTAAGATCTTTTTTGTTTTTAGAATGCTCATTTTGGATCCTCTCATCATCATTTGTATTGATTAATTCCCACATAATATACTTATGTATTTTATCTATTAAGATAGGTTATTTTAGAGGTAGTACTCATTGTTGGAAATGAGATTCATCACATTATGTAGATCCAATAATCCTAAAATAATGGAAAGAAACATCATCTATTAGAAATGTATATACACATATCTCATGAAGAAACTATATACATATATTTAATGTGGAATTTAGCATTCATAGCATAGATCCTTGATCTTCTAAGTATAATTTTCTAATTTACATCCCTAGATAGGACTTGGCACTCCACTGATAGAGTTTTAGGTCTAAATGTTAAGTTTAGGATATTTTTTCCATATAAATTTTGTGCTTTATTTTTGAACCCTTTAATGATGGTATCTGAAGGAAACAAGTATTTACGATTAATGCCCAATTTTTATATAAATTATATTGTAAAAATTTTCATCCCAACCTTGTTATCTACAAAAGCCCACTTGATTCCTTGTTTTCCAATGGCATCTTGAATGTATAAAGAAATATTTTTGTCTAAGTATCTTTATGAATTTAATCCTTAAGGTCAAAGATAATGATTAATCACTATTTCACAATGTATTTACCCATTTTTTTTAAAGTAGCGAGTCCATATTGGCAAGCAAATTAGCATCTCACAATATGTCTTTGAAAACTATTAACTACTTGAGTAACTCTAAGATTGAAATATTAGATTGTGTTTTTTAGTTGGTTAATTAATCCATAAGATTTATTAATTTGGATTCTAGAAAGATTTTGAGGAAGATTAATGGCTTGAGCAGGAGTATCCTAATGTGGCATGTTTTTTGGATTGAAAGAAGGAATAATAACATTTCATGATCTACTAGTGTAGTTTGTTACATCAATAATATAATAATTAACAATGATTAAATAGGAAACAAAAATCTAAAAATATGGCTGATTTTCCAAACCCCAAGAGGATGTAAATTTGTAAAACCCTAGGTTGTATGCAACTAATGATCAAATTCGAGGTAAAATTTTGCATTATGTAGTTGTCTAAGTAGCAATTCGAGTTTGGGAAAACACGCATAGAAAGAATTCAAATATGAAATCAGAAATGAAAGTGTAATAGAAGAGGGTTATAAGAACCCTTAGATTTGAGTGTTTGAAAGAGTCTAGGTTCACCCTTTATGTTTACCCTAATTCTAGTTTTAACACAAAATAGGTATAAACAAGCTATTATTAAATAGATATAGACATAAACAACTAAAATACATAATTTAAATCTATAAAAGAGGCTAAGTAAAGGGGGAAAGTTTAAATGTATCAAATGAAAGCTAAATCAATGAAATAAATTGAAAAATATGTTAATAAATGATCACACCTTGATTGTTTTGTAAATTTGAGGCTGTATTCTAACTATCCTAATTGTACTTGACCTTTTCCTTATTTTTTGTACCCGTGCAGTTCCATTTGAAAAACCCATACCTATATGGGATTTTTTTGTACAATCCCAATTGTAACAGCCTTAGGTGCTTTGGTTTTCTCCCTGTGCCAATAGTTGTGCCTTTATCCTGCCAGTTATGCCCTTGTAGGGTTTTACAGTCTAAGTTTTATGGTGCCTATGTGTTGTGTCTTCCTAATAGTTATTTTAGATTTTATTTTTAGATGTGTGAGGTAAACTATGTTATATGTTTGAATCTTCACTTTGACCTAGCTTTCACACTCCAAAATAAATCAAAATTAATGAATTCCTAAAACTGCCAAATCTGCATTGTAAATTATGTACCTCACACACTCAGAATCAGACATCCACTTTTTTATGTATGAATGGACTAAATCAAATAATGATCTCAACCTCCTGTTCTCTATAAGTGATCAATGTAACTATTGTAGTCTAATTACCCTCTTTTTATAAAAATTATGTTGTAGATAGACAAAGATGGATAAGTGTCATAATTGTGTGAGATTTGATTAAATAAAGCACCACTTAAATCAATAAGCTTATCTCTAGGCTTGGCCATTTGAATGTCATAGTATTGAAGTGTTTAATTGTTTCTCCTTATATCTCTCTCTAGTTATTAATTATCACATTTCTTGGCAAGACCTTGTATTTATAGGATGGTCTAGGATAACTATTGTGTGTTTGATGACTTTAGAAAATAAAAATGCAAAATTTTAAGGCTCATGATCAATATTAATAAATATATGAACCCAAAACACTAAAATAGATAAACCCATATGTGTATGGTTTTATCCAAGAGAAGCTCGCATAACCATGGGTTTTTATAGGAGATAAATCAAGATATGTTTTCGAGGCAAGATTGGCTAACAGATAGCATGTAGTCCAAATGTATTATTGGATACCTTTTGAATAAGTGTAGAGGTTGATTTAATATCTACATACCAAATATAGACTTATGTGGGGTTACAGCCATCCTATAAAGTAGTTAAAATGTACAAGTTTTTTAAATAGGTCAAATTTAAATAAAAATGGGAATAAGGGTTTTATGCCAAATTTGGGTGTCCACGTGTAGTGACTAAGAGGATGATAGGTTTATGGAAGAGGGATACAATGATGACAATGATATCACCAAAAATATTGGTCCTAAAGATAGAATTTAACTTGATGTGAAGTATGTGATTCTTAAATAAATGTTCTACTAATGTCGGTGACACAATTAAAGAGTTTATATCTCTTATACTAAAAGACTTAAAAATCATGGATAAAAATTGAGAAGCACGAAGCTTGGTACAATGGTAAAAAAATTAATAAATGTTTATAGTGATTTCATGACTTTTTTACAACCCAATATAGTTTTGGCTTCTCCTATTAATGGGATATGAGTTACTCCTCTTAGAAAAGTGGCTAAATGGAATATACCAAGCTTGTCTAGGTTAAACTAATTTTTTTCAAAGCCTCAAGGGGAAACATAAAAATCACAGGTTACATCTAATTTTTAAGGTCAGGGCAATTTATACTAGTTTTCTCTTTCGTATTTCCATGTGCCATGAACAGTGTGATGCAAGATCATATGCATTTACCAAAAATCTTGCATCAACCAAAATTTATATCAATAAGTGATAATATGTAGTGTTTTAGGTATATGGTGTTGGAATTTGTGTGGTGTTTTAGAAACACTTCAATTGATCTATAGTAGCTCTTAGTTAGTAAAACCATTTATATAATTTTTCACACAATATTCCTTAGTGTCATAATGCCTAGAAACTTGCTATGAAGCTATAATACAATGCATAACTATAAAAACCATTATAGATATTTTCAGTACCCCATGGTTTGCAGGAAACATCTTTATAGCATTATAATATGATCTTCTAAAATAGAACATGTTGCATTATTATGGTTTTCCAAAAAAATGTGAAATACAATATAGGGCTTTGCAGTATCTTTTGGTTTACAAAAAACATATTGACAACATTCTAATCCCATCTATCAAATTATAATAGGGCACAATGTTTTGGTCTTTTGTGTAGTTCCTTAAACCTTGAAACATTTGCATGTTTTATTTGTGTCAATTTTTGATTTATTTAATGTCAAATATGGATTTCATGGTAAGCTAGCATGTTTTTCAAAGGTTCAATTACTTTTCTAATGAAAACACATAATTAAACGTTATCTGATAGCTAGAAGAAGGATTCTTTGTGGTACATTGTGACTTGTTCAATGTCAAATTTTGGGTTTGTGGTAAGCCAACATGTTTATTAAAGGTTAAAGTAATTTTTTTAAGAAACTACATAATGAAGGTTAGCTGATAGATGGAAGAAATATCCATTTTAACTACCTAATAATTCTTATTAATATGTGTGATATTTCATAAATAGTGTTAATACCACATCACATGGTAATGTGTTATGTAACCTGTGATGTGTTATATAACATGTGATATGTTCTATAATGCTGATTTTATATTGTGCATTTACTAATTATTGCACATAGTGATGTGTTATGGGCATTTAATTATTGTGGCATCAATGGGTAGTGATTTAACTAGTATAATTAATGTAATTAGGATGATCATGTATTTAGATAAAAACATACCCAAATCTATGAGAGGGGGATTACTAGAGGTTACTTTAAGTTGGAAGGTGATTCAAGGAGTTGTGCAAGTTAGATCTGAAAATGAAATAGTGTAAAGCATCTTAGTGAGAATTTTCTAGGATTGCATTTTTCTGTAATGTTCATAACAAGACTATGTGTGCAAATTGTTATTCTTTTGAATGAATAAAATAAAATTTGTTATTTTTGTTTCATTTTATTTCCATCCACAAGGCTTTTATTCAGTCATTTATTTGTGCTAAATCTATAGTTTTTGAGGTCTAAGGCCATCCTTAACTAGATCCCAAACCATGATTGCATCGCTTGGTATCAAAGCAAGGTTATCTTTGCAAAGTAATCATGTGAGAAAAATTTTATTTTCCACATTTGTGAGTGTGGATAGAAAATAGTGAATTCAAATTCCAATAAGGAGAGTAAGGTAGAAGGTGTGTATTTTTCTTGAATTATAGGAAATGGCACATAAAGAAGCTTTAATCATAACACATAGAGCACCAAGACTTTACTTAGTTATATTGATGCAATGAATGCAATCCCATTAAGAGTCTATGTATACCATGTAAATGCAGAGGAGTTACGATAGATGATAATACCAAATATGAAGTCATAAAATTATTTCCTAAATTTTAGGATGAAGAAGAGTTGTTTGATGAGCTAGAGGATAGATTCTTGTGCATAGTCATAAGGATGATTAACAAGCTAAAGTTGGACACTCCTATCTATTCAAGTATTTTAAGTCCTAAATAAATAATTCATTAGATCATTGAATTATATTAAAAAAATGAGTATGAGATTACTAATGATCTAAAAATTCAAAATCACATGTACCAAGTTGAAGGGTCACTCCTCTTTGTGGTGGTTGCATGTGCAAACAAAAAAAGTTCATAGAGGTAAATATAATATTAAAACTTGGGATAGACTAGTTTTGGAGATAAATACTAAAAATTTTATTCTAATTACCAATTTTTAAAAAAAAAAAAATACATAATTGAGACAAAAGGATATGAGTGTAAATAATTACACCAAAATGTTTTACAGGCTCACTATTAGAGTGAGCCATGTTGAATATGACACTGATAAGATCTCAAAATACCTAAATGGATTGTGCATTCACTTCAAAAAATTATTATAATGATATATGTGCACTTATTTGAATAATAATATCAGTCCACGTCGAAGGCTAAGGAGAAGTTATCTCATATATAAAAGCAGTGTGAGGGAGAGGAAACTTTTCACAGGCATAAAGACAAAGAAGTAGTAATAGTGGTTAATTTGTGTAACAAAAAGAAACTATCACTTCTTAGTGTAATGATATTATGAAAATAGGTGGATTATATGCTATAAGAGGTAGAGGGTCATATAGACAAGGTAGAGGAAGAGGATTCATGAGTACATGTTTCCATTCTAGTGAAACTAAATGTAGAACATTTGAGAGCCCATATGCGCACAATGTGTGTGGTAATATAAATGATGCCATTCCCACATATTACACAAGTAGATGAAGAAAATATTATGTTTATCCATAAAAAATAATAACCATAATGTGGATAATCTCTCATGATGAATACGAAGCTGCTTAAAGTATCAAAGGAAGATGGTAAACCTATACAACAGAAAAATATATTCAAAATAATATGTAAGTCTAGAGGTAAGTGTTTCAAGGTGATCATTGATAGCGGTATCAAAGATAATCTTTTCACATAATAAATGGTTGAAAAACTTTGCCTAAAGATGATTACACATCGAAATCCCTATAAGGTATATTGGTTTTTTAAGGGACATCAATTTTTTGTAAACAAGTAATATTTGGTAAGTTTTTAGATTATCTCATACAAAGATGAATTCCTTTG
The DNA here is from genome assembly GCA_037957365.1 of Torreya grandis. NCBI lineage: Eukaryota > Viridiplantae > Streptophyta > Pinopsida > Cupressales > Taxaceae > Torreya > Torreya grandis. Next base: position 5,975,448 of record JARHVA010000005.1, on the reverse strand, counting down.
TGGAATAATTTTTATGGACGTATGCCATGTTTTAAATAAAAGGCCTTGGTAGTTTGACAAGAATGTGCAACAGGATGGTCCTATGAACACCTATGCTTTGGTGAAGGATGGGAGGAAAAACACTCAAAATCTTTTGAAGGATAAAACTAAAGATGTGGACAAAGGTCCAATAGTTTTAATGATTTTGGAAATGAAATTCATGAAATAGTTGAAGGACAATGCAAGTTATGATCTCATCCCTAGGCCCTCACAAGTTATAAATGCAAGCACAGAAGAAGTACTTTCGTGCGATGTGAACGAGTGATTAAATGCATTTTTAGATATTGTTTCCAATATTGTACTAGATGGGTTACTACCCATGAGGAGTATAATCATCACATGGATCTAATTCTTGAATATTGTTTTCCAAACAAAGTGGAATATAGATTAACACTTGAGGAGAATGCAAAGGTGAAAATGCATGTACAAGATCTAATATTCAAAGGCTTAAAAATATATAGCTTGAGCCCATGTGTAATTTTAATAGTTTTAGTACCAAAGAATACTGGAGAATGGAGGATGCCCACCGATTCTATATCCATCAAAAAAAATTCCAATAAGTATAGATTTCCATTACCGCACATGGATGATTTGATGGATTGTTTAAGTTGAGCACAATTCTTCACTAAGATTGAATTGAAGAGTGGATACCATCAAATCTGCATAAGATAAGTTGATGAGTGGAATACTTCATTTAAACCAAAGGAATGTCTATATGAATGGTTGGTCATGCCATTCGGGTTAAATAACACACCAAGTACATTCATGAGACTTGTGAATGAGGTCCTGAAACCATTTTTAGATAATTTTGTAATTATATATTTGGATGAAATATTGATCTTCAACAAGACATAGGAATAGCATTTCATACATCTAACACAAGTGTTGTAGTAGTTGTGAGATGAGAATTTGATAGTTAATTTGAGGAAATACAACCCCATGAAGGAGTTAGTATACTTGTGTTTGTTTAGTTCTTGATAGTTTCTAAAAATGGATATAGAAAAGGTGTGCTCTATCCTTGAGTGGTTGTTACCTAGGAACATGTTTGAATCACATAACTTTCATGGATTGAAAAGTTTTTACAAAAGGTGTATCATAAACTTTAGTTTTATATGTGCACCTATCACAAAATCATGCAAGGTGATAAGAAAAAGATTGTTTGGAATGCATGAACATAAAATAGCTTCTAGAATTTGAGGAACAAAGTGATTGAATAACAAATGTTCTCATTACCTAATTTTAACAAAGTATTTCAGGTTCATTATGATGCTAGTTGCATATCCAAAGGAGTTTTGATGATTCAATAAGCTAATACCATTGCTTACTTTAGCAAGAAATTGAGTGATGCAAACAAAAATTATTCATTCTATGATTATGAACTCTATGTCAAAGTGAAAACACTAAAGAGGTTGAGATATTACTTGTTTCCCAAGTAATTTGGGTTGTACATAGATTATTAAGAACTGAAATTCATCAATAGTCAAGGTAAATTAATTTAAATACATATCAAGTGGGTTGATTTTATATAAATTTACCTATTTGTGTTGAATCTTAGGATTGGTAGGTCAAACAAAACTACACATGCACTAAGTAAGAGGTGTCTCTTCTTGATAAATTTATGAGTGAAATTCATATAAATTGATTATATGAATGAGTTTTACATGCAAAAGATAAATATTTCAAGGATGCTATAAAGCGTGTGCAAAACCATTGAGATTGGACTAAACAACATGGTTTTGAGGAGCGCAAATGTGCATACCTAGAGGTTTGATGCTTGAAAATTTGACTGAGGAAAAAAGGTGGATTAATAAGTCATTTTGGTTATGAAAAACATTATGTGCAATCGGTTGAAATCTATTGTTAGCCAAATATGGATGAAATATGTGCAAATATGTATAAGCATGTAGAGTTTTCTAATTAGAAAAAAGGAGAAGTTAGAATGTAGGGTTGTATCAACCTTTCTAACTCTATATAAACCATGGAAAGATATTATCACGGATTTTGTTTTAATATTGCCTATAATACAAAGAATAAATGATTCCATATTTGTAATTGTGGATTGATTTTTAAAGATGGCATATTTTTTTAATGCAAGAATACTAGTGATGCTGCACATATTTCTAACTTTTATTTTAGGGAAGTTGTGATGCTACATGGATTGTTACACAACATAGTGTCTGAAAGAGATAATTTTTTTTGAACATTTGTGGAGGATATTGTGGAAGAATTTGAATACCAAAATAGAAGTTTAAAACTAAGTTATAATTAAGTTTAATATGTCATCCTTAGATGAATAGACAAATAGAGGTATCCAATAGAATTATTGGTAACCCATTGTGATGTTTAATTAGAGGGAAGCTAGGGACATGGAATTCAATTCTAATACAAACTGAGTTTTATAATAATAATTTATTTAATAGGAGCACTAGAAGAACAAAATTTTAGATTTTTTATGGGAGTAGTCCAAGGGGATTTGTATAATTGCATGCCATCAAAGATGAGAGAAGGAAGAGTGTTGAAGTAAAATTTTTTTTGAATATATACACAACTTTCATCAAAATTTGCATGAATAATTGACAATAAGCAGTGCACATGTGTTAAACAAAGAGAAGTAGAGTATTAAGTAGAAGACTTAGTCCTACCAAACCTAAGGAAAGAAATATCTCCAAAAGGAACATATGACAAGTTAAATTAGAATAAAATTTGATGATGTAGAGTGTTGCGAAATTTTGCATCTAACACATATGAGATTGAGTCACATGAAGGTCAGAAATTTATCCCATTTTCAATGTCATGGACCTGTATCCTTTTCATGAAGGATAAGGAAGTGAAGACAACACAAGTGCATAATCTGAAGAAGTTTTTCAAAGAGCATAAATGCATTAGAAAGATAAAAAAGACGTGGAGAAGGTGACTGATACAAAAGTTTCAAAAATGACATGTAAAGAGGTGTATACAAAACATTTGATAAAGTGGAAAGGTCAAGAAGTTGAAGATGTGACTTGGATAGCTCACTAAGTATATATTACCTCTTCATGAGCTCAAGAAATGCTCATGAGCATGAGTTCATGTTGATTTTTAATTACCGAGGTGTACGATGCAGGAGCATCTAGTTTCACAAGCAATCTTACATTAACCAAAAATAGGAGTATTGTTAAGTGGCAATAAGCAATGTTGTATGTCTTTCGTGTTCTATATATATATATATATATATATATATATATATATATATATATATATATATATGTTGTATGTCTTTTGTGTTCTATATATATATATATATGCTCATGAGCATGAGTTCATGTTGCTTTTTAATGACCGAGGTTTATGATGCAGGATCATCTAGTTTCACAAGAAATCTTACATTAACAAAAAATAGGAGATGTTGTATGTCTTTGGTGTTATATATATATATATATATATATATATATATATATATATATATATATATAATTTAAGAAACACTTTAGGAAGTATATGATATCTCTCAGATCATTAGACCATTTATATAACTTTTCACAATTTTATTTAGTGTTGCAATGCCTAGAAACTTGATATGAAGCTTTAATTTAGTGCATAACATTATAAAATGTTATAGATCTCCATGGTACCTCTTAGTTTTCAAGAAACATGTTGTCAAAATTCTAAGATCATCTATGAAAATAGAACATGCCTCACTATTATGATTGTCTTGTAAAATGCAAAATATAATATAAGGCTTCATGGTATCTCCCAATGTGTAGGCAACATGTTGATAGAATTCCAAGCCCATCTATTAAATTATAATATGGCACAATGTTCTATTTTTTTATAGAAACTCATTTAACCTTAAAACATTAAGGTGGTTGTTTTGCGGTAGGTTGCGACTTGTTCAGTGTCAAATTTTGGGTTTGTGGTAAGCTAACATGTTTGTTAAAGGTTTAAGTACTTTTCTAATGAAACTGCATAATGAAGGTTAGCTAACAGATGGAAGAAAGATCCATCTTAACTATCTAACAATTCTTATTAATATGTGTGATATTTTATATATAAGTGTTGATACCACATCACATGGTAATGTGTTATGGAATCCATGATGTGATATGAAACATGTGATGTGTTTTATGATATTTGGACTATATTGTGAATTTAATAATTGTGACACATAGTGATGTCTTATGGGCATTAATGAGTATGACATTAGTAAGTAATTGAGTTAGTCGAGAGAATTAATGTAAGTATGACTATATTTTATCAATATAAACGCATCCCTAGATCCTACACTTATGAGAGGGGGACTACTATAAGCTACTACAAGTAGATAGGTTGGTCAATGAGATGGGAGAGCTAGATATGAAAGTGAAAGAGCATAAAACATCTCATTTAGATTGTTTTAGGACTACATTTTTATGTAATGTCACCACACAAAAACCAATGTTGATCAGCTTATCTCTACTCCCAATCATGACACATATCTATCATTAATCATTCAACCCATGCCATCACTCAAAACCAATGTTGATCAACTTATCTTTGTTATCTCCTCTGCTCTTCAATTTGTTGATAAGACATTTTTTCCTTGGAAGCAACCTTCCTCTAGAAAATCCGATCAATGGTCAAATTTGAAGCCATCATAGTAGTTAAAGGGCACCGAACCCATCCCATAAGTATGTCAAACAAATAGCCATAAAAAACATAAAATCCAAAAATTATGTGGCAATTAAAAAGTACATTGTCATTATTAAAATGACAAAAGAAGGGTGAGGTTTAAAAATGCCCGTCAGTCAGTCTTGTGGCTTCCATGCCACTACCTCATGTGCCTACATGGCGAATCGACTCATGAGCAGCATCCAAATAGACAAGTTGACAACTACCCACTCCCACTCCCATGAAATTATATTAATGGCATTTATGTGACATGAAATTCCTACTCCCACATTTTCACTAAAACTTTAAGTTTTTTTTAAAAATTGGCTAATGCATTTCGCTAAAACTTGGAGTTAAAACTTGTCAATGTTGATTTTCTCTTCTAGTCTCCCAGACACTTCCACTCTGCTAGTCGGTACTAGTGGAGGCTAAATTCATATTAATACATTGCCTTTATCATGACTAATTTCCAGATTCCATCATATTACAATTAATAATGGTGGTGGGTCATGGCTACTCTAGGTGTGGGCTTAGAGTTAGTCTCAGTACTTTATCCTCACAACTTACAAGTAAAAAATTCACAAGGTGAAGGACCGAAGGAATTTCTACTACTTTGTACGGTTTTTTATCCACTGAAGTTTGAACCAGTTTGATTTGTGGTGTGCAAAGTTATTTATAGACTCTAGAGATTGATTTTAGTCTACAAATTCAGGTAAGTACTGAACCTCCCCAATTTATTAAGCAAGTAAATGAAAAGGAAGTGTTATGATGGCCATTGTGACATGGAATTTTGGAAAGCATTTTTAAGGAGATTTTTATCTTAGATTCATAACATGATTTTAGGGTTTAATCCATTATCTAGCTAAGCTTTTCTTTAGTAAATCAGGGTAATTAATTATTTTAAAACCAAAAAAATACAGAGTTGTGTAGGGTTTAGAAATTTATCTTGTATATATATTTTGGGTATTTTGATTTGAATGTGAAATTATGAATATATATTTTTCATTTTTATATATATTTATATTACTAATTTGTAGGGAATATATATATATATATATATATATATATATATATATATATATATATATATATATATATGTATATGTATATGTATATGTATATGTATATGTATATGTATATGTATATGTATATGTATATGTATATGTATATGTATATGTATATATGTATGCATGCATGCATGCATGTATGTATGTATGTATTCCCTATAAAGTAGTAATATAAATATATCTATAAATGAAAAATATATTGTTTCATTTTTATGAGATCAATCTGAGTGTAAATTACCAATCTCAATTCTCATTGTAAATTAATATTATAAATATATATAACTACTCACTATAATATATATTCCCTACAAATTAGAATTATAAATATATAAAAACCAATTTGAGTGTAAATTACCAATCTCAATTCTCACTGTAAATTAGTATTATAAATACATAAAACCACTCATTGTAATTACCAATCTCATAGTGAATTAGAATTATATATATATAGTTTTATGAGACCAAATTCCAATCTCACTTTAAATTAGTCCTATAAAGGGCAATGAGTGCTAACATGTATAATCTTGGGTCTTTTGAAAGATTTTTTTATATATTATATATATAGTTTCATTTATATTTATACATATTTATATATATATATATATATATATATATATATATATATATATATATATATAGTGAACTGTGAATATATATTTTTTATTTTTGTATATATTTATATTACTAATTTGCAATGAATATATATTGTTTCATTTTAATGAGACCAATCCGAGTGGAAATTACCAATCTCAATTCTCACTATAAATTAGTATTATAAATATATAAAACCATTCACTATAATTACCAATCTCAAAATAAATTAGAATTATATATATAGTTTTATGAGACCAAATTCTAATCTTGCTTTAAATTAGTCTTATAAAGGGCACTTTTTAGGTTTTTCTATTAAGTTTTCCTTATGGTGTTGAAGTGTCTAGTTCCCAACAAGCTTACGTGCTAGCATTTCACTCAAGACTAAACTCTTGTGCACTCACTTGAAGCATGTAGCAATAAATCAGTGTTGTGTAGTAACACACTTGTCATATAATTATGTTTATTCATATATCTACTAACTGATTACACAAAAAATAAAATACACAACTGTGGACCTTGTTTCAACTATGTAAAAAATAAGAATATGAAGATAACTTCCATGAGGTTCAAATTATTGATTATGCAAGCTCATATAATGTATATTCTATTCATTATAATCAAATACAAGCCACATATTAATTACACAACCAAATGTATTGACAACTCAATGCTCAACTATCAAACAACTATAGCATAACACCAGAACTAATATTAACTTCCATAATTTTTATATTACCATAAGGAATTGTTACATAATACAAATATTTTTTCCAGCCTTACACATCTCTACATATAGGTATTTATACTTGTTTTTCCTTGACCAAGTTGTTACATTATTTATGACACTTAGGTGACTAGCCACCAATCTCTAGTAGACTAAGAGTCACGGCAGTCATTTACTCATTTTATTCTAAGTACCTAGGCCTTCACACTCTTATATTCTAGTTTGATGCTAGATCCTTGCTGCCAAGTGTCTTTCTTTGTTTGGAATGATGTGAAAATTTTGTGATGATTAAGTCTATTTTGTCCTTGAGAATCATTCCTTAACTGTTTCCCACTTCCCTCGCACTCCCCAAGTTTTTCACTAATATACTGAGTCTTTTACTCTCAGGTTGTCCACTTGTTATGCTTCTTCTTTGATTGGGTCTTCTCATGCTGTGATCTTCTACACCATTATCCACTCGTACCAAGTCAGTTCTATGCCATGGTCTTCCTATGCCATGCTCCTCTCATACTAAGCTGGTTCCATGCCAAAATTCAAAATACATAGTCAAATTTTGGGGTCCAACACCACCCAACACTATGCTCTTAATCCATCCTATATTAAGCACCAGTCTTGGCCTCAGTCAAAAATTTAGGGCCAACCTATTCAACCTACTTTCTAACACCTTACTAATGTGATAAGGTGTCAATTAGCTTTGGCATTATCTCCTTGATCACCACCTCCAACTTTTTTATTTCATCAGGTTGATCAGGACACTCGTTTTCCTTATTGACCAATTGGTCAAGAGATGTGGAACCATCCTTTTGGACCTCTTCAAGTGTAGTGACCCCCTTTACAACCTATCCTTGAAGAATTGTAAAGTTGGAATTTATTTTTTGTCGATGCACATTTATTGTAACTTCCATGGTCTTGACATACTTAAATGCCTTAACACACTCAATATGATATTTTATTAAAAGGGTGGCATCCTCCAACTATTATCATTAAGAATCCTACGTTTGAAGTCAAACATCCAAAATTTTACTGAGTCATGCTAGTTTATTAAAAATACCATCCAAAATGGGGATCACTTCCCCAACCCTTTCAAGGGCACATCTACAGACTTCCACTGCTTTTGCAAACTACTCAACCACCCATAATGCTTCATTTCTAGGCATGGGTTATTCCTTGCACTATTTTAACAGGAGATTTATAAGAGTCTCCAATTTATCAATAGCTTCTCACTCTAAAGGGATTCCATATGCCAATGCTAGTTTTTGGCCCAAAATAGTTTTACATAAATTTAAAGTTTTTACTTTGGCTACTGTGGCTTCTTCCATTTGTTGCTTTAGTGTGGCCACTTCCTCTTCAAGTGATTTCTAAGTGGTAATTTCTTTATTGTATATTGCCACCACTTGGCCATGTTTTTTCTCTACATTATGTGCATAAGAATCTAAAAGTTTATTCTATCACATGAATTCAAAGGCCATTTTCATAAATGTGGCACTAGTTTGTATAGAAGAGAGTTGTTGGTGATCAACCCAAATTAGAATGGGAAGCATTGTTACTTGAAAATATAAAACTAGACTATCTGGAGGTATTCCAAAATGGCATTCTTCATTATACATGTTCAATAAAAAGGACATCTGATACCTGGTATTAATAGTTGCATCTTAAAGATGAAAATGGGAATATAAATATAGCATCCTATCTAGAACGCATGTTTGGATTGAGCATGCAATTTGGTGGTTGGATCAGCCAAAAGTGGTTGAACTTCAGAGTCAGTTAGTTACTTCTCTTTGGGTGGATCTCACTCAAGGATCTCAACATCCACATTTGGGGCTAATGAAGTGTTGTCCATGTCCATGTCACTCATTTTTTCTATGTCAAAACCATTCATGTTTTCACCAAGTGGATTTTACACATCCAACTATGCATATTCAAGGGTAGCCCCCTCCTGCACTAGGAAGGGTATTTTTATGACTCAGACTCCTCCAGTTCTTCCCTATGACCCAAAGGCTCTTCTTGTTCTATCAAATTGGTTGGTGATAATGGAACTAAACCCTCTATTTTTTATTCTTTTGCATCTTGTTCAAGTGAAGTCCTTGGTGGCGATGCCTTTGGTGAGGAGACCCTTGATGGTGAAAATCTTGGTGGTGGTGCCTAGGCAATCCTTTGCCTTTTTGGTGGTTTTAGCTATGAACTTATGATGGCATCATGCTCGGATCGCTTCTTCTTGTCAAGTAGAGGTACATGGGGAAGCTTCTCTCTTGCATTCTCTATGTTGCCTACAGCTTTCTTCTTAGGTCACATCATATAAAAAAGAATATGAATATTTTCCCCAACCATGGTTGGCTTAAACTTGATGTTAGTTTTCTCGGTCTCACGCTTCTCTCTATATGGATTCTTTCCAGGATAACTTTACATCTTTCAAAGAGTGTGAATCTTTGAATCAATTCATTCAGCTTCAAGGGTGAGGGGTTACACATCATATATGTGGTTCACCATGTTGATGAAGTAATATGTTGTGAAGGCATAAGGTAGCTTCAACCAAGCCAAAAGCTCTCCAAAAGGAGCCATTCTGGTGTGCACTAGCAAAAATTGTTGTTTAATGGAAAATTTGGCTTGTTTATAAACCTATATGGGCAAGTCCTTAGGAATGTGTCATTCATTTCCAAAAGCTTCATTCATTCCATCATACCATAACTTCATCTTGATCTTTAAGGTTGGAGTGATATAACTAGGGCATGTGAACGCCTTGTAGCACACTATTGGAGACTTGTTTTCTAGTTGATACAATAATTTTAGTTTGTTAGACGTGTAATCAGGTACACCAATTTCATCGAACACCATCAATAAAATAAATACACCCCATGGGAACCTATGGTTAGGTATATGGTGGGTCCTTTCTACATCTAGTATAATTTTGTTGGTAAAGTACATTGCCCAATTATACTTTATCCCTTTGGTTACTGTTAGGAACTTGGAGTATAATTGATTACTTTTGTATAAGCAACTAAACATGGAATTGAACCAGAAGTAATAAGTAACTAGAAATACGAAATAGAAAATAATAGGAGATACAAGAAACAACCAATCTTGTATTAAACTCTTCCAGAATACAATGAAGAAATCACACTCTTCCCACACCTCTTGAGTGTAGTATTTCTCTCAAGAGTTATCTCTCTCTCAATTACAATCAACTCAATAACCGAGTTGTTATTCCCTTGCTTCAGCTGATCTTCTTGATCTTGCACCTTGCAGATCTAATTGACCTTGCTTACTTGCTTACTTACAATACATGCCCCCATAGGTCTCTTAAATAGGATCCAAGGCATACAATAATTAGAAACACAGACTCAAGACTAAAATTAGTCTTTACATGCAAACACTCTGTCCATCCTAAAATTAGAACAAATCTAATTCTGGAAATGCATGCTAATGCACATGCACACACAGGTGACCGATGCCGATTGCTATTGGTCTGCATATGATCGACGTCAGCCGATCCCTGACCGATGTCGGTCAGATCTGATCCACGCCTAATCGATGTCAATGATACTACCGATGCCGGTGACTGTGTTAGTCCAACAACCTTTGCATGAACTCAACAGTGAAACTTTTAGCTCCACAACTCAATAATCTCCCACTTGGAGATAGATAGTTGCACCTGTACCTGTACAGCAACATCCTCTGTCTTGTTTCTCTGGCTTGTTTCTCCCTCTTCAAGTTCAATCTTGAAGACCAACAAAAGTTGAATGAAGATTCAACTTCTCTTTTGTTATCGGCTTTGTTAACATATCAGCAGGGTTCTTATCCGTATGGATCTTTTCCAGCTTCAACTGTCCATCCTCCAATACCTGTCTAATGAAGTGGTACCTAAGATGTATATGTTTGGTTCTTGAATGAAAGGCTGAATTCTTTGACAAATGAATTGCACTTTGACTATCACTATACAATCTACAACTCTCTTGCTCCTTTCCCAAATCTTTCATGAACCGTGTCATCCATATCATTTCCTTGCTAGCCTCTGTGACTGCAATGTATTCTGCCTCTATGGTAGACAGGGCAACAACCTTCTGCAACTTTGAAATCTAGCTAACCGCCATTCCACCAACAGTGAACACATATCTTGTGGTGCTTCTCCTGCCATCTAAGTCACCTGCCATATCTGAATCTACATACCCATGTAGAGAAGTACTTGACCCTGCATAACATAAATACCTGTTGTTGGTCCCTCTCAGATATCTGAGAATCCACTGAACTGCTTTCCAGTGTTCCTTTCCTGTATTGGCCATAAACTTGCTGACAACTCCCACTGATTGGGCAATATCAGGTCTAGTACATACCATTGCATACATCAAGCTCCCAAATGTTGAATCATATGGAACTTTGCTCATGTACTCAACCTCATCATGTGATTTAGGACATTGTTCTTTGCTCAACTTGAAGTGTCCAGTCATAGGTGTGCTTACCAGTTTTGCATCCTACATATAGAACCTCTCCAACACCTTATTCACATAATCCTCTTGAGACAAAATCAACCTGTGATTTTTCTTGTCTCTCTTAATACTCATGCCAAGGATTTTCTTTATTGCTCCTAAATCCTTCATGGCAAATGTGTGAGCTAATTTTACCTTTAGCTCAATAATTACCTACATGTGTGAACCTGCAACAAGCATATCATCTACATACAGCAATAGGATAATATAACAACCATTATCCAATGTGGTAAAATAAATACAATGGTTAGATTGACATTTACTAAAGCCATGCTCTATCATAAACCTGTCAAATCTCAAATACCACTGTCTTGGAGCTTGCTTAAGACCATATAAGCTTTTCTTCAATCTGCACACAAGTTTCTCCTTACCTTTGACCTCAAAACCTTTCGGCTGATCCATATATATCTCTCCATCCAAATCTCCATGAAGAAACGTTGTCTTAACATCAAACTGCTCAAGATGCAAATCCTCAATAGCAACTAAAGAAAATACAGTCTGAATAGAAGTCATCTTTACTACAGGAGAAAAAATTTCACCAAAATCAATACCTGGTTTCTGTGCAAATCCCTTTACTACCAACCTGGCCTTATGTCTCATATGTCCATTCTCTCCTTCCTTTAACCTGTATACCCATTTATTTTTTAGTGCTTTCTTTCCGGCTGGCAACTCAACCAAATCCCACGTTTGGTTTTTTTTCAAGGAATCAATTTTCTCATTCATGCCATGCTCCCATTGTTTCTTGGATTCTACTTGCATTGCCTCATCAAAACTTTCTAGTTCTCCACCATCAGTGAGCAACACGTAGTATAAAGAAGGGGAATAACTAATTGGATATTTACTTACCCTTTAAGTCCTCCTTATGGGCATTTGAGACTCATTTACAGCTTGCTATCCACCCAAATTCTCTGTCAATGACCAATCTCGGTCAACTCTCAGTCTGCACCTGACCGACGTCAGTTCCACCTGACTGACCTGACTGATGTCGGTTACTGTTTGACCGACATCAGTTCCTGCTTGATCGCTGATGTCGGTTACCTAACCGACGTCGGTCTCTATGTTTTCCTGTGAGTGATGATTTTTACCCGCGAGCTCATTTTGGATCATTACCTCATCCAAATCAAGATTGCCTTGATCAGAATTATTCAGTCTCTTGAGCTGATCATTGTACATCACCTTCTCATTAAAAACTACATCACGGCTTCTAATAATTTTGTTAGTTTCTAAATTCCATAACCGGAATCCGAAATCTCCAAAGCCATAACCAATGAAAATGCATCGCATAGATTTAGCATCCAGTTTCTTTCTATTTTCTTTATCAACATGCACAAAAAGCTTCAAAACTAAAAACTCTGAGAAATGAAAGATCTACCTTTTTACCTATCCATGCCTCTTCTAGAATTCCACCATCCAGAGCAGTAGAAGGTCCTCTATTAATCAGGTAAACTGCAGTATCTACAGCTTCTGCCCAAAACTGTAAGGGTGAACCAGCATGCAACCTCATACTCTGTGCACGCTCCATTATTGTTCTATTCATCCTTTCAGCAACTCCATTTTGTTGAGGTGTCCTTGGAACCATCCTTTCCCTACGTATTCCACTCATAGAATAGTAATTGTTGAATTTATTGCTGCAGTACTCACCACCATTGTCAAATCTAAGGCACTTCAATCTCAAACATGTTTTATTCTCAACCAAAGATTTTCATTTCTTATATGTGTCAAAAACATCAAATTTCCTCTTTATGCAATAAACCCATACCTTTCTTGTAGCATCATCAATGAAAGAAACATAATACTGTGATCCTCCAATAGAAGCTACCTGAGCTGGTCCCCACACGTCTATGTGAACAAGCTCCAACTTGTGCTCTTTTTTTGTTGACCCAGTCTTGAGAAACCTTACTTTCTTCTGTTTCCCAAAAATATAGTGCTCACAGAAATCTAGATCTATGTTTTTCAAATCTGAAAGATTACCTTTTGACTTAAGAACATTTGTTCCCTTCTCACTCATGTGACCAAGCCTATAGTGCCACATCTTTGCATCTACATCTGAAGTAGATAAAATAGAAAGAGAATAATCAGTAACACAAGTAGATAGATAAAGTGTACCTACTCTCTTACCTCTTGATAATACAAGTGCACCCTTGGAAAATTCCCAAGATTCCACTGTGAGAGTTACTGTGCAACCCTCATCACCCAACTTTCCTATAGAAATCATATTCCTCTTCAAGATGGGTACATGTATGACATCTTTCAACACCCATGTGTTGCCATTCTACAATTTCAGCTGCACTTTTCCTTTGCCAACAATTTGACAAGGCTCACCATCCCATAAATAAACTTTTCCAAAATCTCCATGGACATAATCATTGAAAAATTCTCTATTTGGGGTTGCATGGAAAGAAGCACCAGAATCTAAAACCCATGATTCTACTTGACTATCCAAAGAAAATATAAGAGCATCCTATGCAACAATACCTGCAACATTTGCTTCCTTATTACCTTGCTGATTTTCTTTGTTATCCTTCAACCAGCAGTCTTTCTTTGCATGCCCTTTCTTTCCACAATTCCAACACATTATACCTCCATTTCTAGATTTGGATCTCCTTCCCATCTTTGACCTTGATTTCCTTTGCTTGACCTTCTCTCTTTTCCTTCCCTTGCTTTCAATACTTAAAGCATTACCTGATGTTTCCCTTGTGTTTTTCTTGCGAATTTCTTCATTCAAGATTACACTAAAAACATCATCAACTTTCAAGCTATTTGAAGCAGATGCAGTATTGCTAACTGCCATTACCAAACTGTGCCAGCTTTTAGGTAAAGAGCATAAGATTAAGAGAGCCTTAATTTCATCATCAAAAACTATTTTGACTGAATTTAATTGATTTACAATTTTATGGAAATCATTAAGATGACGATATACAGATCCACTTTCCTGCATTTGCAAACTAAATAATTGCTTCATAAGATATACCTTATTCGAAGCTGAGGGTTTTTCATATAAGTTTGCCAGAGTATCCATTAACTCTACCGTTGTCTTTGCCTGTGATAAATTAGAAATCACAGAAGATGCCAGGCTCAACCTTATAGATCCAAGAGCCTTTCTATCAAGAACATTCCATTCTTCATCTTGCATATCTGTGGGCTTGCTTGCAACCCCACCCAATGGTAAGTACAGATCTCTCTGATACAGATAATCTTATATCTACATCCTCCATAATTGATAATTCTTGCCATTGAATTTTTCCATTCTTAGTTTACTTTTTTCTACCATTGCTTTGCTCCCACTCAATCAGAAACCCCTGTTAGTGACTTGTAATCAACAAACACTAACCTGCTCTACCACTTGTTAGTGAACCTAGCTCTGATACCAGCTGTTAGGAACTTGGAGTACAATTGATTACTTTTGTATAAGCAACTAAACACGGAATTGAACCAGAAGTAATAAGTAACTAGAAATACGAAATAGAAAATAATAGGAGATACAAGAAACAACCAATCTTGTATTAAACTCTTCCAAAATACAATGAAGAAATCACACTCTTTCCACACCTCTTGGGTGTACATTATTTCTCTCAAGAGTTCTCTCTCTCTCAATTACAATCAACTCAATAACCGAGTTGTTATTCCCTTGCTTCAGCTGATCTTCTTGATCTTGCACCTTGCAGATCTAATTGACCTTGCTTACTTGCTTACTTACAATACATGCCCCCATGGGTCTCTTAAATAGGATCCAAGGCATATAATAGTTAGAAACACAGACTCAAGACTAAAATTAGTCTTTACATGCAAACACTCTGTCTGTCCTAAAATTAGAACAAATCTAATTATGGAAACACATGTAAATGCACATGCACACACAGGTGACCGACGCCGGTCGCTGTTGGTCTACATATGACCAACGTCGGCCGATCCCTGACTGATGTCGGTTGGATCTGATCCACACCTAACTGATGTTGGTGATACTACCAATGCCGGTGACTATGTTAGTCTAGCAACCTTTGCATGAACTCAACAATGAAGCTTTTAGCTCCACAACTCAACAGTTACCTAGTGGGTGACAAATAGGTGAGCCATATCCACCTCTTTACATCGATCAATGCCACCAATCTTGGTAATAATGATGCACATTGTGACTTGGAGGGAAAGGTCTTGTAATTTTTTAATGTGCATGGCATGGCCCTTATTCTGGTACTCCAACATCATGGTGATATTATTTATCTCCTTTGAGTCCTCCAAATCAAATTCAATGTCCATGTTGTAGCATTAAGACCCTGACACCTTGCTTATTCTTTCAGGTGTAATCTTCATGTGACACCCAAAAAAATAGATATAGTCCTCATGGATGTACGAAAGCAAAAAATTTATTGCTTCCACCAGTTTTCTAAAATATGGAAGGTTAAATAGCTAGAAAATCCCTACAGAGTCCAAGGCATTAAATATTTTTAATTCATACACCAATTCACTCCTAGTGTTTTGGCACTCAACCTAATAGTCATTCTATAATTCAACCTCATTTCCTGGTTGGTAGTGGTTATAGTCAAAAATTGTACAGGAGGGTACATTTGATACCGAATTTTATGCATGCAGCACTATTTTTGGGTACTACATATCCTCTATAATTAAAGGTAGAGATGGATTTATTTGGTCCTTCTTCTTAATCTAGTGCACCATTTCAGATCCTTCACATTTTGTGCTCTCCCTCTATTCTTCAAGTGTTTCTTCTCTAATGAATATGACTTCCCCCTAACATGTAGCTCTTCCTCCTCTAGAATGGCTAGTAATGGATCACTTTTTTGGGCCTTTTTAAAATGCCACATCACCCTTTGTGGATCCCTAAGGTTGAGTCACATTCATCCAACGTTCCCAAAGGAATACATGTTTGTTGTAGAAGTGACTTGACTCTCCTACTTCGATGCTCGTTAATGGCAGACACCAACCTCTATAATCTGTAATTATCATATTTTCTCTACATGCTTCTAGGTTAGATCACCTTCACTTGATCACTCAGATAAAATCCTTCTTAATATTCATGGAACAAGAAATTAATATTCTACACTTATCCTAGAATCCCATGAACTCAGTTATTTTATTGTTCAGCTCTATAACATCACATTCAAAGCAAAGGTAAAGTTTAAAATCCCCTAATTATCTTTTTATAGACTTGAAGGAGTAACTTGCATTTAATAACCCCTCCCTTCAACCATCACTTCTCACAATCAATACATTTAATGGTATCCTTTTTTTGACTATCACTTCTCATTATAAATACATTTAACAGTATCATCATGACATGGTGTTGGCATACTTATCATAACCACTATCTATTTATATTAATGGTACGCCTTATCTCATGATTTTTAGAAAACATGATATTTGTAAAAACCCTTTGAATATTCATACCTTTGGTAGGAATCTTTATCCTTAGACCTCTTTACTTTTGCATGCATCCTTATAGCACCCAACACATAGACCATTTCCCAACACATGTAATGCCCCTTACCCCACAGTAAATGTGCATCATGGTCCTCCACGAAATTATAAGTACCAAGTTACAAAAATAATGTAAAAAAAATAAAGGGGAATGTAATTAAGGCAAAACTTTATTAAAAATATGAAATCTTAAACTAACGGCATATGCCTTACTGATACAAATGAAACTAATAACTTGAAGTGGAGAAATATGGCCTTAAACAGCTACCATTGTAGTGCCCAAGAATAAATTTGCCATCCAATCTTTGTAAATGATAAGCATCGGTAGGATGAATACTATGAACAATAAAATGACCATCCCAATGAATGCAAAGCTTTCCAAAGTGTGCACGAACTTGGAGTCATAGAGAAAAACTTTCATTATGGGGGTAAATTTCTAGTACTTAAGGTGGTGATCATGCCACACCTTTTGTTTACATTTCTCCATATCTTGACTCCATTGAGCAAGTAAACAGGCCTCATCCAACCTTAACAAATCTTCTAAACATGATTTCAATGATGACTCATCATTTAATTATCCAATGTGTGAAATGTGAAGAGATGGTACCAAGAATTCAATTGGTAGAACTGCTTTAGTTCTAAACACTAAATTAAAAGGTGTACTTTTTTTGGGGTGCTTATAAGCCCAAAGTACTATAGACACTCGATAATCTCAGTTGGTGTAGCTAATATTAAAAATATTTATAAGTTTTATTCCCAAGATTTTGTTGAATGCTTCAATAGTGCCATTGGCTTGGGGATGATATGGATTTATTTTGTGATGGGTAATCATGAACTCAACAAGTAATACATGGATAGTCTTATTGAGTAAATGTGTACCATAATCACTATTAAAACTTAATGGATAACCAAAATGGGTTATGTTATATTCCCATATGAATCACACGGTAGTTTTTACAGTACATCCCTTATTGGTGTGGCCTCAACCCAAAATGTGAGATTATAAGTTGTTATGATAGTGGTAACCTATACCTTATCTAGCTAGGTTGATGGGGTTGATAAAATCAATGGCCCATTTCTTAAATGGTTCTTGTGACATTATAGGATGTAATGGCATGGCATCTCAGTGATTTGGTTTCCCTATGCTTTGGTAAGTATTACATTTTTTAACATGTAGCTTAGCATCTTAAAAGAGGTTAGGCCACCATAGTTTGGCTATCAGTACTTTGCATGTGTAGCCTCACCAGCATAATGTCTAGTAGCAATTCCTTCATAAACTTCATAGATTACTTCAAGATGCTCATGTTTCATGACACATCATTGAAGTATTTCATCTTGTCCAAACTTGTAGAGGTCTCCTCCAATGAGCTAGAGTGGTGCAACATGGATGATTAGTTGCTTTTTAGCCTATGGACTCAAATAATCTAGCACTGCATCAGTATTTAAGAAAACATCTATATCTTCTAACTCCTCAAGAACACATGTAACACAAAATATATGTACATCGGGTAGGTCATACTCAATGGTATGTGTTAGTTCACTAGAATCAATTCTAGAGAGATGGTTAGGACTGCAATTGGTCTTTCTTGGTTTCAGAGATAAAGAATTAGAATTATTAGAACAATACAATCCGTCAGTAGATAAAACCATGTAACATAGGTTTATTAACCAAATATTTCAAAGCTTCATGGTCTGTATAAAACACAAAAGGAGTTGACAATAGGTACTGCCAAAACTTTTGTAAAGCATAAATTATGGAAAGTGCTCTGTGCTTTATTGTGGTGTAATTTATATCAATCAGAGTAAGATTTATACTCAAAAAATAGATGGGGTCATCAAGGTGACCTTCACCAAGATATTCAAGGATCACATTGATGGCCATTCTAGAGTCATCAACATGAAAATGGAATGGTTGAGTCTAATCAAGGAACAAGAGCATCGATGCAGTGATGAACTTATATTTTAAGGCCTCAAAAGCTTTTTGGTAAGAGTGGATCTAAATAAAGTGTTCATTATGTTTCAAGAGTTCCTATAATAGTGTGGCAATACTTGCATAACCTTGGATGAATTTATGATAGTACCTTGTATAACCTAGAAAGGTGCAAACCATGCACTGAGATGTCGGCACTAGTAAATGGAGAATGACAGATACCTTAGTGGGGTCTACCAGAAGTTCATCTTTGCAAATAATGTGACCAATAAGAACACTAGAAGTTGTAGTAAAAATTCATTTCTTTCAATTAAGTGAAATTTGAAGCACTCGGCAACACTCAAGCATAAGCCTTAGATTAGAATAATGGTCCTTCACTAGGCCATAAACTATCTAGTTATCCAAATATACCTGAATGAATTTATGGATGAAGTTTTTAAAAGCCTTAGTGGCTATACGAGAGAATACAACAAGTGTATTTTTCAACCCAAATGGCATGATGGTATATTTGAAATATCCCCATTCAGTATCAAACGTAGTCTTAGGTCAATCCTCCTCAACGATTTGGACTTGATGATACCCATAAAATCCATCTATGAAAGTGTAACTTTCACACCCTATGACACCTTTGAGGATTTATTATGTGAATGGTGTTGGAAAAAGATGAGTAATGCAAGAAGCATTAAGTATTTAGTAGTCAATATAAATTCTAATGCACCCATATTTATTTATACTTAATACCATGGGGCTAACCCATTCAGACTCATCAACTAGGTTTATAACTCTAATGCGTAGCATACTACCAATTTCCTCTTTCACCCATGTATGTAAATTTGGATTCATCTTATATGGTTGTTTCTTGACTTGTCGAGCACCTTCAACCAATTTGATATGCTTTTTGTGTAAGGAGGGATGAACACCTTTCATTTCACTATAACTCTTTATAAAAATATCTTGGTACTCTTTTAACAACTCAAATATTTTTGAAATCTTAGTATCAAACTAGTAGTTACCCACAGTAGCTATCTTTAGTTCATCCTCCATGTTGATGTTGTGTTGGATGGTTTGAATAGGTTATGAGTAGGGGTGGTTTGTATCAAGACTAGTATCATGAATAGTTCATGTGCCATTGTTTTTGGTGACATCTAAATGATTTTTTAATGGGTCAGGTGGTTCGAACCCTTCACCTTCATCAACGTGGAACACTAGTTTTTACTTCCTTTTGTGAATCTATTCATGGCTTGCCTGATTAATGATAGGTTCTAGTGTAAGGAAAGACTGTGTAGATGGATCATTAAATATAATTGAGTCTTTTTCTATTACACCATGTATATGTTGTATTTGATAGTCGATAGTACTTAGGTCGCTAAAAACTACTTCGCACATGGCTTAGAGTGTGCGGCACAAGTCAATCCTTGGGGATGAGTAAGACAATCCTGAGACCATGTTATTTTTTAATAACTACCATAAATTGGTACCTAAATGTTAATCTTCATGAACATACCATGATCTATACCAAGTTTATGTTGGGATGGGAGGTGGAAGATAAATCCAAGAACAAACACACCTGTTCTAATTCCACCTGTTAGGATCTTGCTCCTCAGAAAGAGCACAGTATGATTACCAAATATAAGCAATTGAATATGCGGAAGTAACTAGAATTCACCAATAGCACAGAATATGAGAGACAATACACTATCTTGTATTAACACTATACAGAAAAGAATACATCAAAGAGCCGCCACACTCTTTCACCTTACAGAGATTCGCCACACCTCAAGTGTACAGTAATTCTTCTCACACACACTCTCCTACACAAAAAATGGTCCCAACAACCAACTCATACACAGAATTGGTGTTCACCTCACCAACCAGTCAGTAATAACCCTGCCGGTACACCAAGCACTCTATAGCACTTCAAGCTGATCTCTCATGAACCTGCAACCTGCAATTCAAAGACCAAACTTACATGTAGATCACCAATGAGCTTGCAACACCCTGCAACTCACAGATCTTACAACTAGAAGGAACTCTTCCTTTCTATCTCATGCCTTTTTTTAAACAATACATGCCAATGGGTCTATAAATAGATCCCTAACTCAAACACTAACTTAGACTCTTAATTTAGACAATTATCCTCGTAGTCCAAGACTCTAACTGGTCTCAACATGCAAACTCTTCGTTCACTTAACTAACTGTCTGTGAAACGAGCAGTTCTGGAACACACAGGCGACCGACGTCGGTCCCTGCTTGTCTGGTTCTGCCGACATCAGCCGACTTCCTGCCGTCGCCGGTGGCCTTCTGCTCTGGACTCTGTCGACGTCAGTCCTGCTGCCGACGCCAGTTCTTGTAGAACTCAGCAACCATCTGTTCCTCAGTTTGCAAAAGGTTGAAGCTTTTAGCTCCACAACCTAACAATCTCCCACTTGGAGATAAACAGCTGCAACCTGTACCTGTACCTGTACACCGTCTAGTTTATTCCCTTGGCTATGTATCCCTCCTCAAGATCACTCTTGAAGACCAACCACCACAAAATCTGTGGTGCAAAAAAAACTTGTCATCCAAATTACCTGCCACATCCGCATCTACAGCCATGTAGAAAAAGAACTTGACCCTGCATAGCATGTGCACCTGCTGCTGGTCCCACTGAACTGCCCTTCAGTATTACTTTCCCAGATTGACTCCAAACTTGTGATAACTCCCACTGCTTGGGAAAACTCAGGTTTAGTACATGTCATGCACTCAACCTCATTATGTGAATCAAGACACCTGTTCTGTGAACTATCTAACCATCGGCGTGCTAACCGGTTTCACACAATCATCCTGAAACAAAGTCAACAAGACCTCCATGTCTCTAGAACACACTCATGCCAAAGAATCTTGCTGCTCCTAGATTCTCCAAGACACACACCTGAACTAGCTTTACCTTTAGTTCAGCAATACCTGTATATGTAACCCTGCAACAAGCACATCATACAGAAAATAGAATAGTGTAGCTAATACTATCCAACCTGGTAAAGAGAAACACAATGATCAAACCTCCATTGCCCTGCAGCTAATACAAGATCAAATACCCTGATCTTCCATCTCACGTATCCATTTCCGCTCTTCTTCATCCTCAACATCCATTCGTCTCTCAGTGCTTACTTCCAGCTGGCCACTCTACCCAAAACACCTGTTTGGTTCTCCACCAAGGAATCACATCCTCATCCATGCCTAGCTCCCACTGTTTCCTGGATCTACCTGTTCTGCTTCTTTAACAACTTCCTGGTCCTATGCCATAAGTGAGCAACAAGTAGTGTAAAGAAGGGAAATGACGAATTTAAGAACTTACTTACACCTTCAGTCCTCCATATGGGCGCTTGAGACTCCATGACAGCTGGCTGTCCACCCAAAATTCGTCTCAGTGACCAATGCCGGTCACATCTCAGTCTACAGCCGACCGATGTCGGTTTCCTACGACTGCCTTTCTGCCGACGTCGGTTTCCCCTGGCCGACGCCGGTCTCTGTCTGTCCCGAGTCACCGACGTCGAGCTGCACATAGCCGACGTCGGTCCCTGTCTGGACACCGACGCCAGTTTTCCTGCCGACGTCGGTCTCTGTGTTTTTCTTGTGAGACCTGACTTTTTCCTGCGAGCTCCATTTGGATCAAACCCTTGTCCAAATCACCTTTGCTCTGCTCAGAATTCCTCTGCACCTTGTGCTAAACTCTGTCCGTCACTTTCTCCTTGAAAACCAAGGCTTTCCTGTTCTTGTCACTAACATCGGATTCCTCAAGAAACCTCACCTTCTTCTTCTGCATAAAGAAACCATGATCCATGCCTTCCAAATCCGAAAGCATATTCTTTGACTCAAGAACCAGCATCTCCTTCTTATCTATGTGACCAAGCCTATTAAGCCACATCTCTGAATCTACAGCTGAAGTAGATAACCCAGAAAGAGAATCAGTAAAACAAGTAGATAGATAAAGCGTACCTACTTTCTTACCTCTAGCTATAACAAGTGTACCCTTGGTAACCTTCCAAGAGTCCGCTGTGAGAGTTACTGTGCAACCCTCTTCACCCAAACTTCTAACAGAAATCAGATTCCGCTTCAGAACTGGGACATGCATGACCTCCTTTAACACCCATGTGTCACCGGTCTGCAATTTCAGCTTCACTTTGCCTTTGCCAACAATCTGACAAGGCTTTCCATGCCCTACACAAATTTCTCCAAAGTCTCCCTGGACATACTCATGAAAAAATTCCCTATGTGGGGATGCATGAAAAGAGGCACCTGAATCTAATACCCAAGATTCTACTTTATCCAAACAACATACCAGAGCATCCTGTGCAATGTAACCCACAACATCTGCTTCTTCTTCATGTTCTTCATGCTGATCTGTACCTGATCTGCAATCTCTCTTTAAGTGCCCTTGCTTTCCACACTTCCAGCAGGTTATTCTGCCATACCTGGACTTGGATCTCTTGCCTATCTTTGACCTTGATCTCCCACGCTCTGTCTTCTCTCTTGGCCTTCCTCTTCCTTCAACACTCAAAGCATCTCCAGATGATTCACCTGTGCTTTTCCTGCGTATCTCTTCATTCAAGATCACACTCACAACATCATCCACTTTTAAGACTTTTGAAGGAGACACAGTATTAGAAACTGCCATTACCAAACCTTCCCAACTTTCAGGTAATGAACACAAGATTAAGAGAGCTCTAATTTCATCATCAAATACAATATTGACTAAACTTAACTGGTTTACCAAACCATGGAAATCACTAAGATGGCTATGAACAGATCCACCTTCCAACATTTGCAAATTAAATAAACGCTTCATAAGAAATACCTTATTAGAAGCCGAGGGTTTTTCATACAAATTTGCCAAAGATTCCATCAACTCCACCGTTGTCTTACACTGTGATAAGCTGGAAATCACAGATGATGCAAGACTCAATCTAATAGATCCCAGAGCCTTCCGATCAAGAACCTCCCATTCTTCATCTTTCATATCCAAGGGTTTGCTAGTAACCCCACCCAACGGTAAGTACAAATATTTCTGATACAGATAGTCCTCAATCTGCATCCTCCATAATTGGTAGTTCTTGCCATTAAACTTTTCCATTCGTAGTTGACTGTTATCTGCCATTGCTCAACTCCCACTCAAACAGAAACCCTGTGAGTAACCTGTAATCAAAACACACTACCCAGATCTACACCAATCTGTTAGTATCCCAACCAAAAGCTCTGATACCACTTGTTGGGATGGGAGGTGGAAGATAAATCCAAGAACAAACACACCTGTTCTAATTCCACCTGTTAGGATCTTGCTCCTCAGAAAGAGCAAAGTATGATTACCAAATATAAGCAATTGAATATGCGGAAATAACCAGAAACACAAGTAACTAGAATTCACCAATAGCACAGAATATGAGAGACAATACACTATCTTGTATTAACACTATACAAAAAAGAATACATCAAAGAGCCGCCACACTCTTTCAACTTACAGAGATTCGCCACACCTCAAGTGTACAGTAATTCTTCTCACACACACTCTCCTACACAAAAAACGGTCCCAACAACCAACTCATACACAGAATTGGTGTTCACCTCACCAACCAGTCAGTAATAACCCTGCCGGTACACCAAGCACTCTATAGCACTTCAAGCTGATCTCTCATGAACCTGCAACCTGCAATTCAAAGACCAAACTTACATGTAGATCACCAATGAGCTTGCAACACCCTGCAACTCATAAATCTTACAACTAGAAGGAACTCTTCCTTTCTATCTCATGTCTTTTTTTAAACAATACATGCCAATGGGTCTATAAATAGATCCCTAACTCAAACACTAACTTAGACTCTTAATTTAGACAATTATCCTCGCAGTCCAAGACTCTAACTGGTCTCAACATGCAAACTCTTCATTCACTTAACTAACTGTCCGTGAAACGAGCAGTTCTGGAACACACAGGCGACCGACGTCGGTCCCTGCTTGTCTGGTTCTGCCGACGTCGGCCGACTTCCTGCCGTCGTCGGTGGCCTTCTGCTTTGGACTCTGCCGACGTCGGTCCTGCTGCCGACGCCGGTTCCTGTAGAACTCAGCAACCATCTGTTCCTCAGTTTGCAAAAGGTTGAAGCTTTTAGCTCCACAACCTAACAGTTTATAAAGTTATGTAAAAATCATGTACCCATAGTTACTCTGACAAGAAGGATTATTCACTCCTCCACATGGTTTCACAAGCTTCTATGGGTGGTTTTGGTGCTCAAACTCTACTATAGTTGATTATACCTTGAACATTGTCATGATGAAACTAGTGATGTAAAGCAGAGCATACTTGATCCTAATTAAGAAGTCTCTTGTTATGGGTCCACCACTATCTTGTGGCTATGCCATCAAAAATATGAACCAAGGAATGCATACGATCAACATCAGAGTCATAGAAGGCTTCAAGTTGTTGGATAAAGTTGTGGATTTACATCTTCTCATGAAACTTTAAAGCTTCATCAAGCCCTTATAATGGTGTATCCACAATTAGTTCATGCATGACATGTCTGGTAATAAGATGAACAAATTTATAGCATTTATGGTACTAGCCTAGAATGCCTTCACAACTACCAATGGCACCGCACCATCTTCTAGTGAGGTTGTAGTCACTGTGAGACCAATAATATAAGCATTACTTGTATCAAAAAGGGACTATGTGTCCATCCATCAGAGGATTCCACTAGGAGTAGGATCATGATGCTCACCATCTCACATCATGACATTATAGATGTGGTTAATATTCTCATTCATACTAACAAGTTCTATGTATGGGGGACCATGTGCTTGGTCTAATAAGATGATGACTCATTGATAAACATTTTCAAAATTGATATAGTGATTTTTGAAATTTAAGTCTGTGTTATTTGCGTAACACCATGATCAACCCAATAAATCTAAGAAATCATCAGCTTCAACCAATTCAAGAGCTTATAAGTCAACTTTGAAAGGTACCCCAAGAATATCGAAAGTTGAATTCTTAATAATTAAAATTAGTAGAGCATGGTTTTTATTATCCATAAACAATATGTGAGGTAATGTCTTTAATATTGGGCTAGCCATTTTATGTTATGTATCCTTTATGAGGATGATGACCTCAATGCTAGTGTCAACCAAAATATCTCAGATCACCCAACCATCGATGGCAGCATTCACCATTATTTCCTTGTCCTCTTGAGGGCTAGGAGGAATAGGATTATCTTGTCATGAAGTATGATTTAATCGATAATATTCAGTTAGCCTAGGCAAATAAGTTCGATCATCAGTTGGCCTTGGCACCTAATTTTAAGCTAATTACTCAATTTTGGGATTATGTTTTCATCTAAAATATGCTTGTAAAGTTCTTAGAAATCATCCTACCCCATGTTTTGAGGTTCCATGGCCTTTTGAAAATCAACAAATTAGGCAACCTCTCAGTCCTTAAGAAACTAAATTTCCCCTTATAGTTCCCATACAAAGGTCATAGTATCCCAGAACACATATTTCTATTGCTAGGCATCAAGATACTTCAATACATGAGGCTCTTTGCATTGTATCTTCTCAATAGGTGGAATATATGTAGACTGAGAATGTCTTCCATTGTGTGTGGTGATATTAACCTATTGGTTTATTGGAGTGTTGGGTTATTGGAGTGTTAAAGCATGATCTCTAGTGAGGTTTCTCAATGCAAATCATATTAGTACCTTTTTCATTTCTTTCTTTGGTTATGGCTATATAAAAATCAGGGCATTCTTCCAATCAATGCTCCTTTTTACAAAAAGCACATGTAGGATAAACTGGATAACCTCATTGATAGTGATCTGGGGATCCACACTTATAACATGTTCATGGTGGAAAATGGACACCTCCTCATCCCTATCCTCAGCCTCATCCATGATATCTACATTATCTTGATTGTTTGAGATAGAGGTTTGATGCATTTCATGCACATGTGCCTCATGTATATCACTAATTAGTTGATAGTCATTTGTGTTATGGGTATAAGCATCACATATCTTGAAGTATTAAAACACTTTAGAATGTGTATACCATTATAAAAGAGGAGAAGAACGTACATCATGCTCTTCATGGAAAATTTCACAAGACTTATTTAGTACAGTGCAGATGTTCTTAAAGGGCAGTTGCTTCTATTATGACCTTCAGACTCAAAATCGGTACACCATAAACCGCTATGAGTGTTGTAGGCATTATTTGCAGTCAACTTTTCTAATTGTGTTGCCATTAAAGCTATTTGAGCTTACATAAAAAGACTGATTCTAGTGTCAATTCTAAAAATAGCTTTAACATAGAGGGTAGCTTTTAGGGCCTCATGTGTTCTGGTAAAGGTCCTTTAGGATAACATTCATCTAAAGGGAAGAAACAAACCTCCCACAAACCATTGGGCATGCTAAGCAGGATTAATCTCAAATGAGAGTTTAAACAAGAGTGTTTTGAATCTTGCATATAATCACGTACACTTTTAGTGAGCTCTTGTTTTATATCCTTTAGTGCAATAATACTTTGTTGATCAAAATCTATAATATCAAATTCTTGAATAAATGTTTTCTTGAGTTGATCATAGTTAATTACCACTTGTTGAAGGTCATACTTCCTATACCACTTGTGTGCTCTTCCCAAAAATGTGGTTATAAACTGTGTTGCCTTTTAATCAGAAGAAGTTATACCACATGCCCTTCAAATGAGTCCACATTTATGAACTGCTCTAAAACATTCCCAATGCCCCTATATTCAAGTAAATGAAGCATCATTTCATAATACTCCATTGGAAATTGAGGTGTTTGTGACTGTAGTTGTTGAGAAGCCCCAAGTCTTGTTCCTAGAGGTGGAAGTCCACCCCTTCCTCTTGTGTTGCCTCCTAGTCCACCTCCCGTGCCTCCAGTAGCATTACTTGAGATGTTGGGTGTGGTATCAAGTTAATTTATATTACTTGGATAATTACTCTGTCCCCTACTGATGTCAGGTCCACCAAGCATACCAAGTTGGGCCATGAAATTTTCTTGAAGAGGAAGAGAAAGTGTCAATTCACTATAAGTTAAAACTTTGTCAGTAATAGGTTCTCTTATAAGACCAGTATTTGACTCTACACTATATGTATCCCACTTATGTATAATTAAATCATCTACCTCAAAATCACAAGCGCACACTATGGTTGGGGAACTAGGTTAGTTCAAATGTGTTTCTTTAGTATCTATTGTCTATCTAGTTTCTCCAACATATGACAAAGTTGGCATTGGTCACAGTCTAAAAGTTGGTGAGTCCTCCTTGTACCCTTCCACTTCCCTACATATCCTAACATCACCCTTGAGTCCTCTCATCCCCTTCCTACTCTACTTTCACCTATAATCCTCTGTCAAGCTTCAACATATTTATGTTTTCACAACACCTATTGACTGGATACCATTTTGAACCAACAATCCTTTACCAATACCTCTGCATTCCCATCCCAGTTGTGTAGCTCATGAAAGGATGGGTTTATCCCTCCATAGGTAGAGTTTTGAGTCTTGAATCAATAAATAACTTATTTACTTTTAGTGGAAAGTGTCTAATATATTGACCATGTGGCTCTTAAAGAAACTAGAACTTAGCTTCTTCAGGACAAGAGTAAGTGGTTATAACATATTCCAAGATGTATCTATTCATCACCCCTCTCCACCAAATATTAACAGCCCATGTCCAAGGTGTTCCCAAACATGCTAAAGACCTTTGATATTCTATCATCTGAGCTTGCCTTCTTCCAAAATTTCATGACTAGTCTTGAGCATAAGAGAAAAGCCAAGCATGCAAATGAACAGGGACTTAAAAAAAGAAGGTTTCATTTAATGAGTTTTAGAGATGTTTTTCAACCCATGCATGTGAAAAAACTCTTGGTTCAAGATAGGGAAGTGAAAAAATATCCTCGACCTCAGTAAGCCATTGTTCAATACTTTTTAGAGATAAACATTTAAACATTTTCCATTACTATGAAACAAGTGCTCTGGGTCCTGGTAAGGAACCAAAATGTTGGGTTTTTCTATCAAGTTTTCCTTAGAGTGCTGAAGTGTCTAATTCCCAACAAGCTTATGCATTGGCATTTCACACAAGACTAAACTTTTGTGCACTTACCCAAAATATGCAGCAAGAAACCAGTTCCTATGGGTTATGTTATGTAGTAACACACTTGTCATATAATTATGTTTATTCATATATCTAATTCTTGATTACACAAAAAATAAAAAACATGATTTTGGACCCTATTTCAACTATGTAAACAAACAAGAATATGAAGATAACTACCATGAGGTTCAAATTATTGATTACACAAGCTCATACAATGCATATTCTATTCATTATAATCAAATACAAGCCACATATTACACAACCAAACATATTGATAACTCAATGTTCAACTATCAAACAACTGTACCATAACACCAGAACTAATAGTAACTTCCATAATTTTGTTATTACCATAATGAATCATTACATAATACCATTATTTTTTCCAACCTTACACATCTCTACATAGGGGTATTTATACTTGTTTTTCCCTGACCAAGTTGTTACATTATTTATGACACTTAGGTGACTAACCAATGATCTCTAGTAGACTAAGATTCGTGGTAGTCATTTACTCATTTTCTCGTAAGGACCCAAGCCTTTGCACCCCTTATATTCTTGTTTAGTGCTAGATCCTTGCTTCCAAGTGTCCTTCGTGTAAGTCAGTGTGAAACTCGTGTGATGATTAAATCTGATTTATCTTTGAGAATCACTCCTCAACCATTTCTTGATTCCCTTGTGCTCCCCAATTCTTTTGATGATATGCCGAGTCCTTTGCTCTTGGGTCCTCCATTTATTATGCTTCTTCTTTGATTGGGTCTTCTCACAATCTGATCTTCCATGTCATTGTCCTCTCATGCCAAGCAGGTTCCATGACATGGTATTCTTACACCATGCTCCTCTTGTGCCACACTAGTTCCATGCCAAAATATAAAATACTTAGTCAAAATTTGAGGTCCAACAACATTGAGTCCTGACAAGTGCAATTTTGGGTATTTTGAAAACAAAATTATATTATATATATGGTTTCATATATATATATATATATATATATATATATATATAATACTAATTTATAGTGAAATATGAATATATATTTTTTCATTTTTATATATATTTATATTACTAATTTACAGCGAATATATATATATATATATATATTATATATATTTGATTTTTTTCATTTTTATGAGACCAATCTGAATGTAAATTACCAATCTCAATTCTCGTTGTAAATTATCATTATAAATATATAAAACCACTCATTGTAATTACCAATCTCACAATAAATTGGTCTTATATATATATATAAAAATGAAACAATATAAACTATTCTATGTAATGCATGGTGAAATGTATGCAAATTATTTTGTGTACACACTGCAAACTATAAAATTTTAAATCTCACCTTTATTTTGTTATTTTTATTAATGATTGTGCACTTCTTAATTGTCACGTAATTTATGGATTAAGTTTTTTTTTACGGACATTTTTTAGACGGATTGTGATAGGTTCAAATTTGACCACTTGTAACTTGTCCATTCGCCTTATGTCTTTCACTCAATGACAATGAGTCGACAGTGTGTCACACAGAGCCTATGACTGAATGACAAGCATTTTTAAAGCTCACCCTTATTTTATCCTTTTAAAATCTGAGTGTAAATTATCAATCTGAATTCTCACTGTAAATTAGTACTATATATATAATCAATGTTCAAATTTGAACCCATTTTAGCTTATCTAAGTTGATGTAATAAGTATACACTTTGCCTTACAAATTTATAAAAATAACAAATGAGTTGTATTATTTCATTTTTATGAGACCAATCTCCCTTTGAATTAGTATTTTAAATATATATAATAGCATTATATATATATATATATATATATATATATATATATATATATATATATATTTGTGACTTATGAGAGACAGAGTATCCCTAACTTCTAAGTCTATGATTACGCCTCTACATTCCACTTCCAGTAGCCACTGACCCACCACCATTATTAATTATTGGTAGCTGGTAATAGGTGATGCGTTAAAATGAATTTATCAAATTAGTTGGGCCACTGACGCCGACCGATAGAGTGGAAGAGAAAATTATCAATGCCAATTAGCAATGACAATTGACATGTTACAACTACAAGTTTTGTAGAATGCATTAGCCATTTTTTTAAAAACAACTTAAAGTTTTAGTGGAAATTTTGTATCACATAAATGCCATTAATGTAAATTCATGGGACTAAGAGTGGTTAGTTGTTACTTGTTAACTTGTTTATCCGTTCACTTTCTTGAGTGTAAATTACCAATCTAGATTCTCTTTGTAAATTAGTATTATAAATATATAAAACCAATCTCATTGTAATTATCAATCTCATATATATATATATATATATATATATATATATATATATATATAATTTAATAATTTTATATATATTTAAAATAATAATTCAGAGGGAGTTTGGTCTCATAAAAATAAAACAATACAACACATTTATTGTTATTGTAAGGCAAAGTGTATACTTATTACATCAACTTATTTATACTATTATATTTTTATGGCCATTTTATACTTAAATCTTAAAGTTCTTAGCAATCAATGCTTCTATAAGAATAACATTTTGAATTTTGAAAATGATTTTAAACCCTTACCATTTTAATTTAATAAAAAATAAAGTTTTTTATTCAGATTATAAACGATTTTTGAAATGATTTTAAATCCTAATCTTAATCATAATCCTAATATTATACTCTAGTATATGTGATTTATTAATTTTAT
Organism: Torreya grandis; assembly: GCA_037957365.1. Lineage (NCBI taxonomy): Eukaryota > Viridiplantae > Streptophyta > Pinopsida > Cupressales > Taxaceae > Torreya > Torreya grandis. Next base: position 5,943,700 of record JARHVA010000005.1, on the reverse strand, counting down.
ACTTTTAATTTTTATATTAAGTAGGTATAAATTGTGAGAAAATGGTTTCTATTGGTCCTCCCAAGATGGATAAAAAATGACTCACTTTCTGATGTATTTCATATCCCTCGAGATTCTAATCAACAATGTCAGTCTAGAAATGAAGACTTTGATGTTCATCTGCATGAAAAAAACTATGAATTGGATAGAGAATAGATTCAGAAAGACGAACAAATATCAAAGAAATAGAAAAGAGCATTCATGTCTAAATGGAAACAAAGATTTTGATGGGATTATGTTGTAAAAGACTACAATGGTGTTGAAAAGATAAAATATTCTTGATGTGTAAAATATAAGAGAGATACTCTATTTGTTAAAGATGGAAGTACCACCATTCAAGTTAGCAGTCTAAGAATGCTTACAAAATCAAAGCCTCATAAATTTACTTCCTAACTTTTAGAGGGAGAAAGCAAATAAAGTAGCATTCCAATTACCAAACATATATAACTAATGGTAGACATAGAGAAGGAGATAATCATATGTGTCATAGAAAATATATATATATTTTACCATACATGATTTACCTTTAGAAATCTATAAGTCAATTTATGACTTGAATAAGTATAAAAGCGCTCCGCACATGCCTCTAATAGATGAATACTCTACATATAAAAATACCATATCTAGAAAAGAGTTTCTACAAGATACAAAAGAGATATATTGAAAAAAATTAACATATGAGATTTTTTGTAGTCCATTTTACTCATTTTTAATTGATAGAAGTATTGATCAGACTATAGAGCAAAATTTGATAGTTTACATTACATATTTGAAAAATGAAAGAAGAGGTAAATGTGTAACAAAATCTATATGCCTCCTTCAAATAAAGGATGAAACAGCTCAGTCTATGTATAATGTCATGATAAGTCTTTAAGGAGAGATGAATTTATCCTTGATAAATTTAATTAGATTTGGATCTAATGGAGCTTCTGCTATGAGGGGTATCCATGAAGGTTTCTCTACTAAGATTTGTCGAGATGCTCCTTAATTAATAGATATTTATTACATATCTCATAGAGAAACATTAGTAGCAAATGATACTTCATCTTATTTTTTAGAGCTACAAATCAATGACAAATTTGCAAACAAAATTTATTCATGGCTTGAAAAATCTGCTAAAAGATATGGAGCGTTAAGAGATCTAATGGAGTCATTTCAAATCAGTTGGTTAGAGGTGTTGAAAATTCAACAAATTAGTTGACTCTCTAGAGGAATGGACATGGAAAGGCTTGTTAAACTCATGCCTATTTTATTGAGAGAATGAGAGTTAGAAGGTAAAAAAATGTATGATTTGAAAAGAATTTTTCAAGTACAATTTTCCTTCCATCTACTTGCAGATGTGTTTATTGAATTAAATAAGTTGAATACAAAGTTTCAAGATGACCATGTTAACAGTGCTTCCATTGTCACTACCTTAGATATTACAATTGACATACTTTTTAGGATATTTTAAAGAGACATATTTGGGGTAGGTACAATAAATATTTCATCTTTTTTGAATAGAGTTCAAGGAAGAACTCTTGAGTTTCCAGACGGAGCAGGTACAATACATATACATCTATTGAGATTTGAGAGCTTTCATAACTCACAAAGACTAGGGACACTAGATGATTACATTGAATTAGAAAAAAGTTGTATAGTAAAAGTTATTGACTCTCTAAATGCAAGGTTCACAAATTTACTTATATTCAATATTGTTAAGTTTTTCAATCTTTGTAATTATTATGATGAGGTGGATGATAGAGACCGTCAAACAAAAAGATGGTTAACATGTTTATGTGAAAAATTTAATGTTGATAACCCACATATTGTAGATACTATCAAATGTATAGATGAGATCGATAAATTTGATTGTACTATTTATAAATCATACTAAAAAATATATGTGTTTAGAGCATGGGATCTTTGTAGGGGTGAACATGAATGGTTTGAATGGTTTCCATGTTAAATACAACTATGGCAAGCTAGTCTTATTATTTCAGCGAGCACGATAGTGTGTGAAAGATGTTTCTCAAAGTTAAACAAGATAAAGAATGATGATTGATCTAGAATTTCTTTGAAAACATTGGATATGTTAATGCTTATTTCTTTTTGTGCACCTCATGCTCTAAATGAGTTAGATTGGAATGATATTTATGATGAATAGAAGCATATAAAATCATGAATGCCTCTTCCTCTAGACCAATAGATCCATTAGTACAAGAATTTAGAATAGAAAAATAGAAGAAAAAAAAACTTCACAATAGTTGTAGTATCGGAAGGAAATTTTTGAATAAAAATTCAAACCAGTGGTATAAATTAAATAAATATATTTTTTATTTTTGTGTTTGAATCATTCTCCAACAAATTGGAATCCAAGCATCTATTTTTTAAGTGAAGCAAAATTTGATTGAAATTGATTTTAATATTAATTAAGACTATTTATAATCATGAATAAAGTATTTACATTTACATATGTTTTATTATTGGACTATGAACAAATACTGGTAATGCTTTTGTTGTTAGATTAGGTGCAGATGCAGGGATAATGAGCTAGGTTGGTCTTGAAAGTTTGTTGTATACTGGAAAACATGGTGTTACAGGTAAAAATAAAAGCATGATGCCATTCTACATCACATTTTTTATTTCAATTGTATGCTTCAAGTTGGCTACTGCATTCCTACTTCCATCTCCAACTGATGGTTGGAGTGGGTAGAGATACCCACTAATAGATGGGCTCAGTAGGTGCATAGAATGGGTGTTGGTATATGAAGGAATTATCATGAAATGAACCAGTTCAATATGGAAGTTATGAATATTCGAGTTGACATTGTAAGTGTAACATTGCATAGTTAAATTTTATTCAACCCATTTCTATGATTTAAATGTTTTCTTTTAGCTCATGCTTGAAAAATAGCAGTACATTTAATTTTTATAAAGTAATATGTTATTAATTGTTATTATTGTGACTTGTATCCTTTTGGGTGACTACTATAATATCATTAAAGTGAGATTGGTCTCATAAAACTATATATATATATATATATATAGTATCCTTTTGGGTGACTACTATAATATCATTAAAGTGAGATTGGTCTCACTTTAATGATATTATAGTAGTCATCCAAAAGGATACAATATATATATATATATATATATATATATATATATATAGAGATTTATTTTACATATTTATAATACCAATTCAACAAGAAGGGCATTAGCAGTACTTGTCCATAATCCAGAAATAAAACATATATAAATTTAAATGTTGTATTAATGATTATAATTTTATATATATATATATATATATATATATATATATATATATATATATATATATATATAAAATTTAAAGTGAGATTAAATTTGGTAATTATAGTGAAATTAAAGTTGGTAATTACAGTAAGATTAGTTTTATATATTTATAATGTTAATTCAACAAGGGCATTAGCAGTCCCTGTCCATAGTTTAGTAATAAAACATATAAATGTAAACATTGTATTAATGATTACAAATAGTTTTAAATTGGTAATTTGATAATTACAATGAACTGTGAGATCGATAATTTGGTAATTTGGTAATTAAAGTGAACTATGAGATTGGTAATTTGATAATTACAATGAATTGTGAGATTGGTTTTATATATTTATAATACTAATTTATAGTGAGAATCAAATTTGGTAAATTATATTCAAGAAGGTGAACAGATTATGGACAAACAAGTTAACAACTACCCACTCTCAAATTTATGAAATTCTATTAATGACATTTATATGACATAAAATTCCCAATCCCAGTCCCATATTTTTGCTAAAACTTTAATTTGTTTTAAAAAAATGACTAATACATTCTGTTAAAAATTGTAGTTGTAACCTGTCTATATAATATATATATATATAGTTTTATGAGACCACTCTCACTTTATATATATATATATATATATATATATATATATATAAGACTAAGACTTTCAAAATATTAAATTTCTATTTTAGTTTATTTTTGACATTGAATATTTAAATATTATTTAAAATTGTTTGTAATTATTATTACAACATTTACATTTATATATGTTTTATTACTAAACTATGAATAAGTACTTCTCATGCCCTTTTTGTTAGATTAGGTGCAGATACAATCAGTGATGAGCTAGCTTGGTCTTGAAAGTTTGTTGTGCACTGGCAAAGGTGGTATATACAGGTAAAAAGAAAAGCATGATGATGTTCTACATCATGTTTTTTGTTTTAGTTGTATGCTCCAAGTTGGCTACTGCATTCCTACTTCCATGTCCAACCAATGGTTGGGATGTGTAGGGATACTCACGAATGGATGGGTTCAGTAGATGCATAGACTAGGTCTTGACATATGAAACTATTACCGTGAAATGAATCAACTGGATATGAAAGTTATGAATATTCGAACTGATATTGTAAGTGTAACATTACATAGTTAGATTTTATTCAACTCAGTGCTATAATTTAAATGTTTTCTTTAAACTCATCTTTGAAAAATAATGATAAACATGTATATTATCCTTCTCTCAAATATGATGTCATTGGTCTCAGAATGAGACTGCAAAAGAAAAACATGTAAGCATAATGAACATGTGCAGTGTCATTCCCCCAACAAATATGTCATTTGTCCCACACTGACACTTCAAAGACAATAATGTGAGATTATCTAGATGAAGCAACCACGGTTTGTTTTTGGGAGGAATTTTCCTGCTAGAACTAAGTGTTTGAACGAATTTCCGTCCAATGATGCACAAAACTTATCACCATTGATTTTTTTTAAAGTAACGTAACATAGGTGGTACACAAGTGTTTGCTCATCATTCAGAGACGAATATCGTTATTATGAAGTGTTAGACTAGGGTAGGCGGTGTTGCATGATAGGGTATGGATATGATGTAAATGATAAAGACTTAATGATGAATACAAATGTGCATGTATCTGTATGGATTACGAAGCAATATATAGGTGTTGTGTTAGGAAATTATTGATGTCTGCAGAATATGACCCTCCCAAAACATTACAAATATATGATGTAAAAAGTCGTCATTTTTCCAAAGTGATGATCAACTTAAACTTGAACCTCCATTAGGGAATGGTGATTTTTATGAATTAGATGCAGTCATAGAATTAACAATATTATATATGTTCATTCCACACTAATTTATATTGATGTGGAGATTTTAAAAAATTAAGTGATACCCTGTATCTATGACAGGGTTTTTTTTGTTTGTTTGTTCATATTTTTCTAATATACTTCTTAGCTCGCATCTTAACTACCATCCGTAAATTTGAGTTTGACCTTTATTTATTGAGCTTGTAAAAATATCAATAATCCTGTACCACCTAAAAACATAATATTAATTATTTTTACAGCCATACATAATAATTAATCAATTGATAAAATAAGTGTAAATAATGTTTGTGGAATTTTTTTAAAGAGATGGTAGATGTAAGTTAAGCAATGTAGGAAGTGAATGAGAGAGAGAGATAAAATGAAAATTGAAGGATTTATGAAGGTAGGATCATTGAAGTGGTACAAGTATGAAAAGGAATGAAGTCATGAGTGATAACCAATGGAAGTGCTGAATAGGAATAAGACTTATTGAGAGAAATGTAAGCAAATAAGATTATTGTATTTAAACTTATTTCTATGAAAAATGTATCATAATTTAATGTAACTTAAAACATACAATATAATGAAAGGAATAATTTTTTTCATACTACTCATTTAAATTATGTTGTGTATAAATATTAACAAAATAATTATGTTTCTTAATAGACATCTCTTAAATTAAAGACATTTATGTATGTTTTTTTTATATAATTAGAAAAAAGTAAGGAGTGTCAATATTTGTGAATTTTTAGTGAGGATAATCTTTTTAGCTTATTATCGACAAAAAAGAGTACTTGTTATGTAATATAAATTTGGTTTGTGAAAGAAGAAAAATATCATCAAATATCTATTGTTCTCATTCCATCTCAACAGAATATTTAGATAACTAAATATTATAATTATTAAGTAAATTAAGAAGTGATGTTGAATATTAAACTCACTTATGATTTCTACATATAATTTATATTTATCTATTTTGAATAATGGGCTCTTCATTTGTTTGTTGAAATAGCTAATATCAACAACAAACCCTATCATCATATTGAGGTGATTAATCTCAATTTGATTGTAATGTCAAAACTAAACAAAAACATATTGTTTTGGTATGCCCTTTAAGGGTATGATTGTGATGATCTTATAAACATCTATTAATCTTCTAGTTAAAATGATTGCAGAAAATGCATATGAAATATATTTAAAAAGAAATTAATTGGTAGTTTGGTTATTGTTTGCAATGTTTTCAAAAGAAAATTGGGAAGAGAGAATATGTCTTGTGTGCACAGTCGGTCTGGTTGAGATGGAATGGTATTATCTCATGAAATGCTCTGATAACATCCGAGTTAAATACGTGGAGAGTCTACACGAGGTATCTATGCTTACTATATTTGAGGGTGAGAACATTGATAGAAACAGAGAATTTTTTATCAAAATCCACAATAGAAGAGTGAACCTTCACAGGTAGAACAACAGCAAGCTTGGAAACTAGAGTCAGAAAAACTTAAAGCCACTCTCTTTTCCAACGATTTCTTCACTCCTTTAAATTATGATTTTCCATTTAATCTCATGAACATTATTAAAATATCTATTTATCTATCTATGTTATTTGATAATTTGTAATACCTATACATTTAAAAATCATGATAACCTATAGGCAAAAATGTGTATCAACAATAATTTACACAAATGTTTGATAAACTAAAAAAACACATTAAATAATCGTAAGGTTTCAATTTTGAAATGAATTGTTGGCTTGCCATCTTTTGAAAAAAAGAATCAACAGAATGTTAGCAACATTTGTAAGCTATATAAATGTTGTACGATGATTCCTTTTAATAATTGCAATGATATTACAGAATTTTTTTGCAGTGATGAAGAGGTTTTGCATTGCACAAGATTGTTGTGGAAGTGTTAGGTATTACAGAGCCAATTCTAAGTACTACAACATTGAATTGCTACAGAGCCACTTCTAGAGCATTGAATAAATATAGTAGAACTACTTCTGAAGCATTGAAGAATTTTATGCAGTACCACTTCTACAACAATGAAGAAAGTTCTACAGAACCGCTTCTACAACATCAAATATTTTTCTACAGAACTGCTTTTGTAGCATTGAAGAATCTGGTATAGAACTATTTCTATAGTATAAAAGAATTGTCACAGCATTGTTTCTCCAGCTCTAAAAAACTTATTGTAAAACCGCTTATGCAGCATTGAAAAATTGTTGCATAATGGTGTTATAGCATTGATAGGTCGTATTTTAAAATCTTTCAACCGAAATATTGGGGTTCATTCAGATGTACTATCAAACATTCTGCTAATAGTGTAACAACTTACACTAACAACATTTTTCTTATTATAATCCTTATATGACATCAAATTGAGGTGGTTTAAAAAGAAAATCAAATTATATTCAAAGGGATATTATTGGTATAAGTATTAAAAATCAGACGAACGATTTGAGCCTATAAACGTATGAAGTAGCAGTCTTCAACCCTGATTTTTCTGATCAAGACAATTAAGATGAGCATGCGCTCTATTTGATATAACTTCCTCATACTGTATCAGAATGAGATGATTCAAAATGTTTTAGAAACTAGATTTTGAGCATTGTCTTCACTATAGAAACAAATTTTCAGAACATTTATTTTCTATTTTAAATGTGTTAAAAAACAACCAGATTTTTGAATTTTTCAACAATTACCAACTTTGATCAATGGTCATTGTTTTTGGCATAACTCTCTCATTTGGCATCAAAATTATGTGATTTAATTTGGATTGGATACTAGACATAGAGAGCTATCTTCCTTTAAAAACTTTTCATAATTCATTCATTTGGCCCTTCAAAAATGTGAAAAAACAGTCTTTTTAGCAGTTTTGAAAACTCAAAATGTTGCATAGAAGGGAAAACATTGGCATAACTTACATGGAATTTCAAAATTGAATGGTTTTAAACAACTCTTGGAAGTGTCAAGCTATTTGAATTTTTATCAGAGAGCGGTAACTATGCATGCGATAGATATTATATGGTAGTTGTTTTCTAATGATGAACTATAAATGCCTCCTTGCAGAATCTAATTTTAATCAAAGGAAGAAAAACACCATGCATAAGCATTAAAAGTCTAAATGTCAACCTTCTTATTGCAATACATTACCCACAGTCAGTGTGAAGGATTCCATGTGGCCTTTGACACGCTTATTTCATTTTTATAATACCCACAAAAGTTTTAAATTTAAAAAAAGTAGATTTGTTGTTCTGCAGATTAGATTTAAAAATTTATATCTGTAGGATCATTTTACAATAAAGTTTCCAATAACAAAATGATGGGAAAATTATTTCCAAAATTAAAAAATAATAATAATTGTAGTGAATTCAAGAAAACCAAACCCTTATAGAAAATATAAACACACTTGTGAGAATTAAAAAGGCCTACATGATATCTCACATCAGCACTCTAAGAAGAATATATGTTTTCATGTTTGTCTCCCGCTCTATGTCCATAACTTCTTAGTGAATAACTAATTGTGAATGGTGCCTTGGCTTCCCAACAACAGCACCAAAATGACGGTCACATGATCAAACCAACAATATGCTAAGGACCTTAAACATATGACCCTTCACCAATTGTCAATCCATAAGCAAATGGCCCTTACTGCATCAACAAGTGATCTCCATGCCCTTGTCAATCCAAAAGCAAAATGGTATGCAAGAGAAATATTATTTCAATATTAAACAACGATTAGTTCTTATCTTCTCTTGTCGTCAATTACACAGGAATGTATCCTTTCTTTTATAGAGAGGTTATCCAACAAATTACATAACTCTGTAAATAAAATATTCTAGATAGAATCTATTTGAATTAGATGGAAACAGTTTCCAACAAATTGTGTCGACGAAATTTAACCAAATTAAATTAGTTAAAAAAAATTACCAATTAATTTATTTCTAACCAAATAAAATTGATTAGGAAAAGATCTTTAATTAATTTGATTTTAACAAAATTAAATTATTTAAAAGTTTAAATTCTATCTAATTTATTTAAAAATTCTCATTTTATGTATTTCACTTATTTAAAAGTTATAATTTATTTTACCCAACTTATTTAAAAATTTTAATTTTGTGTCACTGATTTAGAAGTTCTAATTTTATCTACTTAACTTATTTAAAAATTTTAACACTAAACCAAATTGTTTGAGTTGATTGGGCTTTATTATCAATGCAGCAAATTATTATTCACTTTCCATTATGTGAATGATTTAGTGCTTGAAGTTGAAAATGGTGTTGAACCGACCACTACTATGAAAGTTGAAATATTGTTGAAGCAATAATTGTTGTTGAAGTGGCAATTGTTGTAAAACATAAGTGTTGCAAAATGTAAGTATTGCAAAATAAAAATGTTTTGAGATGGAAGTGTTATTGACGTTGTCAAACACTCGTGTTGTAGAACGTAAGTGTTGGTGAAGTGACAATTATCATGGACGCTAAAATGTTGTTGAAACTATAATTACTACAAAAGTAAAAATATTGTTGATGTGACAATTGTTGCGAAATTTAAAATATTGTTAAAGCAAACATTGTTGAAGCAATTTTGTCAAAGACAACTCTAAAAAAGCATTGTTACTAAAATTAATGTTAGGGAAGGTAGTGTTATTGAAACCATTATTTATGAAGGTAGTGTTGCAGAAGTAATGTTACTGAAGGCAATGTTGTTGAAGACAGTGTTACAAAACTATGTCATGAGATGCTCTCAACCCAAAAACCCTATAATTGTCCCTTTATTATAATTTATTATTACAAAATATATATACTACTTAATTTACACATCTATAAATAACCACATAATGTTATTTGTGAAATAAATGAAGTATCATTTTCTCTACTTAAAATTATATTTCTTGAATTAATTAGTAAGAGGCTTTAAGTACACTTGCTTTTAGTTATATAGTTAGGACCAAGTAACCATATTTTGATTACCATGTTGAAACATAATATATTAAGCTAATAATTATCATTTTGAAAATATATCACCAAGAGTTGCACCTTTGACAATAACTTTATACTTATATTTATGTACATCTTTTCATATGAAATCATCATTTACTTACTATCTATCAATGTTATTTGCATTTATAAGTGTATAATCATTGTTGTTATATGTAATGTCCTCCTTTTGGGAAGAGACATTTAGCCTTTTTTGTTCTTAAAGGTTAAGGAATTTAAACGTAAAAGGGGAACATTTGTGAGTTTTAAGAGTTTTATGGTAAAGTACTTTGTTGTCTAATTTTGGGACTTTTTTTTAGGGTCATGAGCACTCAAGGTCTAAAGTAAATTTTATAAGGAAGTTTTATATATTATTTTTTAAAGAAAAAGGTAAACTCTCCCTCTATATTTTGGGTACTACAATTGTAAGAGGAATATAAAAAATAAGGAGAGGTTCATTTGGAGGGGTTATGCATGTTGAGTATTGAAATTGTTAATCAAGTATGTCAAGCTTGTTCACCACAACTTGATGATGAAAACCTTCAAGTGTGACAAGGGTTTAGAAACAAAAACTTTCATTCCTTCATTAAGAGTAGCTCTATTCAAGGGTTGTAATTGTGCTTCAGATTTACATGGTTACATGCAATTGGACCTACAATGATGTTTTGGAACACCACCTTGTACGGAAGATTGGCAAGCACCTTTGGAGGCTTCATGATTGCATTTGCGTAGGTAAAAGAGGTGGGTGAACTTGTTTGGAGAGCTTTGGTTGGTCTTGGAAGCCATCCTTAGCGTGGAAACTTGCTTTGGAGGAGTGGCGACTCCTCTCAAGAGTGCTAATTGGCTTTAGAAGCCTCTTCTAAGGTTAAGAGGTAATTTTAGTATTTTATTCCAGTTTGGAAAATTGTTTGTGGATCATTTGCAGGGTTTGATGGCCATTCTGTGCCTTAGAAATAATCATAAAATTATTATATTTATTTTACAACCTGAGCGACTTACATGGGAAGGTTTGGAAGGCTTGTGTAAAGATAAATTCAAGGGTTTGATTTCCAGATTGAATTCTGTAATTTTTTTCAAGTATGATGACTTCCTTGGAGAGGTTTTAAGGTTGATTTAAAAGGGAAAATGCAATTGTACTGGCATTTAAAAATTGGGATATTTGCAGGGATAATTTTCAGTCTCCTTGCCATTATCACCTTGACAAAAAGGTACCTTATTTCAATTTCATATTCATCTATTTTTTAGGCTATTTTGGAGTATGTTTTACTTAGAAATTAGTCAATTTTTCCAGCTAGGATTTGTTGATTTTTTTGTTGGATTTCAATTTATTAGCAGATTTATCTAAGGGATTGTCAGAAAACCCCAACTTGGTAATTGTCCCATTTAGGGACATTACAGTGGTATCAAAGCCATATGTTGGTTATATGTGGGATTCAAGGCTTATGTCAAATAGTGACATGGGCAAGGTTAGGATTGAAAGTCTTACTCAGGCCTAGGATCGTGGGAATCAACCCCTCAAAGCGGAGGACCAGCTTTTGGTTCGTTGGGATTTAATGGAAGATTATGATGAGTGTTTAACACTTGCACCACAATACAAAAAGGGAAGAAGCTTCAAGGATTGGTTAGGTTTGAGACAATGCAAAGGGCCCTATGGGCACATAGCTACACATGACGACTTATAGAAGATAGTTCTTACAATTTTTGATGGTGATCCAGGTATTTTGGTGAAAGCTTAGGTGGAGAAGGTGAGTGACTACCTTGATTTGAGACCTAGAAGTAGAAGGGAATCTCTAATTCTTGTCATCCAACATTTAGATGGGGTTGCCCATGAATGGTGGCATCGTGGATGGGAAACACAAGGGCATAACATCATTAGAACACGAGTTTATTGAGAGAATCATTGAAGAGTTTGGTAAGAAAGTGGAGCCATCAAAATCAAAATCACTAATGGCTCCAAGCAAGGACTTCCAATTGTATAAAAGGTAGCCCTTAAAACAATTAACTGAGCCTAATTTCCAATTATACAAAGGGCAACTACTCCACAAGTTTGTTGGTCATCAAAAATTGGTGGGTACCGAGTAGCCCAAAACAAATTCTCAAGTTGGCACGGATAGTTCTTTGCATGGGAAGTTTGAACACCAAAATTCAGTGAATTGTGGGCCTATTATGATGTGCGATTCGCTGAAATTAAAATCAAAAAATTCAAAAAAATTGAAGGCATGTAAAATTGAAATTGAAGGGTAGCCACCAAGGGAAGGACAATTAGAAAATTCTAAACCAAAAAAAAAAGAGAATATGAAAGTAGACCAAACTGAAATTGAACAATTGCATGAAAAAAAATAGGACAACCAACAGATGTCAAGGAAAGAGATAATCACTACCATTTCTAGTGCTCCTAGACACCATGCGTTCCATGTGAAAGGAATCCCTAGAGGCAAAAAGGTGACTATGTTAATGGATAATGGAGCCACTCATAACTTCATAGATGCTAAGATGATTATGAGACATAGGCTACCCACCAAAGAAAATGGTGGATTTAAGGTAACTATGGGGATGGCTCCTCCATTCCATGCATTTCCAACACCTTGGGATTGAAACTCACCATGGGTGAATATACTTTTGAAGGTGAGTTCAATGTGATAGACCATGGGGAGTTAGATATTGTGCTTGGATCCCAATGGTTTCAATCCATTGGTGAGTGCACTCATAATGTACAAGAATCAAAACTGAAATTTATGGCAACCAACAAGGAAATTGTTCTTCGTGGCTTAAGCAATGGGACACCCATGTTGGTGACCTCTAAAAGGTTAGAACAAGCTTTCAATAAAGGGCTAATTGCATGGGCAAATGAGTTATTTATGCATGATACAAGGTCTAATTCAAAACAACAATTGCATCACAAGGATGTCCAAGTCATCCTAGATAGACACAAGAGAGTGTTTGCTGACATATTGCATGGGTTGCCCTTGGATAGAGGGTTTGAGCATTAATTGAGTTGGAGGAAGGCACAAGCACAGTAATTACTACCCCATATCGCCACCCACAAATCTACAAAGAGAAAATTGAGAAAGCCATCCAAGAGTTACTTGAAATGGAGCAAATAAGACCTAGTTCTAGCCCCTTTGCTTCTTTGGTGGTGCTTGTAAAGAAAAAATATGGGAGCATGAAGATATGTATTGATTATAGATTGTTGAACAAAACTACCATCAACAATAGGTATCCAATACCTAGGATTGATGAACTCATTGATGAGCTTCTTGGAGCGGTTTACTTCTCCAAAATAGACTTGAAGACCGGTTATCACCAAATTTGTGTGGAGGAAGATGTGCAAAAAACGGTTTTCCATTGTCACTATGGGTATTATGAGTTTTTGGTCATGCCCTTTGGACTCACTAATGCGCCTACTACATTTCAATCTTGTATGAATCACATTTTTAAGCAACATTTGAAAAAGTTTGTGCTAGTATTCTTCGATGACATATTAATTTATAACAAAACTTGGGAGGAGCATTTGCGCCATTTGGACATTGTGTTGGGAATATTAGAACAACAAACACTCTTTGCAGAAAAATTCAAATGTGAGTTTGCTACTTCTGAATTCTGTATTTGGGGCATGCAATTAATGCACAAGGTGTCCAAATGGACCAACAAAAAATTCAAGCCATACTTGATTGGCCACCTCCCACTACTATGACTCAATTGAGAGGGTTTCTTGGATTCTGTAGCTATTATCGAAGATTTTTGAAGGGTTTTTACGAACATGTTGCCCCCCTTACAAACTTGACAAGGAAAGGTGCCTTTGTGTGGTCCCAGACCGCTTTGGAGACTTTTATAAGAGTCAAGGAGGTGATGAGTTCTTGTCCCGTGCTTGGTGTTCTAGATTTTTCAAATCCTTTCATGTTGGAATGTGATGCTTCAGGAGAGGGGATAGAGATTGTCCTAATGTAAAAAGGACATCTCATTGCTTTTGAAAGTATAAAACTAAAGGGGAAAATAATTTTTAAGTTTATGACAAGAAAATGTTGGCTATTATGCATGTTTTGGCCAAATTCTGTCAATACTTGATTTGTGAAAAAATCATAGTCAAAACGGATCATAATAGCCTTAAATACTTTCTCACACAATCTCATTTGAATGATAGGCAACAAAAATGGGTGAGCAAATTACAATCCTATGATTTCAACATTGAATATGTGAAAGATAAAAATAATAAGGTGGCTAATCCCTTGTCAAGAAGGCCCTATTTGTGCTCTTCAATCAAATTAACAGTAGATTGGAGGGATGTAATTATCACTGACTATGCAAGGGACAAGTGGGCTACAAAGATTTTGGAAGGCAAGGCGATAGACAAAAAATTTAAGGTACATGAGGCGCTGATTTTCTATAAGGGCAGAATTCTTTTGACCCCTCTATACAAGTTAAAACATCAAATTATAAGGGTTGCTCATGATGATACTATAGGTGGTCATCAAGGATACTTCAAGACATACAAGAGGGTGAGAGAAAGATTTGTTTGAAAGGGCTTAAAGAGAGATATTTTATCTCATGTTCGTGAGTGTGTGGTTTATCAAAAGAATTAAGGGATAACTACATTTCTAGCAAGACTCTTGCAACCCATTCCTATTCCGCACCAAAAATGGGAGAGCATATCCATGGATTTCATCACGGGATTACCCATGTCACAAAGTAAATGTAGAATTTTTGTAGTGATGGATAGATTGACAAAATATGCTCATTTTTTTGCATTTCCAGGCAATTACAATGTTCCTTATATAGCACAAATATTTTTTAAAGAGGCATTCAAGTTGCATGGATTACCCAAAAATATCATAAGTGACAAGGACAGCGAATTTATGAGCCATTTTTGGCAAAAGCTTTTTAAACTAACAAGTACAGAATTGCTTCAAAACACTAGTTACCACCCCAAAATGGATGGACAAAATGAGATTGTCAATATATGGGTGGAAAGGTACTTAATGAACTATGTTTCAGGACAACAAATAGGTTGGAATAGATGGTTGTACATGACAGAATTTTGCTACAATACTTCTTACCACATGTCTATCAGTATGTCACCCTTCAAGGCTTTGTATGGATATGAAGCTCTTTCATTTTTGTATCTTATTTCGGAGGATAGTAGAGTGTCCGAGACTGTCCATTTGATGCAACAGAGTTCTAAAATTTTGGACCAGCTTAAGAGAAATTTGTTGGGTGAATATTTTGTCGGCCAGCTAACTGGCGTTCAAAATAGTTCCTATCACCACAATATAGGGAGATTGGTCGTCCAGATGTACAAGTTTACTGCATCACAAGAAGACAAATCTCTCCTCTCATCAAGGGGAGGTTCCCTATTAAATATGCGGAGGCTATATACTATATATATAAGCAGAAAGTAAGACACAGGGGTAGGATAAACCATCCATCTCTCTTTTTTCAGAGATGATGCTGATAAACAAGGAAGAAATTTTAAGTGATGGGGAAGGTACTTCTCTTCTTTCAAAAGCAACTTTCAGTCAGGACCCAGATTCCT
The DNA here is from genome assembly GCA_037957365.1 of Torreya grandis. Taxonomy (NCBI): domain Eukaryota; kingdom Viridiplantae; phylum Streptophyta; class Pinopsida; order Cupressales; family Taxaceae; genus Torreya; species Torreya grandis. The sequence goes on along the minus strand of JARHVA010000005.1, from coordinate 5,928,044 downwards.
TCTTAAATAGTAGAAACCCTGGCTATAAACGCTGAAAGTTGCTTCTGAAAGATGAGAAGTACCTTCCCCATCACCCATGATTTCTTCTTTGTTTATCAGCATCATCTCTGAAAAAAGAGAGATTGATGGTTTATCCTACCCATGTGTCTTACTTTCTGCTTATATATATAGTATATAGCCTCCGCATATTTAATAGGGAACCTCCCCTTGATGAAAGGAGAGATTTGTCCCCTTGTGATGCAATAAACCTGCACATCTAGACGACCAATCTCCCTATGATGTGGTGATAGGAACTATTTTGAATGCCAGTTAGTTGGCCAACAAAATATTCACCCAATAGTTTTTGGTGACTCCGTTGGGGACAGCAATTTTGTGCAATTTGGAACCTCAAGTTTCAGATTGAAACATCACCTGTGTCTTACCCATTATCATTATACACTTATCCATTACAGATTCTGGAGACTCCGTTACGTGTCCTACCCATTATCATTATAGCCTTACCATCTTCCTCCATCTCCGTTATATTATCTGATCTGCAAAACCAGAGCTGCTGGGAAAAAAAAGCGCAGTTTGAAGCCTCAAGCTTTAAGCTGAAGCAAGGCCAGTTTCTTTTCCATTTTTGTCTTATAATTTGGAAACTCCACTCAGATATGTTATCCCTATTTTTCATAATCCAATCATGGCAATTCGAGGCCCCTGGGGTAACTCATTTGGCCCACTTAATCTAACTCCACCCCTGCATGAGCTACCACTCAGTTCAAGAAAGAATTTCCCCAAATTCTTTAGTGATAGAAGAGTCCACCCTGATGAACACATTGCAGCGTTCACCATAGCCTGTGGTGTGATAGGGGTGGAATTTGAAGACGTGGCAGTCAGGGTTTTCGTGGAGACACTACAAGGTGCCGTTGCATACTGGTTTTACCATCTATAGACTGGATCAGTGATTAGCTGGGACACTATCAAAGCCAAGTTTGAAGCAAGGTTCAAACCTGCAAAAGATGCTCATGCTTTGCTAACCCAACTTACGCAGATGAAGAAGGAACCTCATGAGCCCATGAGGGATTTTATTGCAAAATTTGACAAACTGAGAAACAAGATTCTCGCAGTTGCTCAGCCCACACCCGAGAACCTCAAATGCTTCTTCATAAACTCACAGCTACCTGAAGTGAGTTTTCTGCTAAGACGTACTGGCCGCATAGATCTTGAAGCTGCTCAAGACTTAGCCACTGAGTTAGAAGATGACCTTATCTTGGCTGGAAAGATAAGAAGAGATTCAAACAGAGACGCATCTTTCTCATCTTCTGATAACTCACCTGCAGCCACCACTAATACAATGGTGCAGAAGCTGGCAAATGAATTGCTAGCCTTGAAAAGGCAAATGGCCCAAGGTATGTCTGCTCCTCCTAATCGAGATATGCCAAGGAGGACATTTCAGAATCAACCATATCAAGGCAATGTCGCCAGGAATCAAGGGCAGCCAAATCGTCTTCTTCCCCCACAAAGGAACATTGCCCTTGAAGCACCTCCAACCAACTCAGTAGTTGGATATCTGGAAACAGAACATGTTTCCTATTTCCAACCTGAGTTCGAGCAAGAAAATGGCGTTGATCTCTTCAGGGAGGATCTAGAAGAATCAGCGGGCGACTCCGACATTGGTTTCCTGAATTACCAGGATGAACCCAAAAGTGAAGGCGAAGCAGTCGAAGAATCATATGCAGTATTCATCCGATCCGAGAATCAGTCAGCCCAGCAAGCTGATAAAAAAAGAATAAAAGAACAAACTCAGCCTGCAATTCCAATTGCTAAGCGGGGAACCACTCTGTCTTTCCAGTCAAAGGACCTAGTGATTGTCAAAAAAGTTAGTACATCAAACATCTCTGCACCTTCTACTTCAACTTCACAGGCCAGTCCTCCCACCCATCCCATAAACTAAAAGGAAGAACTCCCATCACCTGTGCCTAGTCCAATCCAGCCATTTGACATAATTGATCATGTCAAATGTGTCGAGACCCAAACAGCGGCCCCTGCAGTGCAAATTTTGTTTGAGTCTTCAAGTAGGGATGAAATAGCAGAAGAATTGGTGGAGTGCGACATAAGTGCAGAAGAACCCTCCCCTCCAAACAAAGAAGAATCTGAGATATCTAAGGGGGACAATCAAGACATGTGCTGGGCTGAGCTATCAGAACAATAAATTATGGTACTAGGCCGTGCTGCTGCCCATCAAAATCAGGAAAATGAACTCTTTGCCAGAAGAGCAAAGATTCATGGTTTTTGGACCAAAAGTCAAGTCTTGCTTTGGGGCAAGAAGAGAAAAAAAACCAAGGGGAAGACACAGAAAAGTGGTTTCCTGGTGGAGAGTTTCATTCGCCCGTCACCGATTCTGAGAACAAAATAGTTATCTGCTGGTTTATCAGGACAGGACGCCATTATCATTGTCTCACAATGGGCGGCATCTGAAGCGCTTCAAATCTTGAGGCATCAAATAAGTTCCCCCTGTACATATGTATATTTGTATAGTCTTTAGTTTTGTTTTATGCTTTTCGTCTTCGTTTTTATCGCTTTTCTTCTTGGGTAGCATGACTTCGTAGCCCAATGGCACACTTCAAGGCACTAGAGATTCTGGTTTCTCTTCCCCTCAACTGTATTCCAAGTTTTCAACTGAAGAAAGTTCTCCAACTGGAGCCAGTTGTTGTCCACAAAAATGAGTGACATTTTTGAGACAACCTATGAACTATTTTGGTTCATCGGACCAAAATTTTTCTCTTCCCTTCTCAAAATTTGTTTTGAGCTTTCAAATTCCTCATTTTTAAGCTTTTTCCGTGAAGGGATTCATTGGTTCAAAAGCTTCTGCAGGGGAGTTCAATCAAAAAACAAGCTTCTAACACTCAGTCGTTTCCAGGATTGGTTCAGCGCCTCGGTTCAATCAAAAGTGTTCAATGATAAAGGACAAAGGCATTGAACCATTGAACTTTGAACCACTTTGGTTCAAAGGTTCAATGGGTTCAATGACCAAGTTGGTTCAACAGGTGCAAAAGATCAAAAGGACTTAGCCAAATAACGAAGGATGAGCCTATTGAACCATTGAACCGTTGAACCAAAGTTGGTTCAATCGGTAGGTTCAAAGGTTCAACCAAAGCTTAGAAAGATAAAGGAAGCAGCGTTTGAGCGAGACACAGAATAAACCAATGAACCGATTGAACTTTGAACCGAAAGAGTTCAAAAGGCAGCGTCAAGCAAAGAGAGAAGCAACATGGATGATTCCAAAGGCAAGTTCAAATGAAAGCGATGGTTCAACAAAAGAGCAAGAAAGCGATTGAACCAAGAAAATGATTGAACCAATAAAGCGATTGAAGCAAGAAAGAGATTGAACCAAGGAGCCGAGAAGACCGCCCGAACCGTTGAAACAGTCAACCAATGACGTCCCCGCAAACGTCAAATTTAAGGTAAGGGAATATCCGTTGAAATTCAAATAAAGCGCAGAACTTGAAGGAAGAACCAAGCAACTAGTTGAAAAGATAGCCCGATAGCTCAAATCGCAACAGGGAGAGACAAAGCTGGAAAAGACAAGCAGAAAGAGGGAAAAACCCGAAATGTCTGCGCAGAAGTAATTTCAGTAGGTGGAATAGTCCACTAAGCAAGTATTTTGGCTTGCAATTTAAAGACGCGGCCTGTTTTTTCCTTCCATGAAGTAAAGACAAATGGACAGCTGCGCAGACGTCAGAGGAGACAGACCAGATGATCCAGACTCGAGAGAAGACATATGGGATGAAATGACACGCCATAGTTAAGACAACTGCCATGTTTTCAACGCAGTCCTTTGACAAACCTAGAAATGCATTCAAAGCATTGAATGCACAACATGGGCCGTTCTATGGAAAACAAGCGCCCAAGTCTTTCTTGGAGCGCTATATATTGTAATCTCTCATTTGTTACAAGGGAGACTTTCATTTTACAAGAACGAAACTTTGCCCATTTTGAAAGAAGAAGACTAAGACTTTGAGCTCAGGTTGTAATTTCATTTTCCTTGTTATTTGAATGAGAAATCAAGTTTTTTCAGACTTTGTGTTGTTTTGACTTGTGTCATCTGAAGGTGTCCTTATTCATTTAATTTGGTACGCAGAATTAGTGAAGGTAATAGGGAAGTGTCCTGAAACCAACTGTGGGAAGACTTTGTGCTTTCACAATTGATTTCAGTCTGTGTTTTCCTTTTCTTTGTGTTGAAAATTCTGGGGCGACTTTGTGCCCCCATTATCCTTTGTAATTACTCTTTGGGCAGTTGAGGTGGAGACTTTGCGCTCTGTTTCATCCTGTTGTTACTACGCCCCTTTTTATCACCGATTACTTGCTAACTGAAAGATTCATGTTGCCTGCTGAAGAACACTTCTGAAAGAAGAGAAGTGCCTTCTGTCATTGCACCAGGATTTCTACTATTTAGTAATGAATCTGGCTCCTAGCTGAAAGTTGCTTTTGAAAGAAGAGAAGTACCTTCCCCATCACCCAAGTTTTCTTCCTTGTTTATCAGCATCATCTCTAAAAAAAGAGAGATGGATGGTTTATCCTATCCCTGTGTCTTACTTTCTGCTTATATATATAGTATATAGCCTCCGCATATTTAATAGGGAACCTTCCCTTGATGAGAGGAGAGATTTGTCCCCTTGTGATGCAGTAAACCTACACATCTGGACGACCAATCTCCCTATGCTGTGGTGATAGAAACTATTTTGAACGCCAGTTAACTGGTCGACAAAATATTCACCCAACAAAATTTACAACAAACTCAAAATTAGCAAAAACTTTGTGGATCAGCATAGGGTGGGGAGGCAATTTGAAGCAGGGGACATGGTCTATTTGAAGTTGCAACCCTATAAGCAATCCTCCCTCAAACAAAGTGGAGCGGAAAAGTTGAAGTCGCGTTTCTATGGGCCATACAAGATTCAAAGAAGAGTGGGTAAGGTGTCATATGAGCTGGAATTACCAGAAAGAAGCAAGATCCATAATGTTTTACACGTTTCTTGTTTAAAAATGGCTCTTGAAAAACATATAATGCCCTTTATTGACTTGCCACCTCTTGATGATGAGGTTAAATTTGTCTTAGTTCATGAAACTATCATTGAGGTTCATGAGAGGAGGCTTTGAAATTGCACCATCATAGAATACTTGGTACAATGGAAAGATATGTCTATGAAAGATGCAACTTGGAAAGGGGCAACCATCCTTCAACACCCAAATTTACAATTGCTTGTAGGCAAGCAATTTTAGGAAGAGAGGACTATAATGTCCCATTTTTCAAAATAGTATTGGCATGAGACCCTTAGCTTTTTCGTTCCCAAGGGCTAAGAAAGTTAGAGGCAAAAGAGAAAAATTTGTGAGCTTCAAAAGCGTTTTATGTTAAAGCACTTTATTATCTAATTTTGGAACCTTTTTGAAGGTGATGGGCACTTAAGGCCTAAAGTGAATTTTATAATGAAACTTAATTTATTACTTTTTAAAGAGAAAGGTAAACACTCCCTCTTTATTTTGGAAGCTACATTTGGAGGAGTGATATAAAAGATAAGGAGATGCTCATTTGGAGGGGTTATGCATTTTAAGCATTGAAATTGTTGATCAAGTATGTCAAACTTGTTCCCCACAACTTGAAAACGAAAATCTTCAAGTGTGACAAAGGTTTGGAGACGAAAACCTCCATTCCTTCATTAAAGACAACTCTATTTAAAGGTTGTAATTGTGCTTCAGATTTTCATGGTTGCATGCAATTGGACTTACAAAGGTGTTTTGGAACATCCCTTGTATTGAAGATTGGCAAGCACCTTTGGACGCTTCATGATTGCATTTGTGCAATTAAAAGAGGTGGACGATTTTGCTTGGAGCGCTTTGGTTGGTCTTGGAAGCCCTCCTTAGGGTGGCAACTTGCTTTGGAAGAATGGCAACCCCTCTCAAGAGGACTAATTGGCTTCGAAACCCTCTTCTAGGGTTAAGAGGTAATTTTAGTATTTTATTCCAACTCGGTGAATTGTTTGTGGATCATTTGTAGGGTTTGAGGGCCATTTCATGCCCTACAAATATTCAAAAAATTATTATATTATTTTTGCAACCTGGGCAACTTGCATGGAAAGGTTTGGGAAGCTTGTGTAAAGGTAAATTCAAGGGTTTGATTTCCAGATTTAATTCTCTAATTTTTCCCAAGTATGACTTCTTTGGAGTGGTTTTAACACTAATTTGAAAGGGAAAACGTAGCTATACCGGCATTTAAAAATCAAGATACTTACAATGATAATTTTCAACCTCCTCGCCATTATCACCTTGCTAGAAAAGTACCTTGTTTCAATTTCATATTCAACTATTTTTTGGGCAATTTTGGAGTGTGTTTTGCTTGAAAATTAGTCAATTTTTCCAACTAGGATTTGCTAATTTTTGGGTCAAATTTCAGTTTGTTAGCAAATTTATCTAAGGGATTGTTGAAAACCCCCAACTTGGCCTAATTGTGCCATTTGAGGACATTACATTATATTCTACTATATTAATGTTATTATTTTACTTCTAAATAACTGTAAAAAATGCAAGGATTAAGGCATGTAAATTGTTTGACAAAATGCTTCACTCAAATGTTGTTATCAAATACATTTCAGCAAATATTTTTGGAATATTATATTTATTGAAGTTGTATGGTGGAAAGGTTGTATATTTCTTGTAGTCCAAAAATTCAAAGTTAGTTATAGATGAATATGTACTAGAAGTACGAGGTGGCCTCATATTCTATAAACTACCTTGCAAACCTACACAAGGCACCCGATATCGTGGACCTTAAAAGGACCTTTCCTTTTTCCAATGTAAAAGGACCCCTCCGACATAGGCCTTCTCTTGCCCAGCTTACAAGAATTCATGAGTCACATCTTGATTCATTTACAGCATTAATTTGAGTTCTTCACTTAGATCAACGAGGTTTTCCAACCAAGAAATTTCAATTGCATCTTTGCACAATGTTAGCAAAGCAATCTCTACTTAAGCACTCCCTAGACCAAGTTAACTTCCAAAAATGGATTTGCTTATTTTCTAAGTCTTTCACAGTGCTTCAAACTTAAGTCAAGCAATGATGCATGTACGATTACATTTGGGCAATCAAGGTAGCATTAGCCCATGCACTAATACTTTCAAAGATGCAGCAAAAATAAATGTCTCATGCATGCAAGCCATTAGCTCAACAAGGGAGAAATTTAAATGCAAGTGGATGGTCATAGCAGCGTTTGTATAGTTGGTACTCCAAGCATTCTTGTACAAGCACTAATTAATTTAGAGAATTCTAATATTAATGTTACTAATTCAGACAGCCTGAGGTCGCAAATCCAATCACAATTATGAATCCAACTAAGTTACAAATCACAGTAATCGAAATGTCCATAGTGTGAAGCATAGCACTCATTTGCCATGATAGTATCTTCACTTGCATGTAAACAATATAAACAGCTCACCTTCACAACAATCTCCATTTGTTGGAGAGGAGTGTGCAAGGGTATCCTACTTCAAGGCTCTCACAAAGAATGCTTTTTAGTTTCTTGTACACAAAAGGTAACAGATATTATGAAAATGAACTTGCTAATCGACTTGCACAACATCACTGGACATGGTAGTGTCTCAACTTGCTTGAATAGAAGGTCCCAATAAAACTACCTTGATCTTATAGGGTCTATAAAACACCTTGATCTTATAGGGGTCTATAAAACACCTTGATCTTATAGGGTCTATAGGGGTCTATAAAACACCTTGATCTTATTGACCCTGCATTCTTAAGACGTAATATCTGGTTTGAAAGTAGGGTCTTTTGTAGAAGGTCGAATACCATATGCATCATTGAAGAGCATGATTTAGTGATTGTGGAGCCCGAATATTTAAGGCACTTGGACAATTCTCAGCCTCACTATCTTTGGAGAGATTAGTAAGTATGAAAGGTTGTGGGAGCACCTTCAAGACCGGTTAAAATGAAAAGTACATCTCAAAAGCAATTGTTGGAAATAATCATGTGCTTTTCAACCTGTACGCGGAGATTAAAGTGATGTAATTTTGAGTTGAGTTTAGATGGATCCCATCTCCACTACACTGATAATTAAAAATTGTTGTAAAGGGGGCACTTTCTTGTGTTAATCTCTTCTAACTACCTATGATGTAATTAATAAGAGACAAGAATATGATTACATGATTTTTTGGACCACCGTTGCAAAAGAAAATACAATAGCTTCAAAGCGTATCTCTTGTCCCAAGAAACTTCATTGAATGCCAATGAAAGGAAGGTGAATGCTATGAAAGGTTTCTATGCCATTTAGCGTCCACAATTTGTGACTTTCATCTCCTAGGAACTCTGCTTTACTTATGTGGACAATGATTGCAGATGCATTGTGTTGGCTGGTTTAGAAAATCCAATTCGTTTCAGTTCTCTACTCTATTCTGAATGAATCTTGTTCTTTGAATCACATGAATTTAACATTTTTCAAGGAATTCTGCTCTTACTCATTCAAGGGTACTGTTTCTTTTCAATAAAGTCAGTGTTATGTTTGCCACATGCTAGACAATATCTATTTTTACAAACTTGTATGCTTTCATTGTATGCATGCACATAGTTCTGTGAATTTTACCATTGTATATTTTTGTCACATATAGATAGAAGAGGAAAGCTTCCCCCGCAAATAGAGGAGCGACAATAAATTTTTGCACACCCTCCCTAACCAATCTGTGCTCCGAACAAATTTCAGGGATGACAGAACATGACATATCAATCTAAATTTTAGATTTATCAATACATTAACTTGTAACATCCATAGATGATTTTTCATTATCATAATGAAAAAATATCAAAATACATCCAAAACACCAGTTCCGTTCACTAAAAACAGCAGCCAGCACCTCCCCTTCACTGCAAAAGGAGCTCCTCTCACTGTAAACGTGCAAAGTTGACAGCTGCAGCTGAAAAACAATCAAAATCCCAGCTGTTGGTGCAAAAACAGTTCTTCGATCTGTAATTTTAACAGCTGCTGAACTAAGAACAGTAAAAACACTTCACTGGAGTAAACAGTCCTCTCATGTAAACTCTGTTATGTCTGCATCAAAATGGTTTTACAGGAAGCCAAATAGGTAAAGGAAAAAAGTTTTCTATCTGCAGCACAGGCTATACCACCAGGTGCATCCTGCAACAGTAACCCCTGGGTTTGTTTCACAAATGCCTATTTTCACGCAAGATGCATGCCCCCGCATATCAAAGATATGTGTGTAAATTGCAATATGTGTTTTGGTAAATCTTTTCTAAATCAGGCAAATCAGATATTTCTATCTGATCAATTATTTAGACTGGTAAAGTCCTTATGAGAAATCAGATTATGTTTTTTACCAACACACATTTGCATAAATCCTCTTAGCATTTATTTTAAGAGATTTCAACAAGAATTATTGATCCAAAGTAGTTAATATGATCAGAACCTCTGAATTCCACACTAAAAATCATTGATGACTATTATCTGGTAGCAGAATCCCCAGAAAGGCACATCATAGTCAGTCCATTGTCCATGAATTATCTGTACATCAAGAATTAGAACCGCCCATTCTATACCTGTTATTGTGTCTATTTCTTAGAAAGTTGTAATTTTGAGATTTAGAAAGAAAAACGGCAAATAAACAAATCGGAGAAGGAAACAAACCAACTAAACTGTACTTGAATCATTTGGGATAATAAATTGTCTTCTCATATTTGTCAGAAGTGAAACAGAAATAAATGAATAGCAAGCACAGTCACCAGGAAACTCCAGTATTGGCACGAGGACTTCAGGTGACTATATTTACCATAGCCATAACCGTATTCCTTTACTCCTGTACCCTGATTTGAAATGGCATCCCTGTACCCATAACCACAACCCTGTGTCTCCAGGTGACACTGATGGTAAGCCATATGTCAAATCAAAAAGATTGTGAAAATTTAACCCACTCCAAAAAAAGAGTGTCATTTACAGTTACTGGAAAATAGTGCCTTTGCACCCACAAAATAATTGAATATATCTCATGATTCAGCATGTTGATCTACTTTTATTGCACTCATAGTTTCTGTTGACAGCTTTGATTTGGATGGCAAATCTACAAGCATATGACCAGGTGTAAAATACATTTGTAGAGACATAATGCAGCTCAAGACACCCAAGAAAAGCTGCAAGAAACAAAGGCAACTAAGTCTTACGGAAAGCACACACTCCTCTGAAATTCAAATACTATACAGCAGTAAAAAAATATGCATGGTACTGGAGAAATGTTTTAGAACACTTGACATAGCTTATTCTGGTAGAGAAGGTAATGATAGAAAGAGAAAAGTGAAACAAGTACCAAGTAAAAAAGCATGTTCCTGATATAGACATAACAAAGAGCTAATATCATACCTGTAATGTTGGCTTGAAATCAAATAAATAAACTGACAAAACCATGGTAAGAAGCATCGCCATAGAAGTCGCATAGACCTTTGTAAAGCATGAATAATTCGCTTTGTAAGTATGTACATTACCATAGAAAAATACAGCATTCAATGAGTTATAAATAAAAAGTAATGCGGTCTCTGCCAACTTGCATGTTTCACCACCAAAAAACAACTCAATACTCTACTTATTTCACATGAAAGAATAGCATATTATGAAACCATTTCCCCTTCAAAGAAATAATCAGAGAAGAGAAATCTATGTATTTTTAAGCCTGTCCCTGATATAAGTACCATAAGATGCCTTAAGCCTTGGTAATTAGGAAAGAGCAGACTAATTATTTGAATAAGAAAAAAAAAAAAAATCCAGCTGTCAGGTTATTATTGTGCCTATTCATACTAGGAAAAAAATTGTACACAATCAGGTCTTCCATAAAGAAGAATGGCATTAAGTTTAACTTTGGCATGTAAAGGTCATTAAAATTCTCTTTATAAGACATTATTAATCAAGAGAAACAATCAAATAAAGTCATGTATAAAGAAGCCTGTGCCCTGTGATGTAACCAGTCCATTTCAACAGTGGTTCATTTGTACATTTTTAATTTTTTAGCTACCTGCTAATGTGATTCCTTTTTACCTCCAAAAATAAATGTGTGCTATGAAAAATGGGAAACAGATTAATTGAAAAAGGGTAGAATGACTATTCACCTTGACAATATTGTCTGCATATTTCATCAGCCAGGACACTAATAGACCAGTGGCACCCAAGTTAAGGACAACCAACCATGTTATGTAGTTATAACCATTAAATAGGTGTTTCCACCAAGGCCCTCTTTCAAATCCAGAATTGACATCATCCATGATCAGTCTTATCATATTGAAAAGCACACCAAACCTGCATAACATTACCCTTTCAAAATTCATGCTAAAAACTAAAAAGGCAAATAGGACAGAAATGATAAGGCAATTATGAAGAAATATTCAAAGTTTCAGGAAAATAAAAATTCTTTCATGAGAATGTACAATAAAAAGTATCAGAAGTTAACAAGCTTGAAAAACATTTGAAACCGCAGAAAACATGAAGAATCATTCATTTGCCCAGTCAAATCAGAATAATACAACATTTATATTAACACAAATCAACTCTTAATATTCATTGTAAACATATAAATGTTCAGACACACGACATACAAGACAATTAAAATCCCATGAGTGTTGTGGGTCTCTCTCCTATTAATACACAGTTGGATATGAGCACCTGATGGACTGTAGTATGATGACTTTGACAACAGATGGACATAAAAACAGTAAGCCAACTGATTCTTTGCCATACAATTTCATTCCTCAACTATATTTAGTTTGTATTGTGTTTACTAAAATTTACTATCATACTAGATCCTGTCTTAAATCTATGGTTTTTCATCAATATGATTAGAAAGCAACATATATTGCTAGAAAATCTGATATCAGAAGCTGCTCTAAATAACAGGTAAAAGGAGGATGGACATCATGACTAATTCCCTCCCTCTGACCACAAACTCTGAATGGTTAGGCATACTTCTGGTAGAATGGCTGCAATTTCTTTTTCACAATTGTTATGTCCAGCATCCATCAGTTTGTGCATTTGCTGCTTCAATGAAATACAGAGAGTTCTGGACTCTGGAGTATTGGCTGAGGAACTCCATATATCTTGGCCAGATTCATCTAGATTCAAGATCAAAAACCCATCATGGATAGTCCTTGACGTTCATTGGCATCCTCACATTAAGACACAAGCTCACAAATTTGGGACTCCAACCAACCCCATCATATACAATAACCCTTAATAATAAAAATGCCAAGAACAAGGGCACTACATCATGGGGGACTCACTGAAAGCCCACACTATCTAGGAAGAGCCTTAATAATGGCACGGACTTAAACTCGGGCCAAACAATCCACTCAGCTACATCACCAGCAATGTTAGAATGTGTCCACAAGATGAGGGAGACTCAACCTTAGGAAAAATTATTTAAACTGCTAGAGAGAGCCTCAACACTAGCGAAAAACTGTATGCAGAGTCTTGACCCTAGCAAAACGAAATATATAGTACCAGGGAGAATCCCAACACTAGCTATTTAAGTTAACGCAAGGGAAAACCCCAACAGTAGCAAGTTTAAGTTAAGGCTAGGGCGAACTTCAATACTGGTTAGTATAAGGTGGGACTTAAAGGCTGCCCATGCATGCATCTTCTCCCACAGTTACCACATAAGTCATTATCTCAAAGAAAACACAAATTTCAATGCCATATCTTCCAGGTGTGAGCTGTCGGGAATTCCCAGAACCCTGGTGCCATAAATAACAGCACTTAATGACATACCTGGTGATCGATTGGTGTCATGATAAAGCATTGGACTCCAAAAGATAAGAACAGTCAAACTCTCAATAAGGTCTTTCGGCTACATTAGATGACTTTACTGGGATGAAACATAAGGAATATTTACTTGAAGCTGAGGTGTGTAGTATAAATCCAACCAGCAGAAATCCCAAGGAGATGACTTTATAAAGAGTGATGACGAAAATGAAAAGGATGTATTGGTTATTTAAAATTAATCCTCCAAGAGGAAGTTGGTTGCCTTCTTTCATTAAGAATATTTTTGTGGAGAAGATTGATCCAGTTTCATCAGATGAGAAAACAGAGGCGTCTGAAGATGTATATTTCTTCTGGAAGAATCATACAGTTAATTTCCTCATCAACACATTTTGTATCCTACCCTCTCCTATAATCCTGGCTGAATTCGGCAGTCTGCGGGGGGCTACAACATAAATTTTATCATATATATAATTTACTTGGAGATGTTAACATGGAGCTGCATTAACCATCTATATAAATGGGTTACCAACTCTTACATAGGCAGGTGATGGATGGCAGCCCAAGATATGAAGTTCTGCAGTTGAAACCATGAAAATTGTATTTCCAAAATGATCCACAGATTCAAATTCTTGTTATACATTTTCATTGTCATATCACCTACAACATACACCATGAAAGTCTTGAGTGTTTCATTCACCATGTGCAGTTATTGTGGTCTCAAACACATCTCTATGTTTTAATACATGTCAGAAGTTTGGTTCACTTCCAGTTTCGGTTCTTTGGTTTTTGGTTAACACCTACCCTATAAATGTTCCTTACCACTTGTATCAAAACATGCCGATTTATTAGTTTACAATAAGATAACTCCTTTTTTACATCTAGAAACTATGAACTCCTGTGATATAAAAAAAATGTTGAAACATCTAACAGAAGAAACTTTCCAGGCCTTCACCAGGATAAAATGAAAACTATGGTGGTTTTAGTTTCATTTCATGCCATGCAAAGTACTACGAAATCTCACATTTCACTGCTTCAAGTGAAGTCTGTGTTCCCCAAATGAAAAACGTTCATTTCATCCTTTTGAAACATACAATTATACAATAGAAGAGACCATATTATATGCAATTCTTGGATGAGGCTCATCAAAATGTCACTTTGTCCATTTTTAAGGAAAACACTGATTATCCCTACAGCTTCAACCAGTGCTGACGAGAAAAATTTCGGACAAGGTTGCCATAGAGATGCCTTTCACAGGTCTTTATGCATCTACGCAAGTACACTTCTCATGCAAAACTTTATCAGCCTCAAAGATTTCAACTGAAAAAATCCAATTATACCCTTCCTACTCTTTAGACTACAAAGCGTATTACATATCTTTAAATGTCTTCATGTATCTTGTTTCTTTCAAGACTAGATAAAGCCAATGACTTTAAATTTTTATCAATTATGGGGTTTTCTAACATTTAACCATACTGATGATGTAACTACAGCATTAAAGGAATCTCTCTCTCTCTCTCTCTCTCTCTCTCTCTCTCTCTCTATATATATATATATATATATATATAAAGCAATACATCTTTAAAGAAACTGAGTCTGAGTGCAACGCACTTTAGTTCTGTCCAAAGCATTTTGATCTTTCTTTATGTTTTCTTTGCCTCATGTGGCGCACTGCCAAGGCATAGTCATCCCCATAAGGCGTTTCATAAAACTGCAATATTCTTGTAATTAGTCTACAAGTGGCGCCACTATGATGTTAAGAACTCAAACTTAACTCTAGTTCTAGCATTTGTTAAGTCACACTTCACCTTTTTTAAGGTATCCTTTGATTCATGCATGTTAATCTTAGTTTCACATTTATAATTTAAATTAATATACAATTTATTTATATTCACTTCAGTTGTTTTGCTTTCTAATGTGCTTCAATTAATTTTTTATTCAAACAATAAATTATCTTTTAATACTTATTCAAAAAACCAAAAAATCAAAAAATTAAAGGAAAGCAATACAATTTTTTTTTAAGCTTTATCTGAATTTGCCATTAATATGCATTTGGAAATATAAACATTTAAAAAGGCAAGTTATTTTATTGGCTGTGTTTTTCTCTACACACCATTCAAACTTCCAATTAACAATCCTTTTTGTTCTTCATAGGTTTATCATCATTTTTTGGCCTTTTTATCCCTCATTTACACATTATTTTAAGTGTATTGGTGTTTTATTTGCATTTTCGATTTCCGCGGTTGTGAGTCTTCGTCTCACTATGACTCAATTGTTGCCTGAGTTTAAACTCACGTCAACTAATTACCACTTACGCAAATTTCATATGCAATACATTTTTTTACCTTTAAACACTCAATATGAATTGTTGGGGGCAACCCAATGAAAAAGCATCTATCAAAGTCAAGAAAAAATGACAATCTAAAAACGAAGAGGCTTTAGGTTTAATTGGCATTGCTATGAACCCTAGATTGCATGTACACATTGATGGTTGTGATCTTGTTTTTTTTGCTTGGTCAAAACTTAAATCTGTTTACGATGTTGTGAATGAATGTAGAAAAATTCAAATTCAATATCAACTTTCATATTTACAATATAATGATTTTAAAACAATGAACAATTTTTTGACAAAAGTTCATTCCTTAAATTCGCAATTGTCTAGTTTAGGTATTAAAATTTCATGTTTGCATTTAATTATATTGTTATGAAAGTGTTTACCTAGACCTTTTCAACAATTTATCACAAATGTTCTATAATGTCCCCAAATGGGACAATTTCATGCAAAAAGGGTTTTCTCCTAAATCCCAAAATTCTGAAAATGCAATCAGAAAACCCTAGTTTGCAAAATAAGCTTTTAAAACATTTGTTAAGCCTTAGAAACCCCAGACGCCAAAATGGTAGGGTTTTATGGATGAATTTCAGCTAATAACTTATTCCAAAATAACTGAAAATTGGTAGAAAATACCCAAAAATTAAATTGCACAAAACAAGTACCTTTTTGCCCAATTTCTTAAGCTCAAACCCCACTTTTTGATCGCTGTAAAATCTGATTTAATTTCAAAAATACAGCTGTTCTAAATATTTTTTCCGCTTCAAACCCTTGCCAAAAATCTGCCTTCAACAAATATTTATTTTTTTCAAACAGTTGAAAACTTCGAAAATTCGTAACTCCCTCAATATTTGGAATTATGATGCAAACAAAAGCTCAAACTAGTCATAAAAATAATGGCTATCAATTAAAAATAATTTTGAAATTTTCCTTCCATGGGAAGATCACCAAAAGTTGTTCCATAATTCTGAAGACCCTAGTTTTTTGTCAAAATAATTAAATAATAATTCTGAAAATTATTATTTAATTTTTTACTTCAAACCCTTCACAAACACCTCCAATTCCTCACACCAACATACAAAAAATTAGCAAATAAAATCAAAATATTTAATTTGCAATAAATAGACCAAAAAAGGCCTCCAAACCTTAAATCCAAGCTTCCAAGATGGTTCGCTCCACTTGCAAAAATAGTATAAATATTTAGCAAGGTTAATATGCAAGAAAAGAACTACAAAACACCCACAAAAATCCATGCGAACTCCCCAAAGCAAATTGCCCCGCTTCTAGGGCAAAAACAAGATCTCCTTAGCACAAGCTGGTGTCAAAAGACACATTTTTAGATTGATCAACACCAAAGGTAGCAAACCTCTATTGGGCATAGATCTCAATATTTTTTTCAAGCATGAAAAACAATTTATCAAAATTCAGCATATCCTCCATTATAGCCTTCGCCATGTATTTATAACTTTCCGAAGAGGGTAAACCATTTTGAGAAGATAAAATACCTTTCCTTTACTTTAGCTCCCATACCGACATCTCATTTTTTAATAACATATTAATTATTTGTCTTAATTAAACTTAATTTAAGGTAAATAAATTAATATTTAATTCATTTAAGCACCTTAGTGGTAAAAACCACTTTTTCAATATTCTATTAATTAATTAATAATTGTCTTATGATAAAAATCACTATTTCAACAATTATAATAAATAACTAATAAAATAGCATTCCCCAAAAAGGGCTCCTTTAGTCTATGGAAAAATAGACTAAAGGTCTTCAAAACCTATTTATTCATGATGTGGAAATGGGGACATTACATATTCATTCTCAAAAAGTTATTTCTCCTTTAGCATCTCAATAGAAATTTGATTCATTTTGTAAATTGTTAAGTCAAGAAGACCAAAAATTACTTCAATTTGGTAGCCTTAAGACAAATGAACATGCATTTGGGTCTAAACCCCAATACAAGAACAACAAAGACAACTCTAAGTCTCATAATGCAAATGACAAAAAAGAACACAAATCTAACTAAAATCAAAGAAAAAATTAGAATACAAGTTTTGTAATAAGGACAATCATGATGTAGATCATCACTTTTGCAAACAACAAGATATTAGAAATGGTAAGCTAAAACCAAAAACTGTTGCCGCTACTTATTTCGCTTATTGATTTAGTGCTTTTGATAAGTTTCTAACTTCAAATTATTTGTTTTCCTTGATTTTGTGCTTTGCTTCTTTTATTCTAAGTTGTCAAGATCAATCGCCTTTTTTGAGCTTTTGCATTAATGCAGAATGTTTTACATAATCTTTTGAAAATACGATTTGCATATAGCTTCTCATTATGATTTGACTAACTCCTTTTGACCGTGCAGAATTCAACACTTTGGAAGTTGTCTCTTTGCTCTTATTAGATCTACTTTTATGCATGTAGATCTTTTTTATAGCATACTTGTTTTCTTAACCAGAAGATTTGGTGTTAGTTTTTGTGTTTTGCAAGTTATTGTGGATCATTTTTGCCATCTCTTTTTGTTGGTCTTTGTTCCAAAGTAGATTGACCGTTTTTTTTCCATGAGGATTCTTGGAGATTGTTGATGATCACCCTTACACCTTTGCAAGATTATTGATGACATCTATATTCTTCTTTTCTCTTTTCTCAAAACATTATAATATTGGCATTCTTCTCAAAGGAAGTTGTCATCAAAAGGGAGCATAATGTAATGTCAACTCTCTTCTTTGTTTTTAAGGTTTTCTCCACTTTTATAACTCCAAAATAAAACTTAACAGGGAGTGTTGGAGATTAATTTTTATTTGAATTTATTATCCTAAATTTATTAAGTGTGGATAGGTTTTTTTATTATGTGAATTTTAATTCGCGTATTCCAAAGTTTATGAGGTGTCACACATTTTTTGTCATTTTTGAAGGGAATCTTGGTTTTATGTCACATGTAACTCCTTCCACACTTGTCACATATTTCTCCCACCTCATGGGGATTACTGACACTAGAACACACTAAGAATGTTGTGTAAGGTCATGAAAAAAATTCTTTGTAACTCCTTCCTTCGTCAGTCTATTTAAAGAGCTCTCTCCTCTCTCACACACTCGTTCTTCTCTGTTCTTTTTTCTTCTACTAAGATTGTAATTGGAGAATATTGGTTTGTAATTGGAGAATACTGCTTAATGCATGTGGGGTTTTCCTTTGTTGATTTGGTTTACCCACATAACAATTTGTGTCTCACATTTGTGGTTTGGCTTTACTTTGAGGTAATATTTTATATTTTGTGCATTCATTCATTTATGTTTCCAATGTTATTTTGAAGATGTTGGCATATTCCCTCAATCAACATCTCCCTTATAATTTTTCCATGGAATAAAAACTTACACTTTTCTAAAACATAGATTTTCACATTTTGCATGGAACAAAATTTAAGCACAAAGGCCTCAAAAGATCTATTCTTGTAAAACTTCAGCATACAGTGTTAAAAAAAGTTTCAAATGTGTTTGTAGATGTATCGATCTCATTAAAATTCTATCCATCTACATCATTTCATCATGCACTATAAAAATATAGCACAGAGATGAAGCAATGCCTAATGCCAGAGGGAATGTGGCAACTAGAAGCAAGAAAGAAAAACCAAGTAAAAACTCCACTGACATGATAATGTATTACCCCTTGATGGATGGACTCCAAGTCAGACAATCAACCTAGGGCTAACATAAGTACAAAAATAGAAGAAAAAGAGACTAGGGTTTGGTCCCAGAGGATAACTCAAAACTCAAATCAATTAACTTGTAAATGTAAGTCCACACCAAACTAAAGTGCTTCGCAAGGCACTTACAAAAAAATTATTTATTGTAGCCTCTCTAAAGTGGAGGTTTTAAGCTTAATTGGCATAGAACATAGCATTTTTCCATTAGTGGGATTTGAACTCGGATCAATTAGTGTAGCAAACATCCACGACCTAACAAAGTTGGTTGGTCCCAATTAAATAGAGCCTTTTTTCATGTTTAGTTGCAATAAAAGTAAAGGTGGAAAGGAAACAACAAAAGTAAACCCTCTAAATTCCAAAATCCCAAAACGATCACACTATGAAATACACTTTCTGATTTCAGAACCCCAAAAATGCAAAATATATACAAAACACTCAACTTATCCAACCCACACCCAAAATATATCTGAAAATTATAAAGACTGCCAAAGACTTTGAGGATACCTTGTGGATTCTATAAAATAATCCTCAGAAGCTTTGTATTAAATCCCGCAAGTAACCGGCGATTATTTGCAAGTTTCCTATACTTTTTTGTCAAACGGTAAATCGTTGTATTTTTTGTGGGTCGGTTAGCACCCTAAAACCCACAATTAACGGCAAGTAACTAACCGCGGTTACTTGTCGTTAACTATGAGTTTCAGGGTGCTAACCAGCCCTGACCCAAGTAGCAATTTAATATATCAAAACCAAAAAAAAAAAAGTGTCATTTTCATTCTTATCTATCACAATTGTAGCCCATGCATCTGTGTCTATGATTTGTGGAGGATTGAATGCTATTTGTGAGGCCCAAGGGTTTGAAAATACTTGCTATTTGTTTGATAATGTTGACAGTGCTCGCTGTTTGACATTGTTGCCAATGCTAGGGATCGTCATTTGTAAACTTGAGCCTCCAACTGTAAGCTAACACTGAATAGCTACAACAAAAAACCGCAAATTTGATCACTGACTTGAGCTCAAATCGACGAGTTTGAGTCTTGAGGCTTGAAGTTTCAAATTGCTACGTGCCCTTGGGAAAAAATTGCAGGTTAACAGTTAAACTTTGATCTATTTAGTCACTAGTGTTAGCTATTCAGTGTTAGCTTAGAGCTATTATATTTTGATCCCAATTGTTGAATATAAAATAAAATTAAGATTCAAGAGCAATCAAACTTGTATTCAATCCTTCACAAATTAGTTTTAACTTTTAACTTTTAATACAGAGATGACATTGACAACAATAGTAAATAAAATGTTGTCCCCATTTATTCTCTTTATCATATTGTAACTTGCTAGGTTTGAGCTCGAAGTCTGTTTGCTAGTGCCAATTGCCAACAACAATTTATTCATATTGTAACTTCAAAATGGCATCTAGTTGTCGTAGCGGTAGGCCTAAGAAATATGATGACCCGACATGGAAACATTGCTATAATAACTCCGTCATATGCAATTATTGCAAGTTTAAAATGAGTGCAGGGGTGAATCGCCTCAAGTACCACATCGCACAACTTCCAGGGAATGATGTGCAAATATGTGACAAAACACCATCTAAGGCTCAAAAGGAGATGGTTGTCCTAGCAACATATAAGGAAAAAAATGATTGTTGAAGCACTTATAGCCGTGATGAATAGGGGGCAACAAGAGTTGATTTTGATGAGTTAGGAGCCTCTGGCTTTTCTGTTGCCCAAAGGGAGGTTCAAGGACAGGGCTCACTTAGTGGAGGCAATTCGGGTTCACCTTTAAAGGGTTTTTCATTCCTCGAAAATAACCCTTGGAGAACAACCTTCACTTGAAGGTACGACTTGGAATAGAGAATTGCATAATGAAACAAAGGTGGTTGTGGCCAAACTTCTAGTACTCTAACAACATCCCATTCAATGTGGGGAAAAGCCCATACTGAGAGAATCTGGTAATTGCTTTGACCGTTGTTGGGTAGAGCTTCAAAGCCCCTACTCATCTTGACTTGAGAAGCTCAATGTTGGAGGATGCTGTGAAAAATACAGAGATCATTGTAGATGAACAAAGAAGAATATGGCACAAGAAAAATTGTAGCATTCTGTTAGATGGATGGACGAATGGAAGGAACCACACCTTGATTAATTTTCTAGTGGCTTCAAATGGACAGTCAGTGTTCTTGAAATCAATTGATGCTTCCGACAAAGTGAAAAATGCAAACACTTTGTGTGATATGTTGGACGAGCTAGTCATGGAGGTGAGTGTGGAAAATGTTTCCAAGTTGTAACCGATAATGCAGCAATGTATGTAGCAGTGGAAAGACTTCTTGAGGAGAGACACCCGTCACTCTTTTGGAGCCCATGCTCAACCCATTGAATTGATCTCCTACTTGAGGACATATGAAAGATGACATGGCTGAAAAATGTAATTGAAGAGACAAGGAATATCACAAAACACATCTACAATCATCCTTGAGTGTTGATTTTGATGAGAGCACACCAATAGAAAATAACTTGTGCGACAGGGAGCCACAAACTTCATCACATTACAAAGCATTGCAACCTCGCTAACATCTCTTAAGCATATGTTTGTGAGCACATGATGGTTGGAGTCTTCCTATAGCAAGAAGGCCGAAGGGGAAAGGGTCGTGAAGGCCATTTTTGATGATATCTTTGCAAAAAGCATAAATTAGGTTATCAAGGTATCTTTAGACTAAACTATTTTTTATTTATCGTTTATTATTTTTTTTTAAATAGCTCAAATTTCTCTTAATTTTAATTTTAATATTATACATTATTTATTTTTAGGTGTCAGAGCCTCTGGTTAGAGTTCTTTTATTGGTAGATGAAGAAAAGAATCTGATGGAGTATTTGTATGAGGCCATGGACAAAGCCAAAGAGGGCATAGCAAATTATTATGGACAAAATAAAAATATATATGAGGCCATTCAGCACCTAATTGATAGTAGATGGAACAAGCAGCGCCATCAACTTATATATGCAACACCTTGCTACTTAAACCTCAAATTTTTCTTAGTGGATTCATTTAAGACCAATGAAGAGGTCATGGATGGCCTAAAGACATACATAGAGAGGATGGTCCTTGACAAAGCCACTAAAAACATAATTATGGATGAGCTACAAATTTACAAGAGTGCAAAAGAGAGGCTCTTTTCTTCACCTCTATGCATTCAAAGGGGAACGACCTATCAACTAGGTGAAAAACAAATTCAAATGAAGTCTTTTGATTGTAGTGTCGTTATTTCTTCATAAATGCACGCCTAGTTGACTTACAAAGTTATAAATGTCTTATTTGCAAATTTGTGGTGGAAAGATTATGGTGCAAGGACATCAAATCTTCAAAAATTAGTCATTCGCATTTTGTCACAACCATGTAGTGCTTCTAGGTGTGAAAGAAAATGGAACGTGTTTAAGGCCATTCACCTAAAAAAACGCAATAGGCTGACAACACAATGCCTCAATGACACTTTGTCTTTGTGTTGTACCATCTTTGTCTTCATGTGAGACAAGTGGAAGGGCAAGATAGTCACGAGGCAATTGACTTGGATGATATTGATCTATACTCAAATTGGATCATTGAATCCAAAGATGTGCAACATGAACCCATGTTTACTACGGAGGTCACAAATTTAAAGAGAGAAGTAGAAGCAGCGATAGTGATAGGGGAAGCAGAGGCATTGGACAGAGTTGGTTAGGATTTGGATCATGTGTTTGCAAATGATGTACGAGAGGACTCTTTACCTTCCACTTGTAGGGGGCAATAGAGGAGTTGGAGAGGACTTCTATAAGCCACCGTACTCTTCTTTTTGTTTAAAATAAAGCATTGTATTCTTATTTGCTCAAAAACTAATATAAAGCATACTTATGACTTTGAGTTGTGTTCTCTACAATCATTTTTCTACATTCATTTCATTGTATTTTATGAATTTATATATTTTTTTAAAGTAGCAATAAAATTGCTGAGTAATTGCCAAGTCCCAAGTACGGTTCAAATTTTTTGGCTACCGAGTAATTGTTATTTACGAGTTTTTCTACTATGCTCAGAAGTACCAAGGGGCTTTTATCCACCTACATGAATCCCTAAGTCAGTGGACAAGCGATGGAAGAGAGAATGGTGTTGCTGATCCACAATGGATGTCTAACAACTCCTAGAAAACTTCGTTGGTAATGACCAGGTGAACAGTCCTAGAGCAGCAAGAAAACTCAAAGTGAAGAGGACAAGAAGCTGCCAAGCTAACTCTGTTGCAAAATGATAAAAAACTCACAGGGCAGCCCCCCAAGCTCTTTGAAACAATGGGCACAAGAAAGGATGTGTGGGTTTCCTCTGCTTGGGTGAAATACAACACTTTCAAATAGCTAGTAGGAAGCTACGGAATGTAAAAAAGCGTATTGGACCTTCGTATTAATCAGATCTGACCCTATTATTGTTTTGTTGTAGTAAGCATTGAGTGTGGTGAGGTTGTGAAACTGATCATGAATGGTTTGTAGTAGTAAGTGTGAACTGTAGATAGAATCAAGGTCAAGTATAAATTAAGGTCTAATATCTTTAATAGAAAGTATTTAGAGTTACACGAGGGGAAGGATGATGTCATATTTTCCCAAAACAAGCGGAATAGATGCACGCTAGGGAAAACTACTGATTTCAGGCCCAAACGGATGCCATACATGCAAGCCAAGATAACAACGAGACTCTCTCGATGCATATTATGTATTCTCCACATTACCCTGACAACACCACAGATGCTCCTTTTTCAAAGGGCACAATCCTTTTGGGACAAAAACAAAGGCATGGGGGTTCATCACCAGGAAAACCACATTTTAAAGTGTTGAAGAATGAGTTGGAAGATCTTAAGACAATGGGAAAATAGTCAAGAGGCATAACACGCCTAGGCTAAGTTGGAAAGTGACACCAAGCCCCACTAGAGTCGCAACCTAATAATCTAGTGTGCAAGGCAAAGTGTCAAAAGCAATTTAACTAGCAAGAATAGAGAGAAGATGTTGCTATGACTTTAAGGGGAGACTCCATAACACAATTGGGTATGCAACAAAATAGCCATTTAACAACTTGTCATAGATTGTGGGTAAACCCATCAATGTATGTGTGTTGTCCCAACATGCAATGTTCCATTTTTCCCCCAAGCCACGAGTGACCATTTGATGTGGAAGAAGATCGTGAAGTGCTTGAGAGATCATACCTACACCCACCTGTATCGACGAGCCGATGAAGTATAGATGTTCTCACTGCAAGTGTTACTTAAATCCCATCAATGTTCCTAATGATGTAGATGCAAACTGCAAGGGGTGACGGATTGTGAAATGCTGAGAGACATGAATGGGAGAAGGCGAGTGAAAGCAATGGAGGAAATCATGCCATGTTCGCTGGGGGGCTCAACGCACCAAGAGGACCTCGCACAAAGCCTACAACCAAGAAAAAGGGGAGCTAGACTACACAAGAGATTGGCTAGACTAAGAGCAAAGACGAAAGGCCAAATGAGAGATTGAGTTTGACTATGGTGATAACATGTAGAAATAAGCCAATAGTAATGAAATTATGACAAAGGATGTGATTAGATGATGATTAGCACATAAAGAATGCACGTTTATGATCATAGAGATAAATTATTAAAAACTAACCCACATAAGCATACACACGTCAATGCATGGTCATGTAGTCACTAAAAAACAAGAGAAAATTGATGATGTTCCTAAGCAACATATAAAATTGGTGGGACATCCAATGAGCCCATAGGATGCAAGCGATTTATGCTGCAATCATATGCATAGATGCAAGGTTGTGTGGCGACTCACAAGGGTAAGAGAAAATATGCTAAGATGACTAAGCTCAAAGTTGCATATCAAGGCTCAAAAGAGACAACAATCAATGATGAGGTGTGCAAGGGTGAATTGGTCCATGCACTAATGTGCATCATCACTTATGATCACAATGTTGCCCTGAGTTGAACGGCGATCCTAATGAACAATCGTGAGAGAGAGATGATGTCAAGATGAAGAGACGATGAGCTCGATAAGAACATCCAATAGCTAGGGGCACAATTCGATATATGAATCAGAACCCTCAAGGGAGATAGAGCATGTTGCATTGTTGGGCATATACAGAAACACACAAGATAGAAAGATGAGAGATACTCGATGGCTTTGTGACTCACCATGTGTAGACTACCTAATGGGCATGGTCCCAAAGATGCCAGAGCATGCTAGTCGCTTTCACGCCCTTCTCACCAAGTTGGGTCACAACACCATAAGTGAATAAATTGCAATATGAGGGTGAAGACGTGTAACCATACTAGAAGACCCTAATCTATAGACAAGCACATCTTGTTGACATCTAGAGACAAGCACATCTCATTGACATTTGCATGCAAAGCACTGAAAGCCAAGATGTTCTAAAAATGGCAAACACAAGGTGCAAACCTTTGCAAAGCTATCCAAGACGTCACTGCTATCAAGGTCACACCCCCACAACCAAACGAAGCAAGGTTCCCAATGTCCACAAGTGATGAGCTTAGATTATAGGATCCGAGATAGAAGAGAATAGACTTCCACAGTCAATCATACTATCAGAACGACTTTTGGAGAAACCAATGTTACAAAGAAACCATATACTTCAATGTTTTAGGTCTAGATATACAATGTGTGATAAAGAGGAATACAAATGTGGGCTCCTTATAAAGATAACCCTAAAAAGAGTCGCTAGAAACCCTAGCCTTAATGAAATTGAGCACACTTTCCTATGTAGAAACACTAATATGTTAAAGTACAATCGTCAAGTAGGGTGTCCAATAAAAACCAACAAAGATCCCAACAGTAAGATATAGTTAATCAATTATTGAGAATTAATTGTTAACTTGATGAGGTTGACAAATCCAAATCCTCTTGCAATAAATCATATTCCATTACGTGAAGTTGGTTTGCCAAAACATATAGATAAAAAGGCTACCCATAGTATCCAATGGCAAGAGTGTAAAGACACCAAAGAGAGGGTGGCATGGCGAAGCAAAGCCATGCACTAAACAACAAAATCTCACACTCCTGTAGGAACAGGGGAAGGTTGGAAGCTCCTGAGTGTGACAATGAACGAAAGGAAACCTGAGTTGACGAGAGACCAAGGGCTGACAATCTCCTTTGGAGGAAGCGCAAAGGGGGCTAAGCAAGGATTCAAGTGAGGTGCTCCTGAGGGCTAAGATATTCTTATGCAAGTCCTACAAGACCAAAGCAAATGAGTTGACACACACGCAAGGGAGAAAACTAGAGCCAAGAGCAACTTGGCAAGGGACTTAGAAAGCCAATCACTCATACATTACTAGCATGATCCCACGTGCCTCATGACGACAAATTAAGGATAGACAAGGAGAGATGAGGAAAATGGCGACACAAGAGAGGACTCACCCATTACCCACAAGAAGGGAAGTTGTATAAATGACCTAACCCACCCACAAGAAGAGGATAGAAGCAACCTTCCTTTAGTGTGACCCTTAGGCAAGTAAGAAAAGAGATGAAAGTCAATTGTGTGTACCACATGCCTGAAGTGGCTATGAGAGTGATTGTGGGTGGGGGTGCCTCAAGGTCATTCCTCATAACTAGGAGGATCTAGACCCAACAAGAGGAAACTCCTCATGAGTCCTAGGAAACACATTAGGATCTCCCCCAATTAACTCTATGATCTACGGTAAAGGTTGTACACTAGAGATCAATGTAATATCGTACCAAAGTCTAAAATGAAGAATATTTTGATACAATCTACCAGTTGGTCCTTATAAGAACGTTCCTCATGGAAGAGACCACCCATTGCAAGCGAGACTCATAAAAAGCTTCACTTGGGCCAATTCTCTCGCTCAAATGCAGTGGACTCCTTACTGGAGGCACTCACTACCTTGACTAGGACTTTGTTTATTTTGTTTGTATTGGACCCTAGGGGGGACAACATCTAACAAAGCTCTTCGAAGAGGTTTCCATGTTGTGACAAGGAAGAAAAGACTTGAGGCTTGGGGAAGAAGTCGCAAAAGTTTTCTTCAAATCGTTGGATGTGTAATTGCGATGCTCTATATAAGCAATGAGGTGCAAACCAAGAGGATTTGCCCTCGAAAGTAGGGGCAACTCTTCAATGCTCACAATAGGGATCAAGGTCCTTGTCTTGCCCTTACCATTAAAACTAGACCAGGGCCACAAATTGGGACCGATAAAGATAACAAGCACCTTACCTTCATGTAGATATTGCACTACTCAAAAGATGGTGGACGGGACAACCTTCATGGTAGGAATCAAAGGGCAGCCAAATAGAAGGTTGTATGAAAGATCAAGGTCAATCACATGAAAGTGCACTTGAATAGTCATTTTTTCAAAGATGTCAATAGTCAAAATGCACACTAGTGATGTCCAATTGCTATTAAAAACGAGACATTTAAAGTCAGCTTTAGCCAATAACTTGAGGTCACCAATAATGTAAGAAAACAACCACATCGACATGATGTTTAGAGGACAATCTTCACCCATTATGCAGTTCTTAAGCCATTGTGGTCAATCCAATCTTGAACATACAAAGGGAAACAATCTTATTGAGCTAGAATCTCATCTCCAAGAAGCTTTGACAAATCAAGGATGAACATAAGCATCTTGAATGATCTCAAGATGTCCCAATATGAAGAATGATATAGGATGGGTAAGAGGGGACCAAATTAATGGCAGAATTTCCGCATCCTAGACTCAACACGCTCCTATAGACATACACTTACACGCAGCACACATTTGATACCAAATTCACACTTTACTTCATTCATATGGCAGTATTATAGAGATCGACATACACACTTGTCTTGTTTATTGAAATACAAACATGAAGAAGACTACATACAATCCTTAAATGGACATGAGCAATTCTTGCCACTCCTCGCACTTACATTCACACCCACATGTTTTCCCCAACTGAAGCTACTCTCTTTCCTACACACTCTCCCAATGACTCTCCTCAACTCTTCTCTCAACTGATTTTAATCTCTTTTGTCTGCTTCCTAACTTCTGAGTACCTATTTGAGTTCCCTTGTTCTTGGAAAATGGTCCAAATGTCAAATTTAATCATCTTGCACAATTACTCTTTTTTTTGCCATCAACACGAGCAAAACCATACAAATCAGTTACACCTATCTTAACTGGCAGCTTCATCACCTGTCCAAAAAGTGTCAAATTGAACCCTATCAAATGAATGAAACCTTCTTCGCTTGATCTTCTTGGGATGTCGGAGTTCTAAGATGCTTCTTGGACTAGTTGTGATCATCTTTGACAAGCGCAACAATGTCGACACCAATGACAAGTCGTAAACACACACAAACACATGATATATATTATTAGGTGATGCAAGATTGCTCATTGACCCTAGATGCTCCTACAACAAAGGACCTCATGAGGATTCTGAGGGGTACCTAACTTGTTAGACAATAGTTTGTTGGTCAAGACACAAATGAAAAAGGTTTAAACGGGAGATTCCACTAGAAGATCATAATTCCCTAGCAATAAAAAATGTATGGCATGCAGTGGGACATTCAGATATAAATCAACCCAACCATTAGGGCTATGACTTGATATAGGTTGACTGGTTGAAATGGTCCCACTCCACTAGTCTTTGAGAGAATTGGTGCTACCACCAAAGCAAGTGCTAGTATTAATCTTATAATGCTCCACATCAATTAAACCAAAAAAGGTTCATTTCTCTATCACAACAAGAAGTGTTCTTAGAGTCTTCCTTAAACTAGTCCTCATTAACGGATAGAGAAAAAGCTTTGGAATAAGTGTTTCGCTTCTTACCTTTGTTTCTTCTCTTTTGTTGAGAGCAATCAAAAAAGTCTTGAGTTTTCAAATTAATCACCATTCTTGTGTTTGGCCAAATAAAGTTTACAGGCTAAAAGTCTTTTGTGATATGGGCAACAACATGATGTGAATCACAAAACATGGACGTGACTTGGTTTAGCATGGGTTTGTTGACTTCCATACAACATTAACCTCCCTAATCTCCTCCCTCTTCTTGGCTTTCTTTCCCGAAAGAGAGTGTCACACCGCTAGTGCTAGCATTCTGATTGCAATCCAACTGACCAAAATGATCATAAGATGAAGAATGGGGTTCAGTCTTAAATGGAGTGGGGCAAATACTAGCACAAAACTCATGGCCCTGTAATTTTAGGCATGCTTCTAGGGCTTCCTCATGGGTAAACAACTCCTTTCTAAGCACTTCAAGATGAACATTTTTCCTTATTGCACAAGTAAAACATGTCGAAGCCAATGGCACACAAACTCAAATTTAGATTCTCTTATTCTGTTTCATCATGGTAAGTTACCAATCCCCTAGGTTAAAAGCCCTGGTAACATAGACAAATGGCACAGAAGTATAGATGAGTCACTGAAAATTATGAATAGAATTAGTAGAAACGCTTTTGAACCATTAAAGGGTTTCTCGTTGCAAGGTTTGGGAGAACATCTCAAGCAATACCCTCTCACCAAGTTCCCAATTCCTGCAAGGGAACACGAGGGCATCGATACAGTCTAAAAGATCATTAAAAGTTGTCCCATTGAACTTAGAAAGTTATTGGAATGAGCCACACTTGAAACAAGCCCTAACATGAGGAGCTAAGGCATTCCTATGGTAATCCTCTATGGAATGACTAGAAGCACAATGCCTCCTACCAACAATGTCAATGGCATACCTCCCACCACTACCTCAAAGATTGTTAGCCCCAAGGGAATCCTTAAGACAATCAACTAGACGGTCAAACAAGAATTCCTTGAGAGGAAGGTTCCTAGGGGGAGGATCCAAATGATCAAGGTGCGTACAAGGAAGAGATGCCCTATGCTCACGATGTCTAGGAGGAGACAAATCCCTAAAACTTGTAGAAAGGGATGCTCTAGAGTCTCTAGGTCTCCCCTGATGAGGGGGACGAAGATGGCGATCAAGGTCCCTATGGTCTCCATGGTCTTGTTGATAGTCACCATGCCTATAGGTATCACGACTTTGGGTAGCATGCTCATCGACATAGAAGGAAACATGACTCAAAGTGTTGTGAGGGAGTAGATTCCCTACAACAACAATCATGACATCTATTGGAGTGATCTCTACAACCTCAAGGTGGAAATGGGTCTTTACTCCCTAGAAGGAGAAGGGTCCCTACGACCTATAAAAGGATAAACACCCCTAAAGGGTCCCTACAACATCTAGGAGGAAAAGGCTCTCTATGACCTCTTGGAAGGGATCATTTCCTACATACTTTGGGTGAAAACAATCCATATAATATCGATCATGTCCTATATGAGAAGCATGAGTGACACTCTATCTAGAATAGGTCATAGATAGATCACTATGGGGAGATAGTAAACTCTCCCTCTTGTCACAAACTAAAAATTTGACAATCTAAGGGTTTAGTTAATGGGTGGAGTACGGGATGGGAGCCACTACTTCCATACATATCCAACAAGTCTAGTCATCACCATCCTCATCATGTTGTCCATGGCTAGGTAATGGAGAACGTCTAGATGATGGAAGTCGCTTCGATAATTCCACCGTCCAATGTTAGTAGACTCTCAGTGATGGTAATGGCTACCTTGGTGGTTGTCGCCTCTTGGTTTGGCATGCTTTGCTCATACTCCTAAATATTGTTATTAGCGTGACCCAGGAGCGGACTATTATTGCAAAGTCAAACAAAATCATCATTTTTTAGCCTATCATGGTTTTTAATTTTTGTTTGGTTTTTCGGATCCTTCCTTCCCCCAACTACCCCACTATCTCAGGGTACTTCTCACAAGAGCAACGAGAATACGCGTCTTGACAAAACTCAAACGCCATAGAGGAGAGCTAGGGCTAAATCAAAAAGATCAAACATCAAAATAGGGGGACAAAAGCTCAAACAATGACAATGGCTCCCATGGAGTGTGTCAAAAATGTAGAAAAGAAACTTGGCAAAAGGCCTAAAGTTAAAGAGAATGGGGCACCAAAAATCAAGCAACAAAGATAAAATAAAATTTCCACCAACACAACAATGCATTACCATGTGATGGATGGACCTTAAATCAGAACTATCAAGCCTTAGGTTTACAAAAGAAGATAGACTAGAATTTGGTTCCAAAAGATCATTTGGTCTGCCTAACAAAGTTAATGAGTCCCAACTAGAGAGCTCCTTGTTACGTTTCCTTGCATTATGAGTAAATGTGGAAATTATAATATCAAAATTAAACCCTAGTCTACCTAGAATGCACACGAACCTATCTATTTCTTTTCCTTTTCTTTTTTATTTTCAATATGCAAGAGATAGTGTAAGTGACTGCACTGTTGCAATTCCTAAATCCCGAATAATTACACTATGAAATTGCATTTCAGATTTCAGATATCCTAAGATGCAAACTACATGCACAACACTCAAACGATGAAACCTTAGACTAAAATAAATCTAAAAAAGATAAAACAATACTGCTACACACTTGAGGATACCACCCTCAAAGTGGATTCTGCCAATAAAATGACCCTCTGACATCCGAAGGTTGTTTAACCCATGTACATGAGTCCTAGAGTCTTTGGCCGAGGAAAGAGAGAAATAAGGTGCCACTGATCTGAAAATGAATGTCTAACAGCTCCTAAGAAAACAAGTGAGAAGAAACCTATGAGGCAGACCCAAGCTCAATGAACTGAGAGGCACAAGAATGGAGATGTGGCTGTCCTCCCCTAAGGTATAATCACAACATTTTCAAATGGATGGTAGAAGATTGGAGAATGGAAAAAATGAGTGGTGGACCCTGGTGGTAATCAAATTTGGCTGTGTTACACTATAAGAAGCGTTGAGTCTATTGAGATTGTGAAGTTTATTGTAAGCATGTTGTAGTAGCTAGCATGCCATGGAAATAGAATCAAGGCCAAGTATAAGGTTATGTCTAATTCCTTATATAGAAAATAATTATGGTTAGAAAAGGGGAAGGATGACATCATCCTCTCCCTAAAAAAGCAGAATGGATGCACGCTAGGTCAAACTAGCATTGTAGGCCCAAAAGGACAACATCTACGCAACAAGAAATGACACTACAACTGTCTCATAAAATTCATAGTGTGATATTGTTACAAATTGCGAATTCTCCACATCCATGTGATCGCACCACATATGCTCCTTATCAATGGGGTGCAATCCTTTCTAGGCCGAAATGCAGGGACAAGGCTCTGCCATAGGAGCAACCACATCCCAAGGTGTTGAAGAATGAGTCAAAAGACCCTATGATGCAACTATAAAGTAATCAAGAGGTGTAATAGGCTTCGCTAAGTTGCAAAATGATACCAAGCCCTGCAAGGGTCACAACTAAGCAGGCCAATGTGCTAGACAACGTGTTGCAAAGCAACTTATCTGGGAGTATGGGGGAAATGTTGCCGCTAAGACATAATGAATGTAAGCAAATATGGCATGTTTAAGACATAATTGACAAAAATATGATGATCAATAATCTTTTTCATTAAAAAAACTATCAAGTTAACCATCAATGTCCAGCTTCTTGTATAATTTTATTTATAAACAAAACATATCCCTCCTAAGTTAAAAAAAAAGAAATTACAAGGGACACAAATTGTCTCAATTAATGCTACAAGGGGACGCAAAGGCACATAAACCTTGTACCTCAACACACATGTAGTGGTTTTCCTCAAGAAACTCTAAGACAAAATATCTCTAAAATATGTCCTAGAGATTTTACCTATTGGACCCTAAACTAAGTGAGTCTCGACAAAATAGGTCACTGATAATAAATCCATTAATGCTCAGCATCAGCCCTTCATCTAGATTCCACACAACTTGAAAGTAGAGGAAACAAGCAAGAAAAATAAGACATGGAAAATAAAAACTAGAGAAAACTACCAAAATACCAAACAACATCCCAAAATGGGCACACGATGCTTGTTGAATGGAAGTAATTCCTTTTATATATAATGTTGAAGAAGCCAGCTCATCTTCCTGATTGACATGAGCTCAAAACAGTTTCACTCATCAACATCCACATCATCACAATCGGTCAAAACAACTGAAATGACACAAGCTGAAATTTATGAAGAATCAGAGAATAATTTTATAGTGTAAGCTCAATACATTTGCTTGTCAGATGGCTAGTCATTATGCCCCACCATGGGGACCAACTACGAAAGTTTTCACCAAAGCCTGCCATGTGTCTTCATCTGGTATGTCCATCCCCTTCATCTGATTTACCGTCCCTGAGAGAGTGGACCCCTCAACTTACTTATCATGTATGTTCAGATTTTGCATAATGTTGTCAACTCCCGGATTCACGCTGATGGCATCACTAAACAACTGGAAGACCTGCAGAGCAGTTGGAACTGATTCAATCCTTAATTTATTTATTCAAATGTTGCCATGGCCATTGTGCAGGCTTCGGTCCATCCATCCCTAGGGATGACATCATTGCATTTTGATTTCAACATTTAGGCATCCTGTACATCTGAAACTGCCCAAGGCTTACCAAGGCTAGCTTAGCATGGAGTTCCGTGCTATTGAATTGCTTATAAAACTTGTCAATTATACCTTTTAAAGTAATAACAATAACCATCTGACCTTTGATACTGATTGATATGCTTGCAGCTTGTTGATTTTTATCAGACTTGCCTTCCAATAAGGTACCCAATTTCTTTCCTTCTGTAATTCTACTCTCCCACATTTTACTGAGGTATTCCACTTCATTCTTCATTTTTTTAATGAAGTCACTTGTCTTTCAATTATTTAACCTCCTTTTTCAACTCTGCAATCTATAATTTCAATCAAGTAGCAGTAGCCATGTTGTAACATGCAAACCCATCAGATAAGCAGCTGCACTTGTGGAAGTTGCTTTATCTAATTTTAACAAAATGGATTTCCCTCTCAAGTCTTAAAGAGTCAATTCAGAAATTCTCTTTTCAGGATTGAGATGAATTGCCCAGATGGCTACCTCTGCAGTTTGATGGTAAAATCTATTGCCAACAAAGGCATCGGCAATAGCCTCTGAGTAACTTGTAACCCAAAACAGCCTCTTCACCCCAAAATTTCATAATTGCTTTCAAAACCGGTCTCTTGCTTTATTCCATCTAGGCACCAAAACTCTGCTTGAATTAGGGACAATTTCTTTGGCATTTGGTGTGGCAAAATAAGTACCTGGAATGATGATCCTGCATAAATCATTTTAAATTTATTTGAGTCGGGTTTTGAAAAGATGCTGTCTTCAGGACCTCCTGTTCCTTAGCAGCCTTAGCCTCCTTGACTTGAATATCCATTAGAAGCTGCTGGAAATCAGGGATCTGCTCTACATCAGGCCTCTTCAAAGACTCCTCCATTTTCAGCAGCTTGTCCAATTCAGCATCTTCTTCCACATACTCCATATCTCCAATCACTTCTCTTTCAAGGGAAGGAAAATCCACCACAAAATCTTCCAAGTGTTCTTGCTTATCCACCTCGTCAACTTCACTGACCAACAAGTCACGAGTTCAATAATCACGTCAAGTCTCATTATTGGATCCTGCATGTCTGCATACATACTAGGGTATGAAGGGTCCTCCATGCTCTTCTTTCTCTCCATGGTATGAATGAATTTGGTCACCCTATCGCCTGAGTGATCCTCATCATATGCATTTTTTAATGTGTCTTCATTAGGACAGAATTTGTGTGGCAAAAAACACCTCTTCTGGGCTATCCTTATGTTATTGATAACATGATCACAATCATGATACTGATGGCATACAACCTCAAACTCCATGCCAATAATCTTCACCAACCCAGAGGTCACGAGTTCAATAACCATGTCAAATCTTATTATTGGATCCTGCAAGTATGCCGGCATACTAGGGTATGAAGGGTCCTACACGCTCTTCTTTCTCTACATGGTGTCAATGAACTTGGTCATTCTATCGCCTGAGTCATCCTTATCATATGAAATTTTCAACATGTCCTCCTTAGGACAGAGCTCATCTGGCATAACAGACCTCTTCAGGGCTATCCTTATGTTGTTGGAGGAATGTTCACGATCATGATACTAACGGCGTATAACCCCAAACCCCATGTCAATCAACATTGCCCTGTACAATATTCCTGTGTTTGTATTCAAAATATCTAATTTTAACACACAACAGAATCAAGGTTCCCTTGCCTACACCATGAAACCATCAGCCTTATGAGTTCTAATGCCAGATAATATGTTTGTTATGTACTTGGGCATTTCAGATGATTCACAAAGGGCCCCATATACTATGAAGTAAGTATAAGTCAACGGCAGAAACCAATCCCTATAAAAGATTATCTTATATGTTGGGGTTAGAAACCAATGATACAAATCTTTGTAATCAAAATCAATCTCACAACAAATCTTCTTTGTCCACAATTAGACTAGCAAGTCAAATGTTTGCCAAGTGACCGAGTCTTTACCAGCCTCACAGATATTGGAAACTTCTCACTATTCTGATACAGAAACAGATACAATAGATGTGAAAAAAATCTAAAGCTACCTGCTGGTTTCCACCCTTGGAAAGCCTTGCCTATCTCCTTTGGCAAGTAGGCAGCATGGTCATGACTCATTAATTTTTCTGTAAAACAAACACCCAACAACCTTTCAATTATATCGGAACATTTTTTAAATGACTTCTAATAGTTCTTGGTTGAATGTAGAGTAGAATTTTTAATGTATTTTTCAGTTTTATATATATATATATGCAATTCTGATCTTTCGCCACCAAGTAAAAGTTGGATTTTCTTTGTTTACATATAAATGGTTCAGTGCATTCACCACTGGGTAAAAGTTCGATCGTTTTTGTTTAAATAAAAATGGATAAGTGCATTAAAACCCAATTTGAAAAAAGATTTGCAAATTACATTGTCCAGGCTACCTGATATTCTCCATGATTGCACTCAATCGATCTTGTCAACCTTTGAAAATGAGGTCATTGATGTATCGTGATCAATGACTCTCTTTTACTAACTTATGGTTAGGAGCTTGTTTAAGCAGCTACACAACAACAAAACTGATGTCAGGTGCTGAAATATCAATTGCTTCAACCATTGTGGGAGCCCCTATCTATATATGGGGGTGGGGCATCCATTTTCGTCTAGTCTCAACCAACGAGCTACTATATAGATGGGGCCATCTCATCTATCTATCAATACAGTTGAGGGGCTCGATCGATAGATCCAGAGTCTCGATCTAGAGTCAGCACCCATATATATATATATATATATATATATATATATATCAGCTAACCCCTATCTATATATGGGGATGCTCCCCTATATAGATGGCAATGGTCGGCTAACCCCTATCTATATATGGGGATGCTCCCCTATATAGATGGCAACGGTCGGCTAACCCCTATCTATATATGGGGATGCTCCCCTATATAGATGGCAACGGCCCTATATATATATATATATCGGCTAACCCCTATCTATATATGGGGATGCTCGCCTATATAGATGGCAATGGCCCCAGATACATATATAGGCTACTCCCACTCTATAGAGAAATGAAGAGGCCATATCTATATAGGGCCCCGATGAAGGCCTCCACTATATAGCCCACCTATTGATTTCTATGCGCCCCTATAGATCTGGCATAGATTGGGATTGGCAAGTGATGACTGGACTATAGCCCTATATCTATATCTATGCCACGCCGAGGTGAATACTCTAGGAAAGGAAGTGGTGTCTATACTTGGTATATCCTTCTTTGGTTGATAGGTACTTTAACTGGTATTCTCATGATTGGTTTAATAGGTATCTTTTTCTACGGTTCTTATTCCAGATCAGGATCATCCCTATAATAATGAAATATATTTCATATCTATAAGGAATATTGTACACTAGATAGGGGCAAGTGAGTATCTATATCTATCTGGGGGGGAGGGGAGGGCGCGGCTATCTATCTATCTAGTTTGGCAAGCCCATAACGCCCAATCTTTGATATATATAGATATAGCTATAGATATGGCCCAATCCCATCGATGGAGAGTGGTTGTATCTATACAACCCAAATCACAGAGATTGGTTCTTGAATAAGTCATTCAATATTGGGTTGGGGAGTGATCTTTTGGGGAGTGATTCTAGTTATATATATATATATATATATATATATATTATATGACGTTGAGTTGAGTGACCGAACCAAGAATCTAGGCTACCCTCTGAACCCAAAGAGATATATCGAATCGACCTATCCCCTCTGAACCCATTGATATATAGAGTCGACTATAGATGGGGACTCGATTGCCAGATAGAATAGATATATAGGGCAATCGACCACAAGGGACGGCAGGGAACATGTAATCAACATCTTTCTAAACATAGGGGGATTGTTTCGATGTATTGTTACCAACCATGGAAACTCTTCCAAAAGACTCTATAAAAGACTGGAAGCTAGAGCGAAATCATTCGCAATGAAAAGATCAACTAGAGTCCAATTCTCTCTATTTGATTCCGATAGAAACCAACAATCTTGAGTTACTGATCCGACCAAGCGTGTAACCTTCAACTTTGGGCAACTATGACCACCCGTTACCAAGCATACATGTTTTGTGATTAACTTCAATTCTTTCAGCCCTGTAAATCTGAAACCAAAGTCAAGCTTAGGGATATAAAACCCCCTTCATAGCCCTTAACCCACAAGCATTTTGAATTGTTAGATCAAACCAGATTGTTATTTTACTTACGCCACTAATAGGCATGCTCGATACAACACCACTAAGGGCAAAGGGCCTCCACAGGGGTTCAGTCCCATATGGCACACTTTGGCTGCCAAACTGGCATTAATATTTTACTTTTATTTTGAAATGGAAACAATTCATTTTTAGTCTTCTAATTGTGGACCCACCATAAAGTAACAACGCAAGTCCAATGGCTCACCACATCACACACATCCAACAAGTATATCACCACATATACACACATCCAATCACCCTCTTGTGTTGCTATTAGATCGCCGTCATCTTCTTAATCCTACAACGACAAGTTTCTGATACAATGACTATTTGGACTAGTCCCTTAATAAACATATGCACTTGAATAATCAAGTTAAGGGTGACGAGCTACCACATGCCATCAAGTCCCACATGCTTTTGAAACACTAAAAAAATAAATCGGCAATATTCCACATTGCTCGTCTTCACTCTTACTCATATAATCATGGGCCCACCTAACTCAAGCTTGACAAGGTGCCACTTGGCACCTATGTGGCAGTGTATCAAAAATGATCTAACATCCATCTACATTACTAGGTTACAAAAAATCAACATCTCAATAGCCAAGCACTCCCAAGGATCTGATGAGACGGCTATCATTGTTGTTTCCTTAATAATGCCAATTATTTACAACCCAATAGGCCCAATAATCAAGTAATTATTCGAGGTCCATTAGTAAATCCTTTATTGGGATACTCGATGATGTGGATTTCATATTTGGAGATCAAAAGTCCTTGGCCTTTTTGGATTAAAACTATCATTAATATTTGCCAAGCAAGTAGACCCAAAAAGTTCAACTTTGGCAAATATATTATCATAACAATTAAATCATCTAGGCCATAAACCAAAGTTATTATCAAGGCTTTTTAAAAATGATTTTTTTCATGTGCTTTCGGACTTGTGGTCTTGAGTCTTGACTATTGTATACACTTTTCTTTGCATCATATTCCCAAACCCAAAGCCCAACTTACACATTTTTGCAACATATAGGTTATACTTTATAGTGATGTAAATCAGGATCTAAGTCATACCATACGATCACTTCAATATCAATTTGATCACATTTTTCGATCTTGCT
This sequence comes from Torreya grandis, assembly GCA_037957365.1. Lineage (NCBI taxonomy): Eukaryota > Viridiplantae > Streptophyta > Pinopsida > Cupressales > Taxaceae > Torreya > Torreya grandis. The sequence continues at coordinate 5,889,400 of JARHVA010000005.1, read as the reverse complement.
CTGTTAAGAATGATTACATCAAGATTTAAGCCTTGAAGAGTGAATCAAAGACGCATAGACTACTCAGCCCAGCCAATCAACTTCACCAATCAGAAAGAGCTTTGGGTTTGTGAGCTTGGTAAGGTTCATGCACCTTAAGGCCTTGAAAACGATGGGTGATCAAGATGCATCTACAAGGACCCCGCAATCATCAGTGTTACTAGACTAGCTAACATGCATGCTCAAACTAGTCGTACAAGAATGATATGCCATCCATAATGCCGACATGTAATTACCTTATGCACAAGGATATTTGCATTATCCAAAACACATAGCCTACAAGCTCAAAAATCGTTGACCAATCATAAGCCAACATATAAGCTTACTTTCAACCTAGGCCATAAATCTTAGACATAAGCTAAAAACACTAATTGCTTATAGACCCATTCATTTAGTATAACAATTGAACAATGGGATGACTTGCAATTGCCTTATCCACAAGGATATTTGCATTATAAAAAAAATAACCTACGGATTCAGAAAACTTTGATGAATAATAAGACGACATATAAGCTCCTTTTGACTTGGACCATGAATCTTTGACACGAGCTAGAATGTAGATTGCTTATAGACCCATTCATTTAGTATAAGAATAGCACAATGGGACCATATTATCCCTCAATTAGACAATCTTGGCTTGATCAAAACTTGAACATGATCACTACAAAAACTGTATCAAATCCATAGGTCACACAATCATCTAAACAAGGCTGATATTTGGCACATATATAGACAAAGGACTTGCAACCTCACCCTATTAACCAAAAGACATGATCTTTTTTGCAGGGTTCCCTTTAAAAACTTGTGCAAAATGGATACCAACGCACTTGAGCACGTTCTCTTCTCTTTTCTACTCTACCATCCTATCTACTCTACTCTTTTGTGCAACAATGGAAATAGGCTATGACAAATGCATATCTGACTTCTAGAACTGCAACTCTGCAAAATTCTGTTCGTTAACAGATAATTCTGCAGGTTGACCAAATCTGCCTTCTATCTTGCCATCCCTTCAAACTAGCATCTCATCCCAAGATGCTCAATCAAGTATTTTGTGTGTTGCAAAGTGCACTAACGTTCAATAAACCAACTCACCATCACTAATCATCTCTCCTACTGTGCAATGTTCCGCGCACTACACACACCTCTTCTGCAAACAATCAACTCAATTTAAAGATTGACATTCTTTATTTATTTCCTTGGCATGCTTACATCAATTGTTTCATAAAACTACAAAAATAAATCACTACAATAACAAATTTCAATGCAAAAATATACTATTGAGGCTGCAATGCTCTTCAATTCGCACAATCATCCTTGCAAATCAGCACACACATACTCCATGTCTATGTAAATCCTCCTCCTAGTTATCACCTCACATTTTTTCTTGCTTCACGTGTTCTACTCATGCATAAACTTTATGAAAAAATCAAGTACTTATCAATTCCTTGCTTCTATTATTAATTTAGATTTAATGATCTCTTTAATTATTTCCTTGGCATGCTTACATCAATTGTTTCATAAAACTATAAAAAACAATCACTACAATAACAAATTTCAATGCAAAAATATACTATTGAGGCTGTAATGCTCTTCGATTCACACAATCATCTTTGAAAATCAGCACATACATACTGCATGTCTATGTAAATCCTCCTCCTAGTTATCACCTCCCATTTTTTCTTGCTTCTACATGTGTTCTTCTCATGCATAAACTTTGTGACAAAATCAAGTACCTATCAATTCCATGCTTCTATTATTAATTTAGACTTAATGATCTCTTTCCTTGTTTGTGCGCTTAGCTTTTTGTTTATCTCCAATTTCAATTCATCTTTGCATGACAATGCATCTAATAACTCCAACAATGGCCATGTCCATCATTAAAAGTGCCATGTCTTAGATATTTATCTTCACATGCCGATATACTTATTCTTGCATCTCTATATGTGTGGCTATGAGAGACTCTTCGCTCATGCACTTTAATAGATACATGAAGATTCAATAAGACATTTATTGGTAGCAACAGACATCTACCACTCTCATATAATGACCATCAAGCCCCAAATTTGAGCCTTATATCAATAGCAATTGTTTCCTCAGTCGACTTCAAATCATGTGCAGTCATTCTTCTCCTGCACCACCTTCATCTCTCTTGGTTTGTCATGTCCATGCATTGTTTCTTCTATGCTAGTTACAAGCATAGGAAGATGCATTTAGCACTCTTGGAGGTCTTGTTGTAATGTCCCCATTTTTTAAAGAGTTAAATAATATTATTTGCTAAAATGAAAAGTATTTTTAAATACTTAAAAAAATAAAGGCAATTAATAGAAAAAGCACTTTATGTTATAAATTCCACTTAAGTTGGGGCCTTTTAAAGGTCATGGGCACTTAAGGCCTAAAGTGAAATTATAAAGAGTTCCTTTCAATATTTTTAAATTAACTCTTCCCTCCAAATTGGGCGCTACGCTTGGGAGAAAGATATAAGAGGAAAGAATGACTCATTTGAAGATTATGTGAATTTGGATATTTGGAAAAAAGGTCAAGTATGTCAAGCTTGATTGTCTTCGGCATAGTTTCTTGGAGAATGTTACCCTCCAAGAGCTATGATTCTCTATAAACAGTGTCTATTGACACCACCTATCTTTTGGAGATTGTACTACGCCTTTGAGGATTTACACGAGGATTCATCTCACGAAATTTGCAAGTTTAGAAGGGGAACGAACCACTTGAAGAGATTGACGATTTGCCTTGTGGATTGGCAAAGTGATTTAGATGCTTGGCGATTTGTTTGTGGAGTGATAGTTGCTGGTTTCCCCCTTGGATGATTTGCTTAAGGGCTTTGGGAACCTTCTTCGGAGGGTCCACGGTGGATAAATCATAAAACCCTCTCATGGGGTTTTGGTATTTTTTATGTATTTTTCCCAAGTAGGGCGAATTGGTTTGAAGGCTTGGGAAGCCTTGTTAAGGGTTTATTTCAAGGGTTTGATATTCAAAAAATTATCTGTATAATTTTTGGGTAAAAACTAGGGTTTTCAAATTTTCAGAACATCTTTTGGGGGACCTCTCGTAAGTGGAAAATTCTGAAACTAATTTTATTTGATAGCTGCTATTTTTGTGGTTGTTTTGAACTATCACTTGCATTAAAAGTCCAAGTATTTCAAAAGTTACGAATTTTCCAAGTTTCACCCTGTTTGAAGCAAAATAATAAATTATTAAGGGCAGATTTGGAAAGAGTAAAGGTCAAAAAAATATTTATATATTTTTTGTGAGTTGGGTGACTTGTGTGGAGGTTTTGAAGTACTCTTTGTTAGCTAAATTTTGCTCTTTTGAAGCTTTGACAAATTGTAGGGTTTTTGACGTATTTTTTTGGAAGGTTATCCAAGGGTTTCAAAGATGTCTTGCAAAATATATGACTGCTGTACCAACACTTAAATATCAGATTTATTGCATATATTTCTAGCAGTTACATCATTCATGCTACAAAAAGGTACACAAGTATAGCTTTCATTTGTTATTTATTGAAGCATTTGTGTAAGGGTTTGAAAAGATCTTCGGGACTAGGGTTTGCTGAGTTTTTGGGCAGCATTCAGTTATTTTTCAGATTGGCTTGAGTTCATAAAGAAATTCATTTATTTTTGTTTAAGATCATATTTGGGGTTCTTACACTTGGTGCACTCCACGCATGAAGAGTCTCGTGTCTCCTTGTCCCTTCTGCATAGCAATACACCTTTCTGAAGATGCGTTTAGCACTCTTGGAGGTCTTCCTTGTGCACTCCATGCATGAAGAGTCTCGTGTCTCCTCATCCCTCCTACAGAGCAATATACCTTTCTTTGTCTACACAATACTTTCCTCTTTTTACGCAATCTTCATAAATGCACACACATAGTTTTTCCTCATTCATAACCTTCCTTGTTACTGCATATATCTTCATGGGCACCTTCAAGTGTGATACTGATATTGTGCATATTTTAAATGACTGGCACAATATACCTTTCTGTGCAGTGCATTTTTCCCTTTATGCAATCATCTTTTGTCCATGCAAAGGTCCTCGTACTCATATTATTCCTGAAACTCCAATCTGCATGGTGAAAAATAATCGGTAAATGTAAATACTCTAGCGTTTACAATTTTTAGAGAACATATGCACCTCCCAACCGCTGCAGGGTCTACACCTTCAAATTCCTCTTTTTAGAACACATGCACTTCCCAAGCAAGATTAGAACTGCCTTCTTTTTAAGCTTCTGCGAACAACCCTATCTCCTTAACCATGAACACGTAGAATTCAGAGCATGCTTTCAAACTTCTACTGCCACTTAACTTTACATGTGTCAACCTTATCCCATATACTTCCAAAAATAGTCTATTCCAATAACACACACCCTTATGTACGAAGAGAGAATATTAAAAAATTATAGATATCTGACATTGTCCAAAATTATTTGCAGAATGATAAAAAAATTCTAAAACAATACCTTCTCTTTCTCAACTACCTAGTTTTTCTCCTCTTCAAACTCTTGCATTGATCACCACTAGCAGCCTTTAAACAAATCGCCATCTTGCTGCTCCAAAACATCACAATGAACTCCAGATTAAATACAAGCAATGTCTCATCTTCATCTTCTTACACTAACCATGCACACAGCAAATATAGTTTTGCTGAACTCTGGAACAATAGGTTTCTTGGTGGCCAAAAACTCCATAGATCTCTCTCACACTCAAGAATTCACTGATTTCAACCATGTGAGTGCTATTGGAAAAAAAGAAAAAAAAAATCTATGAAATATTTTTTTTCAATTTTCCCAACACAATATTGACACACAAACCAATGTTACAGAAAATAAGATATTGTGCCTTCAACTTCTAATATTTTGAAGAAAATGGCACCCCAGATAGGGTCGTTTCCAAGGCTGCATTCCTCATGGATCATAAATCCAAATGCTTCTCCGCTTACCATTCCTGCCACTTAACTAAGCAAAAAAACATCCCAGGTTCCCAGCTGGTCATTTGTTGGCAATGAATCAAATCTATCGTGTACTCACCGCCACTATTCTAACAAGAGAGGAAATAGACATAGACATATTTGCAACCATTTAGGAAACAAACACATTGTGATCCCAAAACATCTTTATGAACACTAGTGATCCACATCACGGGACCCATGATATTGGTGCGATGGACAATGCCACTCTTGAAAGCAAGCTACGGATTCCAGAATGTGCAGAAGGTAATCAAAACAACAAAAAACCAAACACACATTCGAATGTGAAAGTATTTGAGAATGGTGCAGCTTTTTTTCAATATGCAGAATAGGGAAACATACAACTGTGTACAAGATTCAGTAACACTAAGAACACAAGTTCCTATGATCAGAATGGAAAATAGTTCTTTGCTGATTTGTCTAGGCTGAAAAGAATGTAGAACTACAAATGTATGTGAATGCTAGAGACACATAGCATGCTAACAATCTACTATCAGGTTTATGTGTGATCTCTCGTCTTTGATCCCTCATGGATCAAACAGTTACAATAAATACATCATCACAAGAGGTGGTTACAATAGACGACAGTTAGAGAAGGGTGGCAGTTCATCTTCTGGCCGAGTGACGATTGGTCGTCTTGCATGTGCGTTGTTGGACGTCTAGTTGTGCAACATTGTTGATAGATTCTCCGACGTGCCACATACCTAGAAAGTGCCAGATGGTATGCCATGTGACAACAGGAATCTGACACGTGGACGTTGAGTGTGGATGTTCTTGCATGGCACCATAGAGACCTGTGCAGTAAGCAGCAATGTGTTGTAGAAACTCAGAGAGGTACCACGAGGCGAGTCAAGTGATGTGTGCATGCCATAGATGGATGTGTTGGATGCAGAGTTTAGATGTGCATGTGTGGTGTTAGACTCTTGCGCAACAAGGAGCAAGGTGTTGAAGCAACTTAGGAAGGTACCGCAAGGTTGTGCATGTGCCACGCAATACTACACGCAAAGGGAACCCAAAGTCCATGTGAGGAGTGCGCAAACCCACATAGAAATTGCACATGGATCATTCGCCCATTCTTAAGGAGCAATGGTCCCTATTGCATCTTCGGCCAACTGCAGGAACTAACCTTGAAGTTGTTGAAGGTTGTACCACTTAGCTTGATCAGCTCAGTCTTAACCAATCTCAACAACTGATGTGTCTCAATAGGGGCGCATTGTTGTCACCTCAATAATCTGATCCTTTGATCTTGGTTGCAAGTGTTCAAGATCCATATGTGAAGGATGTTGTGTTGTAGTTGGCTCAAGCAAAGGTGGAGTATGGCATTACGAGCTCCATATTGAAGATTGGATGCAAATCCATGTACTGCGACAGGTCAAGAACAAAAGTGCTCTCTCCAGTTATGCACAAAATGGCATATGGACCCTAGAACAAAAGCTTCATCTTGCAGTGTGGACCCTTTAAGTGTTCATTTTGAAGATGCAACCAAACCTTATCGCCCACCTTGAACTCATGAGGTGTGCATCATGGCACTCTTTGTACTTCAGTTGTTGGTGCAAGAGTGTTTGCTAAACTTGTTGATGAGTGTGTTGAATGTGTTGCAAAAACTTCTTCACCTTGTGCACTTCCTTTTCCTGTGTGCACGACTCCATGTCGGATGATGTGCAGTAGGATATCTCTAGCGGTGTCATTGGTTGGAACCCAAGAAATGTTTAGAATGCATCATGCCCTGTAGAGTTGCGCAAAGCTCTATTTTAGGCATGCTAAATGTATAGCGAATTACAATCCCAAATGCACAGTTGTGCATTGTTGTACATGCACAGTAGATGAACAAGTGTGTGGTTAACAACTTCCATTTGTCCATTTGTTTGGAGATGAGACGTTGTAGACTGGTCCAATTGTGTATCCATCATATCCAACAAGGCTTGCTAGAAGTAGTTGACGAATTACAGGTCACAGTCAGACACAATAGATGCGGGTAACCCAAAATGAACACAAACATGGATGAAGAAAGAGAACATGATTTCTTGTGCATTGATGCTCCTTGCAAGCAACCAAGACGACCATCTTAGAGAACCTATCCACTATGACAAACAAAAAGTCATTCCATTGTTTGGTCATATAGGCAATCCAATCATGAAATCCATGTTAATGGATTCCTATGGCCTAGATGGAACCAGCAAAGGGTCTAAATTCGTAGCTTCTTGTTCATGGGCTTGGCAATACAAAAGGGATTGCAAGACTTGATGTGGCACTCAACATTTGTGTACCTGTGCATCTAGTATAAGTGTTGTTGTAATGATACCAATGTCTTGGTAATGCCGATGTGTCCCTCTGACTTGGCATAGTGTGCCTCCCAAATGAGTCTTTGGCGAGATGCACCATCAAGAACAAAAAGATGTACAAGCATGTATAGAAGCTTGCAAGACATGTAAAAATCCCAAACCTATTCACCTTGTGCAAGGGTGGTATAGGCTTCTATGAAGCCCTTGTTTGCTTATTAGAAAGTTACCCAATCAGTGAAGATATGACCGCACATCTCTAGCACTATGATGAGAGCGTGTATCAGCAGTCAATAAAGGCAATTTGCAGCCTTATATTTCATTCCCTTGTGTTTTATCACCAAATGTAACTACTACAAGGCATCCACTTTATGTGGCACACATTCCCCAACTTCCTCTACATATGTAGGAACTAAAGTGGCTTGTGATCAAATTAAATGACAGTCTCCTCACTCAAGATGTAGTGGCACCAGTGCTTTACTATTTGCATACAACTCTTCCACATTGGTCGTGTACCGTTGAACCGTGTAGTTGAATGCTCTAAGTGATAGGCAACCAAATGTCCATGTTGTGTGAGTAACGCGCAAAGTGCATACTCAGATGCATCGGTGTGTATCTCAAAGTAGTGGACAATGTCGAGCATTACCAAAACAAGTGTTGCACAGAGATATCATTTGAGTTCCTCAAAAGCACATTGTTATGTAGGTGTCCATTAGAATGCCTCTTTGGCGCACATGATCTGACTGAGGGAAAATGCTACATGTGAGAAACCAAGGACAGACCTGTGGTAGAAGTTAACAACTCCAAGAAAACTCCCCAATTCAGTGAGATTGAGCAAAGTTGGCCAATTATGGATTACCTTGATCTTATTTGGATCTACATGCATGTCTACGTAGTCAATGGCATAACTCATGTTCTGACTCTATGCAGCACCAGATGTACACTTTGCTAAGTTGGCTCGCAACTTGTGTTGGCGCAAAGTGTTTAAAGCCCATGAGATGTGCTCCACATGCTCTTCCCAAGTCTTGTTGAAGATGAGACGATGATGGAGTTAAAGAGGGGCCTAAGTAGATCGTCCATTAAGCACATGAATGTTTTTGGCACATTAGTCAAACCAAAAGGCATAACCAACCACCACACAATTCTTCCCTTGTTTTGAAAGTTGTATTCCAAACGTTTTCAACATGGACGATGATAATCTAAATTCATGTACTTATTGGAGAAGTACCATGTACCTAGGAGCTGGTCCAAGAGGTCATCAATACACAAGATTCAACAAGGAGTATCAATAGTAAATGCACAAATGCCATGCACTATCTTTCTTTGGTGCGAAGACTATCAAGCTCCCACAAGGAGAAGAGATACGCCTGATCTTGCCTTGATCAAGAAGATCTTGTATTTGGCATCGAACTTCATCATTCTCCCAAATGGACATATGGTATAGTCCCAGATTGGAAGAGGGGATCCAGGAACTAAATGGATGTGATGCTTTATCGCACAATGTGTTGGCAGACCCTTTGGCTCTTCAAAGATGTCTACAAATTGCTGAAATATCTTCCCGAGTTGTCATTGCAATAGAGTTTGCATAGCTTGGCATGTTTCTAATGTGTGCTTGCTCTCTTGCACAGGGGCTTCCGAGCAGACCATGAGTAGCACAAATTTATACGCGTGCAAGATGAGCTTGTGACATGGTTTAGGAGAGACCAAAGTAATTTTGGTAATTAGAGGTGACTCTAAGAGGTTGACGAACCTATGTTTGACATGCACAGTTCACCACTGCAGCTTGGCTTGATATGTAGCATTGCACTCATATAAATATGGCCTTCCAAGAAAAATGTCACAAACCTGAAATGGTGCAACGTCATTGACTTTATACTATAAAGTGCATTGTCATCGGACCTGTGTATCCTTCCCTTGTTGAATCCAACTCAAAGTGTATGGTCTAGAATGCACTTCAGTGGTAAGACCTAGGCATTGGGTTGTTGCTTGTGCAATGATGTCCTTTTGGATCCCATTGTCAATAATGACATGGAGAGGCAAACCCTCACCCAAAACTTGGTGTTGAAGAGATGCTCTCATTCCTAAGAGGTGTCTATGGCAATGGCGCTAGCACTCAAACAAGTGGCCCCTGAATCAATGTCATTGATTGGCGCGGACCTTGATGTAGACTACACAATCGAAGATTGTTGTGCATAGGATTCAAGATCAATGTGTGATGGCACCATTTTTCACCTTGGTTCTTCTTGCCTTTGTCTAGCACAAAAGACATTGAAGTCTTCTGATTTTGCACAACCTTCTTTCGCTTCTCCCCCTTACGAGCATGTTATGCTTATGCGCGGCAAGGTTAGATGGTGCATTGTGCACAAGTTGGCTCTTGCGCACGACGCTAGATGAAGAAAACTTTTCCTTCATCTTTGCCTTGGCTTTGACCTTGGCAATGTTGCGTTATGCTTACCCAATGTGTCGCAAATCAAGAACGCCATCTTTGTGTGAATAAAGGTGAGAGTCCAATAATGAACTTAAGCACCTTATGTTGTTCTGTCAAGTCCTTACAAAGACACACAGTGTAGTCATGGAACTCGTTGGTATAATAATGGAACTTGTACACACATTATTTGACTCACGTTAATCCATGCTCACCTTGATCCATTGATCCTTCTATATTTTGATTAACATAGGACTCGCCCAGTCAGATTCATCAATCAAATCGATAACAACTTCGAGCATTTTATCTATCTCCTCCTTCACCTTTGCTTGAAGGTCTTCAACTGATTGTTCCTTACATTGACACAACTTTTGGAACTTGATGTATTCATCTTCATAGTGTTTTATGGAGTAGTACTCATCCTTTCAAGGCATTGACAAAGGACTTCCAAGACTCAATGGGCTCACAATCCTTCTCATGTTGTGTGCTAAAGGTTTCACACTAATGGGACACAGGAATAGACATCTTCAACACCAAAAAGGTGATCTTCTTCGCATCGGTGAAACAATTGACTAAGAAGTATGCCTCAAATTGTAGAATCGAAGCATCCAATGTTGCGGTTAATTTGGCCTTCAAACTCTAGGATGTCACGAATGACTTGCACTTTGAACGCAGTTTGTTGGTGAAATGACGAATGGGCAGGCCACACAAAAGAAGGATTGGATTGGAGCTTAAGATGCATAATGAGTTCGTGAAACTAGCCAAAGAGTTCGTTGTGGTGTTTCTCAAGGGTGTCTTGAATGAGTCTCTAGGCGTCTTTGGATGCCTCGTCTTTTTTGGGATTCAACCATCTTTCTCTTACTACAACGTTCTTCTAGATACTCTGAAACAAAACCAATTGGAAATCCTTTCTCCTGTTGTGCTTGCATGTTTACAGGCATATGAAAACTCTATCTCTGATACCAATGATCCACATCATAAGGCCCAGGATGTCGATCCAACGGGCAATGCTCACTTGGGAGCAAGCTATAGATTGTAGAATGAGTATAAGGTAATCTGAATAATAGAAAACCAAACACAGTAAGGAAATGCTCACTTGGGAGCGAACTATAGACTGTGGAATTACTTGAAGAATGGTGCAACTTATATTCAATATGCATAGTAAGGAAATGTACAAACGTCTACAAGATTCAGTAAGACTAGGAATGCAAGTTCTTGTGATCAGAGTGAGAAATACTTCCTTTCTGATTTGTCTAGGCTGAAAAGAATGTAGATCTACAGATGTGTGTGAATGCTAGATACACAAAGCATGCTAACAATCTCCTATCTGGTCTATGTGTGATCTCTCTCTTTTCTGATCCCTTATGGGTCAAATGATTACAATATATACATCATTACAAGAAGCAATTACATTAGACAATGGTCGCAGAAGGGTGGTGATTCATTTTCTAGTCGAGTGATGATTAACCTTCTTGTAGGGATACGGTTGGACTTCTAGTTATGTGGTGTTGTTGACAATGCTCTGGCAGTCACAAACCTGGAAAGTGTCAGATAGCAGCTAGCATGGTAGAAGATATCTGGCACATGGACGTTGACTATGGATGTTCCTACACAATAAGCAACAAGATGTTGTAGCAACTCAAAGAGGCACCACAAGGTAAGTCAAGCAATGTGTGCATGCCATAGGTGGATGTGTTATGCGCAGAGTTCAAATGTGCATGTGCAGTAAGGAGCAAGATGTTGTAGCAACTCGGGAAGGTACTGCATTGTCGCGTGTCTCAAGATACCCTATGCATGGGAAACCCAAAGTCCATGTGAGGAGTGGACAAGCCCGCACGGAAGTTATGCATGGTTTAGCTAGAGCTATAATCATTTTTTATTGCTTGATCCTTGGCTTCTCAAGAAGCTTTGATTTATAGAAAGTATCCCTTCCTTGTAGGTAAATAATAAGAGAGCTCAAGATTTTGCAATCCATAATAATTGTTTGATAGATTTTAGGATGGACATTGTGTAGGAAGATATTTAATCAACATTTCATGCCACTATTTTAGGCTTCTGATCATGAAAATGATGGATAAGAATTACAAACCAAAGCTCCTTATATAGATAACTTCGTGTACAACGTGAAGTGGGAAACTAACCAATTACAAGCAAGTGGTATATATGAACTTCATCGACTCAATACTAGTGGACAGACTCGATTGCTTCAAAGTATCCAGCTCCCCTAATTTCAGGTAATGATTGCAAATAGTGACACCATCAATTTGCATGAAAATACCCTAAGATTGAGTTATCCATGAAAATTTACTAATTTACAAATCCTATGTTGGCAATTCCTATGGGGGCTGTTGAGATAGCGTTGGGAGTACACTGGCTTAAGACACTAGGCATTGTTGCAATGAATTTCCAGGATCTTTTTATCCACTTCGTGGTAGATGGTATCAAGAATAAGCCTAAGGATCTCCAAGGACGACCTTGACAAGTAATCGAATCTCACCATGTGTGTTGTTTAAGGGAGAAAGGGGAATCATATCTCCTTGTTATTCCCTAGAGGCCCAACCATTCTAGTCCCACAAGAGCTGAAGGCCATCATTTATAAGCCTGCCAAATAGTTCTAGCAAATGCCCAAAGGTCTTCCACTAGTGAAGAGGTATGATCATGCTATTATCCTCATTCCAAGGAGCCGACAACCCAGTACAAGCCTTATTGTTACCCATATGTACAAAAGAGCAAAATTGTGTGTAAGGTGTAAGAAGTGCTTGCAGTGGGTATGATTGGGCCTAGTCAAAGTTCCTTCTATTCACCAATGGCTAGGCCCACAAGGAATATTCATGGCATATGTGTGGCTTCTTCGTGTTCACTGGCTATCACTACAGTTTTCTGAAGAACCATGATAGAATGGCAGCTCCTCTCCCCGCCTATTTAAGAGAAGATGCATTTTTAGGGGCAATTCTTTTGATAAAATGTAATTTTTACCTCCAAATGCTAGTGAGCTAAATTATGGTAGATTCTTTGAAAAAATGCTTAGTTTGGCAGGCATGCCAATAAACTTTGCATTTGATGAGCTTGTTTGGATGCATGAGGTGTTCAATGTACACAAATTGTGCTATCGTCTTTAATACAGATGATAAATTGAGGACTTACTAAATACCTTCTGTTATAGAAAAAAAAGATGATCTTTTACTACACTGCTGTTTTTTTCTACAGAATCTGATCTTCCCAATTTTTAGGACACGTGACAGAAACTTGGAAACGGAATCCCTCCAAATAGTATCAGAACTTGATCTTGAACCTACAAAAATTCATTGAGAATTATGTTCACAGTATATCATCGTCAAAGTTAAAAGAGTTGTGTCTTACGCAGTGAGCAGTGGATAATCTGGCTAGAAAACATTTAGCACACTGCTTAACTGGCAAGCATAATAATTTAAGTATTTTTCATCTTATTCCCAAATACCAACCAAAAATTCTCATATGCAATACTAGACTTTTCTGCGGCTGCACTTCTTGCTTCACATTATCTAGGGTAAAATCATAAAATCCATTTTTATGTCGGAGAACAACGTGCACTAAATCCTGTCCATTTGTCAATCCTGTGTAACTTTATCATTACTCATGACCAGTTTTTATTTTTTATGTCAATGCCCCACTTGACTTATCGTTATTTAATTCAACAATATCCCAATCATCCATCACACTTAATAACTCCACTATATAGCTTCAAAATCCCTCGTTTTTTCTCTTGTTGCCAGCTATTTAAATACCTAGTTTGTCCATTTTCTTCAAAGTCATTAAGTTGCAATTATTCTCTCTCTGGCACTTATTACTCCCAGGAATTAACAGTTTACATACTTATTTCCTTCCATGGACAGTTACAATTTGCCAATGAAGTGACAGTGGATAAATATGTCACCCTCCAAACAGCAAAAACATGATCACCAAGCCACTTACGACGTGCCCAAATTGAATTGATGGTCCACAAGAAAACATGATCCTCCAGAAAATAACAAGAAATGCAAATGATGTACAAAAACAGAAAACTAAAATTTCACAGAATTAATATTAAAAATTTCAATGAAAATAAAAGCAAGTAAATCTATCAAATGTTTAAATGCCAGAGAAATACAAAAATGACATTTCCAGATACATTTGGCTGTTTCTACACCAGACAGTTAATTCTAGTATCGAGAAATGCAAATATCTAGTGAAAGGTAATTTTTCTCATATGGTTCATTGTTTTATAAATTTATCTGGAAATGACTGATATATCCTCTTTATTTTCTGATTTGTCACCAACACTCCCCGTTCTTCCACATTCTGTCAGGCTATACGTAATCATATAGCAAGAATCTCCACATATCTGCAGATGAATATAGAAATCAAAGGCACTAGAGAAAAAGGAGGAAACAGCCACACAATTGATCTAAAAATGTGTCTACGTGGACGGAAACCTTTGTAGTCTTTCACAATTTAGCAGTGAGGTTTAAAAACAGGCAACCTGCAACAAATAGCAATAGAAGAAGAAAGTAAAACAATTGACCCAGCATGGTCCTCATAAAACTTTCCATAAGCCAAAGGTTTGAATCTTCTCACATGGTACGAAAGATCAAAAACAAAGAAAGAATGGACATCCAAAATAAAGTAATGACCTAACCTTTGAGTGCTTTCTAGAGTAAGGGCCTTTGGGTGCTTTCTGGAGTAAGGGCCTTAGGGTACTTTGCTTGAGAAAGGGCCTTCAGGAATCAGATTACCAGATACAGATGGATTAGAAGCGCTAGGTGGTTGAGACCCATTAGAAATGCCATACCATAGACATGCCATACTACATATGTAACAAGATTGGAACTATGGTAATGCAAAGATGCCATCTCATATGATTGTCAACCCGTGCCAATCTGACTTGTTCAAATATAAATAACTCCTTCCAGTATTCAATGTTCAGTTCTATTACTCAGCCTTATAGACTTTCTTTCAATCTGATGGCAGCATGGATGGCACAGAAGGATTTTGAGTGAATAAGCTCATACTCAAGCTATTACTTAGCCTTATAGACTTTCCTTCATAGCCAGGTTAGGATATTTGTTCCCCTATTATTCTTTTTTGTTGTGGTTTTAATTACGGGTACGAACCGATCCTAGCACTGAGAAGTGACCTTGGATGGCTGCGAGCGAGGAGCGTAGCAGGGGCAGCCGAGCTGAAGCCCCCAGGGAGGAACGGCCTCTGCCTGGGGGGATAGCGCAGGGAGGTGAGGCGACATATGTGGGAGAGGGGACGAAGATTAAGCGCGTTAATGGTTGTTTTCAGCGCTGTCAAGAGCGTCCAGTCCTAGGTTATTGCGCCTGAGGCAGTGAAGGAGGAGGTGAAGTACCTCACTTCTCATGCTCTGATCTGTAAATTCTTGGGTATCCGTATATCACTTTTGGCCCTGGAGGCATGGATTCGTCGCTCATGGCAGATAGAGGGCGACTTCGACATTATGCTGGCAGGGTACAGCGACTTTATGGTGAACTTTTCCTCAGTGTCTGACCGAAACAAGATTTTCGAAGGAGCTCCATACTTCTACGAGCGCAGCGGTCTTTTTCTTAAACCTTGGCATGCAGGGTTTAACTCGGCTGAAGATCTTCCAGCCTGTGTTCCGGTTTGGGTCCAGTTGCCGAGACTTCCCCTGGAATTCTGGAATGAAGATGTTCTGCGCCAGATAGCTGCTATGCTTGGCTCGCCAACGGCTATAGCACACCAAACGCTGGAGAAGAAGGTAATTTCCTATGCCCGCATTTGTGTGGATATCAATTTGAATAATCCCCTGCCAGATTATTTGGAAATTTGTATGGGGCCTTCCTCCTGAATTCAGCAGATAGATTACGAGGCTATTCCATTTCGATGTCGCATATGCCATGCTTATGGACACCTGCACAGGGAATGCCCTCAGGCTTCTAGTGGTGTTGCTTCACCAGAGGAACCCTCTGGGCCTCGAGTGAACAATGATAGCAAAACACCAGGCCAAATGGGTTACAACAGGACGAATCAAACCCGTCCTGGCAATGACACAAAAGGAAAAAATCACCTTCTCTCCACAGGTACAGATCACGGCTCAACAAACTCTCAAGAGTCCTGACACGGACGGTTTCATTCCTGTTCGACGCCAGGCGAAGGGCCGTGGGCTAAAACGGGCAAATTTTGATAGGCAGGTTGAGACGAGCTTCAACCGCTTCGAAGTCCTAGATGACATGGCGATTGAGGATGGCATTCCAGAAATGCTTCAGGCGGAGGAGGTTGAGGGTACAGCGCATCTCTCTTGCCATGACGACTCACAAGACATGGAGCATCGGCCGATTCAGGAGTCCGCCCAAGGAATGTAGGATGTTACACCAACAGGCCCGCGAGCCCCGGGTGACAAGGAAGTCCATTGGGCAGATTTGATTAAGGATACGGAAACCTCCAAGAAAGAAAAAGGATCCTCTTCGGCCCTTGGCCTCATGCAAAAACCCTTCAAGAAAGCTTCAGCCTCCATTCCATCACAAGCTGGCCGAAGAAAGGATCAGGACAGAATCAAGCTCACAGGTGATTTATTGGTGGAGTCGGGGGCTGTGAAGACCCTGGATGAACATTTCCCCCAATCCACTCAATGATTGTTCTATCATGGAATGTAAGGGGATTGAGTAGCTTCCCCAGACGAAAAGCTATGCACAAATTAGTGTTGGACCATTCTCCAGATATCCTCTGTATCCAGGAGACTAAACTTTCAGTTGATTCTTGGTTTTCTTGTAAGCCGAGTATTTGGTTCTTCGGTCACAGCCAGTGTGTGGGTGCCTTGGGGAGTTCCGGTGGTCTGGCCATATGCTGGAATCCGGAGAAAATAACGCCTCACCACTGGCTATCAGGTACTTCGGCCCTTTCAATGACGGCTTCCTCTATGGAATCCGGGGAGCTCATTCTGGTAACCAATGTTTATGCCCCTGTGGACCTACCTGGGCAGCAGAAGCTATGGAATCACATTCGGTTTGTCAGGAGCTGCTACCCCTTTTTGCCGTGGATTATAACAGGGGACTTTAATGCAGTTCTCAGCCTGGAAGAGAAGAGAGGAGGGCTGCCCAGATTGGGACCTTCTTCGGAGATCCTTCGGCAAAATATTGACCACCTGCGCCTGTCAGATGTCAAACCTCTTAACGGGACTTTCACTTGGAGCAATAGGAGAATTGGCGAGGCTGGTATAGCTGAGAGGCTTGATAGGTTCCTGGTTTCTTGTTACTAGCAATCAAGCTCCACCTCCCTGGCTTCGGAAATTCTTGATTGGAGAGGCCCTGATCACTGGCCGATTAAGCTTGCTACCAGTCATATCCTTGGGCCAAAGAAGTCTCCTTTTAAATTCCAGCTTATGTGGCTTCGGGAGGCATCCCTTCAGGACTTGATGGTGCAGTGGTGGAGACAGGGAGGACCCAGCTATGGCACGGCAATGTTCTCTTTCACTAAAAAGCTCCAGAATGTAAAAAGGAAGCTGAAATATTGGAATATTAACTTTGGTAATCTCCACGCCATGAGGAAGAGGGCTCAAGATCATCTTGATAGGGTCACCAGGCAAATCAGGGACTTCGGCTTTTCCGAAGAGCTCCGCTCGGAGGAGTCTCAAGCGATCAATGATTTAGCCGAATGGGAACTTCAAGAAGAAATTTTTTGGAAGCAGAAGGCCCAAATAGACTGGCTTCAGGAAGGAGACAGGAACACTGCGTTCTTCCACAAGTCGGTTCAAGCTAGGCGCAATAGAAATTTCATCTCCTCCCTGGTCTGCTCGGATGGGACTCGTCTGACTACTTCCCAAGCTATTTCTAGAGAAGCCGTCCGCTTTTATTCAGATTTGTTCTCAACCGGCCCGCCTCCTTTTGCGTGGGCAGAAAATACTGTGTTGTCATGTATACCCTCGGTGGTGACTTCAGGTATGAATGAGTCTCTTCTACGGCCTATTGTTATGGCTGAGCTGGAAGGAGTGGTTTTTAGCATGAAGAGAGGCAAAGCTCCAGGGCTGGATGGCTTCCCAGTGGAATTCTTCCAGGAGTTCTGGGATATTATCAACCAGGACCTCTTGGACGTAATGCAAGAATCCTTTGCCAATAAGGATATGCTGAGAGCTCTGAATGCTACCTTTCTTATCCTAATTCCGAAGAAAGATCAGGCGAATCAGCTGGACCTTTTTAGGCCCAAAGCGCTATGCAATGTGGTCTATAAAATCATCACCAAGCTCATTGCGGAGAGGCTAAAACGCTGCCTCCCCGTGATCATCTCGGAGGAACAAGGGGGCTTTGTTGCAGGTAAGCAGATTTTGGACGAGGTGGTTATTGCTTCGGAAACTATCCACTCTATGAGTACCTCTCAGGAAAAAGCCATGTTCATCAAGCTCGACCTAGCGAAGGCCTATGATAGGGCCAGCTGGAGATTCTTGCAAAAAGTTATGTTGGCCTTTGGTTTTCATCCGGATTGGATCCAATGGGTGCTGAGCTGCGTTACCACACCTTCATACTCGATCCTTATTAACGGACAGCCCACCGAGCTTTTCGGTGCTTCCAGAGGCCTCCGCCATGGTGATCCGCTCTCTCCTTATTTATTTATCATTCTGGCTGAGGGTCTTGGTAGGCTTATCAGGGCCCAGGTGTCCCAGAACAGGGTGCAGGGTTGGAAGTGGGGAGAGGAAATAACCACTTCCCACCTGCAGTTTGTGGATGATACTATCCTTGCCGAGAGAGCGAGGATAAGGGAGGCAGAAGCTTTTCGAAGTACCATTGATGTGTATCTGGATGCTTCTGGGCAAAAGATTAATGACCACAAATCCTCTATTTTTTTCTTTAACACCCCTGAGCCTATACAGCGGAGGATTGCGGCTATCTTGAGATTTCAAATTCAAGCTCTCCCGGTCATCTATTTGGGGATTCCGATTGTTGTGGGAAGGCAGCCAAGATTATTCTGGCAGAATGTGCTAGATAGACTCAAGCAGAAAGTTAGTCACTGGACACATAGATGGCTCTCAACGGCTGGGAGGGTCACACTCCTGCAATCGGTGATCCAGGCGCTGCCTATCTACCGTTGCATGGTGCAAGCTGCCCCTATGTACTTTCTCAAGGAATTTGATGCCCTCTCGCACCAATTTCTTTGGAGTGGTAACCTGCAGAGCACCAAGTGGAGTCTTATCAAATGGGATACGATTTGTCGGCCAAAAAGAGATGGTGGGTTTGGCTTGCGTTCGGCTATTCTGGCCAGCCAAGCTCTTGCTGCTAAACTATACTGGAGGTGGTGCTCCAACCAAGATCAGCTATGGGCCCGTATATTGTCATTCAAATATTTTCCTGGTGTGGAAGCTGTTGATATCTCTAGGCTGTCTCTGGGACAGGGAGGCTCCATGGTGTGGCAGACTCTCAAATTGGGAGCGCAATTGGTCAAGCGCAGCCTGTTCTGGATATGCCACAGCGGAGCGGAGACCCTTTTCTGGGAAGATTCCTGGGACAGATCGCCCCCGCTCTTGTCCTCCCATCCGCACCTGCAACCTTTATGTGACGCCTTTGATGATGTTGGGTGGATTTCAGTCGCTCATTACAAGGAGGGATTCAATTTAGGCACAACTACTGGGTATAGATGGAAAAATTCTTCTGACTGGCCTCCGGGGGGCTCTAGGGAGGAGCGACTGGAGCTAAATAAGATCCTTGCTTCTCGCGGGTGTAGCTCCTTACAAGGACTCGATGTTCTTGCGTGGGGAGGTGATTCTACCGGCCAATATTCGGTTTTAGCAGGGTATGGCGCTCTGACGAAGGAAATGTTTGGTGAAGCAAACTTCTTGTGGGGGAAGAAAATTTGGAGCAGCCTAACTTGGCCCAAATGTAACTTCTTTATGTGGACGTTAGTGTATAACAGGGGCCTTACCTGGGACAACCTCTGCAAGCGTGGGTTCCAGGGACCGTCCAAATGTGTGCTTTGCTGCAGGAGTGAGGAGACTGGGTCGCATCTTTTCTTCCTCTGTCCCTTTGCTAAGCAGATATGGCACTTATGGTGGAGTGCGTGGAGCTGTCCCTGCTGGCATGTGGCTTCGCTCTCAGACTTCTGGAACCGCATGGGTCATCCTCCCTCCAAGGCGTCAATCTTACAGAAAGCTTGGACAGCTGGTCCAGTGTTTATCTTGTGGAACATCTGGGTTGAAAGAAACAGGTGCATTTTTCGTGGGACTCAGCTGGAATGGAGCGCCTTCTGGCAGAAAGTTTGCAATTCGTTGTATGAGACTCTCCTGGCGAAGGGTCATAGAGCTGATGATTTGGGAGTGGAAGACATTGCTGTTTTTTCCCGTATTGCAGGTGCGCACTCAGCTACTCCCAGCATTGCGCCCCCCACACGGCCTGCACAGAGAGCTAGGCAGTTGCAACGGCCTGTTGATAGGACAGGTCGATGGGCGCCCCCTCAGGCTGGGATAATCAAAGTAAATACAGATGGCTCCTCCAAAGGAAACCTAGGAGACGCTGGCATCGGTGGATTGGGTCGTAATAGTGAAGGAGAGATTCAATTTGTTTTTTTTGTGTACAAAGGCTGTTACACCAATAATCTCATGGAAGCGATGGCCATCCTGCAAGCAGTGCAACAGTGTTGCCAGCATGGGTGGGAGCAAATTATTTGTGAGTCGGATTCTCAGGTAGTGATTAACATGCTAAATAATCGAAATTTTCATAGTGTTGACTGGCAGCTGGTGGTTGTCGCCCAACAGGCTCTCCAGTTAAGCATGTCCTTGGATTCAGTGGTTTTCAAACATATTCCCCGAGAATGGAATGGGGTTGCGGACTGTCTTGTTAAATGGGCTTCTGAGCAAGGGCCTAACTGGTGTATTTTGGACCAGAGGATGTTGCCTGCGGAGTTCTTTCAGAAGTTGGGTCATCTGGTTGACCAGGATAAAGCGTTGTAACTGTCGTTTCTGTTTTTCTGAATAAAATTTTTACCCCTTTTAGTTTTTTAAAAAAAATTACGGGTACGAACCATTTGGGAAAATATATATATATCTGAATATAGAGATGACAGGGGTTCAGTTGGTTGTATTTTGTATGGCTTGGATGGCACAGAAAGATTTTGAGTGCATAAGCTCATCCTCAAGCTATTACTCAGCCTTATAGACTTTCTTTCTCCCCTATTATTTTTTTTTGCTGTGAATTTAATAACAGGTACAAAACATTTGGAAATACATATATATATATATAGAGAGAGAGAGAGAGATAACGAGAGTTCAGTTGGTTGCATTTTGTATGGGCTTGTTTTTGTACCCGTTTTGCTTAAAAGAATGAGTATAATAGTGGAAGGGCATAGCCGATGCTAATATGTATTAGATTTTGTTTACAGATTCATGTTGGAGAATTTGTTCAGAAGACTTCGTAGGGTTTATCCCATTTCATAAGAAACCAGTTTTGTTTCAGAAGGGTAGTCTAATTTGTGAAATGATGGAAGCCAAATGGTAGGAGGGCATGACCGTTTGTAATCTCAACTATGTTTTAATTCGTGGGATAGCCTGTTAGCTTTAAGAGATACAGTGTAGATGTATGTTGAACCTCATGGATACAATTGTGAGAGTTGTAAATACATAACTCAATTAACTTCAAGATTTATGAGGTTAAATGCTCGAGCCTTGTGCAGCTTTGCAGTCTTAACCAAACCTTTAAGATTTTCCCATAGCCAGGTCTGAGTTTTTCATGTTGATGTTTTTAGCTTAAATGAGGCTCTCAGCTGTAGAGGGGAAAAAATGTTCATAATCTTATCCAGAAGTATGTTGAGCTGGAACCCAAGACTTTTGTATTCAATGTGATTGTTCTTGAATCAGTGGGCTGCTTATAAAAAAACAGTGGGTAAACGTGTTAAAACTGAGGCATTTTGCCAAAATTGGCAGGCATGCTACCCATGAGGTCACATTTTCTTGTGGCATTCTGCCAACACCCCATGTACCTTTGTTGTGGGCTACAAGAGTAGATTTGATGGTCGAACCTGCTTGTTATGGAAATTTTGATGATGGTTATTCATTCAATATTGCCCTTCGAATGTTGGTATAGTTCATCGGAGCAGAAGGAAACATTAAAGACAACAAATATATGCGTTGTTATAATCCTTGGCTTTGTTTGATGGTATGCCCAAATTTTCACTTTGCATTAGATTGTTTTAGATATTTTGTTTAACAGTCCGCATGCCTACAGCATGATTCCACGTTTGTGGTTTCCTTGGGTAATACATTGTTGAGCAAATGCAAAAACTATTAAAATCCAACATGCATGGGCTGAAGTTTAATGTGTCACAACTGCAAACCACCATTTACAATGTTTGTGCTGACTCCAATGTGTTCAGGCCTCAAATACAACTCTGCACTACTGAAAATCAAATTTATATACCTTCTTAGGCTGAATCTGCACATGCTTCAACATCAGAATTAAATGCTCATACACCTGAAATCAATTATTTATATACACAGTCAAAAGAACACCAAAACCCTTCAAATGCTTTGCAATGGCTGTTGGAAGGCCCTCTGATAAACACAGGTTGGTCAAACCCAATTCAAACAAACACACGCCGAACGAAACAATGACATGGACAGAACAATGGCCGGACTAACACTGCTGTGACTGTTGCGTAATCACAAACAAGAAAATGACCATAAAATACAGATTTCCACCAATTAAACGAAATATATGAATATATGCTGAAACAATACTTCATATGGCTATGCACAGGCATCATTCATCCTCTTGCAATATTAAAAAGCCCAATCACTCATACTATCAATGTACGACAATGCAAAATGTAAATGAACAGAATTCATGCTACTGCAGCTGAAATCAATTATTTATTTATTTTGTTGAGGGTACCTCGGGACATCACCAGGCCCCAGGTCAGTCATGGCACCATACTAAGTATGGGCATTTAAGCCCATTTTTATTCGTGCTCATGGATTTTTGACCCCTTTTTCATAGCGCTCCATTAACGGGGTGCCCATTGGGTGTGGGCCGTATTGTCACGGAGTGGGATTTGAACCTGGGTCTCTCATTATACGAAGTACCTATTTACCACTACACCAACACCTCATGGACAGCTTAAAAAAATTATTTACACACAGGAAATATATGAAGATGTGCTGAAACAATACTCCACATGGCTATGTGCAACCATTATTCATCCTCTTGCAAAATATTAAAAAGCCTGATCACCCATACCATCAATGTACAACAATGCAAAATTTAAATGAACAGAATTACATGCTTATACAGCTGAACTCAATTATTTACATTGAGAAAATATATGAGGATATGTTGAAACAATACTGCATACGCTACGTTACCAGATACTGCATATTAGCCCTGTGAATACTATACAAAACACCTGGGAATACGGATTCGCCAGGGATTCAACCAGGAAACGTCCCTGGTCCTGCAAATACACCCGCATACGTCCCTGCAGGCTTATTTGCAGGCTCAGGGACGTTTCCTGGCCGTATCAGCGGCAAATTGCCCAGAAAATACTTTTGTTTTTTTTTTCAATTTGAAAAGTCAAACATGGACTTCAAAAAAACAATTAAAAACAAAATAAAGTAGATTCTCAACCCTAAAAGCAGCTTTCACACTCATTTTATCAAAAGAAAACAACACCACATTTACCTTTCATTGCACATTTGTTCTCTCATCTTCATTTTTTCAATTGCATAGGATTGAAACTCCTTTTTAATAATCCTACACTACTACCTCTACCCATTTGGCACCAAGGATTTTAAGGAGCTTGCAAGGAAGAGGAATTGTTGATTTAAGGTAGGTTTTCAGTTTTGGGCTTTGTTTTTTAGTTTTTAAATGTTTGTAACTATTTTCTTTTTTTTTTTTTTTTTTGTTTTTTTTTTTAAATTCTTTTAACCATTATGATTATTTCAACAAAGGCTGAATGCTTTAAGTTTTAAATTTTTAATAGAAAAATTATTATTATTTACCAGGGTATATAGGGATTTGCTAGAATGTCTCGAGCTGCAAGTGCTTGTTAGGTGGGCCAAGGGATAGCCCCCAGAGTCTATCCACAAACGCCCATTTGGAAGTATGTGACAATGTTAGAGTAGATGCCTAGTGGGGGGTGTTTCCATTGGCTTTGCTCAGAGTGTGACTGTAAATACAAGAGCTCGTATAGTCGGATGAAAGCCCATTTGTGTGTAATTCCTGGTGCTAGAATCAAATCTTGTGGTGGATCAAACATAAATAGAAATCCAGGAAGGGGCTTGCTACAGACCTAGATCCTTGCATACGTCAAAGAGCAAGAAGATGCAAATGCCATTATTGGGCAAAGATCAAAGCATCATTTGAGAAACAAAGAATCACCACCTGTTGATCCATCTCATGCTAATGTGGTGACCCCATCACACCCATTTCTTGCTACACCCTTCACAACCACAAAGGAAGAGGATTCACCTCTTGGTCCCAAGAGAACAAAAGATCCAAGCCCATTGGACAAGCCATTCCATAATGAATCTAGGGACATAGCAGAGCAGAGCATTGTGCGTTGTGTTTACCCATGTGGGCTGCCATTTAATGTTGTTAGATCACCATATGCTGACAGGATATGGTAAGATCTATCAATGTTGCCCCTAAAGGTCTCATTAGCCCAAGTTATGAAAAGGTACACACCACCTTGTTGACAAAAAGAAAAGAAAACAAGTTGAAGATGCATTGAAGCCTACTAGGGATTTGTGGATCAAAACAAGGGTGTCCACCATTTTCGATTGATCGAAAGATACGGCAAATAGGCCATTGATTAATGCCATTGCAATGAGCCTTAAAGAGACAATGTTTTTTAGGGTCGTTGATTGTCAAGGGCAAGGGAATGATGCACGATTCCTTGCCGACATCTTGATAGAGTCCATTGAGGCGGTGGGATCTCAAAATGTTGTCCAAGTTGTAACAAACAATGCTAAAAATTGCAAAGTTGCGGACATGTTGGTTGAGGCAAGGTATGGGTAAATATTTTGGACACGTGTCATTAATTCCCTTAGCCTTATGTTGCAAAAATTGAGGACAAAAATTGACACGATCAAACAAGTCTATGAAGCAACAAACGAGATCCAAATGTTCATAAGCAACCATCACATTTCCCAAGGCATCTTCAAGGCCTTCTCGAAGTTGTAATTATTAAAGGTAACTTTTTATTTAATCATTCTATGTTTTTAACTTAATTTTGTAAGTTTGTATTTGTAATGTTTTTATTTTTGAACATTTTTTTTAATTTTATTTGTTTTAATTTCATATTAGGTTGCTGAGACATGGTTTGCCTCACACACACTCATCTTGAGACAACTTGTCAAAGTGCGTGAGACATTGAGTAGCATGATTATCAACAACCTTTGGAGTGTATGGAGACAAGCAAATAGTGAGAGGGCCACAAAGGTGAAAGGGTGGATTCTTGATGACGTGTGGTGGGAACATGTGGAGTATTTGCTCAATTTTACCAAACCCATCATCAGCGTGTTGAAATACGTGGATATGGATCATCCATTTGGGTGAGTTTTATGATGGAATCAACTCAATGATTGAGAACATCAGATCCATCATAAATGCTAAAGAGCATGATCATACAGAGAGGTTCTTCAAGGAAGTGCAGTCACATCTCATTAAAAGGTGGAATAAAATTACCACCCCATTGCATCTTCTTGTTTTTGCCTCGACACCAAAATACTACAACACAAAGATCCATTATTTGCCTAGGAGGATCGCACCATATAAGGATGTTGAAGTTGGTGAGAGATATAAGGTGGCATTCTCTAGACTCTTCCCCGATTCAGAAGTAGAACAACAAGTTAAGGAAGAATTTGCGCATTTCATATCCTCTGTGGATCACTCCCTTGGCACTATCTGTGACAAGTACAAGATGGAAGCAAATGTTTTGTGGCACCACCATGGACAAGTATCCACCCACCTCCAACCACTTGCAATAAAAAATTCTATCACAAATAAGATTTTAATTTTTTTTTGCTCTCTACCCTTCTTTTGGAAGATTTGTTTTAACTTTTTACCTTTAAGAAAAAAAAATTGACTTTGCGACTTGCCTCAATAGGTTGCATGTTCCTCCTCAATTGCACAGAACCAAGGTACCTACAGCGTTATTCACTTAAGCGCATCAAGTTGGCCACAAAAAAAACAGAGGATTTGATCTATGTGCATTCCAACTTGCATCTTCTCTCATTAAAACACCCTGATTTCAAGAAAGGGGCAACACAGTGTTGGGATGTAGACCCAGAGACTGCTGACTTGGATGCCTTCGTTGCCTACCTTTCATTGCTTGACATGGAGCTAGATGGTTCTTCAGAAGACCTGCATAGTGGAGCTAGTGGGAGAGGCACTACTGCTGCTTATGGTTCTAATGACCCACATGATGATGATGAGATCACAGCCGAAGACGAAAATAAATATAGTGAATCATGAATATGCTGATTTGTCTTAATTTTTGTCCATGCACTATAATATTTGCACTATGTACTTGTTATAAAACTAACCTAAGTTCGACCATTGAATATTATGATATTTGGCATTGAATTATGAATATGTTTTGTGTTTATTTAACTTATTTTGTTTCCTCATTGCATATTATGTGGTTAATTTGGTTATATGGCTATATTTTTTATATTTTAAATTTTTTATATATATTTTTGTGCGGCCATATCCAAAAACGTATCCAAGCCCCCCCAAAAAAAATCCCTGTATCCACATATCCGATTCTCGTACTCGTATCCATATCGGCAACGTAGTCCATACGGCTATGTACAACCTGTTGGCATCAAATTGTGCACCCTAGGATACTCTATTCAAGCTCCTACAATTTGATGCAACATTGAATCATCTCTCAAGTTTGTGGGAACTTGTAAGAGAGATGAATCTCTAGTATTATGAGGGCTAGCTCCCTAGATCTTCTTTGAAATGCTTGTAAACTACTCTAATGCTTGCTTGTAGGGAAAGAGTTAGAAGTTTGCATGAAGTAAAACTACACTAAAGTGGTGATTCACCAAGAGATATCCCACAAACTATCATACTTCTATTAAGTAACAAAGCTTTCTAAGACCAACTCTAAGCTTTAAAGGATCCTAACATAAGTGATTCAATGTGAAGGTAACATACATAAGACAATCAACAAGACAACTATTCCAGGGCAGATTGCACACCATAGAGATAATAACTTGCTTGAAGAGGAGTCTAATATCATAACTACACTTCACATAACCTATTAGATCAAAATTCTTGCTTAAACATGGAGAGAGGAAGCAAGGATGATATTATAACTTAACTTCACTATTCATCTCTCTCACAGACAAAAATGTTCATAACTCAGAATTAGACTTGAATTCAATGTTCAAAAGCAAAGTGCAATGTTATTCCAACAAGGCTTCGCCATTCCAGATGTGGTGTCTTTTCAATAGCCAAAATGGCTTACATTTATAAAATTTGCAAGAAGAGAGAGAAGAGAGAAGTTGAAGAGGCACAAGGACAAGTGTCGAAGGTGGAAATCAATTGAAATACATGTGGATGAGGTGTAAGAAGAGTCATGAAACTGAATTGCACTTGATCACATCCCAAATTAGTATCCTCTTCCAAGTGTGGCGTAGCAATCCTCTCAATCATTCTTCCTTTTGGAAACTGCCTTCATCATGGGCTTTTTTGAGCACTTCGAAGCAAGTGGTGGACAGAAGTCTCATGTGTGAGGAGAAGAGGGAGTTACAAAGATGATTCCGCCTACACTAGGAGTTTTCTTCATCATGACATTCTCTTACACAAGCTCATCCTCACCTTGCAACCATGATCACTCTCCAATAGGCTTGTTTGGACACTTGGCACTAAAATCTTTATATGTTCCCTAACTGATCCGTACCAGGGGTCTTGTGGCACGTATCAGGACACCTCATATGCTTGGCTTCATCAGAAACATCATAAAAAGCCACCAAACTTGAGTTGCCATACTCTTCACTATGTCATTTTAGATGCCAGTTTAGACAGGCTGAAGTTAGAGACCTAGCAGAGGCACTTGTGAGTATTTCCAACGTCTGAAAATTGCATGAGTTGGTTTAAGTCCCAAACTACCTCCCAAAGTGATTGGCATCCATTGATCATCTTCAAGGCCTGCAAAACATAAAAAAATGTCAAGAAAACTTGCTTTATGCTCCACATGTATGGATTTCGTACAATCTAATCCCATGGCTTTGACCCTCATGGAGTTGGCAACAACTTCTCTTTTATACTCATGGTCAAATTCATCCATCTAGAGGCACTTTCAGCTTGATTTCTACCATCAGGTCACAAAACAAGGTTTGAGAGGGTTTTGGAGTGACTAGCCCTCTTAGCGTTTGTTCATGAAGATGGCACGTTAGAATTCCCTCTAAATGCCACTGAAGGCTCCTCAAGGACCTTCTCCAACACTCCTAAATGTCTCCAGGGCCCATGCAACAATTCATGAAAGTTATGAGCATTTGATCTTGACCATTAGAACCATTTTGTGCACTTTTGTGAGGGTTTGAATCATTTTAAGCCAAGAATGGCTTCTTGATGGATTTCTTTGCCAACCAATGGTCCATAAACTTGTATAAGCACCCTATAAACATGCCTCAACCACTAGAATGGCTCCTTTGGAACTATAAATGAAGGGTGACCCTATTCTGAGACTAGGCCTAGACCTTGTCAATAGGTCTGTCTGCACCATTGGCCAAAATTGAGGCTCCAGTGGATTTTTTTTTCTCCGAGAATGACTGAACACCTCTCAAATGATCCCCTAAGCATGATCAAATCACTTAGGAAGCTTAGCTATGGTCCAAATTGAAAATGACCCTCCTTACCAAGCTACTTCCTTACCATTCCTTGCCATGGTGACTGCAAACCTCCTTGTGTAGGGTACCCTGTTTGCTTCCAAGGCTTCTAGCAAGGTGTTTTAGGTCTCCAAGGATGTGTTATAGCTTATCCAACCTTAACTTGGTCCTTTCTTGCCTTTTGGTTCATCATTTCACCATTTTCCCTTCAAACTGTCTCCTTATGTATGGCAAAACTGCCCCTGCTCTGAGACAAAACAGAGAGGGTTTGCACTATTAGATTTGGCAAATTGATGATTTGAGCACCTTCTTCAACCCCCAAGGATGGTGTGTACCAATTTTTAGCTTCTAAGTCTTCCATTAGACCACGAAACTCTTCCAATTTGCTAGGCAGACTTTATGAAGGAGACAAACTGTGAAAGTAGGCAGGGGATGGACTGTGTTTGGAGGTTTAATGGGTCGCCTTGAGCTTGATTAGGATATGGAAGAATCATTCATGCCTCCCATAATGTATCCAAACCATTTCCTAGCTATTTACCCCTCAAACACCTTCTTATGCCTTTGGAGTTATGGACTAGGTCTTTAATTGCTTAAGAGGAGATCACTGTTTAGGCTTTCCTGTAGGTGACCTCTGAGCTTGGTTTATGTTTGTGGACACCATGCAAACTTCTTTTTATGTTTATAAGCTCATGTGAGTGTTTCCTCATCATATTGCCATTTTTGAGTTCAAACCCTTGTACCAATGCATCCCTCATCCCAAGATTAGGCCATTGCTTGTGTGGACTGAGACAGGCCTATAGGTGTTGGCTGTTGGTTAGTTTGAGCTTTAGTTGATACTTGAACCATCTTTCCATGTTCTTAAGCCATGATGTTCCTCCTCATGCTTTGACCTTACCTAGAAAGCCTTCAAACCAACATCAATTCCATGTTTTGGTCCATAATAGGACATCTCTGCCTTGACTGGACTGAGACAATGTTCATGCCTGTATGTGCATCTTTGGTAAGATTTAGGCCTAGTATATGGTGTATTTAGGTTACTCCTGCCATCCTTGAGGTCTCTTCTCTTTCATTGCACCTCGTATCCACTTTAGAAGTTCCAAATGAGGTCTAAGTTCCAAATTTCCTCCTTACTGTCAACATACCCTGCTTTGACTGTGTTTGTGCATTTTAGGCTTGCTGTAGGTGTATTTGGCTTGATGTTTGGACTAGCCTAATGATGCTTTGGTTCTCTTTGAAGGCTTTGCATCTCAAACACTATTAAACCTCCTTGATAGCTCAAGACAAGGTCAAAACTCCATCTTCCAACTCACTATTTGCAACCCTGCTGTAGGTAGTTGTTCTCAGTCCCCTGTACGGACAGGGGATAGGTTTAAGAGGTCAAAACATAAACTTCACCTTTGTCACGAGATGAAAGGTTGCGATTTGTCATATCATACTAGCTTTGCCCATTCATGCTTGGATTTTCCTTTAAGAAACTCTCAAAATGTCAAAAGGTGATCATTCCTTTCATTTCCTGTAGACAACACTAAAAAACATTAGTGTATTTATTGGCAATTTTGGAGGTCTCAATGACCACCTTCCTCCTATCTTTTTGACCTCAAATTTGGCATAGCTATAGTATGTAGATATGGCTACTCAATCAAGCAATTGGGATCATTGAAAGACTCTTTGGCTATGATAAGCACCATCTCCAAAAACCTTGGAGACCTTTGTTTAGTCCATTTAGGGACTAAGAGACCAAAATCACAGTCACTTTCTCTTGACCTCTCACAACACCTTTGACCCTTCTCTATCAAGCTCAAACCTCTCCAAAGTGCACTCCAAGTACCTCTAAAGGCTTGAGACCATTGTGAAGGTTGATTCCCAGTCATGATGACGTCAGCAGGGGCCTTCAATGGAGGTTTGATTGTAATATGCAGGAAAGAGCAAGAAAGAGCAAAAGTGTACAAGGTTAAGATTCTCCAAACACCTCCAATGCATTTGATAGCCTTCAATTGAACAACCCTGATTAACATGTGAAATCAAGTTAAACAACACCTTCAATGGCACTTGTAGGTTATCATTATCTCAGTGAGGGCTGGCAGTGAGGAAGGGCTACACATTTGAGCATGGCTATGACATTGTATGAGTTGAAAACTAGTTCCAACCTTTCTAAAAGCATACTCAAGGGTCCAAACCTCTGAGATAACATCCGATGCTTCCATCCCACGTGGAAAATCTCTTTCAAAACACCTGAAGCAGCTGCAAGTGAAAGAAAACTAGTTTGGAGCACCTACAAGCCTAGAAGAGGCTTTTCTTAGACATTGAGCTTTCCAAAACAAGAAGAATGGAGATGTCTTGAAAAACATGTAGGAACATCTGCAACACATAAACCCATCAAGCCAAAGCAAGAAAACTTGAAACAGGTTCAAAAGGAGACCCCCTCATAGTTGAACATGCATAAAAAACTACCTGGAGTGTTAGCCACTGTTCATAAAGGAAGAGCCACCATATTGCAAGTTCTTGTTATGGATGTGAAGTGCACTCAAAGTACTATCCACCTGTAGAAGCATTCTCCCTGACTCCACTTGTACGGTCCATAGCAAGTGTTTGAAACTGCCCTTCCTTAGCTTGCCAAGTGAAAATGAAGGAAAATGAGTTAGGAATGAAACTTTTTATGCAATCTTTTCAATCCAAACGTGGAAATAACCTATGGGGAGGTGAAGAGTCACACCACCACGTTTTTAGCTGCAAGGGCACTTGAGAAGTCCATACAAATGCTACAAATGGGCCTATTTTCAAGGGAAGTTGTCATTTCCTCATATATCTGACTTGTAACTGCCACCTAACATGATCTGACATGATTTGACCTTCTCCACATTCTCATCCACCTTGATGACAAATATTTTAATTGAAAAGTCCTTAAAAGTCATTTAATTGAGCTAAAAAAAGGCCAAATGACCCTTTTAGCACATGAGACCTAACAAGTGGCCAATTTATGACTTGTAAACACATTGATAAACACATTGAAACCTATCAAAGACCGTTTTAGGACATTTCCAAAATAAATTGAGCCTTTGACTAAGTTTGACCATAGTTGACCAATGTTGACTTTTGTTGACTAAGTCAGTACAATGAGGATGGACTTCAACAGGGACTAGGGGAAGGGCAAGTGAGATATGTAGGACTATAGGAGACCCCATAGGACATATGAAACTTTCCTCAAAGTTCAAAATAGTAGGGGTTGACCCAAATTTGACTTAGGGTCAAATTTGGTCAGCACAACCATTATTTACCCTCTCGCAATATTAAAAAGTCCATTCACTCAATACCATCAATGTACAACAATGGAAAATGTAATCAAACAGAATTGCACACTACTACAGTCGAAATCAATTCTTTACATAGAGGAAATATATGAAGATATGCTGAAACAATACTCCATAAAGCTATGTACAGCCATTATTCATCCTCTTGCAATATTAAAAATCCCGATCACTCGTACCATCAATATACTGCTCTATTATTTTGATTAAGATCTAGCCACAATTTACATTCTTTCTTAATGGAGTTAAAAACAAGCACCGAGACTTCTTCCTCCTAGATGTTTGGCAATTTTGTAAGTTCTATAAAATGTGGGCTGTGACTACAAACTC
Organism: Torreya grandis; assembly: GCA_037957365.1. Lineage (NCBI taxonomy): Eukaryota > Viridiplantae > Streptophyta > Pinopsida > Cupressales > Taxaceae > Torreya > Torreya grandis. Next base: position 5,857,235 of record JARHVA010000005.1, on the reverse strand, counting down.
TTGTTCTTTCAATTAAATCCTGTTTGTATGGTTGCAAGTTGCAACCTTGATTGATTTTAAATTCAGCTTTACACTTTTGTGTCTCTATGAAGGTAGGATCATGGCATTGTTATATGTTGCTTTATTTTGTGCTCAATGTTTACGCACCATAGCTTCATGCATAAAGGATTTTGAGCAAGATTTTAAGATGTATCTACTAGCTCCAAGTTGTTTGACAATTTTGCAATGCCTATACAATATTGATTGTGGCTATTAAAACTTGCTCTTTAATTAGATCTTGTTTGAATGGCTGCAGCCTTGATTATTTCTATATTTGAATTTAATCTAAAAATTGCACCTACAATTTTAATCTAGCACGATGCCAGTAACCACAACAATAATTTAATAGTATATTTTGAGAGGTTTAAACCTTTAATCATTCAAACATGTCTTGTTTTGTTGCAAATGAGAGGTTTTGTAACATGGGAAAAATGCATTAAGTAGCAAGCAGGTTTTGTAAGGCATAATAGATGAATAGCACATCTTGAGTGGTATCTATGTATTCTAATTGTAAAGGAGAGGTTGCGTTACATGAGCAATGTGCTTTTAAATAGCAAGTAGGTTGTATAAGGCACAGCCTTATGCTTAGGTATGTGTCTTACAAAAATGGGTATACAATATTAAGAAACTAGTAGTATCATTAAATGTAGAAATGTTTGAAGTAGAAAACATGGCCTTGAAGATGAAACCCTAGCTCTATATGAGAACCACTTAACCTGTTTGCAAGGTTAGAATTGTCTTAGTTCCCCCAGCCACTGCTCTTGCATATGCATGCATCTTTCTCTTAGGGAAGATGACCAACCCATATGAGCTTCTATCCTAGACCTTTTAAGGCCTTCTTGTTTAATGGGAGAAGGTCAAGGAAATTAGTTGCATTGCTCTAAGGCCTGCTTGTGTCCACGTTTTTTCATTTTAACCCTATTTTGTCCATTGGGACATTGCTTCAAAATTAAAGAGTCAGATTCCCAATGTTTGTACACACAAAATGACTTTAAGTATTTGACATATATTGTGCTGACAACACACATTTAAAACCCAAACATTCATAGCATGATTCTTTAGATTTAGCTTTTACATAAGCCGCTCTGACCTATTCAACATTTTTTAAAAACTGTACTACAGAGGGTTCTATGCAACTAAATGCATTATCACTTTAGAGGATAAATTATAATTTACAAAAAGATATTCTAGTTCTAGTTAAATTGGGATTATGTGGGATTCATTTGCTGTTTTAGCTCATTCTATGTTTGGATGGGCTTGAAAGGGGAAATTGTGTGGCACTGGTATACCATATTAAGAAACTAGTATTATCATTAAATGTAGAAATGTGTGAAGAAATGTTTGAAGTAGAAAACATGGCCTTGAAGATGAAACCCTAGCTCTATATGAGAACCACTTAACCTGTTTGCAAGGTTAGGATTGTCTTAGTTCCACCAGCCATTGCTCTTGCATATGCATGCATCTTTCTCTTAGGGAAGATGACCAACCCATATGAGCTTCTATCCTAGACCTTTTAAGGCCTTCTTGTTTAATGGGAGAAGGTCAAGGAAATTAGTTGCATTGCTCTAAGGCCTGCTTGTGTCCACGTTTTTTAATTTTAACCTTATTTTGTCCTTTGGGACATTGCTTCAAAAATAAAAGAGTTGGATTCCCAATGTTTGTACACACAAAATGACTTTAAGTCTTTGACATCTATTGTGTTGACAACACACATTTAAAACCTAAACATTCATAGCGTGATTCTTTAGATTTAGCTTTTGCATAAGCTGGTCTGACCTATTCAGCATTTTTAAAAAACTGTACTACAGAGGGTTCTATGCAACTAAATGCATTAGCACTTTAGAGGATACATTATAATTTACAAAAAGATATTCTAGTTCTAGATAAATTGTTGTTCGGGATTATGTGGGATTCATTTGCTGTTTTAGCTCATTCTATGTTTGGATGGGCTTGAAAGGGGAAATTGTGTGGCATTGGCCTAGAAAAGTTGGTCTACAAGAGAACATAAGTCTACAGTCCTTTTATAATAGTACGCTATGCTAGTTTTGGAATTGTTAATTGTGTATGTTAGAGCATGGATGTGGAAGAAAGAGTTATATGCTTACATAGAGTTGTACCCCTTTAATATGAGAAGTATATTTTTATAAGAGTTTCTCAAGAGTGGCTTTAATTAGTTGATAGGAGGAACACATTTTTCCCTATATACATCATACACTGTTGGGGCGTGAAAAGCCTTAATGAAAGAGTATGAATCCAAAATTAGAAGAACATGTAGTATGCTATGCAATAAAAGAACAAAGGTGTACCTTGTTCTTTTATAATAGAACTTAATGTGGGACCACAGTGGACCACGAACTACAAGACCATGATTCTGCATACACAGATATGTAGGCAGCTCAGCGGAATGAGCCTGGGTCTTAGAAATAGTCTATTACAGGTTGATGTTAAGTAAATCCATTTTGACACCTAATCTTGTCTATAATATCTTATAATCTTTAGAAATGTAAAAAAAAATAAGTAAGATAGTGGTTACAAAATTTTAGCACTCCCGCAAAGAATAACATTGTAAAATGACACCTTGCTAACAAATGGAATGATTTATGGCTTTTTAATGGCACAATATAATTCATCTAATTGACAACCAGTCTTCTGGCTCTTGTTGAGGTTTGTCGCTTTGAGATCTATTCCTGTGGATTGGTCCATGTTAGTTTGGAAGAATTAATCATGGATGTGAAGACCCATTTCGTTGTTATCATTTTATGTATGCTTGTGTGTGTGTACTTGAGTACTGGGTCTAAAAATTAGTCTTAAAACAAACGAATTGAATGTTGAGGATAAAGATAAATTTTAAAAAAAATAACCCTGTTTTACTTTATTTTTTGGGTGTAAAATGTGGGCATGACATAGGCCAATTATAAATATGTTAAAAGTTCCATCCAATTAAAGCTTAGTGACATTTGATTAATTTTTCAAAGCAGTGGCTTAAACTTATTTAATAAAGTAACCATTAATGCATTTAATGTGAGTGTTTCCCCTGTGATGGCATCTATGTACTTCACTGATATTTTCTATATAAAGAGCCAAAGTTCGCAATCCACATGTATCTCTTTATCATAATGATGGAGCACAAAATGTGTTCCGAAATGTTGATCAATTTTTTTTTATATAGTTGTTTCCAAAAGCTTGTTTCATATCCAGTCTGTCTATGATATATATATTGAGATAGACAGACTGGATATCAAAACTTATGTTCTGCATTCATTTCTTGATATAGAGAAATATTATCCATCTTTGTTTACGTATAGGAGCATTTGTACGCCAAAAATTGCAAGAAACAACATCCCAGCATGTCTTTGGCTGCTTGTACATTGGAAACTTATTTGGAGGAAAGAATTGTAAAATGTGCCTAATACCATTTGTTTAAAAATTTCTTTTTAAAGAGTTGTGATTTTATCCAAGCATTTTCTCATGTATTCTGAATCCTACCAAGCTATACGTGGGCATATATCAAGAAATCATTATAGCAATACAGAAAACAATTGGTACTTGAGATACAGGGGTACCTACGCATATAACTGTACATTTTGAAAGTACAGTGAATCATTGTTTTTCTTCATTATATACTCGGTATAGACACCTGCTAGTGCTGAAAGGCAAGCGGAGAGTATACCAAGTAGGTATCCCTGTAATGGTGCAGAGAAAAGAGAGTCGCACTTGGTCTCTCCACAACCTTTTATCTGTAACATTAAAAAAACCATGAATCACTCTTCACTCAGTGTGAAGAATCAATTCCTTTCCCTAGTTTTATCATTGCCGACATTAATGTAGACATGATATTGTAAACAGTGAGGTCAATAGCAGATATTGTAAATAGAAAAGAATCACGTTTTGTAAAAATCATTCAACAATCTGAAAACACAAAAAAAAAGGTCCGAGGATAGAAGCAACTTAGCATCGCATAAACATGCAATATCAAATTTAAATAGCAAAAGAAACAATTCTCGGTAAAAAAACACAACATTTCCATATGCAAGGCATATCTTAGACAGGCTATCATACATGAGGAAGAAAGAATAAGAAACAAAATTTGATCCACAATTAAATTGGATATTCAAACGAACAATTCACCAACACAAATTTTCCATTCCTTATGTGTTGTTCCTATGTTATATGCTAATGAAAACAATCTAAATCTGCAAAATGATGTTACTACAGCTCTATGGCTGCCATTTACATCATATATCCATTATGCAGTTGTGTATGTGCTGACATACATGCCTATAATGCTATATGTCCATTAATTAGATTTTATGCCCCTTCTATGCTACTACTAACATGTGACTCTTCTTTATTCCATGAGACCAAAAGAGCAACAAAGATTTGGCTGTTTCTTAAACTTATGTGAGATTGGTAACTAATTGTATCTGCTATTATGAACAAGAATATGTTTTTAATCAGCTGTACATATCAATCTTATGTTTTCTTAAGCACCCAAGATGATGAAGCAGTTGCATAGAATGGAAGTAAGCCAACAAATAAATCGAACACACATGACGAGAGCTAAACATAAGAAGCTTCCCTGGGCAAACTCAAAGTGGAAAAACATCAGAAGAGTGAAGCTATGCTTCCTGATCTCCACTATCATCTTGCAAGTTTTAACAGACCAATTGCACAATTTGAGCAATCAAATGTAATGTAAATTTGTCTAGGTGTTATAATAATTTCCTAGCTTGCCTTCTTGTGAATTATTTGCTTATTAATTATGCTCAACTGCTGCTCTCTGATGTGCACTCATCTCCTACCTCAAGAACTCCCTTAGATCCACTCCTGGTTATTTTGGTATCAAAGCAAGTTAATCTTTGGGTATGTAGATGGTTTGTGCTTGATTTGTATGGCAGTGACAAGATCAAAAGAGCAAGAGTTACTACCTTACAATCCTGAGATTTCTACAACTGGAATCAAAAGGTGAAAGAAATGGCAAAGGAAAGTGAAGGTACTTTTGCCAAGAGAATTACTGCCTTAGAGACGAGCATAGAAAGTGTGATAAAGTCCCAAGATATTATCACCAAGCAACAAGAGCTCATGGCTAGGAGCCAAGTATCCATAAACAAGGTGGTTTGAGATCTAGCCAAGAAGTTTGGCAAAGAAGAAAAGTGCTATTAAAGATAAGGAAGAAGAGCTCATGGGTAAAGAGGAGCCACCTCCAAAAGACAGAGTGAAGCAAAGGTAAAATCATCTGATCATACTCCTTTCAAAGTTGAAACAAAAGTTGAGCTTAAATCTTTGGAAGGACAAGTAGATGTTTATTTGCTAGACAAATGGTTGAAGCAAATGGAAGTTTATTTTAGTGTGCATAATGTTAACGAGGCACAAAATATTTCTTTTCGTGTCTCAAAATGGAAGGACATGCTCCAATTTTGTGGGAAAGAATTCCATTGGAACTAGGTGGAATGAATTCAAAGAGTAGCTGTGTGAAAAAAATTATCCTATTGGGAATATAACTGATCAGAAAATTAGGTGGCAAAATTTTAGGCAAGGAAGGGGTCAAAGTGTGCAAGATATACCATGGCATTTCGCATACAAGCTATGTTTATGTGCTTGGACTTGGAAGACGAAGATGACCTGACCAAGTACATGCAAGGTCTCCATTCACACATAAGGAGACGAGTCATCTCAGGTAAGCGAAAGCACCTTGATGAGGCATGTGCACAGACATACTACATTGAGGAGGAAAAGAAGCAAGGAGGGGGAATCCTCAAGGCAAAAGCAGTCAACAAATCAGTCCACAAAAGAGAAAAATCAACCATCCAAAGCCTATAAAAGGGGTAAGTGCAAAGGTAAGAAAAGCCACCACTTTACAAGCTTGTAAGGGTCCAAAGAATCATTGTATTTATCATGTTATAGATGGACATACTGACACAAAGTGTTGGTAGTTATATCTGGAATTGCATCCTAGGAATCGTACCAAAAAGGACCCTAGAAAGTCCATGGCCTCTATGAGAGAGCAATCAGAGTTGGAGATAAAGGACAATTCTAATGTTGGTGAGAAGCAAATAGCAAGGAACAAGCAAGAGGAGATGAGCAAGCTTTTCCAAATCAAGAAAACAAAGGTAAATGCACTTGTTGATACTGACTCATTGTTCAATTTATTTTCAGACGAATATGTTGAGAGGCTTGGTTTAAAAACTTTTAATCAGCCTCGTTCATATCCTTTTAGTTGGGTCAAAAGGGGGGTAGAAGTTCAAGTGACTAAGAAATGTAGATTCAAATTTGGTATTAACCACAATATATTGATGAGATAGAAGTATATGAAATTTCACTTTATGCATTTGATGTGGTGTTTGGGAGTCCTTACTTGTATCTTAGGGATGCTACTTTCATGAGAAGTGTTAACAGATATAGGTAGATCAAGTATGGGATTAGTGATATCACCAAGCCACATCAAAGCAAACCGAAACTTCCATGGTAAGTGCCAACCAAGAAAAAAGACTCATTCAAGAAAATAAGCAAATTTGTTTACTTCATTTGAAGGATAAGCAAGAGGATGGGTTTAAAATTTCTGAAATTGATTGTGCTACCAAGGGATTGAAATATTTGGATGAATTGCTGAATTATGTTCAAGAAGTGTTCCAAAGTCCAAACCCTTGAGGATTTGCAACCAAAAAGGGAACTAGAGCATGAGATTCAATTGCTAGCTGAATCTCATTTTCCTAACATTGGTTTGTACAGTGAATCACTTGTGGAGAATAATGAAGTGAAAAAAATAAATCCAAGAGATGTTTGAACAAGGAGTTATACGCCCAAATACTTGAACCATGTGGTTAACCCATTGTGATGGTATAAAAGGACAGCTCTTGAATAAAGTGCAGACCGTAGAGCTTTGAACAAGATCACCATCAGAAAATAGCCACTCCCATAGATTGGTGACTTGTTGCACCTGTTTCGGCTTCAGCATAACAAATACTTCACAAAGTTGGATCTCAATTACAGGTACCATCAAGCTCATATGGAAGAAGAAGATGCACAAAAGACAACCTTTAAGACACAACAAGATTTGTCTGAGAGGTTGGTACTTCCATTTGGTTTAAGACGAAACATCTCCAAACTGCATAAGGGTGGTGTGTTGAGGAATCGGCACTAGTGATCAGTGATTATGGGATCTATGATCCAGAGTGTCAGAGGATGAATTGGTGAGAGGGTAGCATTAAGTCGTTTGTTATTCATGGCTGTAACTATTGTATGTTCCTTGTAGTTCTTTCATCACAGCATTAGGAACATAGGAGACAACAAAGAGTGAGAGTTTTATGCTCCATAGAGCTTGTTGTATTGGCCCATTTCATAGAGAGAAGAGGCAGAAGATATGCAGTTGCCACTTGCAACTGGTTTCCCCACCTTAGGATTCTAGTTTAAAAATAATGTGTTGTGTGGTTGGTTTCCATTCCTTTCTAGTTGTTTATAGTTTGCAAGTAGTGTATTGTTTTTCAAGTAGTTGTAACATGGGAGGAAAAAATATACATTTAATTTCCAACAAAGCAAATTTCCTATGGAAATTACAATTCCACTCGGCTACTCCATAACCTCATATACATCATAATATCATATATCTAGGTACATGACAATCTATTCCCCCCTTAAACATGAGAAGAAACTTTTCCCCCTTTAAACATGAGAAGAAACTAAATAATGAGACTTCCTCAAGTTTGCATATACTTGGTGCCACGATTGATCAGCCAACCATCCATATAACTTATAAGAACTTGACAGGGGTTGGTCCTTGATGGTCCCATGATCTTGTTGTGCTCCTCTAATTCCATGATCTTCCATAGTCATTGATGTTGATTCCTTGTATGCCCATAGTCGTTGCTCCTCTAATGTTGTGTATACACAGTTGTTTCTTTGAATCCAATATACCCATAGTTGTTCCTTGAATGTCAAGTATACCAATAGCTATTGCTCCTATGATGCTCCACATCATGGCTTGATGATTGTTGCCTCTCATGGTGATGTGGATGTCAATATGTCACTTATCTCCTTAAGTTCTTGTTCCTCTTCGTTTGACATGTCTTTTGTATCTTCCCCCTTCTTTATCTCGAGTACGTGAAGAGTTTGAATTTCCTTTGTTGGTAACCAAGTCCTATTTGGCATCAAATTCTCATTTGTGCTCTTTTTCACGCTCTTCTATAGATTCTTCTTCAAGTTCTTCTCTATATTATTGATCATCTAGCTCACACAACCTTGTTTTTTTTGATCTTGTTTGGTTCATCATGCTTTGTACTACCTTGCAAAGTCACCTTTTTCATGTACAAAAGCTTCGTGAACTTCTTTTGCACATTAAGATTAATAGTTCCCACAATTTCTAACAAATGATATCCAAAAACATTATCCAAACCATCCACATATATAATCTATAAATTCAAATGCAAATCATTTTGTCCAAAATGACCTTTAAATACTAAAATATTTGAGCCTTCTTCCCATACACTTGTTTCTCCTTGATATTCCTTGCTTGAACATGAAGTCACTTAGCCAAGTCAATGGTAATTAAGTTATACCTACACGCAAGGTTTATGGAGACAATGACATTTTATTTCTACATGCAACCATAATCCTGCAGTTTAGAAGCTTCTTTGGTTCCAAAAAAACCCTTTTGGACCTCTTTCTTGCTCTTCTTATTCTTCATTTTTCTTTTATTCTCTCTTCTTTTTGGGTGTGATACTTATCTTCCATCTGCTTAGAAAGATTATCAATTAATGATTTCCATTCCCATCTAGCTAAGAAAATTTGTTGAACTTCTTCTCACTTGAAATAGTATAGACTTGCATCAAGACAAATCAACCTATAATTTGCTTCCCCCTCAAAGAAATAAAGAAATTATATTACTGTCCACAAATAACCAAAAGTAGGTCAATAGGACTTGAAAAAACATCCAATTACAATATAAAGTGTTAAGAGTAAAAGGACCCTAGGATCAAAAAATTACTAAAATAAAAAAGAACTAAAGTTATAAAAATAAACATAGGGGGTAAAACCAAAGCAAAAAAGCCCCAACCTATGTGATTAAGGTACCGATACAAATAGCCGTATGGGATAAGCAAGACCCCCCAAAGAGCATAGGCAGATGAAAGTTATAGAGACTAGAAGCTAGTCCTATCATACATCTTTGTCAAGGCTCGGGCTAGAGGAATCGTCTATGCCATCATCTATCACTATGAAAGAGACAAATACAAGATCTAGTAATACTCAACAAGGAGTGTCCAAGGTTGAGGGGGTTAGTTTGGATAATCCTAAGAGAAAGCAATGCACTCCCCATAAAACCTCTCTTATAACATCCAAGACCAAAGAAACTCTAATAACAATTAAGAAACTCGTAATGTGGGCTTTCCCCTATGGCTCAGGAAACAGTCGAGTAGATCATTGACGTTGAGGAGCAGATTGATGATGTTGGGGAAGAATTTGTTGGGCACCCTAGTAGTAGTGTGCAAAGAAGTGTGTCGCCTCAATGATTGACCGCCCTCTATGTGTGAGGCAGATATATCCAAAGAGTGCTTAACACCGCCAAACTTTGTGCTGAGCTAAAAGAAAGAGCTAATCAACATAGGAGCTCTAGGGCCCCCTGCAAGGACATGTGTAGAAGGGTGATGACCTCTAAAAGAAAAGGGGCAAGCACCACTAGACCGAGTGCCGAAAGAAAGTGGATAGAGAGTGGCCCTAATCTTTGTAAAAAGAGTGGTTTCTCCCTCAGATCCCATATTCAATGGGGCATCTAAAAATGAAATGCTCTTTAGTCTCCACCTCATGGAGGGACCAAAGATGACAAATTATGTCCCCACCTAGAATATGATGATCAATCTCAACCTGCAACTTGTGGAAGCACATCCTCAACTAGTCGAAGGGGGACCTCAAGCCATGTGACCAATGGCATTGGACCAATGGATAGGTTGAAGAATGACACCATACACCACTTGTATAAAATACTCAGCATAAAAGGCAAGCTGAAGTATATACTATCTTTGGCAGCGAAACACACAAATCCACCTGCTCACATCTCCACCCCATCCATATAGATATATAGGCCCCCCCTCTGCGAAAGAAGAGAAATCTTCCCATCTATCGAGGGTCCATAGATCGAGTGCCCCATATCTACCTCTGGCTAGGATAGGTGGGGTCGGCTTCAATATACATGATATGAGTGGGAGCATCCTCCTCCTCTCCTCGTAGTGCCTAGCTTGTATAGAGTCAATTTTTGTCTCCCTCGATCAACTGCCTAATATCTAGATTTCGATAGGGCCCTCGACCCATCAGCTTGGGGTTGAGTGGTTGAGAAGGAGAGGTTCTAGTGACCTCAATGTACTTCATGTAAATATCCAATCTAACGGCTCTTATGATGACTTCCTTTAAGGGAAGAAGCTGATGAGGGGTGTCCAAGGAGTATCTGAAAGGAGTTAGTTTATCAATAGAGATGTTGATAGACTGAAGGAGAAAACTAGTCGCAACATACCAACAACATCGTTGTCTAGTGGCACCCAATGATGTAATCCTCTCTAAAGAATAGAGGGCTAGGTATGGATGCTTCTGACAACTTGGAGGTAAATGTCCCATGGCTTTGAGTCTCCTAAATATAGTCTCAACGGAAAGAGGTTTGGGCAGAAAACTCAATCATATGCTAAGGAACAATCCATTAACAATGGATCATAAATTGAATCATAGGATTCTGGACCCTCTGAATACGAACCTAATCAACAAACCCCAAAATAGGTCCCCAAAAATCAAAATGATTGTTATCAAAGAGGCATATCTTGAGATGGATATCCTAGAAGTGGATCTGAAAATGTTGGCACTCCGGTACAAAAAGGGAGGCATATTCCTTGCAAAGGTGTGACCGAGATGCAAGCATCATACTAGAATACGGTTCGGAGAACTAGAACCCCAAGTGTAGGCCATTGCGATCTCCAATGGTTCCCCTTTGTATAATAACTGGAACCATGAAAAAGGACCTTCGGAGGTGTTGAACATCATGACCTAAGTTTTTGTAAGTTTGACCACCAGTTGATGAAGCTCATAGAAACGAACGAGTGCATCAAGATGTCTTTGTTCACCATCAGCAAAGCAAGAGAGGAGAACAATATCATCAACAAAAAGAATTATGATTGTCACTACATCATGTAAAATGCAACCATCATTAGCATAGGTATGTTGTTGAAAACAATCCTCTAATTCATCAATGTAAATGCTAAAGAGGGTCCGTGAGAGAGGGCATCCCTGCTTGACACCAATGGTACTCTTCACAAACCCATAAAGACCGTGAGAAGTATGAATTGTCCAAGAATTGTCACATAGAACCTCCAGCTTCTACAAAAGCAGAGATCTAAGAACTGAGTCAAATGCCTGCCTAGTGTCTACAATACAAAAAGACTCTAGAAGATCAATGACAAGCCTCCTCTGTAATATCTCAAAGTGTAAAGATGTCAATAATCTATATTCTCTCCTAAAGTCGGCATGCCCCCTACTCTTAGATCACCTCTCTGCCCTCTCTCCAAGTATTCAGAAAGTTGCATGTCTAACACTAGGGCTTAAAGTTTGGAAAACTTATGCCTAATGATAAAGATCATGTAGTTGCCAAGGTTGGAGCCATAACCACATTTATGAGTGGGATGGATTGTGTGAAAGCAAACAACCTCATTGAAGAGATTTTCCAATGGAGAGGCAAGTAAATCCACACCATATTTGAAAAACTCACTGTGGAGTCCCTCACAATCCATTGCTTTGTTGGTACACAACTTCTAAATAGTCATCCTGATTGTACTTGTAGAGAAAACAATAATAGATGGTGGTGGACTGGAACCAATGACAACACTCGTAAAGAGAACTAGCATAGGGGACCAAGCTCTAAGGGTCGACTTCTGAAGTGGGAGTTTTTCTTAAGACAAGAGTGCACCGAAAGGTCTTATGGGAATGGTGGAGGGCAGCAAGGAAAGAAAGTTGTCTATACATAAGAAACTCACATTTATTTCATCAAGGAAGACAACAATAATATCTACGAGTGGAGGGTTCGGAGAAATGGTTGTGTATTAGGGAAAAACGAAGCCTCCAATGTAAATATTTACACTCATCAGTGTACCAACAGTTCATAGGGCCAGACACGTGGGGGCAATATGAGCTAGAGTGGTGCACAATGTGGGCATAGGAGCAAGGACTACATCCCAAAGGGCATGATGTAAAAACTCATACATGGACTCTATGGTAGGAAGAGGAAGGGAAAAGTGGTTGGGAAAAAGTTGGAAAGTTGGGTAACATATTTAGTGGTGTGCTCATCATCAAATTGGATCATGTAGTGGCGAGTGTTGGGGGTGAGGGCGCGGGCGGGGCAATGGAATGGTAGAATATGACTGAGAAGCAGCATGGAGAGTGAAAGTCAAGGCTACATGGTCTACAAGTGAGAGCTGATGGGAAATAAGGAAACCCAGAATGTGGCAAATGAAGGATCTACTTGTCAGGAATTTATTGTGCTAGTACTCACATTTGTGTTAGTGAGTTAAATGTTTATATGAGCAAATAATAGTGAGAGGGACTCACGAGAATAGGATTACTTGTGAGATATTCTACAGGAGACAATAAAGGTTGTTGAACAACCTACCTAGATCAGTGTTATACATTTGTAGTTGGGCAATCTCCTAATTTATAGGAGCTCATCAACCTATATATATGTAACCTACATTATTGAATAAATTAGTTGATGATTGATTGAGCTTTGGCTCTACTCCAATATGGAGGTAAAACTTCACTACTAGTGAGAGCATAATCAACTGGTGAGAAGGGGGGGCAGGAGGAACAAATGGATCTACTAGAATCAGAGAAACAAGGAAGCCCATTGAGAATGTGGAGACTATGAGAATCCCTCATCCGAAGAAGGCGCCTCACATAGGTTGTGACTAGGGTATTACCATCTATTGATTATGTCTATAAACCAACCTCCTTTAAATCCAACTCCTAAAGGCTAAGTAGCCAATACAAGTACAAGTATTGAGTATGTGGATACTGTAATTTTTTGGGGGGTTTGGGTACAGCCATACAAAAATATATATAGAAAATTAAAAATATAACTAAATTAGCAAAATTAACCACATAATATGCATAGAGGAAACAAAATAAGTTAAATAACCACAAAACATGCTCATAATTTCAATGTCAAAGGCAAATATGATAATATCATAATATTAAACGGTCAAACTTTAAATAGTTTTATAAATTTACAATAGGTACATAGTGCACATGTTACAAATTACAATGTATGAAAAACAATAAAGACAACTCAACATTCGCTATAGTATATATTAATTTAGGAATTTCATCTTCGGCTACGATATCTTCATCATGATATGGTTCATTAGAACCACAAGCAGCAGCAATGCCACTCCCACTAGCTCCACTATGCAGGTCCTGTGAAGCACCCTACAAATCCATATCAAGCAATGAAAGGTAGGCAACAGAGGCATCCAAGCTGAAAGTCTCTGGGTCCACATCTCAACACTTTGTTGCCCCTTGTAATTAGGTTGCTTGCGTGAGAGAAGACGCAAGTTGGAATGCACATAGACCAAATCCTCCACCTCTTTTGCTGCCAACTTATTGCACTTCATTGAGTGGATAAAGTTGCAGGTACTCCAATTTCACTCGACAAAGGAGGAACTTGCAACCTATTGAGGCAAGCCATAAAGTCAATTTAAATTAAAATTTATAAAAATTAAAAAATTAAAACAAAACATAGAAAAGAACTAGAAGGGTAGAGAGTTTTTTAAAAAAAATTGGTTCTAATAGCAAGTGGTTGGAGGTGGGTTTATGCTTACCCATAAAGGTACCACCAAAATTGAGCTTCCTTCTTGTACTTGTCAGTTGTCACGGATGGCACCAAGGGAGTGACCTGCAAAGGATATGAAATCTGCAAACTCTTCCCTAACTTGGTCTTCAATTTCTAGATCAAAGAAGAGTCTAAAGAATGTCGCCGTATATCCCTCGTTAATCTGAACATCCCTATATGGTGTGACCCTCCTAGACAAAGAAAGGATCTTTGTACTGAAGTATTTGGACGTCAAGGCAAAAGCAAGAAGATGCAATGGGGTGGTCATTTTGTTCCACCTTTCAATGAGATGTGACTGCACTTCCTTGAAAAACCTCTCCATGATCTTTTGCTCTTTGGCATTTATGATAGATTTAATGTTCTCAATCATTAAGTCGATTCCATCATAAAGCTCGCCCAAGCATGGATGATCTATGTCCACATATCTCAACATGTTGACGATGGGCTTAATAAAACTCAGCAAATACCCCACAAGTTCCCACTATGCATCATCAAGAATCCATGCTTTCACCTTTGTGGCCCTCTGAGTGTTTGTCTACCTCCATATACTCCAAAGGTCGTTGATGACCATGTTACTCAATGTCTCACGCACCTTAACAAGTCATCTCAAGATGAGGGTGTGTAAGGCAAACCGAGTCTCAGCAGCCTAACATCAAATCAAAACAAACTAAAATTAAAAAAGTATTCAAATTACAAACTCACAAAATTAAAAATTAAATTAATAATAAAAATATACATGATTCATGAATAAAATTTAAATAAAATGTTACCTTCAACAATTGCAACTTCAAGAAAGTCCTAAAGATGCCTTAGGACAAATGATGGTTGGATATGAACATTTGGATCTCGCTTGCCTCCTCATAGACTTGTTTGATCCAATCAATTTTTGTGCCCAATTTTTGCAATATAAGGTCGAGGAAATGAACGGCACAAGGTGTCCAAAATATATGCTCAGACCTCTCCTCAACCAACATGCCCGCAACTTTACAATTTTTAGCATTGTCTGTTACAACTTGTAGCATTTTGAGGCCCCTCCGCCTCAATGGACTCTATCAGGATGTCGGCAACGAATCATGCATCCCTCACTTGCCCCTCACAATCAATGGCCCTCAAAAACATTGCCCCTTTAGGGCTCACTGCGACCACATTACTCAATGATCTATTTGTTGTATCTTTCCATCCATCAGAAATGATGGACACCGTCTCGATCCACGAATCCCTAATAGTCTTCAATGCATCTTTAACTTCGTTTTTTTTTGTCAACAAGGTGGTTCGCACCTTTTCATACCCTAGGCCAGTGAACCCTTTAGGGGCAGCTTTGATAGATCTCACCATATCCTACCAATATGGTGATCTAACAACATTAAATGGCAGCCCACATGTATAGAGACAACATGCAATACTCTACTCTGCTATGTCCCTTGACTCATTCTAGAATGACCTTTCTAATGGGCTTGAATTTTTTGTTCTCTTGCAAGCAAGAGGTGAATCCTCTTCCCCTACAACCATGTCAAGTGTAGCAATCAATGGGTGTGATGAGGCACCCATACTAGGACGAAATTGATCAATATCCACAGGGGTCAATCCTTTCTTGCTCAACGAATAGTTGTCTTTTATCAAAAAGAGCATCTGCTTCTTCTTGCTCTTTGATGTATGCAAGAACCTTTGCATGTGGCAAGCCCTTTTTTGGATTTTCCATTTATACTTGGACCACCACAAATTTTGATTCCTTCACCTAGAATTGCACACAAATAGGCTTTCACCCGTTTATATGAGCTCTTGTATTGATAGCCACACTCTAAACATTGCCAAAGGAAACACCCTCCACCTGGTAGTTGTTCAAGCAACTTCACATACTTCCAAAGAGGGACTCGAGCACTAGCTCTAGAGGGTAACCCTTGGCCCACTAAACCAGCGCTTGCATCGACAGACATTCTGGTAAATCAAAAATCCCTATAACACCTGATAAAATTATAATAATAATTAATATTATTATATTTAGCATTTGTTGAAAGAATCTTTAAAATTTATTAAAAAAACAACAAAAAAAAATCAAAGTTGATTACAAACAAATATACATTTAAAAACTAGATGAAAAAAAAAATTAAAAAAATCACAAAAAAACCTACAAAACTGAAAAAAACGTACCTTGAATGAAGATTCCTCCTTGCAAGCTCCTCAATGTCTTTGGTGCCAAATAGGTAGAGGTAATGGCGTAGATTTAGCACAAGGAGTTTCAAGCTTATGCAACTGAAAAAATGAGCAAGAGTGAAGAAATATGCAGTGGGAGGTAATGCAATGAAAGGTAAATGTGTTGTCATTTTTTGACAAAATGAGTGTGATTCATGCTTTCAGGGTTGCAAATGCACTTTAAAATGTTTTTTAAAGTCCATATTTGACTTTGAAGTCCATAGTTCGCAGTATGCCTAGCAAACGGCCAGGGTACATCCTAGCGCCTACGGGTACGCCTAGGCACGTGACATACCCGAGCATACCTGCAAGGGCAGGGAGTACCATGGTCATTTGTTGGGCATACTGTGATGTCCCCAATTTCTGCCCTTCCTTAGTGACAACATTTCTAGCAGGGTTGGTCTATTATCTGGTTCCCATAGGCCAGCAGAGCGTAGAGGGAACCAACCCAGGGGCTTTGAGAGTCATGCTTGAGCCTCCCAGGTAGTTTGGAGCAGTAGACAACAGTTTCCTACAATTTAGGAGGGATTCCTAATTTGTAGGGATTGACTAGGAGTGGTCTAGGAGGCATTTGGAGACCTCGGCGAACGTTTTGGAGACTTAGAGTGCATCTCCTATTTTTTAAGAGGCATTCCTATTTTTTAGGAGGAACTACCAGTTCGGTGATAGTTCTCTCAGAGGTGCACACAGTAGGGGAGAGTCATAGGGACTCAATTTTAGTTGATTGGGGCCGTCTCCTACTTTTTAGGAGCATCCCTAGATTTTAAGGATGAGACTGCCAGTGGATCCTTGATTTCCGACTTCAGTCACAGACAGGTGACAAAATGTTTTGTTGTTTCATGATGTCAGTTGGACATTTTGTGGCTACTTGGGTTATATTTTTAATATTTCCTAAGTTAGAGTTTAATAATTAATTAAGGCTAAGTTGTTAGCCATTTTGGAGTAATAAGGGGTTTTTGGCCTCATCTGGATGCGCATCCTATGGTATGATAGCTCGTTGGAAAGGTCTTGAAATTCTCTAAATCTTTCTCTTTGGTCTCAGGGCAATTCAGTGAACGGATTTCTATCCATGGGGAAAAAGGTCATTTTCTAGTAACATGACCACTTTAAAATAAGAAATTATAACACCTTCACTTCACAACGCCACTTGGAGACACTTAGGATTCGCTTTGCAATTGAGGGGGATTATAAGGAGATGGAAGCTTCATTGTTTGAGGATCTTTTGCACACTTGACAACTTGTTAACGGATTTGCTCTAAATGGGCGATTTCTAGTCTGGGACAGAAACCCCAGGTTAGTGATTGGCTGGGACGTAGCCCTCAGCAATCTTTGGCGCAGAATTTATTAGGCTTTGTGCGTGGTGATTAAGGACAGAGGCATCAATTCTCATCGGGGTTTCAGCGTGGCAAAATATCTTTCTAGCTGGGACGTGGTTCATTGCAGCCTATGGGACGCCATTTACAGCAGATACACCATGTGGTGTATAAATTATTGCTTGTATTCATCTCCTAATGTATGCTGGATTTGGGCAGCTTCTTCACCTTCCAGCTTGACATCAAATTTGTATGGCGCTTGGGAAATACATTGGATTTATTGCTTGGTTCTATAATTCAGACAAATATGCCTGGTACGGTTGCAATAATTCTGATTTTTGCTGCATACCTTATTTATTTCAGTCTTGTTTCATGTTTGTTGTTCTCTATTTCTTTTCTATGTTATAAATTCATCAAAACACAAAAACAAAGAAAAAAAAAACAAACCCTTCTGCAAATTTCCGTCTACTACGGAAAGAAAACATTCAGAAGCAGGAAAACATAAATTCAAAATACAAAATTACAGCAGATCTACAAAAGGGATCCATCTGGGATCTTTCACATACCACCCCCCGTACTCGTACCCGGATGGCCCATACCTATACCCAAGGGGCGTAGGGACGTATCTGGTAATGTAGCCTAAAGGCATAATTCATCTTGTGCAAGATCATGAATAAGTGTTTGGAGAGCCCATGTACGAGCATTTAAGTTGCCTAGAAGAATAACATTGCCCACAAAGGAATACTGGGAAATCTTCAAATAAAGGTCAAGGTATGGGTCCCCATCAACATGCACGATAAAGGCCGATGAAGAGGGGTGGGGGCAAGGAGCAAGGGGGAAGTAGCATACTGCAATGACGACATCACAAATTGAAGGTGGCCCCCTCTAAACATGCAAACCCATGTCTCAAATGAACATCAAAAGCTACCAACAATACTCTAGACCTGAGGGTGTCACGAATGAGGCAAGCCACTCCGTCTGAAACATAGACGCCACCAAGGTCTCATGCTAGTGGACTAAGACCAAAAAATACCCTATGACTAGAGGAAGCTCCCGCTCAAAGCTCTTATGGGTCTCAATAAGAAAATGATGAGACCTCACAATGCAACCACATCCTAAAAGGTACTCAAAGAAGACCGTACAACACCATTACAATTTCAGCAAGCAATTGAGATGCCACTATCACCATTTGCGACCCCTGCATGCCATCATTTATATGGTAAAGGATGTGATCACCATGGAGGAGGGAAGCATGAATCACATCACCACAATACCAAATGACTGCCCATTTTTTCCCTTTCTTGGCAGAGATAACCAAGACCAGAGCCTTTTAAAGCTCCTCCACTTGTAGTCTGGTGAGATCAGCATCTAAGTAGATTTTATTAGGTAAGATTGAAACAAAGCGTCCAAAAAACAACATATATATTCTTATTTTGAAATTTGAACAACCATTCTCTAACATTATTATCTTCCATTCTAAAAAAAGTGGGCATCTCCATGAATCACACTTGAAATAGAAGCTAGGGTTTGAATAAAGCTTGCATTCAATGGATCTCCTTTCCTATTCAGAACCTTAACATATAAAACACGCAGGTAAGTAGATCTGAAAATCAATGCAAAAAACAACATTCGATTTTCTTGCCTAGATGAAAGATACGATAATTTTCATTTTTCTTGCCTCAAGGTTGCAAATGCAAAAGAGTTTGTACAACAGTTACAAAATTTGAACTTCCCAAATTACTAATTCCCTCAATCTGCTCAGATTTTTTTTATGTGGCCACTTCTCGAAAAGCTCTCAAAGAGTACTTTCTAATGGTGCAAGAAACGAGTCGACCGAACATTTCTGCAAAGAGATCTTCACATTGCAAGATGACATGTTTTTTCTTGAAACTTTTTAGAAACATGACTTCCAATTCACAAAAAAAAATATTCCACTTGCCCAAATTGCCACTTTCCTTTGCCTAAAACATTTTCAGCTTAAAAACTTTCAATCCACATAAAACTTATCCCGCTTTCCCAAATTGCCACTCTAATACTGTAGGTAAAGATCCAAACATCTGATAATAAAAATATGCAGGCACTATAACCCAGATCACACAAAAGTGATATGGAAGGTATCGATGTACCCAGATATTCTATAAAATCCAAAGGATAAACCTTGAGGTAGAGTTACACCGTATGATACTCCTCAAAGAAGAAATCACTTCAAAGTGTCTCCCACTATAAGAGTCAAACCAATACGCCAATATCTCATATGATACATTTACAATGATATGAGCCTAACTATACAACCTCTCAACTAATAACATTGGAGTCATGGTAAACCTTAGCCCACATATTACACCTAAACCCACAAATTACACCTTAACCCGCATATTAAAACCTTTGACCAACGAATTACCAAATATAAAATTATTTCATATGTTACCCATTTGACCCAATATAGCTAACCAAGTCTTATGTGTGTCAGAAGTTAGCTATGTCATAACCTCGTATACATCATATTGTATACCTAGTACAAAACACGAGTCTTGCAAGTTCTATGGATAAGTTGGAAGCTTAAGGATATTCCTTAGCTTTTTTTTTTTTTTGCAACTAAGGACAATAGGGAAGGTATTGATGTACCCTTAGCTTTTATTTTGCAAATATGGACAACAGGGAAGGTATTGATGTACCCAAATATTCTATACACTCCAAAAGATACCTTTGAGGTAGAGTTACATTGTCTGATACTCCTTAAGGAATAAATCACTCGAGAGTATCTCCCACTATAAGAGTCAAACCAATACACCAATATTTCAAATGATACCTTTACAATGCTATCAGCCTGTCTCTATACAACCTCTCAGCTAATAATAATGGAGTTAAGATAAACCCTAAACCACATATTACACTTTTAGTATTGACCAGCTAATTACCAAATATAATAAAATAATTTAACATGTTACCCATTTGACACAATATAACTAACCAAGGCTTGTGTGCCACAAGTTAGCTTTGCCATAACCTTGTATACATCATATACAATATATTCAAACATGAGAGTTGCATGTACCATGGATAATTTGGAAGCTTCAAGATATTCGTTAGCTTTTGTTTGCAAATAAGGACAACAGGGAAAGGGTTTTTCAACGTTGGTCAATCTTTTTGGTAGGGGTTATGGGATCATTCTAATACAGCTCCATTTTGCCGAATTTATTCTCATGCACAATCTCAAATGCTAATTGTCCCATTCTTATGCCAATTTTATATGCTATTATACTTTTTGTAGTCATTACAAGCTATATGAACCTAAACCTTATGTGGGTAAAGATAAACTAGTTGCCCATATTGTAACCAGACAAGTAATCTATTAAACATAAGAAGATATCATGGAGATGCACAAGAAATAATTTACCTGGCTTGTGGTAGTTCCGATTGCTAGTAGAACAATTGCCATCCACTGTAAATTTGATAGTTTCCTCTTCAAGAATGTCCTAAGGTATCCACACAAAAAAAAAGAATCATCGATCAATAAGAAGCTTATCAATGAATGTGTATCCACCACACTAAGACAAACCAAGTCTACGTGAAAGATTAATTTGACTGTGTTCTTATATTTTGTCAGATCAAATGCAAGATTAAACACAAAAATTACCTTCATATATTACATGTACTATAATCCATAATTCAAAAATCACCTTGACAAAACATTTCCACTTGACTATCCTTTTCAGGAGAAGCACCTGAACAATATTCCGGTGGTGACAATCTTCAAATTGCCCATAATCTGGTAGGTCGACGTATCAACAAAAGTAAGAGTTGCAAACTGCACATTGTTGTGGATGAGGTAGATGATAGAGGGAATCGGGAATAGTCGCATGCTCTTCCATGCAATAGTTACACGTGGAGGAGAAGATGACCCATACTCTCTCCATAAGAGAACACAAGATATTACAAGCTGGATTTTAACACACATGATCAAGTGAGTGTAAGAACAAGAAATATGATAACGCTCTAAATGAAGCGAAAAAAAAAAGATTGATGCTAAGCTCTTTCAAAAACTTTGTTGCCCCATTAGCAATCTTTGAAAAGAAATACCCCTCTTTGAGCACCACAATGAATTTACGATTGCAATTTATAAGTCATATTAGGATGAATTCCATATTCTATAGAAACTGATAAAATACCACTACAACTAAATACAAATCCATTTAGTAGTGTTTTGAATCAGTGCCAATCCAACCCATATTGCACTAGACCTACTATGCCTCTTTCCTTTTCCAATAAAAGTTGGCCTATAAAATGTTGAAGGCGGTGTTCAGAAGAGCTTTCTTTGGGGCAAACAAGGTGGGATGAAAGGTAATCTTTGGTGGCATTGGATATTTGCCCAATGCAAAGGGATCAAGGAGGTGAGAATCACCAGCAGAAGGGTTCAAGGGGCTGTACTTGCCGGAAAATGGGTTGTGAGAGCAAAGTAAAGTGATGTGCCATGGTTGATTCTTTTCCATCACCGAATTGAAGCTGCTCAACAAATTTAGGAAATCAAAGGCCCCTTCAAGCTTTGTGACATAATTGGTAATACTAAGGGGCTTTCGCCATTTCTGATTCAGCTCCAGTTAAAAGAGTGTAGTCAGCTTAGCACGTTGTTTCTGTTTTTATACATTGGCAATTTAAGGTATCTTGGGATGTTTCGGATATAGCTTCAAGGCTGATTTGGACATTCCATTCCCCAAGAGGCCAGATTAGCCTCTTGCATATTTTCTCCAACAAAAGACTAGCTAGAAAAGGATTATTTTGTCAGCCATACCTTTACGATCATGAGCTTCATGAGTGGCACATATGGCATGAATTCAACAGTGGCTCAAAAGTTAAATAGAGCAGACAAGATTGCATACCATGAGCATTGTATTTTGATCCCTGAAAGTTGTATTCTTAAAATGCAGCTCCAATGTTAATTTTTTGGGCTTACTTGGCGAGAGACTTTCCTTGTAACACTGTTTCTAGATTCATTTATTTTTTTCTTTTCTATGAAGTACAATAAGATGCATTTCTCCAAAAAGACCATATTGGACTAGAAATTGCCAACCTTAAATATCTCTGCAAGAAATGGAACAGTTGCATAATCGTATTTATAGCTCCCATTATTCTGTGATAGTGCTGTCAAAATTCCCTGTGCAAGAAGCAAATCAAGATTGCATATATTAAATTTGGTATTCAAGCGTGTTAAAGAGAACTTATTCATGGAGACAGACACTAACACTTAAGAATCTCTCATTTCAAACAGCGGACGAGCTTGGTATTGATAATTAAACAAGCAATTCATTATCTAGCAATTTATGGTCTTCTCTGTTACACATATTGTCATAACGCAATTGATAGACTTGTGCAAATCCAAAGTTTACTTATTTCATTACATGTTCAGGCAACTGTTAAGATCTTCAAAATAAATCTTCAACCTCATTCAAAAATTCACTATTTAAGTATTTTTCATTGGAGTCGAGTAATTAAGTACATCCTGACATGCTGAAGATAATCAAGAAACGAGACATTTCAACTTCCATCAAGGAAATTTTACATAATTTAATCTTAAGGAAATCGTAACATGCTAAGACTAGCAACATTCAATTGGTTAGGTCTTGATTATTTCACAAAAAAATAAGTACTTTCCACGTTTATTGATCAACACCATGATATCATTATAGGATCGAGAGATCTATATAAGCTCTATAACAGCACCAATTATTATTGTTTATGTACACAAAAAAGCTTCCTTTTAAGCACAACAAAACCTAGGATAGACAGAAACAAGGACATAAAGCATCAAAGGGAAACCTCCTTGGCCAACAAACTGCCAGATGGCTTTGGACACAGAACTGACCAATGGTAGTTCAGCAGGCCAACTCGGTGTAAAAGCATCCTACAGTTGAATCTGTACTAAAACAGCCCAAAATGCATCACTCATGAGCATTGCAATTCATCCAAGTTCTTCATTTATTGCACCACAAAGTGAGATTTTCGACAGTGTGGAGCAGCAATTAGGAATTCAAAGATCATTGGACTCATTAAGGCATGTTTGCATGCAGAGGGTTCTGACCTACTAAATAAGGAAAAATTCAGGCAACAACTGTATTGAGTGTCCAAAATTGACCGTACAGCCTACTTAATTCTAATTTATAGAAAGTTGGCCTTCTCCCTTTGATATTTTAACAAATTAAATTTAGGTTGACACCAACTTGTGACAGTTGCTGAATCTTGAGCTCCTATGGCTCAAATCCAAAGTAGCTTGGGTCTAGATAGAGTATTTATTGTATTTCATTATTAAATTTTTCAGATGGAAGAAGCTAGTATGAATTTTACTTAGAATTTTGTGAAATTACTTTCTCTTTTATAATTAATGTTTGCTGATCACGTCATGTTCATTCTGTATCCTCTCCCACAAAGAATATTGAGGAGATCTTTGTAAAGGATTTAATAGTTATTTGAAAGAGTATGAAACACCCTTAAGATCTCTCAAGTGCAATAAAGTCATAAGTGCTATTATTCTGCCATTATTGCTACAGAGAAGGTACATCACCCATACCCGAAGAATGTTCCATGCCTTGGGTGATGCAGATCTATATATTATTGTGGGCTAGATACTAGGAGCATGAATTTCAGCCCCTATTAAAGTTCAGTTTGAATATCTTACCCGAAGAATGTTCAGTAGCTCAAGGGCTGTGAGGCAAATCTATATATTATTGTGGCCTGCTAAGAGGGTGATATTTCAACCACTATGATTTTTTAGTTGGTGGTTGTTCTACTCCATATTTTCAGTGGGCTTTCACAAGGTTTGATGCCATGTTCTATCAATTTTGGGAAAACATTAACACTTAGAAAGGCGCCCATATAGCAGCTGTTCCAAATAGTATTTTTATTACTTCCAGTGATAGCTGTGTTCAGCAGGAATCGTTGTTGGTCGCTACTACCAGTTCAGTAGGTGTTTGGTCTTCAGATGGCAGAAAGAGTTTGCACGTGCTGTATTCATGAAGGTATTTGCTACTGTACCCATGGAAGTATTTGCTACCGGTATCCTCTAAAGGCTGAAGATATAAGTGATTGCACCCAGTCACCTCATTTTGGTAAGGGAAACAAGCCAGGTGAGTTTTAAGCAGGTACAAACTGTGCTCTAAAAAAAATGGCTTCTATGTTATGAATGCCCCTTATAAAGGAAATTTAATGAATAATTACACAAGCTTGGCATGAATGTTATGCAAGTTCTATATTTGGACCTTGTACCTGCATTTTATGCATGGTTAATCCCGTATATTTAAGGGAAATGTAAGGGGTTTGCATGGCTTATGGTCATATAATCTTTTGGGAGTGTCAAGCCGTGAATGGTTTAGCACAAACCGATCATCATGTCTCATTTACATATACTCAAATCTTTCATATTACAATTGTGGCACAAACTCCTTAATCATGCCTAGGTCAGCAAATACTTGATCTTTGGTCTTACCATTGGTGAAAGGGCTCAGAGACACTTCAGAGAAATGCCATGTGTCCGTAAACTTATAGAGGAGTAGAGCTGCAAGTGAACCACTAATTGATATATTTTAAATGAACAGAGTTATTACCAAGTTACTAACCATGGGAATTGAGATTTTTTGGAAGGTCTAACAATGGTCATAATATGCTCCCTACTAGTGCAGTGTGGATGAGGGGTCAAAATGAATCATATAAGGGTCAAGAGCGAGACAAATTTTGCATTGCATGCTAATAGCTCTATAATGGTGTTTTTGTGGTGGGATTCTGTAGGTACAAGATGTCAAACTGGAAAATACTAAGCTAAAAAAGGCTCCTAAGTTTATGGACACATCTAATCATGCAAATTGCAAGATAAGTGATGACATAAATCTAAGCAGCTTTCCACCAATATTGAATTGTCATATTAAGGTTAATGAGAATGATGTTGTGTTATGGCAGTAGCCAAGAAACTTTTCACATACGAGCCATCCAACTAGACATGTTTGTGGTAATAAATACATATCTTGCCTCTACCAAAGGACTTCAGGCAATCCTAATTTGGATGAGCTCACCTAAAGGTCTTCTGGTTACATTTTGGGCAAGCACAGGTTTCAATTTGTAGGTCCTTAATTTTAAAAGCAAGCAAGAATACCATTATAGTTCAGCAAGCATATGCTCAATGTCCCAGCCATCCAAATAACTTTATCCAATGCATGGGAATCACGAAACCATATACTTTGCAATATAGTTTCATGCACACATATAAAAATGAACTCCAAATACTTTATAATAGAACCATGAAACAACCTTGCAGCTTCAACATGTGCATTTGTTCATCATGAAGAAAATCAAAGAGCGAAAATTCAAATACAAATTAGAGGAATATTCTTTCGATAATGGGAAAAGAGTTCATCGTAAGAATTGATCTTAAGTTTGGGAGGTGATCTCCCAATTTGGGTTGGACAAAGCTCAATTTTGATGGGGCCCCCCAGAGCAACCCTGGTATGGCCAGAACGGGATCCCTTTTGCGATTTCATTGTTGAGCATTTGTGGCTGCCTCTACCTTCTTTCTCAATTGGGGGTTGCTACCAATGAGGAGGAAGCTTGGGCTCTTGTAGACGGCCTCCAACTTGCCCTATCCCAAGTGGTGGATAAGTTGTTTGTTGAAGGGGATTAGCTTATTGTCATCAATATGATGCTTAAAGTTAGCACCCCCAACTACAAGTTGAATTATATTCATAGGAAAGCAAGGAATTGTGTGGAAGCTTCAGCGTCTTTCCTTCACGCACTATTATCGGGAGGCTAATAGGCCCACTGACCTATTGGCCAATGAGAGGGTTGACTCAAGAATCTTCCCTAAGATTGAGAGCACATTACCTTCTGAATGCCCCACCTTGGAAGAGCTCCTTCAACTAGCTAGGCAAAAACTAACTTACCTCTAAGAAGTCCTGCCAGGGGTCGTTATCTTTCCAAGCAACTAAAGGGATGGAAAATTATTGAAGTGCATGGCAGCAAAATAATTACACTTCAAACATTTTGAGGTGGAGGATTTTTTTTGTATTGAATCAAGAGGCGCCTTGTAATTGGCACAGGGATAATCAATTAGAGTTTGTGTATGAGCCATTAAGTTGGCTTTAACTTGAGTCATCATTCCTTCCTTGTCATTTTCCTTCCCTGGTTTGAATCCCACATTTCCCCCAATCTTTGGCTTTGCACTCTCTGCAAATGTAACAATGGCATCCTCTTTTATGTTCTCTCACTTTATCGTGGCATTTCGGGGTATTGTTTCGTCTATAAGGTTGTTACTGTGCTTTGCAATTGACAAAGCCATGGGGGAGGATTTTGTTAGGTATGTGTTGGGTGTTTGTAGTTGGGGAGACTTCCCAAGAGTTAAGCAGACATATGCATTCTTAAGGAATGATTTCCTTCTAAAGTTGGCTACCATCACCCCTACCTTTTAAAGCTTCCAATTCCTAACAAAGAGTCTCATCCTACCCGATTCCCTTCCTTAACTTTGAGAACTGAAAACCCTTTGGGATGTTGTTAACCTTGTCATTGACCTCTTAGATGTGGCTGGGGATGTAGAGATGCTATCTCCATAGCATCTTACTCAAGCCCTTCCAAATTAGCTGCCAATTCATATTCCGCAATGTCGTAAGCAGGAGAGTCTTGGTGGGGAAGCCAAGCTGCATGTGGCTGAGAGCAACATATAATCTTGTCTACTCTAGTGTAAGGAGCTGCAAGATTTTCCCTCCTCACTTAGGAATGAAGCAAGGGATGGCTCTATTGTTTTGGTCAATGACGTGTTGTTGTCTAGCAAGAGTCAGGTTGCCTCACCTCTTCCCTCCAAGTTCAAAGGCTTGTAGAGGGAAACAGGCACCTAGGACGGTGGATGGTCTTTCAACTACATAATGAACTAGGGAGGGAAAAGGTGTGTGATATTGAAGAAGTGTTGAATGGGCCACCTCTGAAGATGGCGCAATGGATGTGTCGAAGCATGACCACCACAATGGCCTCTTGGGTGAGCTTTGTTTTGGCTAATAAGAACAATATGCCCGAGTTCCTTCAGCATCAAACAAATTTCTTGGTCCCCTAGTCTAAGATTTTTTTTAATTAATCTATTCCCTTTTCATTGAGTTGCAAGAGGGATGGTGATGGCCACATTCCTAGAAATAGTGTACTAGCAGAATTTGGCAAGTCTGATGTGTCATGTTGGTTGGGCAAGGGTCGGTAGCTAGTCACCCCTAATTCTTAAATTTTCTCTATTTGGTTCTAGGCCGCCCTAGGTTGCAATCTGATATAAGTACTAGGTTGTGGGCAACATTTTGTTTGTGTTTGGCTTTTGTAGAGTGTTTTTGGGTTGTGCTGGTGGGAAAGTTGTTACCTATGTTTGGTTGCCAGTGGGTTGCTGCAAGAAGTTGTTTTTGGTTGGTTTTGGGTAGTGCTAGTGGGGTAACTTGGAGTGAATCTTTGGTGGTTGGCAATGGGAGTTGCATTGAATTCAAGGTGGTGGTGGTGGGTTGTGGTTGGTTGTTGGTTGCTTGTGCTTCAGGTTGGTCTGAAGCTTTCAACATCCATAGGGTGATGCAGCACCTTCTGGGATCTTTGGCATTCCTTGTGCCCCTAGGCCAAAACATTTTAAGTACAATCATAAAAAAATTGGTGTTGTGTGTTGGCAACTCCTTTTCTAAGTTTTTTGACCTCTGTAATGTGAAAATGATCATTGAAATGTGTCACAACCAAACCCATAAATTTTTACATGATCATTTGCTAAATAGAATACCAATAGGAGACGTATGGCTTTACATAGAACTTTGTTTTGTGCAAAGATGCAAATTGATTTGGATAATAAGGCAGAAGTTTGGATGATCATAAGAATTGACAATTGACTTTCTCAACTACTTGGAAAAACTCATCTAAGGGCCATCTATGAAAAATTCTTCGTATCCTTATATCTTGAAAACACTTTGGCACAATCAAAATGAGCAACTTAGATGATGCAGAAGAATTAGAGTTCACTTGTAACCCTACATCAACCAAAAATGTTTAGATTTGAAAATAAGCTAAGTTTTGTGTGCAAGTCTTGTTGCATGTAAGTTCATTGTCTTGTTTTGCACCATCTTTGCACCCACGCAAATCCCTTGTATTGTTGTCGTGCACAGCCTTTGTCCATGCCTTTTGTTTATGCAACCATGTTGGTGTGCGCAGTTTGTATTCACTTGTGAAGCTTTGCACAGGTCTATCTTGAAGGCCTATGTTTGGTTCACCGCAAGTTGGAATAAACACGCAACGGAGAGGAATGGAAGTCTTGCAACTCAATGGAGACCCTACCCCTCCGTTGGGGGAGTGCCACATATTTAGATAGGGAGCCTTGACCCCATATAGATCTATACAAATTTAGTTAGTTAAGTCACTCTATACAGAGAAGTTCCTCTGTTTAGGATATATATCGGGTATGTTCTTTATCCCTATATATATTGCCAATGGGCATCTCCCCTCCCCATTTAGCCATAGATATAGAGCATAGGTTCAATCAAAGACTACCCAACTAGGGAAGAAAGACCGAGAAACCCTCCTGCTCCCAGCTTCACTGAACTACCCAATGCAAATTCACAAACCAGTTCTAAACTACCTCCCACCACCACAACTGAAACTTTAGGTGAAACTCCAACCAATTTACGTAAAACTCCCACTCCACCAGGCCAATTGTGCGCAACTTTCTTTTGTAAAGTTGTCAGTACCTGTTTATGTGCATGAGTGCACAAAAGTATGTCAATGAGGATCTTGTGCAGCCTATGCATAGATTATTTCCACACAAGATTTTGGGTTGCAATTTTGTTGCGACTTGATACTTGCGTGCGGCAGTCTCCGCTAAGTGTTTGCGAAGTAACGTGACCCTCAAGCACCGGAAAACATTGAGTTTCTAACTATTTCATTTGATGCCCAGTATCCCGTAAATTTGTTATAAGCTCATTTAACATCGCACTGCAATGTGTTTTGGGCATAATGTGTTATAAGTCATTGGGATTGTAATGAACATTTAATGTATGTGGCGCATGATGATGTATTACAAGTATTTAATGATTGTATTGTGTTGTTGAGCGTATTAATGTAAGTAGGTGGGTCTTGTGCCGACATAAATATGCCCCTACACTTGTGTTGGGTAGCTAGGATGATCATATATCATAGTGAGGATTTTGAGAGAGATAAATTGCAAAGACCAAAAGGTAACAATCGAAACCAAATAAAGAACGAGTCATTGCAGCATTTTATTGCATTGTGCTTTCCACTGTGTAATTTTGAAGGCTACATGGTATAAGGCATCTCTTCATTTAGACCCCTAACAGCGATTGTATCATTACATGAATTTACCCTCAATCACTTGTTCATCATTCCACTTCATCCAATCAAACCCCTAAGCTCGAATGCCCAAATCATAAAGAATGATTCAGATGCATGATTCGCCTCATCGAACATTGGAGGGGTCAATATCAGTTTTTAAGTCCAAACGACCCAATTAGGAACGAAAGTGGTCTATCTTATTCGAGCGTTTGCCTATAGATAACGAGCATTTATGAAGCTAAGTCTTAATGCACAAAGCAAAGGAAAGCAAAAAGTTTTATTATTTGGGTGTCCGCCTATGAATGGGAAGCATCTGTGTTGCTAAGCTTGAATGCCCAAAAATAAGGAAAGCATGAAGTTTTCTTATTCAGGTGTTCTCCTATAGATGGGAAGTGTCCAAATCGCTAAAGTCTAAATGCCGAAAGCTAAGGAAAGCAAATGTTGTATTATACGGGTGTTCATCTATAGATGGGAAGTGCTCACGCTACTTAAGTTTGAATACTCGAAGCTAAGGAAAGAGGAAGTTGTCTTATTCGCGTGTTCGCCTGCAGATGTGAAGTTTCATGCTACTAAGTAAAACGCACAAAGAGGACCATTATCAACAGGAATATTAAAGTTGTAAGTTCAATTATTCCCCAATTGAATTATGGGACCTGCTCACTTTGACCCGAATCAGCGACCACTGTCAATTTAAAATGGCATTCACTATGGTTGTCGATTTATATCGATCAAGTGTTTGTTGTCCCACTGGCTGGGCTCACTAGCCAATAACTCCGGAACGATTTGCTTGTATTGTTTTTTTTTGTGTTTTGCAAGGTCTTATGCATGTAACATAAATATAGAATTGAAAGCATAGACACACACAGTTGAAATAACCAACACACTGTATTTATATTGATTGCAAAATGAGTAAACAAGTACAATGTCGGCCACGCGATAACTCACTAAATACTCCAGTAATGGAATGAACATTGTTTCAAGCGAATATCCTTAGCGAGTACCAAAGGTGCGATCATTTTGTTCTCCGTCCAGCAGAACTACGGACTCTGCAAGCTGGTTTCTACGGACTCTGCAGGCTAGATTCTACGGACTCTGCAGGCTGGTTTCTACAGACTCCGCAGGCTGGTTCTACGGACTCTGCAGGCTAGTTTCTACGGACTCCGCAGGCTGGTTCTACGGACTTTGCAGGCTGGTTTCTACGGACTCTGCAGGCTGGTTCTACGGACTCCACAGGCTTGATTCTCCCGACTCTTACTGCAAATAGCAGCTGCTACGAGATGCTACAGTGACGTGGTTGCTACAGTGATGTGGCTGCTACAGTGGCACGACTGCTACAGTGGCACGGCTACTACAGTGTAGTGGCTGCTACAGTGGCGCGGCTACTATAGTGGCGCCGCTGCATGAAGCTGAAAGCACAGACTCCAAAGACCAATTCCAAGGATTGATGTCTAGAGTGCTACAGATGAGAAGGACGTTCCCAAATGCCCAAAATAACCTGCAAACTGCAAGTGCATCATTTTTTTCTTCTTATCCAACATGCCTAATGAAGCCACAAACACTTCCTTTTATTCTTTCTCCAAGGGAGCGACTCAACTCTCATGAGCAATGTGGGATAAAAGATGTGCAACATTTTATATATTAAAATATTACTCATCTCCCTTGGGTACCATCCCCATAAAGTAAATATTTAAAGTAACACTTTAATATCTTGCAATTAAGTTAAATGTTACTTTTATAACACTTCTGGCATTAAAATATAATAGCAATCAGACTCCGAATAGCGCAAGTGATAGTTTGCCGAAAAGCTCTCGTCGAGGAGTATCAAATCCAGTCATCAAATTGGCCTCCGCTGTGTCTTGCTAACTTACTACAAATAGTAAGTATGCCTGAAACTGAGTAAGTCAACTCCGTTTTGGCCCAAACTGGAAATGAATAGGCCAAAACACTCTAGGATCCCTTAAACTCTTCGTTAGCCCTCGGGACCATGTAGAACTAGGCTAACGCACACACACATTTGGTCAACTGCTAAAGTGAGG
Source organism: Torreya grandis (assembly GCA_037957365.1). Lineage (NCBI taxonomy): Eukaryota > Viridiplantae > Streptophyta > Pinopsida > Cupressales > Taxaceae > Torreya > Torreya grandis. The sequence goes on along the minus strand of JARHVA010000005.1, from coordinate 5,825,478 downwards.
ACATTACAGTCCGCCCCCTTGAAATTGTTTGTCCTCAAGCAATCTCAGCCCAGCCTGCTGAATAACCTGCTCACTCTCTCATGTAGCATCCTCCTCCGACAGGTCTCTCCATCTGACCAAATACTCCTTCACTATCATGTTTCTGAGTTTCCTCTCTCTCGTGTCTAGAATAGCCTCAGGTACTAACACGAGCTTCCCCTCCTCATCCAAAGGGGGTAAATTTGCAAAAGGCACTACACTCTAACCGATGGCTTTCTTCAGCCTAGACACATGAAATACATTGTGCACCTGACTGCCCTCTGGGAGCTCAAGCTCATAGGCGACTTCGCCCACTCTGCGAATCACCCTGTAGGGACCGTGAAATCTAGGCTTCAGCTTCTCTGCTCCGCTCTTCTTGAGCGATGACTGCCTATATGGATGTAGCCTCAAATACACCATGTCCCCCACCTCGAAACTGCGCTCTACCCTATGCTGATCAGCATACAACTTCTGCTGATTTTGAGCCTGTTGTATATTCTCCTTGAGCGCTCTCAGGATATCTTGACTATCCTGCAATAGGTCTTTGGCTTTGGGCACTCTGTTGTCCCCCAAAGCCATATCCATGAAGCTTGGTGCTTCATACCCATACAATGCCATAAATGGAGTCATTCTGATGGTCATGTGATATGTGGTATTGTAACAATACTCCCCCATGTGTAACCACTTAACCCAGGCTCTCTGCAGTGCAATCCCATAGTTCTGCAAATAACCTTCCACCCATTTATTTACTATCTCCGTCTGCCCATCTGTCTGAGGATGGTAGCTCATACTGAGTGTAAGATATGTACCGCACAGCCTGAACAACACCTGCCAAAAGGCGCTCATGAACTTGCTATCCCTGTCACTAATAATAAATCTCGGTAACCCATGCAACCTGAAAACCTCCCTGAAGAACAAATATGCCACCTGAGCTGCTGTGTAAGTAAAAGGGATAGCAAAGAAGTGAGTAAACTTCATCAATCTGTCTACCACATAAATGCAATCTCTTCCCTGCACTCGTGGTAGGCCAGTGATGAAGTCCATAGGAATGCTTTCCCATTTCCTGTCCGAAATGGGTAAGGGCTGTAGTAAACCAGCAGGAAACGTGTGCTCTTCCTTATTCTGCTGACAAATTGCACACTCCCTGACATACCTCTGAACGTCATCCTTGAGCCCTCCCCATGAGAACCGCTCTCGGATCTGCCTGTAGGTCTTGAAGACCCCCGAATGCCCAACCGTAGGTGCATCATGAAATGCCCTCAGTATCGCCTCTCTTAAATGTGATGATGGAATCAAATAAACACTGCCTGAAATCTGATCATCCCATCTATCACCTCATAGCGATCATCCTGTATAGTACCTTAAATCAATCCAGAAGCCCAAGCATCTCCGGCATATTCTCCTATAATCTTTTCCCTCCAATCCCTTGAGATCTTTGCAAGAGCACAAATGTGAGGTCTTCTAAATAAGGCATCAGCTACTACATTCTTCTTCCCTTTGACAAACTCAATGTCAAAGTCATAAGCCTGCAATTTAGTGACCCACCTCTGCTGCCTGTCATTGAGATCACGTTGGCCCATGAAATACTTTATGCTGTTGTGATCTGTCTTGATCACAAACTTCCCTCCAACCAAGTAGGATCGGAATTTGGCCAAGGCATGTATGATGGCCAACATCTCCTGATCATAAATAGAATAGCTCCTCTCCACCCCTCGGAGCTTCCTACTCTCAAAAGCAATGGGATGCTTCTCCTGCATATTTGGAGGATGGCTTTTAACCCGTTGCTCTGGAGGTGCAGGCATGATCAAACATTCAGCTGCCCACTCTACATCATCATGTCTAAATAACCGTTCCATCCTCTTCAATGATACCACCCTGAGCCCCCCATCGGGTAAACCTCAAAGCACCACCTTCCTGCCCTAATGCTGAAACCTCATCTCCAACTTAGCCAAGTTGAAGGTAAACTCTACCAGAGAAGCCATCCATGTCATTCCCAAGATGACATCATAATCACCCATGTCAACTACATAGAAATTGTCCTCCAACTCATAACCTTCACCCAATCTAAGGCGAAGATTTGAAATCTTCTGCGTGCACACTAATTTCTGGCCATTAACCGCCATAACTCTAAATCCAACATGTTCCTCCGTTTTCCAACCCCTCTTAGCCACTAGCTGTGCATCTATAAAATTGTGAGTGGCCCCTATATCAATCAATGCAATCACCTTTTGTCCCTGTATCGTACCACGCACCTTAAAGGTAATTGCCTTTTGGGCTCCTGTCAACCTGGCTAGGGATTTCTCATCCCCTGAACTCTCCTCGGGAGCATTGCTCTCTTGACTAGACTCAGAATCAAATTGTTGCCCCCCATCTTGTGACTGTGACTCCTCAGCTGAAAAGTACTCCATCTGATTGGCTTTGGCCTTCAAAGGACACCTGTGAGATAAATCCCACGGCTCCCTACACTGAAAACAAAGTTTTTTCTTTCTTAGCTCATTCAATGACTCGCTGTCCAACTTCTTTGACTCTCCCTTTTCTGGCTGTACGTCTTTATGCATTGGCTTCTTGTCCTTATCCTTCTTAAAATGAGAGTCCTTTGAAGTGAACTTGCTCCTGTAAGCCGAAGGCGCTAAGTCCCTAGCTTTCCTGATAGCATCCTGCAGAGTGGGAGGATCATGTCCCTTCACCCAACCACGAAGGGGGTCTGACAATCCATCCATGAACAACACTATCAACCTCCTCTCTGATATGTCTGCCACCAACACTGAAAGCCTCTGAAAATCTGAAATGTAGCCATCTACAGAGCCCCACTGTTTAAGCTGCGCTAACTCCTTAAAATGAAGTTCAGGATCCTTCGTGTCAAATCTGTCAATGAGTCTCTCAGTAAACTCTGCATAGGTATCTATCTGGTTATGGCCAAGTGTGACCATACCGTGGTGCCACCACTCGTGGGCACTCCCATCCAAGTGCAATGCAACATACTTAATCGCATCCTCCTCAGGCATGGGATTACGCTGGAAATAAGTGTCTAATTTTTGGACCCATGTTTGTGCTGAAGTCTTCCCTGTACCATCATAGTATGGAATAGACAACTTCCCCAACTTCTTCCTCATCTCATAATTTTGTTGCCTATTTCCTCTCATGGGCATATGCTTGAGTCTAACATCCATATATTCCCCGAATGTCATCTCAGCATATAACTCCGGGCTAGAATTCCTCCAATCATCCATAATCATATCCTGAATCCCCTGTTGTGTACGTCCAACATTATTCTGGTCATTCTATCTCGGAGGAAACTGTGGCATGAGTGGTCTTGTAGTAGAACCTGCTATAGCATATGTCCGGGTTCCTCTATTAATCGATGCATCTCCATTACCTCCATTACCCTGTCCCCCTACCTGATTAGCATTATTACCCTGGTTGGCATTATTGCCCTGATCTGCTCTAGTCAAGTGTTGTGTAATTGCTAGAGCCATCTGCTGCAATGTAGCCTGTAGCTCCCTCTGACCCTTGGCAAGATCACTGAGCATCATCCTAGTACTAGGTTCTCCCCTTTCCCCATCTCTCTCACCCATGGCTGGTGCTGAAAAAGGGTCACTCTCCTCTTCAATCTCTTGAAAATTACATAAGTCTGGGTTTGTCCGGTTTCTCCTCAAGTAGTACTGATATGTTGGATGCATGAAACCTCACAGGATGGCAAGAAAACAGGGTCTGATACCACTATAATGGGCACCCCTGTTGCGCCCAAAACTAACCCAGCTGAAACCCCTTATGACTCCGAAACGGTTTGCTTGTATTGTTTTTTTTTGTGTTTTGCAAGGTCTTATGCATGTAACATAAATATAGAATTGAAAGCATAGACACACACAGTTGAAATAACCAACACACTGTATTTATATTGATTGCAAAATGAGTAAACAAGTACAATGTCGGCCACGCGATAACTCACTAAATACTCCAGTAATGGAATGAACATTGTTTCAAGCAAATATCCCCAGCGAGTACCGAAGGTGCGATCATTTTGTTCTCCGTCCAGCAGAACTACAGACTCTGCAGGCTGGTTTCTACAGACTCTGCAAGCTTGTTTCTACGGACTCTGCAGGCACGCTTCTACGGACTCTGCAAGCAGAATTCTACGGACTCCGCAAGCTGATTCTACGGACTCTGCAGGCTGGTTCTACGGACTCTGCAGGCTGGTTCTATAGACTTTGCAGGCTGATTTCTACGGACTCTGCAGGCTGGTTCTACGGACTCTGCAGGCTAGTTCTACGGACTCTACAAGCTGGTTCTACGGACTCCGCAGGCTTGATTCTCCCGAGTCTTACTGCAAATAGCGGCTGCTACAAGATGCTACAGTGACGTGGCTGCTACAATGTCGGGCTACTACAGTGACGCGGCTGCTACAGTGATGTGGCTGCTACAGTGGCACGACTGCTACAGTGGCGCGGCTGCATGAGGCTGAAAGCATAGACTCCAAATACCAATCCCAAGGATTGATGTCTAGAGTGCTACAGATGAGAAGGACGTTCCCAAATGCCCAAAATAACCTGCAAATTGCAAGTGCATCAATTTTTTCTTCTTATCCAACATGCCTAATGAAGCCACAAACACTTCATTTTATTCTTTCTCCAAGGGGGCGACTCAACTCTCATGAGCAATGTGGGATAAAAGATGTGCAACATTTTATATATTAAAATATTACTCATGTCTCCCTTGGGTACCATCCCCATAAAGTAAATATTTAAAGTAGCACTTTAATATCTTGCAATTAAGTTAAATGTTACTTTTATAACACTTCAGGAATTAAAATATAATAGCAATCAAACTCCGAATAGCGCAAGTGATAGTTCGCCGGAAAGCTCTCGTCGAGGAGTATCAAATCCAATCATCAAAACTGGCCTCCGCTGTGTCCTGCTAACTTACTACAAATAATATGCCTGAAACTGGGTAAGTCAACTCCATTTTGGCCCAAACTGGAAATGACTAGACCAAAACACTCTAGGATCCCTTAAACTCTTCATTAGCCCTCGGGACCATGTAGAACTAGGCTAACGCACACACACATTTGGTCAACTGCTAAAGTGGGGACATTACAATTTTCACCATTAATGCACTACCCTGCAAGCTTGACTCCATAGAACAAGCTCAAACTTCATATGCAATGGCCATTTCATCTATTTGCCTTCACAAAGATTGGATTACCACAAGCCAATAACCTAAGCGTGTTTTAGGATTGAAGAAGAGCTCTAGATGAGCAGAAAATTTGTAGAGGACATCTCATAGTGGTGACTTCAAAGGATAAATGGGTAAGTACATAATTTCCCGGTTATTTTGAACATATTTCAGCAATGGCTACTTCCTCAAACCCTAGGGCAAATAGAAAACAAAAGCTACATCACTTTGTAACTCCAACTAAGCCTAAAATGTCCTTAATATCACAAGGTCGTCTCAAAAGAGCTCCCATCAAAGAGAGTGATAGAAATCCCTCGGACTAATTTGTTGATGTAAAGGCTTATGAAAGAGACCCTATATTGAGAATCTATGGACGTGACCTCTTCTTTCACGTGTGGAACTGTTGCAAATTTGAGAGACCACTGAACAATATTTAGATATTGATTTGGGAAATGTGGTTGTACCTAACTACCTCAAGAATTAAATTATCATTTCCTGGACTACAATGAATTATTGATCTGAAGAGAGAGCAGTAAAACATTTTGAAGGGAAGATGGTGTTAGATGCAACCCTAATGCTATTAGAAAAGTATTTGGCCTTTACATAAAATATTTCAAGCCAATTCGCATATAGATGATCGGATTGAAATACCATAACCACCATAACTTGTATAGGAACGTTGAGCTTCAAAGGCACACTAACGACCCTTTGAATAGGCCATGCAAGGAAAGGATTATGGAAGATGATGTTCAAGAACCCTTTGAAATCATCATATTTGTTGATTACTTCCAACATACCATGTCTATCTTGTGTTAGGATTTTAAAATTAAAAAACACATACATGTGATAAGCCCCATTGTGTGTTACACTACCGCCACCATGTTCTCTATAATTATGGTAGTTTTCTTTCCAACCAAATTCAAGCTTAGCTTGTGGCATATAAGGAAGCTCTGGAGCCCAAAAAGCCTAGGTATTACGCCCACTTATGCTACTAAATTTAAGATACGGCCAAGTAAATTGGGCATTCATATGTGAGCTAAAAATTATGCATCCAAAAAAAAATTATGAATCCGATACAGATACAAGCACTTCACCTAGACAAGCACTATGATTGGCTTGAGTACTCGATGTCTAAAGATTACGTTGTTACCCCTTTACATGAGATTTTTCATGTACAAAAGAGACCTTGATTAAGTGTAATATCTATGAAAATACTGAGACCATTGCAATATGCACCTAAAGTAGGAGTGATGCATAAACTGGGTTGATTGGTGATTAACTCTTGACTACACTTTTATTAAGGTTTATGGTTCTAACGATCCAACTCTTGAGCTTCCATTACATGTCCCTTTTAGAACATTGTGTTTGGAATTTGCTAGGCAGATAGCTTCTGTAGATGAAGATTTCGGTGTAGTGGGAAAACAAGCCCTTATCACATTTAAATTCAAATTGGTGGATTTTGCATTCAAACACAAATGTGCTTTATCCATTGTAGAGTAAATCCTATCTCAATTGTGCCTTAGAATGAGAGATAAAAGAAGTAATGACCCTAAAAGGTACATCAATGCAAGAAACGTTACAACCAATTGGAAAAGTGGATAGGAACATGAGTACAATGAACAGGAAGGCTTGATGAGCAATTGTTTAGATTCTGATGACACTGATGTGGAATAGGTACCAAATGTTTAAGAAGAAGAAACGAGGGCAAGACTCAACTTATCCAAGAGAATTATCTAATATCGATAATCCTATTAAGCAAATGGATAAATTTTGGAAGACATTTATGTATACATTGCGCCCACTAAAGAGAAGACGAGACAAGTTGTCTTGAACTTTGATGATTTTGATTCAAATGAAACTGTGTTTGTTTTATATGATGTTCCTCCCTTGGCCACTGATGTACAGATGGAGACTCAAAAGGATGTTATGAGAGATGCCCTTATTGAAAATGCTGCCCCATCTAGCCAACTTGCAGATATTGAGGTAGTAGACACCCCTACCCAAAGTGGAGACACTAAAATGATAAGGGACGTCTTCACTCTACCAAAAAATTGTCTCTGTTCGTCCCTAGTTTTATGGGTTTTGTTTGTCTCGTTGTTTGGACTTGTTTTCCTCTATTTTTTTTATAACTGTCTCTAAAATGGCAACAAATCAAATATTTTTCTAAAACCCCTCTAGTCATTTATTGTTGATCCTAGAATAATATTTACTACAAATTAGGTTTGATTTATTGTTTTATTTGATTAAATTTGATTAGGCCTAGTTACAATGTTTTATGGATACATGCATTGAGATGTAATTTGACCTAGATTCATTTATCCATACTACAAGTTGGTGAACACATGCTCTCTTACACCCCTTAGGGTTAGATCATGCTTTCATTGTCATCAACTAGATTGCTCTAAATATTTTTCTGTTTGTTTGAAATCATTAGCCCTATCCCTTGTGTGTTACCTCTAAACCCTAGTTTGTTTTGCTTACATATCATTCAAACCCTAGGGTATTTTCAAGTTACCTAAAGTAATTGAAATCTAACAGCCCTATTGATTTTGTTGAAATTCCTTTGGTTAAATCCAGAACTTGAAAAATAAAATAGTGTCTCTCAATGGTGTTGATGTTTCTTCTATTGTTCAATTTTTTGATACAAAAGATGTTGAAATACATTTGAATGATAATGTTGTGAATGGGTCTCAAATTGATAATGCTTATGGTAGTGATCACCATGATGAAAATGATAGATATAAAACACTTGTAGTGTTTATAAAATACATCATAGCTAATTCTGAAGAAATAGATGGATGATTGTATTTCTTAAAATATGCCCAACTCCAAACCCTAGGTCAAAAGCCTCCAACTATACCAATAATCCAAGATATATATTGTAAAGTGAATAATGGATAATTGAATGCAAAAAATGTAGATGAAACTCTTAGAGGCTCACCTTTCGTGCTTCAAAATGTGGGCATTTCCAAACTTTCTTTTGCAGCCATTCCTCCTGCTGTCTCTGTTGCTTCCACTCTTGTTAATGTCTCTTACTTCTCAAAATGGTTTGATTGCTTGTCAAGTTCTTCCAAATCCTTCACTTATTCCTCAACCTTCTCTCAACACGCTTCTCAAGTTTCTTTTCTTGTTCACAATGCTTCTCAATTTGCTTCTTTGAACAATATTTATATTCCAACCTATTCTACTACAACCTCTCTTCCAATGCCTAAAGTGACCACTATAATGCAAGACTTGAGTGATGTATAAAAACAAATTAAAATCCTTTCTCAAAGGTCTCAAAATCCAAGTAACAAGGTCACTTCACATGATATTTTACTTAACCCCTTGGCTTATAAAGTTTTTGCTTACCCTCTTCCAATGACATTTGTTGCTTTAAATGTTGAAGTATTCAATGGCAAAGGAGACCCTTCCAACCATATCAAATCATTTTATGCCTCTTGTTTAGATATTGCTCACAATGATAAATTATTGACTGGGCTATTTCCTAGAAGTTTAAAACGTTATATTCTTGATTAGTTTTATGCTTTGCCAAGTGAATATGTGCATTCATTCACTCCATTGGCTGATGATGTCCTAGCTCATTTTTCAATAAACATTAGCCTGAAAGTTACCCTTGCACAAATTGCTCAGCTTAGAAAGGAACCCAATGAGACTATTAGTCTGTGCTTAGATTCAAGAGTATGGTTACAAAAAGGACACACCAATTACCTAATAGTGAAATACAACGTATATTTGCTCTCAAAGTCTGCTTTTACCTATTAAAGACAAAGTAGTCTTCAACACCTATCCATCTTTCAATGATATTTGTCGTGTGGTTAGAAACTATGAGATCAAGCTTTTAGAGGCCAACAAGCTTAAATATGGGACCAATGCCCCTACCTCTAGTGGAGCCAAATTTCAAGGTAAAACCAACTTCACAGCCAAAAGTAATGACAATGCTTTTCAACCTAAGAAAGAGGCCAAGAATGAAGTAAATGTGGTGGACCAACCACCTGATAGGCTAGTTTTATCACAACAAAGTGAACAAATACAATTTACAAGGTTGACTAAAACTCTCAAAATGTGCTTAAATGATTACATGAATGTGATACGCTTACTTTACCTCCCATTAGAGATTTGGATCCTACCTAAGAACTAAGATGCTAATGCATCATGCAATTATTATAGTCACGTGACAGTCTTCAAACAAATGTGTCACTTTGAAACATAAGATCCAAGACCTTGCTGATAACAATCAAATTCAAATAGAAAGTGTCAACAACAATTTGAATAAATCAGTAGCTCAACCTAATCAACACTTGAAAATATTTACTAGTCCTCTTCCAAATTATGTCACTCAACCTAAAGATGAAGGCAATGATAATATGATAGAACAAAGAGAACCACCTCAAGCTTCCAAAGCCCACCCATTTGATGGATTCATAGCTGTAGATAAATCAATTAAAGAGATTCCTCCAATTATACTAAATGATCACGAGATTCAAAATGACAACTATAACAATAGATCAATATTCATACGAGCTTTTATTGGTGAGCATCCACAGGAAACACATGGCATTATGATTGATGATGGTTTAATTTATAAATGTGTGCACGCAGCAAATTTATTAATAGCCTTGGCCTTTATCAAAAATATTTAGCGGGTATCACTACAATTATTATGGGATATGATGGGATCACAAGGAAACCACTTGGATGCATTATTTTACCTGTCATGGAGGGTACAAGACCGTATTAGTTTGGTTTCATGTGTTTCCAGATAATGGAACATGTGATGTCTTATTTGGAAGACATGGATTAATCAAATGTGTGTAATTCCATCAATGTTACATCAAAGCTTTAAAATTGTTCATGATGACCAAGTGATTACCATTCATAGAGATATTTATGATCATTCAAAACAAAATCAAAATTAGTTTTTACTACAAAAATACCAAAACAACAATACATCACAAGGGCTCAAACAAGTGAGCCTAAAGTTCAAGCATTTGCTGTTCCACCTACAAGGGTGTCACAACCTCCTACACCTATACAAGCAACATCACCTACTACTCTATTTTTCCAAGCTGACATTCAGATAAGATAGCGTAATATTGTACAAGGAGGTGCACCAACTAATAAGGATGATTACAATAATGATGATTATATTGATCATGATTACCAAAAAGATGACAATGTATTATATTTCTTAGACTTGTGGGAATCTACACATCTTGATCTTACTCTCAATGATATGAATGGTTCCACTAATGTTGATTATATTATTGGTTAGCCTTGCTTGCTAACCCCCTATGTTTACAGCTAAGCTATCTCTATTTCCTATGCATAGTTTGCTTTTGTTTATTGCTTTGTCTTTTGGCTTGCTTTGCCTTCCTTGCATGTTTTGGTATTCTTTGTTTCTTTTTTGGCCTATGGGTTTTGAGAACACTTGTTTCTTCTTTAGCCTTCTTCTGTGCTTGTTACCCCCTTGGGTCTCCCTCTGATTTCAAGTTCTTATAGCTCTCTTATGTATTTGCTTTGATCTGATTTAAAGTTACGACCTTCTTTCTTAGCTTTCATATGGTAGTTGTCTTTTATTTGACTTCCTTCTCTAGTTTCTTTCATTTTCTATGTGCTCCAAGTCCTTTCTTTCTATTTTTCTCCACTTCTTATGATTCCTTCTTCCTGTACATTTTCATCATTCTTCTAGCCTTTACCTTTAACTTATCGTGAAAGTTTCTTTTTGTCTATCACCTTTGCCTTTGTTTGTTGTCCTATCCCAAAAGCTTACACTAACTTCCACATGATGACAACCCATTCTATTGAGGCCACATGCACAATTTTGATGAAAGTTGTAGATTAGTAGGGATCCCTCTCCTCTCCTCTTCTTGCTTTTGCCTCCACTTTTCCTTTATGTGATTGGCTGATTTCTTTGATTTTTTAATGTTTTCTAGCTCTCCTTTGTCATTATCTTATTGAGCTCTGATTGATATTCAGCTTGGCATATCATGATTATGATGTGCACTACATGTTCATGATTATTCACCCATTGATAAAGGTTATATTGATTATATACATGCTACTGATGATATTGTCGAGATAGATAGAAGATCTACATGCAACAAGTATATACATAAGATTATGGATTCAGAATAGGCTATGGGCACCTTTCATGCTCATTGTGGGGGAATTTTGGGAGCATCTCCCGTTAGCACTTCAAGTTCAATATATTGGGATTTTTTTTGTCACATTGCACTTTCATGTTTACATATTCTGGTCTATCTCGCCTATTGCATCTACCTGCACGTGCTTGATGTTTTATATATGTTTGTCTCGTCCCTGCCTTCATTTTTGCTTTGTGTATGGTTACATGGGTACTTCACTTTTTCTATGTTGCTTTGATTCTAGAATGATTAATAAGTTTGCTTCATGTGCTTACAATTTGGCGTGCCTTCCCTATCTACTTCATCTTTGATTTGTGTTCCTTGCTTCTGTTATATACTCTATGTCACATGTTTGTGATTGTTTACGTGTGCTTTAAGTGCTTTGTTTTCTTTGCTTGTTTGACATTAATTGTTATGTATGTTATGCTGTTTACTCTACATGTGTTTAGCTTAGTCTATTTACTCTATGTGTGGCATGCTTACTATATGCTTAGTGTGTCTTCCTTGTTTGCTCCATTTATTGTGTTGTTCTATGATCGGGGCCATGATCTATATCATGCAAAACTCTCTTGTTATCCATGATCCATATCATGCTGATGTTTCTTATTTGCTTGCCTACGTTTCCATGATTCTTATCATGCCATATGTTGGGGACAAGGCTCCATGTGTGTGCTTTGCATTGATATATTTGGTGCTACACTACTTGCACTGGGGCATGATACCTTAGTGCTCCATTGATTACACTTTTCTCATGAGAGGCATAGCATTCCTATGCTTATACACTGCTCACGTGAAACCCACTAGGAGCATATTACTTATGCTTCATTGCTTGCTTGTGGCCCATGAGGGGTGTATTACTTTTGTGCTTACATTGCTTATATCCCGCCTACTGGGGGTATATTACACTTGCGCTTATAAATTGAACACACACCCATGTGGGGCAATTTATCTCTGACATAAATGCTTTCATGATGACATCTTATAATGTTCGACATTGATACTTTTATTTAATATCCTACACATGGTGCACATAATCTTTTATTTTAAGATATTTGCTTCACAGGTTAGCCCATATCTCAAAAGGGGGAGAGATTATCCATTCTTATTTCTACACCAAGGACATAGGACACTTACGCACTATTTGCTCCTCCATGTGAGGACAGTGACAAATTGATGTTTCAAGACATACACAGCTCATGATGCTTGTTCACGTCACGGGATATCTCCAAGACACTAACCTTACTATCTTTTATTTACATAAAATTTATTTAGCTTATAATTTTTATCGCTAAACATTGTACTCAATAAGAATGCAGGATTTAACACGAAATCAAGGACTTGGACTTATACAAGTGCATCCTTACATTCTCCAACCACACCAAGTGCGTCATTTCAAATTTATTTTTTTTGGATTCCAGTACACTATATTAAAAAACACTTATTTGTGCATATGTTGTTCTCTTATGGCCCACAAGGCACCTACACCATATTTCGAGATGTTGAAGGCCAACATTGGAATTGCTACCAAAAAACAGGTGTATAATTGTTTTGATCCACTCTTTGTAGAGGTTTCCAAATGCTTTGACGTGTTGGGATCAATGGACCCATCATACATGATAGTTAGAGCGATTCATCCAATATCCATGGCTGCAATATAAGGGGCTAAAGGCTCGTTTTGCAATGTTTGAAGCACTTTATTTTGAATTGAAGGTTGTAAGATAAAATTCCTATTTGCATCTATAGGGAGAGGGGGAGAGGGGTATTTGTCGGTTGGTCCCCAAATGATTTATTGTAACTGATTTACCATTTGCATGATGTGAGGTTGTATTTAAGATATTTAGCTATCAGTTGTAGCTTGCATGTGGGTCATTAGGTCCAACACTTTTAGAAGACCTTTGGTATTATCTAATTGAGGGCTTTGACTAGGGTTTGCATTAGAGGTATTAGTAGTTATATTTGCTAGGAGGTTGGGTACCATATGTGCTACCCACCAAGGATTTGACAGAGGTGGGAGGGGCATTGATGGTTGCCCCAACTTTGGAAGGAATATAGCTAACGTTGTTATCTAGATCTTTGATTTTGAAGATTTTATCGAGATCATCTCGTGCATCTTGCTCAGTCATTTTGACCATATTAAATCGAATGGCTAGTCTAGGTTGAAATTGCATCATGAGCATTACCTTCAATGGTGTTCATGGAGGGAATGAAGGAGCAACCCCTATAGAATGAGACTTGCTAGGAAAAACTTAAGAGGTGACATGTTTGAAAGAATGTTTCAAAAAAATAAATGACAAAGGAAAACATGAATATGATTCGACCAAGTGTGGGATATGATTCACGCCTAGTTCACCAATATGTATTGTGCCTTAAATAGGGCTCTACAATACAACAAGCCTCTAAATAGGTAAAAGTAGTATACTATTCTAAATCCAACACATAGGAATGTTGGTCCACAAAGTGGGACGAGGTTGTAGGCAAGTGTTGTTTGTAATGAGTCTACAAGGAAACCCTATGTATACAATCTCTACAGAGAAAGAGGGTGGAGGACCTCACTAGATCTGGGGTGTCATTAGACACTAAAGCAAGGGTATGACACTAAAGCAAGGGTTAGGGTGTCATTAGAAAGTAAAGCAAAAGATATGGTGTCATAGTAAAACAAGAGCCATTGATAATAATAATGTAGAGATAGCAATAAAGTAAATGACAACAAGCATATACTATACTATCAAATACATGAAATATACAATATCCACAAATCGACCAATATACAAAAGAAAGAGATTAGGATTAGGGATACTTACCTCAAATCAACTTGCCGATAAATTAATCTCCCCCTTGACTTTTAGCACTTTGTGAGAGATGATTGTAGTTGAAGTTAAGATAGATAGAAGAAACCCTAAGAAGGCCATAATTGGGGACTTCAACGACTTGGTATGCCTTGTTAGTGCAACTACTATTTTTGAAATCTTAAAGGCATTTATTGCTAACTCGTCTTCCTTTGGTGTAAGCTCTTTTAACCCTAAAACCGCTTCTTCTTCCTAAAGGGGAATTGCGAGTGCAGGTAGAGTGAATTGTTGTTATTTCTTATCGAGAAATGACAAAGGGAAACCTATAAATATGGTTAGGATCCCTAAAAGTCAAAACTCGGTTTTACTTGACATAATTGGCCCAGCGGATGCCATACAAAGAAATTAGAAGAAATCAAGATGTCATTAGTCGGGCCAATGACATTCGCTGTGAGCAGGCAATATAGGACGGGGGACGGAGAAAGGATTAGGAGACTAAGACAAAACCATTGATATGAAAGTGATATGAAGGTGGTAGTAAGAAGGGCGACCCGTGACACATGTCTCACGGAGTGCTAGAAACTAGCCCACCCCAATTCCACTGTATGTCAATGCATACACCTAGGGAGATTGTTGCATTGACAAGCCCTAAACAAGAAAAGTGTCAATAAAGCATTTTTAATGTATATACACAAGGTTTCTATAATAATATTTTATTATATTTTTGCTTTTACTAGAATCCAAGTTTTGTGTAATAATTTTTAACTACCTTTATCTACTACAAAGATAAGTATAACATATAAATAATAAAAATAACCTACCTTCTAAAAATAATAAATAGCATATTATTTACTTTATAAACATAAAGAATTGAAAATAGCAAAAATGCACTAGATAAAAGTTAAAAACTTGAAGTATCTTTAACTATTACAAATATAAATATAACAAATAAATAATAAAAATAACCTACCTTCTAAAAATAATAAATAACATAGTATTCATTCTATAATTATAAGGAATTGAAAATAGAAAAAAATAACCTACCTTCTAAAAATAATAAATAAAATATTATTCATTCTATAATTATAAAGAATTGAAAATAGCAAAAACACGAGATAAAAGTCAGAAGCTTAAAAAAGACATTTAAATATATATTTTTTACATTTCATCTATGGCAAATAACAAATAATAAAAAAGCCTTACTGTTAAAATATATTGAAGAATGGGATGTGATGGAAGCACTAGGAGTGGAAGGAGCAAGAGAAGCAGCATAGAAGGAGAATGGAAGGAGGATTAAAAGAAGTGCCAAGAACCGTGGCGTATTCAGATCGGGAACAAAGCAAAGACAACCATATTTGGAGTTGAACAAGCAGGCATTGGTTAGGGATTTGGAAGAAGTCCTGCATATCAACCTAGAGATCAATACCCTTCTTAGATGTAGATGAAACGAAGGCCAGACAAAATATTGGGCTGAGTTTAGACAAGAAGTACATATCGAATAATTAGGAAAATCATGATGATGCCAATAAACTTTCCAATGAGCCGCACCCATCAATAAAGGTAGTGGATCTGACAGTACACAGTCAATCCATTCAATTTGGTGATATTTTAGTCCAAGTGGCGGGAAAATCCTAATCATTCACATTGAAGATAGAATAATGGACAAAGCCAAACAAGGACCATCAAAAAAAAATCCTAATTTGTAAATTCATTGGAGTTTGGCTGTTAAAAAATTAAAGAAGTGGATAGGATAGAAATGGAAGACTTTCCCTAGACCTGATATTAGGCTCCTTGCAAAAAGCTATTTAAAATTTTCAAGTTACTTTTCAAAGCGCTGCAGATAGATACTTTGTTTTCAATGGCAGCCCCTGATTTTATTGAAATATTAGTATGTATATAAGACCCAGGCCCCACTTTTCAATCATGAAGAAGAGCTTCTTTCAGAAAGTCCCAGTTAGGGTCCGTTTCTATAAGCTCTCCCCAGAATTTTGTGATGAAGAAATCTTTTCGAAAATGGCTAGTCATATTGGGAAACTGATATGTGTGGCAGACAGCAATAAGAACAAGTTGCTCTCCACGTGTGCTACAGTTAGTGTAAAAGTCAATTTGACAAAACCAATACCACAAGCGATAATAATTTTCTCTTCCTCAGGTGTGTGGAGACATGAAGCAGATAATAAGTGTCTGCCCCCCATATGTCATAGGTGTAGGCAACTTTGGGCATAGAATCAAAAACTGTAAGCTTCATCTCAGCCCCTCTGATGCAGAAAGCTCCAAAAGTGAAGAAGCCAAAAATGGCTCTACGGTGGAGACCCAAACAGACTTCAGAGGAACAAAAAAGAAGTCTTCAAATGGAGAAATCATAATAAGTCTTTTTCAAGTAAAGAAATGGAGCAGAGGGAAGGAGATAAGAAAATGGAACCAGATCATAAGGTGAATCAAGAAAACTTAATGGATCCAAATATCAGATCTAGTAGTAGCACAAAAGAGGACACATTGAACTATTGGGATAACAAAGAGGATTAAAACCAAGGTGTATTTGAGGGAAAAAAAACCTTTGTTGAAGATGCTATTGCTAGGCGCCAAAAAGATCAAAATTACTCAATTCTTAGAGATAATTCAAATGTAGGGTAAGAGGATATCCTTGGTAATCAAACAAGCAGTTCCAATCAAGCCAATCACTAAATTTTCAAATGGGAATGTCTCAAGTCGAGCTCCCAAATGCAAAATTGAAGACTGAAAGGAATATCAATAATAGTCTCTACCACAGCTGCAAAGTTTCACCCTAATACTGAGACTTGTGGGGCAAAAGGAAAGAAACCCAATTTCACCAAGATACAAAGTAAAAAATAGATTGACTTGGACAATGGACAACAAAAAACAATTACAGACTTCATTCCAAGTGGGAGGGAGAAACCCCTCACCAAGGTGCCATGAAAACCTTAGGCTGGAATGTCAGAGGCTGGAATGTTAGGGGCTTGAATGCCTCTAGCAAATGTTATCTAATGAGACAAATCATTGAAGAGCAGAATCCGAACATGCTGTTGTTGCAAAAAACCAAAGTCAATGAAGAATAGTTTGAAGTCTTGGCTAACAACTTGTGGAAGAAAGTAGCCTGGGAAATTGTGAAAGTTGTAAGAAGTTCAAGAGGCCTTGTGGTTATGTGGAATCGAAGAGCTTATAGGCATTTAATGGTATCTAAATCCCCAAATTGTTTTTGACTTATTCATGAAAAAATCGAGAGGAAAATTTAACTTCGCCATAGCAAAAGTCTATGTTCCAATGAGGACTGATGATAAGAAATGGTGATGGGAGAACCTGGAGAATTTCTGACGAGCCTATTCCTAGGTAGAATGGGTTGCTGGAAGTGATTTTAACTTCATGCTCAGAGATAGGGGAAAAAAAGGGGGCAGAACTCAAGTATCCCAGAGTACCATAGATTTGAATGCCTTCTGTCTAAATTGTGCTCTCAATGATGTGGATCCCAAGGATGGCTCGTTTACTTGGAATAACCAAAGACAGGTGGAGAAATATTGGAGAAGTTAGATAAATTCCTGATTAGCTCTGGCCAGTTACTTTGCAACTAGAAAAGACTACAAACCTCATGGCATTCCCTTTAAGATGGAGCTCATGTGGTTTCAGGTTCCATCCTTTGAAGAAAATCTAAGACACCAGTGGACGATTTTGAAGATGGGTTCAAAAAGATTCACTATAGCTCAAAACTTAAGAATGCCAAGAAAGAAGTCAAAATCAAGAATAAGACACAGCTTGGAATTTGGAAATATATTTTAGAAAAAAGAGGCTATCTTTGAAGAGCTAGGGACAATTCAAAGAAGAATAGCAAAAGCAGGATTGAATTAAAAGATAGTAGGGTGCTGACTATAGATAGAGATAGTTGCCCTCTATCGTGTATATAGTAGAGTAGGCGGCTGCCTATATATCTATAATTATATCTCTCACGATGTGACACTCAGGCTCACACCTTTCAACACATATATAGAGATGGGCAGTCAGGTCGATTGCGCATAAGCAACTAGATCAGATCTATATCTAGGGGAAGTAGGAAAAAGAAAAAAAACAAATCTGCAACAAGTTCTCAGAATGGAAGACTTACATTGGAAGCAGAAATGAAGGGTCAACTGGCTAAAAGATGGTGACAGAAATACTAAATTCTTTCACCTATCCAATGTGGTGAGAAGGAGCAGCATAAAATTGAAAAAACTGTCCTGACATAGGGCCAAGCAGTAATTAATAATGATACGATTTGATTGGAAACAGCCAAGGCAACAAACACGGGCAAGCAAGGCAAGCAATGGAAAGAAAACAAAATAAGAATTAAGATTTAAAGAACTCTACTACTACTAGCTTAGACCCATATGAACCTGGACCTCACATTCGCCAATAGGCACCAATCTGAATGTTTTCGCACCTATTTAGCAAACATCAAACCTGTGTTCATAAGGATCTGAATAAATGCATGTACATGTTTGTGTATGACCTATTATATGGCTAGCAGTCACTCCGCATTGGCTGATGGAAAAGATTAAATAATGTCTCTTACAAGTGACCAAATGTGCTTTTCGCAAATTTGCTCAACATTAATGTCTAGGTATGCATTAATAGTTAGTCAGTTTTAAGTTCAATTTAGTCAAAATCATTATGATATGAGCTTTAACAGATTGCAGTATGAAACCAAAATATATAAGATAGATTGCTATTTCCATTTACCTTAAACTAATTTCCTGTAAACTTCCTATGCAAAGTGGGCCTAAGAACACATGTCCACAATCACTAATAGTATCTGATACTACGCAATGGATTCTACCATTTCCTTAAGCTCAAATCCTAACAAAATCACTTGTGAGGCAAACTACATTTTAGGCTTAGAGTATGGCATCCGCTTCCTCATACATGGCTAATCAGCTGAATTTTTCAGTCTGGCTTCTGCTTCCTTCATATATGGCTAATTAACTGACAGCATCTACTGTTTAAAGTCTTCTAAGCCATAGTCCAAGACTTGGATGATTAACCCAACGTTGAACTCATACCAAAACTCAGTATCGGAAGACAAAAGAGTAAGCCACTTAGAAACTCCCACTCCTGGTAATAACTGTGAGGCAGAGATAACTCTAGCATAAGTACATTCTTATATTCCCCTCCATAAGCAAATATGAGTTTTGAACCTTGAATAAGAATTGGAAATGAAGAAAAGAAGAATACCATGACAAAAATGATCATTTAATGTTAAATATTATTGGAAGGCTCAACAACAGTGAGAATATACATGTAGAGTCTGTAATAATTTAAAGGTTAGTGCAGTGGTAGTGTCTTCCAAACAACAGAAAAAATCAAACTATTTTGTACCCATGGTGCAATTGAATAGAAATCAGGATGCTGCCAGTGGTAGACAAATGCCTAGAGGAGACAATGAAGATGAAATTCAAATGGTTCATCTGGCCATTAATAAACTAAGTCAAGAATGCAATCTCGAGTCTAATGAAAATCAGAATTTTTGTAACTTACTTTCACAGGAAAACACGTCGAGCATGAAAATAGAAACAAGACTAATTAACTTTACACTAAAAACACTTATAGCCGATGAATTTTGTTACTAGTATTGGATATATTAACAAAGATCTAGCCGGTACTCAACGATTAGTGAAAAATATGATGGGATTACTCGAACACCACTTGGAGGCACTACCTTACCTATCGCAGTGGTTCCTAAGAACATATTAGTTTGGTTTCATGTATTACCAAATAATGGGGCATGTGACGAAATACTTGGAAGATCATGGCTACTTATGACCCTCCTCCACAAGTTCAACCTAAATCGTTGCCTAAAGAACAACCATAAAAGCTACTAATCCTGAAACATCAAATCAAAACACCAAAAGTTCAAGTAGTAACCCATCCTTGTACCAAAGTAATATTATAAAAACCTCTTGTACCTATTAAAGATAAAGCACCTACAAAGAATACAATTTGTCAAATAAATCGTCTGGATATTTAATATCATTGAGCATGGTTTATAGCAGCTGGTAATGTATAAATCCATCGGAATGTCAGGTAAAAGGAATCCACAAGTCGCCCCACATTTGTTTATTGCATCCATCAATTAGGGGAAGGGTAAATGGGTTTCCATTATTGACTTCACTGTCAAAATCGTGACATGCTAATGACATTAATTGTCCAATTAACAAATCAAAAACAAAAGCACAGGCAAAGGCGGTTGTCCAAAACCTATATTTTTTAAATATTAGTGAGATACTCGACGTTGAGATTTTTGAGATTTGAGAATGGATACTTACTTGAGAGCTAGTGAGCAGGGTGAGAACCCCCGCCACAAGGATCGCTTGCATTATGTTGTCAGCTTCTCTCACTGAATGAACATAGCCATACGCACCCCCGTCCCACTTGCTTACCCTGCACGGAGCACAGTATGAACGCAACGCTCAGATGTGAGTCTGTTTTACTTATTTATGTCGGACTTAAGTCCCACGCTTTCACACTTATTAAAAAATATGTTCAATTGACGCTCTGGTTTTGGTCACAGTGCCCTCAATGTTCATCACGCTCCACACTGATGGGATTATGGTAGTAAAACTCGTTTCAGGGCGGAAAAAAAATAGAGAATAAGAAGAAAGGTCGTTTTTTCCAAAGAAATCGCTATATGGGAAAAACAAAAGGAGAGGAGGTGGAAAAAACTTAAAAGCATTTCAATTGCATAGAGAATAGATACAAATTATTTGAGGAAGATAAATAAGATATTATGTTATTAAAATTAAAATTATTTAATTATTTTTTTCGTTAATTTTTATATTATTTAATTTTATTATATTTGTATCTTAAAATGTATACAATAATCATTTACAAAGGAACAAAAAAAGGAGGGAGTTAAGGGTAAGGAAGAAGATTAAGAATTAGCAAGTCTAGGTGTTGAAGTTCTAAGCTTAGAGACTCTTGATTTGAGAGATGATTTTAGTATTGTATCCAGTGTTTTCTAATAAATTGAAGAAGAAGAAGAAGAAGAAGATATTTTAATGTTCATAAGGTTAAATAAATAGCCTAGAAGATATTTGAAGTAAGTTGTGTTATAAATAAGTTCATCATTATTTTTCAAATTTTAGGTCAATCTTGTTAAGGTGAATCAGTTGATTTTTCTTGATAACCCCCAAAATTATCAAAAAGAATGCATATGTTAGTGTCTTTGAAGAATAATATTTTACGAGAATATATATAAACTTTCCATATGAATTGAAAAATAAAAATGCAAAATTTTTTAACCTTGAGCTTGCTTCATCTTTAGACGAAGATTATAGTGGACAAACATTGAATCATCTGTTCATTCTTAATTGAGTTGATTGCATTTTTTGGAATACATATGCTCACACACACTCCAACTATGCTCGCAAATGGATGAACTACATCTCTAACCTAAAAGGTGCATTATTATCCATCAAAGGTATTTGGTTTATTTGCGAAAGAAATCTCACCATTATGTTGCAAAAACATATTTTATCAACATTGTAACATACACAATTCAGTCAAAATTTAACACTTTCACTATACATATGTAAAAAAAATTGCTGTTAAGTTTGAAGGTCTTTCTTCCTATGATGGTTGCCCTGCTAGAGAAGAAACCCATTGTCTGCTTGTATATCATCAACTCCTCCATAATTGCCTAAAACTTCCTCCAATTAGGAAACATTTTCTTCATGTACTTAAATAGGCCCTTTATGACCTCTGCATCATCTTGAAATGAACTGTTAAAGAATAATGTTAGATTCAAAAAATGTCTAGCTACATGGAGGAGAGAATGCATTAATCGTTTTCATATTTTATCAACTATCTATCATAATGACATGTACTTGGCCCTATTATTCTTCAATTTGTTCATGCTAACATCTTTAACCTTAGCTATTACCTCATACAAATAATCCATAGGGGATTTATCCCCATCGATGAGTCTCGAAATTGGAACTAGAGGCTCAAAAAATAACACAATTTGTTCTGCCTCTTCCCAAAAAAATAATGAAAAAGCAGTCGACCACCATTTTACCCTCCATATGTTTCACAAAGAGGATTCCACCCACTCAATTAAAACAAACATTTATTTTAAATTCATTTGTTGTTGGCAAAGAGTCTACAACACAAGAAAGTGGATTGCAAACCTTGTCACCCTTAATGGAAAAAATTAATTTCCATCTATTAATGTGTGCACAATATTGAGCACCCTTGTATAATTATATATGAACTTGGTGATTGTGCGAACCTTTTGCAAAACTTCTTTTATCCATGAAATTTTGTTTATGTCTTCAAGGTCAATTCAAGATAATATGTCACACATGCAATCCAAAATACAGTTCCATATTTGTCCATAAGAAGCCTCCCACCGCCCATACACGCAACAATATTATATGTAATTAATTGGACCATATTTTATAGACCCACCTCAATCACAACTTCATCAAATAGATGAAAGAGTGTCTCTCTTAATTTTATCATATTAGATGCATCGACACTCTTTAAAAAAATTATATCGATGTCACATGACACAAGGAAGTTGATGAATGTGTGGCTTCTTCTATCTATCCATCCATCGAAGATGATAGAGCACCCTAGTTTTTATCATTACTTACAATGTTTTAAAAGAACGTCATTCACATGTTGTACAACATCTTTCAATAAATTTGTTTGTAAAGCTTCGTATGATAGAGTTGTGAACCTAAGACTTGTAACTGTAATTGCATCCACCATACTTTAACAGTATGTAGCTTTGACCATATTAAATGACAAGCTAGAAAAGTATAAAATGTTGGAGATTACTTTCTTTGTTTATTCGTGAACATTTTTTTTCAACTTGTACTCCCTGGTGTGGTTTGTATACTAGGTGTAGTGTGAGGGCTAAAAAAGGCATGGATGTTTCTCTGCTTGTGTTTGGCCCATAAGGTACTAATTCATAAGTAGATTGATACCTTATCTCCTTTCATTTTTCATGTTATATTGATGGCCCTAGTTTGTCATTAAATAGATCATCCCTTACATTTGAAGAGTTAGATCCCACATTCGTACTTGTCCTTGCCCTTTTGGCCTTCAACTCTATATATGTCTGCAATGTTGTTATACCATGAATGGTGACATCTATAGGACATGTATTAGTGCAAGATGAAGCTTCATGCCCTCATTATCTCATCAAATCCACTTGAAGCGATATATGCCTCTATTGCATACATGTCCACAAAAATTTCATTTAATCCTAGTTGTGCATTCAATTTTCATGCCATAGGTCCATGCAAAAAAAATATCAAAAGACATGATGATCAAATCTACAATATGATTTTAAAAATAGGAGCTAAAATGTTTTTAAGGTGACCAATTTTAACCCGATCTTCTTGCTTTGCCTCAGAATTATCGCTTTATCTAGATTATCCCTCAAAAATATTTGAAAATGACCCAAAAACTATTTTTTGTTAAATATAGCCCAAAAAATGTTTTTTTTACAAAAATCATGTATAAACTATGATTTTTAGTGATAAAATGCATTTTATAAGAAAGTTGCAATTTTCTTAATTTTTGGCGATTTTTATAGCGTTGACCATTTTGACTGTATAAATCACAAGTTTTGGGTTGAAAAAAATGTTTTGTGTCGGATATAGAAATTTATTGTGATTAAATCATGCATTTAGTAACTATGGGAAAGACTAAAACAAGAAGGATATAGGGATCCAATAACCCAAATCAATATGACAAGGAACAATTTACTAAAAGAAATAACCCTGCCTAGAGATCTTTGAGCGAATATACGGAATAATATGTGGTCCCATAAATTGATAGGTCCAATGACCATAATTAAAATTATTTCATTTCTTAAGGCACCCCTTCAACATCAGTGTAATTATATTTACTTGATAGATAGAGAAAGAGGGGCACTTTATGACTACTTATTATGCAAAGGCATTTCTCTACCCTTCTCAACTTTGTTTCATTGTACGTAAACAAGTTAGAGGGGTGGATAAACAAAGTTGGAGGTAGGGGGTTCACCTAACTAGCTATGTGGGAATGTTACTTCTTGATACAAATGATCTTACCTTAATGGCCAAAACAACATATAGCTATAGAGAACACTTAAGGGCTTTAGAATTGTTTTGTCAAGAGGTAGGGATGTGTTTTTTTATTTTTAGTGCTTATCAATGAAAACAAGGCAAAGTGGTTGCTCAAGGAAGATCCAATATTTAACAATGTAAAACAACAATTCAAATTTGTCCTATTGATTGAAAAATAACAAATATTGAAAAGGAAAATGTTAAATTGACAATTAAACATGCAAAAAGACAAAAGACTATGTAAAAATCACATCTTAATGATTTTTGGAATCATAAATGCATATTGGCATTGTGTAGGCTTGTATTTGTCTATGTTTCAAATTTGTAATGTTGATTGTGCAAGGGTGGGATCGACACATACATCATTTGGGCCCTAGACAGGGTCAACACTAACATGTTTTGAACATCATTCTCGTCTTTTTTCATTGTTCATGTCACACACTCACTTTCATATTACAATTTTTTTAATCTATGTCCAAAACTAGATGTCATTCATGTTTGTAATTGTGCTCTTTAATCAGATGGGCAGTAATACATAACTGATGTCTTCTTTCTTCTTGACTTAGCTTGCCATCAACTCACAACAAATCAAATTAATGGGTCAAGTAAACTAAAAGGAGTTATAGCTATAAATCTCGTATGGTGGAATCAAACCTCAAGAAGTTATGTGTAGTGTGAACACAATCTTGTACAAGTGTTTTGTTCCTTCTCTTCCTAGATGTGAAGATGCAACTACATACAACTCGCCTACGACCTCATTTTGGTATAAGAAGGTGATGCAAAAGATTAATCCATCGTAAGTTTGGTAATGGATATGTCAAGGGATTTCATTAACTTTAATTATGGTTTAGGATGACCAATACTTGATTTATGTCTTTATCCCCCTTTTTACTCACATGTTTAAATGGCTAAGAATGACTTGTTATAAACTAAATGCTCTGAGACATAATTCACACTTATGCAAAATTTATAAAATAGTAATAAGTGACAATCAAGGCATATAGAGAGTAATGAAAGTCAAAGAAACCCAAAAAATGAAGGAGTATAAGAACGATGGGCTTGCCATTCACACTGTAGAGTAAAAAATACTCTACATTTTATTTTGATTTTCAGTTGCACACTCCAAGTTATGTCCCTACGCATTTTGGTTCAAGACAGTGAAGTTTTTTTGACTCAAAATGCTGGCTCGAATTTCTTTTCGCCTAAATTTTGTCTAAATATCAAAGTCGCGCAAAAGCTACCAAGTGTCATCGACTGAGGTGCATTTCATAATTTCTATAAGTTGTTCAGAATGTGCCACATGTCCCATCGTAACTCAATAGAGCGCGACAAGTGTCAGCATCCGCATCTCATGTTTCTTATACGTTTCAAAAGCCTACTTCAATTAACTTCTCTCAGGGTCAAGCGAAAGATGCCAAGTGGCAAATGCTGAAGGTCTCAAAATGTTTTTCCAAAAGCAACGGAAGCCGCCATGTGCCCTAGCTAAAAGCAGCAAAAGCTGCCAAGTATCAGCATCTGTTGTTTCTTCATTTTGTTTCGTTGATTGAGTAAAGATTGTGGTGGGCCCTGGATTTTTATTTTTGAGGCAAGTGGGAGCTGCCAAGTGTCACCGTTTGTGTAAATCTAAAATGAGGCCCGAGTGTTTCTATAGTATAGCTAAATTGACGCAGAGACTGACACATGTCACCTTCCGTAGGTTTCTCAAAAGGTAGCTAAAGAAAGTGGACACTGCCACGTGTCCCTTGTTAAAGATGCGCAGAAGTGCCACCTGTCTCCGTTCTCCTTTTGAAGTTGCTCGAGCGAGAAGTGTTGTGGGTCCCATTTTCTATAAGTGGTTAAAGTTTTGAAGAAGCAGAGGATGACAGATGTCAAAGACAGAATAACCCTGATACAAAGACACAGTAAAGAGTATAATGCAGCAGAAAGTGCCGTGTGTTTTTGATAAGTGTTGTAGAAGCTGCCAAGTGTCATTTTTTGGTGTCTCTTGAATAATGAGAAGGTTTTCAAGTAGAGTAAGCAAAGCACGCTGAGAGTCCCAGTTCAGTTAGAGTTCAGTTAAACCGTTGAATGGAGAACGTGCGGGCAATATAGAGCTAGTCTGATGCTATAAATATGAGTACAGAGATCATGAGAAAAGATCATCATCAGGAGGAGAAGAGGAAGAGAGAATTTTGGACTTTATTGCTATGGCTAGTAATATCATTTGCCTTTGTTATATTTTCTTCAGTTAGAAATTTTGTATAACTGTGCATGTTTCTGTGCCTTTTATGTAATTGGAAAATTAAGAAGACTGAACTCTGTGCCTTTGTTGACATTTTATGTGTTATTGCAAAAATAGTCTAAGTTATGAGCCTTTGATTCTAATGTTTTCATCTTTTACATTGATCATGCATTGATTGCTCTTTAATGTAATTAAATCCCGAAGATAGCTTCATTGTGCTTAGAATTAAGGGTCAAATTAAATTCAGGCGCATCACCTTAGAGTTTCTTTCATTGCATTTGTGTTTCTGTTTAATTCCTATCTTTTTTTCCCCAAAATACTTTTGATATAAAGAAGAGCTAGCTTCTTTAAAATTTGGAGGTCGTTTCAGGTCTCAAGTCCCACATTCCTGAAACTTCCCATTGTTGGTGTTGGAGACAGCCCAATTTTAAGCATCAACAGTTTTTGGCACGCTCGGTGGGATACCAACCAACACTTTTTTGAAGTTTCTTTCAAGAAAGATGTATACAGAGAGCTACAAGGAGTCAAAGCTATGGACCAGCAACACGATCTCAATCTTCTGTTGCCACTGATTATTTGAAAGAATCAAAGCCATCAAGAAATCACCGTTTGGTATGTATAATTTTGTTACTCAGAACTATGGGTCTTATGCCCCTTCATATATTTTTAATCAAGCTCAGGTGGCTCATGGAATCGCCTCAAGCAACAAGGATGCATATGGTTATGAGTTTTTCCCTTCACAGGTCCAATATGACCAGTCTCACCCTTGTCATGGGTTATATCAGTCTTATGCTCAGTCCTCCCAATATGTCACATCTCATACTCAACCTAATCTCATTTCCACCTTCAAACAAGCACTGCTGAGATATGAAAAGCATGTATTAGAGCTTGACAATAGAAGGGAATGCAGCCAAGAAATCCCTGATCATGTCGTCCATCAAGTAAGAAATGCAGTAGACTGGTTAAAAGTGAATGTGCTCCTATTGAAAGAGCAAATTGGCAAAGGCTTACATATGAGATGTCGGATGTGAGTGGCTTGATTGCATATTTGGAAGAGAAACTGAATATTCATGAGAGGCAGCCTTACCAAGTCTATCAACCTGAATATCCACTGCCCCAAGTTTCATATCAGACATACGCAGCCCCTACTCATGAGCCAAGTTGAGCATGTCAAGATCCTTTCCCCAATCATGTTGAGGAAAGTTCTGAAATAGTGAGTCTGGAGTTTAAGGCTAATCTTGATAAACAAATTGAATTGGCAAATCTTCAAAAGCAACAATCTATGTTGGCAACAAGGGAAGTGGAATCCAAACCCTGATTTCCCCCTCACCTTACAACCCCGTCTTTCCAAGGGAAAAGTTCTAAACCTAAGGTCATGAGTTGGAAACAAACAATGGAATCATGGGTCAGAAGGGAATAAGAGAAAAGTTTTGCTCAAAACCTTGAAGAAGTCGAGGCTGCTCTTACTCATAGTGATGATCAAGCAGAAGATCCTACATTTGAACACACCCCATCTACACCCCTCCAAGAGAGTTATCAAGCTACATCTGATATAGATGAAGTGATGGCCAAATGGAAAGAGGAGAATCATTTGATTCTAGCTCAAGAATTATCTCCTCTTCCGCATATGTATAACCATTAGTCTTCCACTTCATTCCTTTTCAAAGAGGAATATTTTTTGGAGGAAGCAAGTAAGGAGGAGTGTGCTCAGTTCATGGCTGGTCAGGAAGATTTCATGAGTGCAGATGAGAAGGAGATCACCATAGGTGCACCCTTTGATGAACAAGAGGAAAAGTCGCAAGCTTTTGCCTCTATCTCTAATGAGGAAGAGATAATTTCTGACCCTTTTCTCACTTTGCAAGATGATATTATAAAAGATGGACACTTCCTTGATCATGTTTTGAACGACTTGTTTGAAGTCATTGGGGCAGGTTACACTATTCTTCAAGAAGGTTGTGAGTTGGCTGCAAGTGAAGAAGGCAGCATTGAGACTCAAATAAATATGCAAAATTGTTGCAAACTGTCAGGCTTGTCCTTTTAAGAGGTTGGTAAATCTGAAGATAATATTTTTGAAGTCATCAAAGAGGATGATCATGAAATGGAATCTGAGCATGAGGTAAAAGGAGATAAGCCAAAAAATGATGTATATCAAAAGACACAGGATGATGAGCCAACAACCATTGATTTCTTGATGAGACATGACAGCATAAAGAACCAACATTCGACAAGATTTAAAGAACAATAAGAGTATGTATATGTTGGGGACATGTTTGACTCTAATCCAATCGGATGCAGGCCAATTAAGGTGGAAAACAAGAAGAGCAAGTCACCAGAACTTCATCCCATTCAGCCACTTGTCTGGCACCATAAGTCTTCTCGCCATGAAGGATACTTCAGAAATCTTCCCTTTGATCTAGGAGGTAGGCAAATATACCTGGTTAGTTGTATCATAGTTAGATAGTTTCCTTTTCTTTGTTGCTCTATTTTCCCATTTTTCTTTCCCACTTTTTCTTTTAAATAAGTGTTCTTTGAACACGTGTCCATGGCTCAGAGTCTTTTCAAAAAAAATTTAAAACTCTCGACCCATTAAATCTCTCCCAAATCCTTAAATTCCCCAAGGTACCTTGCGCAACTACTTTCATGACGTGTCTGACTCATTGTCCTACATAGATTCTATAAGATTTGCTAATGGTTATCTAGTTTTAATGCCATTTTTGAGACTTGATGGGTCATTAAATACCCTATAACAAGAGTTAAAGCCTTAAAGTGTCTCAAACATTCTTGCATCTGCTAGAAAATCCCTGTTACCTGCATTTTCAGTTCATAGCCAACCTGCTTAATGAAAGTGCCTTCCTTATTGTAAAGGTCCATACCTGTTACCACAGTTCACTACTTCCAAGTATAGATATGGAGGGAGCACAGTCTTCGCAATAAGGGTCTAGGACATACAAATCCATTGATAAGTTTCTCACAAGCAAATCATATGCTTTGGCCCCTGCACAACCCCTAAAGACCTATCCGTGGACTAGAGTCCCTGAAGTCAGTTATGCAAACAACCCAACAAACGTGAAAGATTTTGCAGATGGAATCATGGACCAATTCTTCAAAAGCCTAGCAAAACTCTAAGAGAAGGAGCACATCAAAGATGTCTTCAGAAGGCCAAGGTTGGACAATACGAAACATTCGCAATGAGGATATGGACTTCCCAGCTGGCACAATTCATTGTCCCAGGTGTGCATCTGTGCCCTGATTTAGTTGAAATATGCACCAAATTGTTTCATGCTCTCTCAAATACCATACAACAGGGTCCATTCACGGTGCAGATTACACCAAAGGCTATCAGAGAGATGTTGGCCATGTATCATGACAAGACAACCATGTTTCCCACCATTGCTAAAATGCAAAAAATGTGGGCAAATGTCAATACTCAATTGAGGTTTCTGAAATTAGAATTGTAATTAGGTGATGATGATACCACTGTGTTGACACTGCCAATAGCAAGAGTACAATTTGCACAAGCTAGTCAAGATGCACTTTCCATGATGGCTGTTATTTTTGGAATGAAATAAGATACAACTGTATATCAAGAACAAATGGCCATCCTTTTTAGATTGAAAATTATTGACAAGACTTAGGAGTATCGACTTGATTTCTCTGAGCAGATTGCATATTCAATGGTTGAACAACTCGCCCAGTTTAAATCTAAAGGGGTTTTCAGGTATTCCTCTTATCTATTTCATCTCATGTTGTATCAAAATTCTAGCATCTTTTCCCAACACATGCATCTAAATATGTATGACCCAAGCTTCGGTCTACATAGGACCATTCCTGTGTCTGCATGGACACATATCTTGTCCAAAACCAGTGACCCATATGAATTTTGGGAACTTTTTGTTGCCCTTGCTTTTTGTCATTTGAGCCCAGAGTTGGTTGTAAATAGAATGACTCCAAGTGTCTCAGGGCTTATGACCAATTGCACTATTCCTTATGATTACTTTTTTGGATCCCATCATACTATTATTAGAGTTCATGGTTTTCGTGGGGAGCCAGTGTTGCTACCTAAGATTTTGACCCTTAGGTTAGCATTCTTAGAGGTCACCAGGCAGGTGTCTATGGTAGATAATGAATATGGCTCTAGGAAGAAAAAGAGGAAAATGTATGATGTTTCATGGGTAACAAACAACATGGCCCTAGAGGTCAGAGATGCTGAGATCGTGTTGCTGAGAAAGCTAGCCTTCCTGGGTTTCTCTCTAATTGAAGATAAATGGGTATATGACCCAAATGGTTTCATAACTTCATGGATCAGGACTAATAGGGTTGCTGCCAGAATTGTGCATGAGGGCCATCCCTTTTGCGAAAACAAGAAAAATCCTAGGGAAGATATTCCTAATTTTTATGTTGAATTTACGGATTTGCCCCTTCAACAACACAGACCATGGGAAACTTTTTATGTTAAGCAAAGGGATTTTGACCCTAAAATCATAATGACTTCTGGTTTAAGAAGAGCATTAAAGAATAAAGACTGAAACGTTGAGAAAATAGAAGCCTATTGGAAATATAGGCAAGAGATTTGTAAGACAACTCACTCTTTTGGAAATGTGGATTCAGATGAGAAATGGGAGGAACTATGGGATGAATGTCATCTGTCTCTTATTTTTAGCCCTGATACAAGCAATTTGCAGACACAGAGTGGAGAGCTAGAAGCCAGAGCAGAATCCAGTTAAACATCGCAGGCCCCAGGGCAAACCTCAACGGCACTCGCTGTAACTATTTGGCCCCAATCTCTCAGTACCATTAAAAAACAAAAGAGTGTGGTATCTTTTGAGAATCCACCAAAAGCTTCTCCATCAGCGTCAGTCCTTGAGGTTCCTAGATCTACACAAGCACCACTAGCAGCAGTGGTAAATGTTGAAGAGAAGGGAGCATAGCCAGAAGAAGAAACACCAAGGAAACATAAGAGGCTGAGGTTCCAACTTGATTTAGAGGAGAGGGTAGAACCCTCACAACACCAAACATAGAGTACTTTGGTTGCTCTTCAGGTAAGTACTGTTTCTCCTCCTTTTCAATCTCTCTCTTCTCTTATAGGGGTGATGATTCCATTAGGCCAAATAATGTCCCATGCCACCTCCGATGTGCCCATTTCTCATTTTACCCTGCTTATCCATACTCAAGCTACATCATTGCCTCGCTTTTCCCCCTCTATTCTCAAGAAATTACCTCCTTAGATTTCCCCTAGCCAACATATCGCTATTCCATATGGCTTGCCACAAGGTTATCCTTTTGCAGGTGGGCACATTGCCTCTCCTTCTACCTTCCAAACTCAAGCAGATGCTGTTAGGAAGGCAAGGGAAGCCCGAATGGAGAAAAAGAGGATCAAAGATGATAAAGCCTTGGCTACACCACATCTGAGGTCAGAATTTGACCCAATCCAGTAGCAACTAACGGTGACCCATTTGTCACCGAATATAGTCAAGGTAGATGAGCAGATGCAGCTTGAAGATTACACAATGAATGCAGTGGCTATAGACATGTCCCTTTTCAAACCACAAGATAGTGTCGAACTACTAAATGAATCCACTTCTACAATAGCTGAAGATTATTTGAAAATATCAAAGAAGCTACAAAAGATGGAGGCTAACCTAGCCCAAGAGAAGGCAAACTGTAGCAGTTTAACTACAGAAATCAATACAAAGAATAATGAAATAGAGAGTCTAAATAAACAGTTGCAAGATACTATTTCTCTTCAGACTCATAAGGGTATTCAGGGCCAAAATGATTCTTTGAAAGTAGGGCTAATGCAGGTGAAAGATGCAGTGACAACTTTAAGGCGAGAAAGGTAGCATTTCAAAAAAAATGTGAGGAAAGCCTACTACAGGTTACTCAACTTCAACAGAAGCTGCTGAATGAGCAGAATCATACCGCTGCTATACAGGCCCAACTTCAAGCAGAGTGACAAATGACAAAACAATTGACACTTGAGTTTGCTAATAGGCCAAAGAATGTAGGGGTTTTGAATCTGGTTAAGGAGCTTTATGAATCAATATGGAAAAGAATCTTTGAGAAGATTATTCAACTCAAACCTTCTCTAACCTTTCTGCTAAATGCAAAGAAATTATTTGAAAGGGTGGAGACTTCAGTTGAAGACACTCTGTCTACTGCCTTTTTGGGTGAATATTTTGTTGACCAACTAATTGGTGAGCAAAATAGTTCCTATCACCATAGCATAGAGAGATTGGTCGTCCATGTGTGCAGTTTTACTACATCAATAGGGGACAAATCTCTCCTCTCATCAAGGGGAGGTTCCCTATTAAATATACGGAGGCTATATACTATATATATAAGTAGAAAGTAAGACACAAAGGTGGGATAAACCATCCATCTCTCTTTTTTCAGAGATGATGTTAACAAACAGAGGAGAAATCTTGGGTGATTGGTGAAGGTACTTATCTTATTTCAAAAGTAACATTCAACCAAGAGCTAGATCCCTTTTTGAATAGTAGAAATCTTGGTGAAGCGACAGAAGGCACTTCTCTTCTTTCTGAAGTGCTTGTTCTTATAAACAACAGGAATCTTTCTAGTAAGATAAGTAACAGGGTGCCAAGGGCGTAGTAACCAGCAATCTAAGATCTAACACAAAGTCTCCACCTTGACTGCCCAAGAGTGAGATACGAAAGACAATGAGGGCGCAAAGTCGTCCCAAGGTCCTTTACATAGAAATAAAAAATAAACACACACTAAAGATAACTATGGCAACACAAAGTCTTCCCACAGTTGGCTTTAGAACACTTTCCTTATTAATTTCACTAATTTTGCTTGCCAAATTAAATAAACAAGAACACATTCAGAAGACAGACATAAGAATAATATTCTAAAATGATACAAGCCAAAACAGCAGAAAGTCTGCAAACAACTTGCATTTTCATTCAGATAAAATGAAATGAAATACAATCTGAGCTCAAAGTCTCAGTATTCGCCTTTCAATTGGGCAGAGTTTCACTTCTGTATTAGGAGGATCTCCTTAAAATAATAAAAGAGATTACAATATATAGCCACCAAGTAAGGTTTGGCGCTCTCTCCCATGGGACGGCCCATGCTGCAGTCAACGCCTTCAATGCGCCTTCAGTTTTGTCTAGAGGGACCATGATGGGAACAGTGCATTGCCATAACTATGGCATGTCCATTCCTCTAATATGTCTCTTCTTGGTATAAACTAGCTGGTCCTTTTCCTGATGTCTGCACAGTTGTCCAATTTGTCTTTACTTTATGGAAGAAAAATAGGTTGCGTCCTTGATTTGGTGCGCTCAGAAGTCTACTTGATCCACTGTTTCACCTACTAAAAATAACTCTTTTGAAAATATTTCTGGTCCTTTGGTCTCGCTCCTCTCTCCCCTGTAGCAATTTAAGTCTTCAAGCTCTCTTTTCAACCAGTTGTTTGGTTCTTCCCTTTGGTATTTTGGCCTTTAAATGCATTCGAGTCCGTCATCCTCCTTAGCAATTCCTTCATGTCTTTCCCGTTTGCTTTGGCCACTTTCTGCTAATCTCAACAAGTGACACGTGGCATGTTTAGCTTACTTTATCAACTCGCCTGGGACCCACCATAGTCTTTACGAAATGAAAGGGCGAGACCGTGGATGTTAACACTTGGCGGCTTTCGTCGATCTTTTCAAGGGACACGTGGCATGTTTTGCGTAATCTAGCAATCACACGGATGATGACACTTAGAGCGCTCTGCTCTCAAGATTTTTCCTTTGGTCAGGCTTATTTCCTTTGAAAAAAAATCTAAAGGAATTTCTTCGGGCTTTGCCTTGGTCATTTTCATGTGGAAAATACTTTCGAAAGAATTCTAACGGCTCTTTCACTTAATAATTTTCTTCGAACAAAAATTCCGAAGGAAATGTTCCCTGTCGGCGTTTGAAGAAATCTAAAGGAATTATATCTTTTTTGTCTTCTCTTTGACCCTTGAATTGATGTTGCCTGCCCTTCGCAAGGGCACTTGCCTCTAGTTCATTGCCCTTCACAAGGGCATTTGTTCCTTTGGCTTTGGGGTAGCCCCTTGAACCTGTCCATTGAACCATGTTGATTGAACCAACTTTGGTTCAACGGTTCAATGGTTCAATCGGTTCATTCTTCATTATTTAGACAAGTCTTTTTTGATCTTTTGAACTAAGCATGTTAAACCAATTGGTCATTGAACCCGTTGAACCAAAATGGTCTAAGGTTCAACGGTTCAACGGTTCAAGCCTTTGTTTTTTCACCAAGTGTTGAGAGCTTGTTTCTTTCTTGCAGAGTCTATAGAAGCCACCTTGCAGAGTCCATAGAAATGAGTTCATAGATCTAGGGGAGTTTGTAGATGTGAGAAACTGACCTACACAGTCCGTAGATTTGAGCTTGCCTACAGAGTTCATAGAAGCCAAGTTCATAATTTCTCCAACTTTGAAAGAGTCTATAGAAATCTAGCTTATAGAGTCCATAAAAACCATCTGTGAAGTTCATAGTTCCAAGCCTGCAGAGTCCGTAGATTCAAGCCTGCAAAGTCTGTAAATTCAAGCCTGCAGAGTCTGTAGATTCAAGCCTGCAGAGTCTGTAGATTTTTGAGAAGCTTGAAAAATGAGGAATTTGAATGCTCAGAACAAATTTCAAAAAGAGAAGAGACAATTTTGGTCTTGTAGGGCCCAAAATAGTTCATATGTTGTCCCAAAAATGAGTGATATTTTTGGGGGACAATAGCTAGCTCCAGTTGGAGAAATTCCCTTAGTTAAAATTTTGAAACAACTGAGGGGAGTAGAAACTAGAATCTCCAGTGCCTTGAAGTATGCCATTGGGCTATGGAGTCATGCTATCCAAAAAGAAAGGCTCCAAAAAATGAAAAGCACAAAATGGAACCAAAGACTATACAAATGTACATATGTACAGGTGAACTTATCTGATACTTCAAGAATTGAAGTGATTCAGACGTTGCCCATTGTGAGACAATGAAAATGACATTCCATCTTGATAAACTAGCAGGAAACCATTTTGTCCTCAAAAATGGTGACGGGTGAATGGAACTCTCCACCAGAAAACCAATTTTATGTGTCTTCCTCTTGGCTCTTTCTTCTTCTTGCTGCATGGTAGGACGTGGTCTTCAAAATAAAAATCATAACTCCTTGCTCTCTTGGTAAAGAGTTATTTTTGCTGACTTTAGAGTACAACAGTATGGTCCACCACCATAGCTTGTTGTTCTATTGGTCTAGTCCAGCACATGCTTCGATTGTCAGCATCAAACTCCTAACAAACCATCAGCTCAACATCTCCTTTGGTGTGAAGGAATTTGATATCTTCATCATGAGCAGTCTTCAATCCGAGCAACAGAGATTCACATCCAGCTGTGTTGTTGGTGTTGTTGAACTGCAACTTACATGAAGGAAAAATATCTCCTTGAGGAGATATCAACACAGTCCCGGCTCTAGCATTAGTGAAAGAATTGTTGCCATCAAATTTCAAGATCCAAGCATCATCAGAAGCTGATCTTCTATCAAATTTTTCTTCATTGAAGATGGAAGATCCTTCTTGATTTATACTGTGCCCTACCAATTCTTCTGATGTCTTATTTGGATCAAATCTTAGATTGCCATCTATAGGACTTTCATCAGCTAAGACATGAGCATCCTCTGTGGTCAAGAAGTAATTACCCCTGCCTGACAGCTTAAACAGAATTTGAGCTACAGGGATTGACGTTTGGGTGACCACAAATTTTGCCTCAGACAGGTCCATACTTAGTTCTCCACCAATGTCCAACTGCTCAGGATTGGTGTCAGGATCCTACTCTCCACAATAAGAGTATATATGATTACCTCTGTATTAGCAACTAAACATGGAATTTAACTAGAATGAATAAGTAACTAGAAATATGAAACAACACAGGGTATGAGAGACAATACACAATTGTATTAATAATCACTCAGAAGAAAATACAATAAAGAAGATGCCACTTTTTCTTCCACCTCAAAGGCTTGCCACACCTCAAGGACTTCTTCCCTCTCTCTCTTACGGTCCCAACAATCAACTCCAATACAAAGTTGGTGTTCACCTCCATCAATCAGTAACACGCTACCAGTACACCAAGCACACAACCGTACTCCAAGTAGATCTCCCTGCTCTTTGCTGCCACCTGCAAATCACCAGACCTTACTCACCATTGTAGATCTCCAAACGTGGCCCTGCACACCTGCTAACCAAGATCATACATACACGAAGAACCCTTCTGATTCTCCAAACTAGCACCCACACTTGGTACTGTGGCACTAGGAGGAACACACCATTGCTCTCTTCTCTCTGAAGGAGCTTATTTTGCTCTCTTACTTTCTAGCATACATTTACAATACAACCCATGAATATATTATATAGATCTCATGCTTACAATAATTAGACTCACAACTCTAAGACTAAAATAAGTCTTTACATGCAAACTGCCTGTCTAAAAATAGACTCTCTGAAATCTGCATGCACACTACATGCTCACACAGGTTGTCGACGTCGGCTCCTCCCTGATCAATGTCGGCTGACTCATAACCGACGTCGGTTGCTTCTACACTATTTTATGACTGACGTCAGTTGATCAAATCGACGTCGGTTGCCCTGCAACTCGTTCTACAACTCTCCGCAACATCCATAACCTCTGTAACTCCTCCTGTTTGCATCTTGGTAAAGCTTTTAGCTCCACAACCTAATAATCTCCCACTTGGAGATAAACAGCTGCACTTGTACCTGTATCTGTACACCATCTAATTTATTCCCTAGCTTGTATCCCTCTTCAAGCTCAATCCTGAAGACCAACCACCACACATCCTGTGATGCTACACCTGTCATCCAAGTAACCTGCCACATCCAAACCTACAACTCCATGTAGTGAAGACCTTGACCCTGCATAACATGTTAACCTGCTGCTAGTCCCTCTTAGATACTTGAGAATCCACTGAACTGCCCTCCAGTACTCCTTCCCCGAATTGGCTCCAAACTTTCTGACAACTCCCACTACTTGGGAAAACTCAGGTCTACACTCGAGCTCATGTGATTTCGAACACTGTTCTAAGCTATGCTTGAACTGTCCAGCCCTTGGTGTGCTTACCGATTCTGCATCTTGTGAATTGAACCCTGCGAACACCTTCTTCACATCAGCTCCTACTGGAGACAAAATAAATCTGTGATCTTCCATGTCACTTATGCCTAAGAATTTTGCTACTCCAAATTCTTCGTGACATACCTCTGAACTAACTTTACCTTTAGCTCAGAAACTCCCTGCATGTGTAACCCTACAACAAACAACCACACCACATACAGTAACAAAATAATGTTGTAATCATTATCCACTTGGTAAAGAAAACACAACGATTACAATGACCTTGACCAAAGCCATGCTTTGTCATACCCCTGTCAAACCCTGTACCACTGTCCTACAGCTTGCTCAAGACCATATATCTTGGCCTTCCGTCTCACGTGTCCATTTTCACTCTTTTTCATCTTGAACATCCATTCGTCTCTCAGTGCTTTCTTCCCGCTGGCAACTCCACCAAAAACTCCTATTTGATTCTTCTCGAAAGAATCACAATCCTCATCCATGCCAAGCTCCCACTTTTTCTTGGATTTACCCGCTTTGCTTCTTTAATGACTTCCTGATTCTTGACCATCAGTGAGCAACAAGTAGTGTAAAAAAAGAAAATGATGAATTTTAGGCTTACTTACCCTTTCAATCCTCTATATGGGTGTTTGAGACTCTTTGACAGCTTGCTGTCTGCCCAAAATCCATCTCAGTAACTGATGCCGGTCACATCTCAGTATGCACCTGACTGTCGTCAGTTCCCTGCGACTGCCTCATCACCGATGTCGGTTCTCCATGACCGATGCCAGTTTTTATCTGCCCCTGAGTTGCCAACGTCGGTCTGCACATAGCCGATGTCGGTCCCTACATGGATGTCGATGTTGATTTTCTAATCGATGTCGGTCTCTGTGTTCTCCTTGTGAGTGATAACTTTTACCCACGAGCTCCTTTTGGGTCAAAACGTTGTTCAAATCAACACAGCCCTACTCAAAATTCTTCAGCCCCTTGAACTGATCTCTGTCCATCATCTCCTCAATGAAAACCAAGGCTTTCTAGTTCTTAAGCTTGTCAAAGACATCTGACCTCCGCTTAAAAACATGCATTCCCCTCTTACATATGTGACCAAGCCTACAAAGCCACATCTCTACAACAGAAGGTGAATCAGTAATATAAGTAGATAGATAAAAGATACCTACTTTTTTACCACCATCTAATTCAAGTGCATCCGCTGTGAGAGTTACTGTGCATCTCTCATCACCCAGCTTTTCTGAAGAAATTAGACTCATCTCCAAGACTGATACCTGCTTGACCTCCTTCAACACCTGTGTGTTATCTGTTTGCATTTTCAGCTTCACTTTCCCTTCGTTAATAATTTGACAAGGCTCACCAACCCCTAAATAAATCTCTCCAAAGTCTCCCAAGACATACCCATGAAAAGATGCTTTATGCATGGAAAGAGGCAACATAATCTGTGAACCAAGATTCTACTTTTCCAGAACATCTTGTGCAACATCACCTACAACATTTGCTCCTCCCTTTTATTCATACTGATCTTCTACCAACCAGTAATCTTTATTTATCTGCTCTTTTTTTCTATCAATCAGACCATTCGTGCTATTCAGTTTCTCCATTCGTAGCTTACTTTCTTCTGCCATTGCTATATTCTCACTCAATCAAAAACCCCTGTGAGTACCCTGTAATCAACAAACACTAACCAGATCTGAAACCACCTGTTAGTAACCCAACCAAAAGCTCTGATACCAACTGTCAGGATTCTACTCTCCATAATAAGAGTATATATGATTACCTCTGTATTAGCAACTAAACATGGAATTTAACCAGAATGAATAAGTTGAAACAACACAGGGTATGAGAGACAATACACAATTGTATTAATAATCACTCAGAAGAAAATACAATAAAAAATATGCCACTTCTTCTTCCACCTCAAAGGCTTGCCACACCTCAAGGACTTCTTCCCTCTCTCTCTTACGGTCCCAACAATCAACTCCAATACAGAGTTAGTGTTCACCTCCACCAGTCAGTAACACGCTGCCAATACACCAAGCACACAACCGTACTCCAAGTAGATCTCCCTGCTCTTTGCTGCCACCTGCAAATCACCAGACCTTACTCACCATTGTAGATCTCCAAACGTGGTCCTACACACCTGCTGACCAAGATCATACATACACGAAGAACCCTTCTGATTCTCCAAACCAACACCCACACTTGGTACTGTGGCACTAGGAGGAACACACCATTGCTCTCTTCTCTCTGAAGGAGCTTATTTTGCTCTCTTACTCTCTAGCACACATTTACAATACAACCCATGATTATATTATATAGATCTCATGCTTACAATAATTAGACTATCTTAATTACAATAATTAGACTCGCAACTCTAAGACTAAAATAAGTCTTTACATACAAACTGCCTGTCCAAAAATAGACTCTCCAGAATCCACATGCACACTGCATGCTCACACAGGTTACCGACGTCAGCTCCTCCCTGACCGATGTCAGCCGACTCATAACCGACGTCGATTACTTCTGCACTATTCTATGATCGACGTCAGTTGATCAGACCGACGTCGGTTGCCCTGCAACTCTTCGCAACCTCCGTAACCTCCGTAACTCCTCTTGTTTGCATCCTAGTGAAGCTTTTAGCTCCACAACCTAACAATTGGCTTGCAGGAATTCAAATTTAGTCATTTGAAATTTAGATTTCTTGACATGATCAATTATGTCAGATGACTGAAATGGAAGAGGAAAAGAGGATGGGAGTTCATCCTTTTGGTTTTCAGGAGGGGGAGGACTGGCCTACGAATTTGAAGTTGAAGGTGCAAAAATATTTGGAGTACTTATTTTTCTGGCAATCACCAGGTCCTTTGGCTAGAAAGGTAGAGCAGTTCCCTACTTAGCAATTGAAATTGCTGGTTGAGGTCACTCCTCTGCTTTCTCTTTATCAGCTAGTTAGGCTGACTGATTCTTGAACTAGGTGAATACTGCATATGATCCTTCAACTGCTTCACCTTCACTTTTGGGTTCATCCTAGTAATTCAAGAAACCAATGTGGGAGTCTCCAGCTGATTCTTCTTGATCCTCCATGAAGAGATCAGCCTCATTTTCTTGCTCAAACTCAGGTTGGAAATAGAAATCATGTTCTGTTTCTAGATATCTAACTATTGAGTTGGTTGGAGGCGCTTCAAGGGCAAGGTTCCTCTGTGGGAGAGGAAGACGATTTGGCTGCCCTTGATTCCTGGTGGCATTAAT
This sequence comes from Torreya grandis, assembly GCA_037957365.1. Lineage (NCBI taxonomy): Eukaryota > Viridiplantae > Streptophyta > Pinopsida > Cupressales > Taxaceae > Torreya > Torreya grandis. The sequence goes on along the minus strand of JARHVA010000005.1, from coordinate 5,784,676 downwards.
TTGATATGGCTAATTCTGAAATGCCCTCCTTGGCATATCCTGATTAGGAGGAGCAGACATACTTTGGGCCATTTGCCTTTTTAAGGCTAGCAGTTCATTTGCCAACTTTTGCACTATTTGATCAGTGGTCACTGAAGGTGGATACTCAGAAGATGAAGAGGATTTACCTCTGTTAGGATCTCTCCTTATCTTTCCTACCAAGATAAGGTCATCATCTAGCTTAGTAGCCAAGTCCTGAGCAACAACAAGGTCTATGTGTCTAGCCTGTCTCAATAAGAAACTCACTTCAGGCAGCTGTGAGTTGATGAAGAAACACTTGAGATTCTGAGGTGTCAGCGAGGCAATCATGGGAATCATGTGCTTCAACTTGTCGAACCTAGCAATGAAGTCCCTCATAAGTTCATGGGGTGCCTTCTTCATCTATGTGAGTTGGGCTAGCAAGGCATGTGCATCTTCTGCAGGCTTGAACCTTGCTTTGATCTTGGCTTTAAGTGTGTCCCAGTCAATCATTGATCTAGCTTGTAGATGGTAGAACTAGTCTGCAGCAGCACCTTGTAGGGTCTCCACAAAAATTCTGACGACCACGTCTTCAAATTCTACCCCTATCACACCACAAGCTATGCTGAAGGTTGCAATGTGTTCATTAGGGTGAACTCTCCCATCTCTAAAGAATTTGGAGAAGTTCTTTCTCAAGTTGCGTGAAAATTCATGCAGAGGTGGAGTTAAGTTGAGTGGGCCAAAAGAGTTACCCCAGGGGCCTTGAACTGCCATGATTTAATTATGAAAAATAGGGATAACAAATCTAGGTGGAGTGGCTAGATTGTAAAATAAAAATGAAAAAGAACTAGCCCTGCTTCAGCTTGAGGCTTGAGGCTTCAAACTACGTACTCTTTTCCAGCAGCTCTGGTTTTGCAGACCAGATAAAATAATGGAGATGGAGGAAAATGGTAAGGCTATAATGATAATGGGTAAGACATAGAATGGAGTCGTTAGAGTCTATATAATGGATAAGGGAAGGAACTACTTCAATCTGAAACTTGAGGCTTCAGACTGCACATTCATTCCCAGCAGAGTCACCAAAAACTGTTGGGTGAATATTTTGTTGACCAGCTAACTGGTGAGTAAAATAGTTCCTATCACCATAACATAGGGAGATTTGTCATCCAGGTGTGTAGTTTTACTACATCAATAGGGGACAAATCTCTCTTCTTATCAATGGGAGGTTCCCTATTAAATATACGAAGGCTATATACTATATATATAAGCAGAAAGTAAGACACAGGGGTGGGATAAACCATCCATCTCTTTTTTTCAGAGATGATGCTAACAAACAAAGGAGAAATCTTGGGTGATTGGTGAAGGTACTTCTCTTCTTTCAGAAGTAACATTTAGCCAAGAGCCAGATCCCTTCTTGGATAGTAAAAATTCTGATGAAGCGACAGAAAGCATTTCTCTTCTTTCAAAAGTGCTTGTTCTTGCAAACAACATGAATCTTTCTAGTAGGATAAGTAACAGGGTGCCATGGGTGTAGTAACCAGTAATCTAAGATGTAGCACAAAGTCTCCACCTTGACTGATCAAGAGTGAGATACAAAGGACAATGAGGGCATAAAGTCGTCTCAAGTTCCTTTACATAGAAACAGAAAATAAACACACACTAAAGACAACTATGGCAGCACAAAGTCTTCCCATAGTTGGCTTCAGGACACCTTCCTTGTTACTTTCACTAATTCTACTTGCCAAATTAAATAAATAAGAACACATTCAGAAGATAGACATAAGAATAATCTTCTAAAATGATACAAGCCAAAACAACACAAAGTCTGTAAACAACTTACTTTCTCATTCAGATAAAATGAAATGAAATACAATCTGAGCTCAAAGTCTCAATATTTGCCTTTCAATTGGGCAGAGTTTCACTTCTGTATTGGGAAGATATCCTTAAAACAATAAAAGAGATTACAATATATAGCCACCAAGCAAGGCTTGGCGCTCTCTCCCATGGGATGGCCCATGCTGCAGTCAACGCCTTCAATGTGCCTTCAATTCTGTTTGGAGGGACCATGCTGGGAATAGTGCATTACCATAACTATGGCGTGTCAATTTCTCTAATATGTATTTTCTTAGTATGGACTATCTGGTCCTTTTCTTGATGTCTACACAGTTGTCCAATTTGTCTTTACTTTATGGAAGAAAAACAAGCCGCATCATTGATTTGGTGCGCTCAGAAGTCTACTTGATCCACTGTTTCACCTACTAGAAATAACTCTTTTGAAGATATTTCTAGTCCATTGGTCTCGCTCCTCTCTCCCCTGTAGCAATTTGAGTCTTTGGGCTCTCTTTTCAAACAATCATTTGGTTCTTCCCTTTGGCATTTTGGCCTTTACATGCATTCGAGTCTGTCATCCTCCTTAGCAATTCCTTTGTGTCTTTCCCGCTTGCTTTGGCCACTTTTCACTGATCTCAACAAGTGACATGTGGCGTGTTCAACTTTCTTTATCAACTCACCTAGGACCCACCACAGTCTTTACGAAATGAAAGGGAGAGACCGCAGATGTTAACACTTGGCGGCTTCCGTCAAGCTTTTCAAGGGACACGTGGCATGTTTTGCACAATCTAGCAATCACACAGATGATGGCACTTGGAGCACTCTGCTCTCAAGATTTTTACTTCAGTCGAGCTTATTTCATTCAGACAAAAATTTGAAGGAATTCCTTCGAGCTTTGCCTTGGTCATTTTCCCATGGAAAATACTTTCGAAAGAATTCTAACGGCTCTTTCACTTAATAATTTGCTTCGAACAAAAAGTCCGAAGGAAATGTTCCTTGTCGGCCTTTGAAGAAATCTAAAGGAATTATATCTTTTATGTCTTCTCTTTGACCCTTGAACTAATATTGCCTACCCTCTGCAAGGGCACTTGCCTCTAGTTCACTACCCTCTGCAAGGGCATTTGTTCCTTTGGCTTTGGGGCAGCCCCTTGAACCTGTCGATTGAACCATGTTGATTAAACCAACTTTGGTTCAATCGGTTCATTCTTTGTTATTTGGCCAAGTCTTTTTTGATCTTTTGAACCAAGCGCGTTGAACCAATTGGTCGTTGAACCTATTAAACTGTTGAACCAAAATGGTTCAACGGTTCAACGGTTCAAGCCTTGTTTTTTCGCCAAGTGTTGAGAGCTTGTTTCTTTCCTGCAGAGTCTGTAGAAGCCACCCTACAGGTCCATAGAAATGAGTTCATAGATCTGGGGGAGTCCATGGATGTGACAAACCAGCCTGAAGAGTCCATAGATTTGAGCTTGCCTACAGAGTTTAGATATTATCAATCTTGATTTAGCCTTTCACGAATTGCAAAATAAGTAGGGATTATCTGATGATGAGTGGTCTACTTATCAGAAAGCTTTACTGAAGTTGTGATTTTTGTCACATTTGATCATGCAGGAGTGGTGGATTATTTTTAAGCAGGCTCAAAAGTCCTTGGGGTCACCAATAACTGTAGAGTAAAAAATACTCTACATTTTATTTTGATTTTCAGTTGCGCACTCCAAGTTTTGTCCCTGTGCATTTCAGTTCGAGACAATGAAGTTTTTTTGACTCAAAATGCGGGCTCGAGTTTCTTTTCGCCTAAATTTTGTCTAAATATTAAAGTCGCGCAGAAGCTACCAAGTGTCATCGGTCGGGGTACATTTCATAATTTCTATAAGTTGCTCAGAACGTGCCACGTGTCCCATAGTAACTCAACAGAGTGCGACAAGTGTCGGCATCCATGTCTCATGTTTCTTATACATTTTGAAAGCCTATTTCAATAAACTTCTCTTCAAGACAAGCAGAAGACACCAAGTGGCAAAGGCTGAAGGTCTCAAATTTTTTTTCTAAAAGCAATGGAAGCTGCCACGTGCCCTAGCTAAAAGCAATGGAAGTTGCCAAGTGTTGACATCCTCCATTTATTCATTTTGTTTCACTGATTGAGTAAAGATTGTGGTGGGCCCCAGGTTTTTATTTCTAAAGAAAGCAGGAGCTGCCAAGTGTCGCCATCTGTGTAAATCTAAAATGAGACCCGAGTGTTTCTATAGTATAGCCAAAGTGATGCGGAGATTGACACATGTCACCTTCCTTAGGTTTCTCAAAAGGTAGCTAAAGAAAGCATAAACTGCCATGTGTCCCTTGTTAAAGATGCGCAAAAAGTGCCACCTATCCCCATTCTCCTTTTGAAGTTGCTCGAGTGAGAAGTGATGTGGGTCCCATTTTCTATAAGTGGTTAAAGTTTCATAGAAGTGGAGGATGACAGATGTCAAGGACAGAATAACCCTGATACAAAGACACAGTAAAGAATATAATGCAACGAAAAGTGACGTTTGTTTTCGATAAGTGCCGCGGAAGTTGCCAAGTGTCATTTTTTGGTGTCTCTTGAATAATGAGAAGGTTTTCAAGTAGAGTAAGCAGAGCACACTGAGAGTCCCAGTTCAATTAGACCGTTGAATGGAGAACGTGCGAACAATCTAGAGCTAGTCCAATGCTATAAATATGAGTGCAGAGATCATGAGAAAAGATCATCATCAGGAGGAGAAGAGGAAGAGATAATTTTGGACTTTATTGTTGTGGCCAGTAATATCATTTTCCTTTGTTCTATTTTCTTCAGTTAGAAATTTTGTATAGCTGTGCATGTTTCTGTGCCTTTTATGTAACTGGAAAATTGAGAAGACTGAATTATGTGCCTTTGTTGATATTTTTTGTGTTATTGCAAAAATAGTCTAAGTTGTGAGCCTTTGATTCTAATGTTTTCATCTTTTGCATTGATCATGTATTGATTGCTCTTTAATGTAATTGAATCCTAAAGATAGCTTCACTGTGCTTAGAATTAAGGGTCAAATTAAATTTAGGCGCATCGCCTTAGTTAGAGTTTCTTTTGTTGCATTTGTGTTTCTATTTAATTCCTATCCTTTTTTCCCCAAAATACTTTTGATATAAAGAAGAGCTAGCTTATTTGAAATTTGGAGGTCATTTCAGGTCTCAAGTCCCACATTCCTGAAACTTCCCATTGTTGGTGTTGGAAACAACGCAATTTTAAGCATCAACACACACCTAGGGCAGGATCAACAAGACCCCCAATCCTATTCAAGGCAAAATAAAGGTGTGGTGTTTGAGTGGCAATATAGAGATGTGTGAAATCAAGGTTGAAGCAGAGAAATGATAAATTTAGAGTAATGTTAGATGCATTTAGAAGGCTTAAGGACTAAAAGGAGAAGTCTTAAAGATAAAAAATTATACACAAGTGCAATAAACATGATAATGTAAGGAAAAGAACTTATGAAAAAGGATCTTATACCAAAATTAGGTTTCTACAAGTGAAACCAAGTCATGATCTTTGCCTTGCCAAGAAAAAAATAATAATAAACTTATTGTCTGATGAAATCCCATTGCAAGTGGTAGACGAATATAAGTACCTACATCTCGATTTCCACAACAAGCATAATTGGGAGACTTGTAGGATAAAAATAATAAAAATGAGTTGGAAGGCCTTATACTTGATATTAAATTTATGATGGGGTGTAGAGTTACAGGATTGAAAAATCAAGAGAATTTTGTTTGGGTCATTTTTAATCCTAGTGGTGCTCTATGGGTGTGAAGTTTAGGACAACATGTCAAAATTTAAATGGAGATAGATAGATAGAATTCAAAAACACCTAGTCACCACGAGTCTTGAAACTAAAACATTAGTTCAACATGAGATTTTGCTAGCTGAAGTAGAATTTTCCCCATTGGAAACATCAACTTTGTTCCAAATCCTAAGTTACCTAATGAAAACATAGAGCATAGAGACTCATTGTGGCCGAAAGTAGTAGTGGGGAAAAGTTAAGAAGAAGAAAGAACACGTGGATGGATCAACATAATTATTGGATGAGTAAATGTAACATTAGCATACAATAGTGTCTAAACACTAATTAGGTAATAAAAAGTCAAGTTAGATAAAAAGCCATGGCAACTACGTAGACACAACAAATTAGGTGAAAGAGAGAGTCTTGTGTCAAAAAATTCAATCCCATGTGTGACCATAAGAAAAAAACGTAAAAAGGAGCTAAAATCAAATAGAAGGTGAAATTTTTGATATATGTAGTCAAAAATATCAACATTTAATGCTAAAATAGTGCACTTGTGACCATGTCCTATTACACACTTAGCTCATGCTCAATTCCATAGTTTTAAATTGTTATTCCTTTACTTCTATGCAAATCATTCTTATCCTTAAGCAAATATGATACTTGATATTCCTATTTCTCATTCCAAACAACTTAACCTTATTCTTTGACTAATCAACACTTCTAACTTAGTTGTCTATGATTCTTAGACAAGCCCACTCTTTCAAGGCTATCCTACTTGCTAGTAGCATCTAAATCTATCAGTTTCATCCTCTTGCCAACTAACAGCTAATTTATCAAATTCAAATTCACCTAATGGGTCTTCATGCATGTTTTGCAAGTCTCATATGAGGAATTTCCCAAAATACCACTATATAAGCATATTTTCCATTCATTTGTTCACTAGTTAAAAAGAGGCTTCTATATTGTAAACACCGAATTATTCTAACTACACATTAAGAGGAAAACACCTATTCTTCCCAATTATGATTCCACACAGCGTCAGTAGGTCTGAACAAAGTCTGAATGCACCTCCAAGGTCATAAGTCATTGTTGAAGAACATAATAACACCAAGATCTCACCAACATATAACATTACACCACACTTTTCACACACATCATCATAACATGGGATAACTACATTGAGTTGGATTAGCCTATTCAGAGTATTCATATGTAGGTAATGCTCAACATATGGGGTGTTGAGGTCAAGCACAACTTCAACCACTAACCCCCTTTTCCCCATATACCAAATGTGTTCCTTATTATCAATTGAGCTAGGGTCCCAAGTGAAGAAGAAGGACACAACGGGGTTCACAGTGAATCAAACAAACCCATTCACACACACATGACCTACATATGAAGGCACACTTATCCAAATTTACATAGAGGGTAAAAACCCTATCATGCATTGGTACACCCTACAAATAACAATGCAAGTTGACCTTGGTGAAACCTTGTCCCAAATTTAAATGGAGCCCTATTCTTAATTCACAACACCGTCACATAGTCCCACAGTCGATCCCACAATCTCTATTTTAGTCCATGAGATCCAAGTGCTAGCTAAGTAATTTATCTTAAGCATTTTCCTCTTTTAGCATTTTTTTATAAATAGTAAGTTCCAAATCAGTCTTGTTTGATTTATTGCATATTTTATACATTCTAATTTTACTCAACATTTTGTCATAATTAGATTAACACATTGTTTAAATCTCTAATTTTGATAAAACATATTGGTGAACTTGTCTATTTATCTAATATTGCAAAACCCTAACCATAGATATTGCTAGGGTTTTTTTTCCTTCTTTTTATTATTTCAAATTGTTATATTAACGTTTTAAGATATAGTAAATTATCTGTTAACAACAATCTTTCAAGTTTACATTTCATATTTTAGGCAATCTAATAAATTTGGTTCTACCTCTCTTAGAAGAAGTGTGAGCATAATTGGTACTCAAGTTGAGCATTTCCAAATTTCAGTTCATAACACCATAATGGTAGAACTGGTTAATAGATTGATGACACGCATAAAAGATAAATACAAATATGTATTTCAAAGAATCGAGATATGCAAGATGTGTTTTTAAAAATTGTTAGAGAAGAAATAAAAAAAGTATCTAAAGTCCAATCTTGTGGAAATTATATGGAATTATGGGTTCTATACCTTTTTTGCACCCTTTGATACAAATTTTATACCAACAATTACTATAGGGGCAACCCAATGGTTACAATAGATTAAAATTCTAATTTTTACTAGGTCATTTGAGACACCACCTTTGGTTAGCATGCATTCTTTTATTGATGCACAATCCCTTATGCAAACTAATTTAGCTCCACAAACTAAGGTGTTACAAATGGAACAAAGTGCTTTGAAACCTAATCAGGCACTTGATTCACATACTTTATTGCATTCTCCATTGGCTTAGCATATTTCAACATATATTTTACCAATTGGTTTTGTGGTACCTAAGTTTACATTGTATAATGGAAAAGGTGACCCTGAATAACATTTGAGAGGATTTCACACAATGTGTTTGGACTATGCATCCAATGATAGGTCGTTGCCCAAGTTATTTCCCATAATCTTAAAAGAGTGTGCTCTAAAATGTTTTATGATTTACCACATTATTCAGTTCACGTATTCAATCTATTAGCAAATTTGTTCCTTGCACATTTCTCAATAAATATAAGTGAAAATATTTCATATGTTCAGATTGCTTTACTCAAATAAAAATCCAACGAGCCTATCAAAGAACATGTATTACGGTATAAGACCATGTTATCCAAGATGATGAATCCTATGGCAAATAAGGAATTGTAGGACATATTCAAATAGAGCTTTCTTCCACCTCTATGTGAATTTATTATGTTTAAGAAGTTTTTACCATTCATAGATTTATGTCACATAATTAAGGAAAGAGAGGTTAAGTTATTGACAACGAATAAGATAAAGAATAAAACGAACCTAATTTTTAATTCTCATGCAAAGAACCTGAGTAAACCACCATACAAGGTGAGACCGAGTAAAAATAATAATGATCCAAAGACAATGACAAATTCATGTTTCATAACCTACTTCGCACATTATATTATTGGTTCCTTCGAGGAGACAATATACTAGCTTGCCGAAAGCTTCCTACAAGGTGTTATAAAAGTTATTAGAATGCAACCTCATATTTTCCCCTCCCATTAAGGAGGTTGATATGTTTAATAATCTTCCAAAAGGATTTGATCAGAATGTTTTTAATGAATTTCATAGAGCACCACAACCTACTACCAATAGATGCATCAGTTTGAGACATAAGATATTGGATTTGATTGATGAGAACATCATTGATGTGAGTACATCTACCAATAATACAAAGGCATAACCAAGTGAGAGTAGAAAAATGAATATATTTAATGATCTTTTCCCTAAATATATGGGTCAAGAAATAATAGATAAATCTAAAGTGCATTACATATACAATGCACACCCTCCACTAGCTTTGTAGCATCCCATACATAGGTCCAACATCCTTTGAATGATATAATTGGTTTATATAATGTTTCAATGCCATCTATGGAATGAAATTACTTAGATGATTCATACTAATAGAATAATATATCATAGAATTAAGAATAAAATAAGCAAATCCATAACAATAATTTGTAGAAGAACATAATACTAAAATATTATGGCTAGGCCACTTCGAGGGGGAAACCTCTGCAATAATGCAATAGAAATAAAATTCACAATATGGTGATAAAATTCTAACCATTACCTCTTGTATATATACTCTATTTAGCCATGGTTATTCCATATGACAACCATACCAAGAACATCAAAAAATGCAATAAGATAATATGAAGGCACATAAGCCACAAGTCAGCCACACATATCCCTATATGCACTATAGGTTAAGGGTGTAGTAATCTAGACTACTCATCACATTCATAGAGCATGAGATAGTTGACAGTGATTTTGATTTACACTTTTTGTTTATTCGAGCTTACATTGATCATCAACCTATACAGAGTGTCATGGTTGATAATGTGTATGACATTTCTCTCTCATCTTGGATATATAAATAAGGATATATTTCCTATAACAATAGTAATAAAGAGATTCAATGGTCATGTTTAGAGCTCTCTCGATAAGATCACATTACCACTACAGGTTGGTCTAACACACGTGAACACCAATTTTATAGTAGTACAAAGTGAAGAATTCTTCGATTTGTTATTGGGACATCCTTTGATTCAACCACTTTTTACAATACTTTCTACATTATATAGATGATGGTAATATATTTTTGCTAATGAGGTTATCATAATTTATGGTATTCCATATGAATATCCCTATAGATTAGGGTTATTATTCCTACACAATAGATTTTATTTGAACAACCTATTGGCTTTCTAAGTCACCCCTCTCAGTCGATGTAAGACTTATCAAGCCCATAGGAGAAGTTGTGTACCTGTGAGATCCCAAACGTGTCAAGCAAAGTATGATGTGCACAAACACTCCCAATTCATGCCCACACCCAAATAGTCAAGCATAGCTCTGTGCAGTAACAAAGTGATGGTTCATTATCACCAGGAGTCCTTGATGAATAACCCAATGTAGGATTCTGCGGTACATGAGGCCAAGAGCACATGATTTCAAGGATGCAAGCTCCCAAGTTTTTGAGGGGCAAGTAAAGAAGGCACGTAAAGAGTAGTTATAAGTCACGAGGGATGCACATAAGATAATTTATCTTTGTGTGTGCTTCTACCCAAGGCTCCCTCGTACCCATCCAACATAGTCTCATGCCAATGTGCAGGATCTTAGTTAGACACCCTCAAACATCACAGGGTGCAATCTAAAGTTACATGCCACTTTCTTCAAGGGACTTTCATGTGCACCATTGGTGCAAGAGTACTTCCAAATCAAGGGCATGTGTGTATTTGTGTATGCATGTAGAAAATAAAGAGAGGAGTGCATGCCAAGTTTCATACCACACATAGTAGTGATGTGGCAAGCTAAATAGGGAAGTTAACACAACATTTGACAAGTGGTAGAGAAAAGTAAAGAGGTAGTTGAGAGGAACTCAAGGTACTGTTAGAGTTAGTTAATCCAAGAGCAGTTGTCAAACATCAAAACATGAGTGCACGCCACCCTCTAACCTTGTCAGGGAAATCTCCCATTCACCAATGTGCACATATCCAAAGATGATCCTACCACTAGCTCCAGGTCCAATCACTAGGCAAACTTCAAGAGGGATGGCCACAACATTGTAGAAGAATTTAATGCTACATCCACTACCCCCAAGTGGCATATTTATTGTAAAAATAGTTTGATTTACTATAAAATCCTAGATTTTCATTGTAAAATGGTTGACACATTTTTAGTAGCCTCAAGTTGCTGAAATTTGCCCTCCATGAGCACTTGTATTGGCTAAGTCTTACATATTAATGAGAACTAAGTTCAACTCCTTCTGTTATTCTGATGATTTGTGTGTTATTTTGTGTCTGTTGATATTTGTCTATGAGTAATGTTCACTCCTCTCATTGTCATTCATTCCTAACACCTCCTTATTGAACTCAGAGCTCACTTGCAGGTCATATCCTATGCGCACTTGAGTCTGTGTTGATGTTGTCTATGGACCATTTATCGTCCCTCCTAGTGGTACATTGTGTTTTTGTGCTTCTATGCAAAACACTTATGCATTTGGAGTGTCCTTGGTAGATTTTGTGTGGAAACATCTTATTCTTAAGTGTTTATAGTGTGTTTATGGTAGTATGAGTGCTCATTCTATTTTGGGTGCATCACCTTTTTACTTTCAGCATCTCTTACCCTTTTCTCTCCCTTTTCCCTCAAAATCCTAGGTTTAGATTAGCGATAGTTTACCTTTCTACTCTTTACGCGTGCACGCTAGTCTTAAACTAGGTGTACTTAAAATAGAAGGAATCTGACCTACTCTGGAGGCTCATCCTAAGGAGTGCAAAGATCCCATGCTTTGGGATGTTCCCATCATTATGATGAGACAACTGATGCTCATGTGCATAATTGAGCAATAATACTTATGCACCTAGTGCCTCAGACTCTCACACCCTGTACAAGACCTTCACGCTTAATACCCCATAGCTAAAAACTCCTTCACATCGTAGAGCATCCATGGGTGCACATTTATAATGACAATATTTTTTGGCATGCTCATTGGGACCACATTGTTCATTGAGTGAAGAGTTTTGGTGTTTTTTTCATCCAATCAACCTTTAGAGGCATGTGCGAAAACACTAATGGCGACTCCAAGATTTCAATTGGTTACAATAGTCTAGGAAAAGATTGATGTTAAGGTTGGCATTGTCCTAAATGACCAAGAAGAGGCTGCCTTTTGGGATGATATAGAGTCCTTTTGTGCAAACTGGGACACTCAACCTTCACTCTCGAGATAAGAATTTGATCGAATGGTTATTGAGATAAAATATGAGCCTAATGAACTCTCGAGGGCCAAGGCTATAATCATAGACACGTTGGGATGCTCTCTTTGCTTTGAAGAGACATCAAGTGGAAAGATAACAATCACTCTCCCAAATTAGACTGAGACCTTCTCCCAAGACATTGTTCACATTGAAGATCATCATAGGATCGATTTTAAGTCATCTCAAGAGTACTTATACATTGGGGACATGTTTGTCTCAGTTGAACCTTATGAGAGTCATGATTCAACAAACACAATGTTTTAAAATTAAAGTGTCTTTCATCATGTTCCTTTTCATGAAGAGATTGATCCAAAAACCTTTCCTTTTGATCCAAGAGGAAAGTGCTTGTAAATTACAGCCTTGTATATATTAGAGTAGGTTTTGTTGTTTTCCCTAAGTGCCTACATACACATTATATAGTCTTAATTTAGTTTTCTTTTTCCTCTAATCATGTTTCACACATTTGTTGCTTGTTCTTTTCCCTTTTGGTTTGTTGGGGGTGGACTCAATTCAGTTTATTCAAGCGCAAGGTCAGGTAGGTTGCAGCGTTTATGACTTCGTGCCTAATGGATCACTTTAAAGGCCATTGGATTCTTGCTTAGTATGTAAAAGGCCCATAAAGGTCACCAAAAATGTTGACTTTCTAAGTCACCCCCCTTCGTCAACGCAAGACTTACCAAGCCCCTAAGATAAGTTGCACACCTGCGATGTCCCAAGCACTTCAAGCAAAGCAAGATGGGCACAAATGCTCCCCATTTGTGCCCATGGCCAAATAGTCAAGCATAAGTCTATGTAATAATAAAGTGATGATTCATGCCCACTAGGGTTCCTTGATGAGCACCACAACATAAGATTCTCTGGCGTATGAGGCCAAGAGTGCACGAGTTCAAGGATGTAGGCTCCTTGGTTCTGGAGGGCCGAGTAAAAAAGGTTTACAAGGAGTAGTTATAAGTCATGAGGGATGCACCTAAGATATTTTGTCTTCATGCATGATTCTACCAAAGGCTCCCTCATACTCATCTAATCTAGTCTCGTGCCAGTGTGTAAGAACTTACTTTTGCACCCTTGAGCATTGTAGGGCATAATCTAAAGTTATATGTTACTTTCCTCAAGGGACTCCTGTGCGTACCATTAGAGTAAGAGTACTCCTAAATTAAGGGTGCATACATAGTTGCACATGTACATAGCAAATAAAGAGAGGAGTAAGCACTAAGTTTCATACCATGCATAGTAGTGATGTGGTATGTCAAATAAGGAGGTTATCACAACATTTGACAAGTGGTAGGGAAAAGTAAAGAGGCAATTGAGAGGAACTCGAGGCATTGTCAGAGTTAGTTAATGCTGAAGTGGTTGTCAGACATTGAAACATAAGTGCACACCACCTGCTGACCTTATCAAGTAAATCTCTCATTCCCTTATGTGCATGTATCCAAAGATGATCCTTCCATCAGTTCTAGGTCCAATCATCAAGCAAAATTGAAGAGGTATGGCCACAATGTTGTAAAATAATTTAATACTAACATCCACTGCCCCCAAGTGGCACATTTATTGTAAAATCAGCTTAATTTACTATAAAATCCTATCTTTCTATTATAAAATGGTTGACACATTTTTAGTAGCCTCACGCTGTTGAAAATTACCCTCCATGAGCACTTATATTGTCTAAGTCTTGCAGATTAATGAGAATTAAGTTCACCTCCTTTTGTTATTTTGATGATCTATGTATTATTTTGTGTCTGTTGATCTTTGTCTATGAGAAATGTTTGCTCCTCTCATTATCATTCATTCCTAGCACCTCCTAATTGAACTCAAAAGTTAATTATAGGTCGTATCTTATGCGCACTTAGGTCTGTGTTGATGTTGTCTATAGATCGTTTGTCATCCCTCCTAGTGTTGCATTATGTTTTCGTGCCTCTATGCAAAACACTTATGCATCTGGAGTGTCGTTGGAAAAATTTGTGTGGAAATGTCTACTTCAACATGTCCTAGATTGGTATTACAAGCCATTAAGAGTGTTCCAAAAAGAATACCAATATATAGTTCATACTCTCCATGATGTGTTTTAAAGAGTCCTCAAGTACACCATGATAAACAACATACACAAGATATAACAACTTATCATCATCACAGTGACACTTATGTTATAAAGTTAGATCTATTTTCAAATTCTAAGTTGAGAACAATTACTTCACAGTGGGACGATACTGTCCATTCATGATAGTTCATATTTCCTATGCTAGATACAAGACCTATTGATTATAGGGATCTTGCAAGACTCATTGGTTAATATGTTTCTTTTTTAGTTTCATAAATTCAAATAAACCAAAAAATAAAATAAAAAATCTAAAATTCTAAAAATCAAGAACTATACATGATATGTGTAATTAATTTACTTTAGTTCATTTGTGCTTCAATATATGTAGTAATTATATATAACTAATTTTATATCAAAAATGCTTCACAAGTGTACATGAGTAAGTTATAAAACATACAAGTTGTCACTTATAGACGTAGTTTTAGGTGGTGATATTGTCTTAGAATTGGAAAATTTATATAGATAAAATTATTTTGTTCTAGACAGTCATTCACTACGCTATTATCCCATTTTGCCAAACTTGTCCCAATGGACATAGGATCTAATTTCTTATATCCAAACGAATTGCATGAATTCTATAACTAGTTTACATCTGAACAAGTTCACCAAGGGAATTTTTTACACAAGTTTTATCATTTACAATACATTTCTTTGTGGAAAACCGATCATTATTCACTCACTTAATTTCACATTGATATCTTACTAGATACCAAAGTTGTTAAATATACTATCTTTACAAATTGCTTTTGTAGATCAATGTCACTTATCCATGCATGCTTATCATGTTTTGATTGTTTGCTTAATACTTTGTGTGTACTCTTTGCTCTACATTATGGATATTGGAACATGTCCTTGTTTGTGGGCCTAAGATTTATATTTTATTTTTATGTGTGTGAGTGACATTTGAACATGTCCCTTGTATGCATCCCCTTGGCCTTCTTGTGTGTTTCATGTGTTCTTACTTGTGTTCTTTGTGTATGTGTCATGGTCATGAATCTTGTTGTATTTGTTTACTTTGTTTATGATGCCATGACAAAAATCATGCACTCCCCACTTTGTTGATGTCATGATCCATATCATGCATTTCCCCTAGGTAATTATATATAAGTTTCACATACTTAATATTGATTATTTATGCAATGTATGCCTCGATTACTAACATATATCTAGGCATGACATTATGTATGTTTGGTTCTATATGTATTAAACATTATTTTTGCTCAGATTATTGATATGATGCCATGATCTTTAGTTTTGTCATTATTACTCCAGAGTTCAATCTTTTCTATCACATCATTTACATAACTTTTTCTTTTGAGTTAAATTATTGTGTAGGATTAACAACTCACCTAAAAAGAGGGGGCATAAACAATGGTTCATCTTAAAGACTAAGTTGAAATAGTTCATTGCACAATCGAGAAAAGACAATATTTGCTTAGTCAATCATAATTTGGTTTCTACCCATAAGAAATTTTTAGACGATAACATGCCATTTGGACAACAACCCAAGTTGTATGTGTCCATAAAAGTGTGCTTTCATCCTTGTATTAAAAATAATATTTTTTTTAATTTTCATAATTCATACTTAGTCTAAACAATGGTTTTTCATATTGCTCATAAATAGATTTCAGATTTATGCACAACTATTCACATATTTTTGCTCAGATTGGGGAAATCATACATGACATGTGTTCTAGAATATTACACAATTTTAATCATAAATTTAGTTGATTTTACTTAGTTATCATAATTAATACACTCATCTATCAAATTGGGGGCATGTTCAGAACACAATCAATTTATTGCTTGATTTTGCACCAGTTCTACATAAGAAATAAAATTTCATATTATTCTCTATGTTGTATAGACCAAACTCAGATCATACTATTTTTTCACTAGTTTTGTGTCAATTTTGCACCATAAATGAATCTTAATCCATTTGTAGGAATTGGATCGGATTTGTGCACCAAATTTTTCACCAGAATGATATATTAGAATTCATACAGGGATTCTAATATACTTTACTATTGTTAGTTGTATGAGGATGGAATCAAACACATCTTGATTTATCAAGCACATTTTCCTACAAATGAGGATTGGGGCATGCAGATTCCAATTTGATTTATTCAATGAAAATAAATCTCTAAATGTTATATCCTCTATGATCATGAATTTTGTACTAGAAGTCATAATGGTTCGCATACACTAAAAGGTGTATTCAATCCTTGTTATTTTATCTACAAGTTTGTTGTCTTTACTTTTAGATTTTCATCCCGAGTAATGATTGATTTATACATGTTTCATTATAAGTTTGCATGAAACATAGTTTAATGTGTGATCTACATACAAACCTACTCAAAATAGGTAGGTTTAGGTATAACTCTCTTTCTTTTACTCTATTGTTTTTGCTTTATTGCATTACTAGAATAAAATGGGGGGAAATGTAGTCACTAAAATTAACATTTAATGATAAAACAAAGTATTTGTTACCATCTCCTATTACACACTTAGCTCATGCTCAATTCTATGGTACTAAACCTCTATTCCTCTACTTATATATAGACTATATTTACCCTTAAGAACCTATAATGCTTTGTATTATTATTATTATTCATTTTTAATAGCCTAAGCTCATCTCTTGATTGATTCATAGTTCTAGCTTATATGTTTTTGCTTCTTAGACAAGGTTGCTCATTTAAGACTATCTCGTTTGTTGGTAGTGTCTAAATTCACCAGTTTCATCCTCTTGCCAAATAATGACTAATTTTTAAAATTTAAATTCACCTAATGTGTTGTCTCGCACATTTCATAAGTCCAATTCGAGGTATTTCCAAAAACACCACTATATAAACATATTTTACATTCATTTATTCACTAGTTGGCAAGAGGCTTTTATATTACAAACACTATATTTATAATTGCACATTGAGAGGAAAACACCTATTATTCCCAATTTTGAGTGCACACAGTCTAATTAGCCCTGAGCTTAGTCTGAATACACTCAAAGGTCACAATTCATTGTCGAAGCACATAATTACACCAAGATTGCACCAACATATAACATTACACCAATATTTCACACACACCTTTGTAGCATGGGATAACTACATGGAGTTTGATCCCTCTTCAGAGTATTGGCATGTATAGTGCTCAACATAATGGTTGTTGAGGTCAAACACAACTTTAGCCACTAACCTCTTCTTCCCCATCTACCAAATTTATTTCTCATTATTTATTGAACTAGGGTTCCAAGTGAAGAATAAAGCACACAACAAGTTCCACAGGGAATCAAGTGAACCCAATCACATAAACAAGACCTATAGGTTAAGGTGCACTAATCCAAATTTACATCAAGGGAAAAAACCTTACAGGACATTGGTTCACCCTATAAGAAACAACATGAGTTGGCTTTCTTCGAATAACACAACCTCATCCCATATTTGAATGATGCTTTGCTCCTCATTCACAACACCATCACATAGTCCCATGATTGATCACATAATCTTTGTTGCAGTACATTATATCTGAGTGACATCTAAGTAATTTATCTCCCTTTTAGCATTTTTCTATAAATAGCAAGTTCCAAATTAGTCTTGTGTAATTTATTGCATATTTTATACATTTTAATTTTACTCAGTAGTTTGTCAAGATTGGATAAACACATTGTTTAAATCCTCAATTTTGATAGAACAATAGCTCAATTAAGTACTAACTCTCATCATCTTAGGTATGTGACTAGTAGGTGGGCAATGCTTGAAGAAGATTCGACAAATATAATATGTAGTTTTTGTACTTTAAGGTTAGTGGAGATGGAATGGCACTACATCATGTAGTGCCTAATTTACAAATATATTTGAATTAAATAAAATGATAACATGAAATTTGCCTACTTGATTGCTTTGTTTGAAGAAGAGACTTTAGTAAAAACTACTTTTTTTATCAAGATACATAGTAGAAGATCTAACATAAAAAAAAAAGGATATCGTGCAAACAAAAATTGACACCCTATTTTTAAGGGTTGGTTGTACTTAAATAAACTTAGCCATTAAATGTCTTACCTAAAAAATATATGTTAGACGAATTACCATTAACAACAATGTTAAATGATTGCACAAGTAAGATCTACCATTTAGGAATGTAAAATGGTAATTTTAGATCTATCCTCATGTCTAAAATAATTAAACATGTAAAATAAAAATGTTAAATTGATGATTGATCTTGAAGGATAGGCAAATGCAAATGGAAAGTCACACTTGATATGAAGTTATGATTTATGAATGTGGATTCAGACTATGTAGGATAAATAACTATGTGTTAAATTTTAAGTTCAGATCCATAGGAACAAGATTAATGCCTCCACTATTTGTGTCTAGGGTAAAAATGGTGTATATTATTTATGACTGTCGTTCATGTTCTTTTGTGCCCTTTATGTACAATGTTCACTTTTAGAGACTAAATTTTACTATGTCTCTTTGTATCTAGATGTCGTGGCTATAAATACTTGCACTTAAAAAAATTGAGCAATAAAAGAGCTTGGTTTTGATTTTCAACACTCTTGACCTGACTCTTCATAATAAAAGATAATGCAAAATAAGGATGGAAGAAGTATATCACATGTTGAAATCAGACCGCTAGTAGTGCATGTGTAGTGTGAATGAAGACATTGAGTGAGTTCTTCAACCTCATCTTTGATTAGTGTGAGATGTAACTACATGCACATTGGGCCTTCTTTTGGTACAAGATGCAATTAGAATCAACCCAAGTTCTTGAGTAGTGATAAATCAATGTACAGTGTGCCTAAATTGAAAAAAATGACTGGCAATTAAATTTTCTTAGGAACTTTAATGTCCCTTATTAATAAAAGGCTAGTAAACAATTTTTGTATATAGGCTTATTGTTTTTTTAATTAAAGACCTATTAAAGCACATAAGCTTTCAAAGAAAAAAGAACAAAAAAACATCAAATTGATCCAAACATGAAAATGAGTCTACCATGGGAAAAAGGGTCCATAAAAACAAATAAGACAAAAATGATGTGACTGAAATTTTCATCACAAAATAAGAAATAGAGACAAATAGAGAGAACATAGAGAATAGGCCCACGGGCACAAAATGAATAGGAAATAACAACAAACAAAAGAAAAGAGGACCACAATATCGCATAAAAAAGAATGAGAGAGATGAAAACACACAAAAAAACACCAATAAGCCCCTAATTTAGGGTGATGACTCATATGCAAAAAATAGTACAAAAAAAATTGTAATAACAAGGCTTGTACCAAATTTAGGTGTATACACTATCCTTTGGTCCTATACACTACTTAGTCTAGTGGATGCTATTAAAAAAAATCATTCATTCATTCAAACTCCTTGATTTTTCACCTAAATAGCATTTGGATTCACACCATGTGGTTATAGGATGTGTCAATTAATCTCTGACACATTTTGCAGCCATAGGATAATTGACTAGTTTTTAAGATCATTGTGATGGCCTTTGGCCTATGTAGTGGCGCTTTCTCATGTTTGGTGTCTAATGTAAACTTTTTAATTATCATGTAATCTTTTTTTACGTGATTTTTTTATTGAAGCATGTATTTATTTTTTTACAATAATTTTAAATTGACTCTCAACTAATATAAATAAATGGAAAATTTATCTCATGTTTTTATCTGTATTCTTATTATTATAAAAGCACTCACTATGGCATAACTCTCTCATAAGATGAATGCAATGCCCCACAATATGGCACATATTTTGTAGATCCATGTGGATGACCTTTGTGATACCAAGAATTTTTCCCCCTTAGAATTTTTACATTGATATCACTAGCTTTGCAGACATCTAATTTTGATCTAGGGGTAATTATTAATTGTAGAATTGCATGTTCTATGGTATTTACATGTTTATCAATTATCGATTAATATTGGGCCCTTATTGGCACATTTTCCCTATGTTTTGACCCTATTTTCCCATTGTTTCTTCTTACTCCTCTTTGCCTCTCTTCCCAACCTATTTCTTGCCTTTTTGGTGTGTTGCCCTTAACCCTACATTATACAATTCTAGGACATGAAGACTATATTGTGTATGTTTGTAGCATGGACCCTTCTAAGCCATGTTTTGAGTTTCCCCACTCATCGTGTGTTAGCTCATGTACCAATCTAGTCCTAATTTGAATTTGAGAAGTCTATAAATACATGTGCATTAATGAATATAAGACATGAGATGAATGAATAATAAGTGAATGAAAAATAAATAATTACACTTTTACTAAATAGGTCTATTGTGAAATTATTAGAGTAAAATTTAATAAGTTAGAGCATATTTTAATCAAAATTCAAAGCATTTTATTTCCTTGTGCCACTTTTCACTATATAATGAAAACTCATATAGGATTAGGTCTTGCATCCATGAATTCCTTCTTGGAGTGTATTTAATGTTGTATTCCAAATTCATTCTAGACCAAGGCCTAATAATAATGGAGGGATAACACCTAGGTCGCCCATTTACTCCCCTATTTTTTATTAGTTTGCGATGAGTTGTTAGAATTGTAGATAAGGATATCAATTTCCTAGATATTTGCATAAAATTCAAAAAAAGAGAGCAAGTTTTTTAGAGCCCTTAGGTAGACAAACAAGATCATTAATTCAGATTTTATTTGCATGAAACCTTTCATAATTGTTACTCAATGTTTTTGTAAGTGTACACTAACGTTGCTAGAAAAGTGCACTCTAAAAAACTTTCAATTAATCTAGGGTTTTATGGCTTTTATTCACCTTGTTTTTTGGACATATTTTATATTGTTTATTCCTAACAATTATTCCTAGATTCACAACTAATCATAGATTCTTCTAAACCCCCTGCTGGCATTTATTGTTGAATATAAAATATTATTTATATGTAATTAGGTCCAATTTTTTTGTTTTATTAGATTAAATTTGACTAGGGCCAAGTTTGCATTATGTATGGGTATATGTGTTGCATTGTGTTGAAATTGGGTTTGTTGTCCTACATTATACATTAGATGGTATTAGGGAACCAAAACCGGACTATATTGTGTACGAATTTAGTGTGGGTTCTTGTGACTCTTATTTTGGGTCTCACATACCTTGTATATCTTTTTTAACTTTTCCCACCCATTGTGTGTCATATTGTATGTTAAGTTGGTCCTAATTTCATTTTGAAATGTCTATAAATGCATGTATACATTAGCATATAGAGGACATGCGATGAACAAATGTTAATTTAATGAAAAATAAAGAACCACACATTTAGTGAAGAGGTCTATTGTGAAAATGTTAAAGCTAGATCCAAGAATTTATAATATATTTGAATAAATATTTAAAACATTTTGTTTCCTTATGCCTCTTTTTCATTACAACATAAAATGCACATAGTATTAGGGCTTTTATCCATAAATTGCATGTTGTAGTGCATTGAATGTTAACTTCCAAATTTATTCTAGACAATGTCCTTGAAAATAATGGAGGATAACACAAATCCCCCATTCAACCCACCATTTCTAATTGGTTTATGATGAATTGTTAAGATTACAAAGAAGGATATCAGTTTCCTATAGATTTGAACAAAATTAAAGGAAAGCAAACAAGGATTTTGAAATCATGAAGAAAATGAACGTTATCTTAAAATCACATTATACATGCATGAATTTCACTATAATGTTCTTATACTTTCTTTTTGCAACAACTACAACCTAAAGCAACTTCACTATAACAATTATTTAACATTGTTGTAAGTGTGCACTAGTGTTTTTGGAAGAGTGCACTCGAAAAACTACCTTTGTTTATCAAGATTTTTATGGGAATTTTTTTGTTCCACCTTATAGATATATTTTATGTTGTATATTTATGACTATTATCCCCATATTCATGACAATTCAAATATTCATCCAAAACCCATATTATCATTTGTTATTGATTATAAAATATTCTTTATATGAAATTACATTTGATTTATTTTTTTATTAGAATAAATCTAATTAGGCCTAAGTTGGCATTGTGTATGGGTACACGTGTTACATTGTGTTATAATTTGACCTAAATAAATTTATCCATAACACATTCTAGTGAACATATGTTGTCTTACACCCCTTAGGGTTAGATCTCAATTGTTTTGTGGTGAATTTATTTTGCTCAGGGTTTATAATATCTCATGTTAGCATTCCTTAATCCTATTTGTTCTCTTACTTATTTCTTTCATAAAGTTTTTGTTAATGTCATTTAAATTTAGCTCTAGTAATTTGTTTCATTTTAAATCTTGTATCTCTATATGTATTGTAACTTTTCGTATGTATATGAATGTTCATAGATGTGCTTCAATTTTGACATGATTTTCAATGTTTTTATCTATGTGGTGTATTCCAAGATTGTGTGTATCATTCTGTATCATGATGTTAATAACATATAATTTTTCATTTGTATTCAAATTTTCTGTTTATACAATTCAACATCTAACAACCTACATATTTGATAGTATTTCATATTATTCTTAGAGACATCTCTTTATAAATTTCAGTTATTCTATCACTTTCCTAAATATAAAAATTAGGTATATTTTCAATTTATTCGTAAAATTATTTTAGTAAGAATTGCACATTGTTTATTGTTTAGTATAGGGAATTTTTGATGTAAATCCACTTTACCATACTAAAATTTGGTGAACATGTACCCTCTTACACCACTCAGGGTTATATCGTGCCTATATTGCATATTGGATATGATTATTTTAGGGCCCATTCTATCTCATGTGAAATCCTTGTATCTATCACCTCGTGTGTTATTGCAAACCTTAGTTTTTTGTTCTTGCTTTATCATTCACATTACAAGGTATTTTTGCATGTTATATATGTGTCTATCTTATGCCACCTAAGGTGTAGCTCTCAAATTCCTACTAGGAAAAGTGATAAATTTAATTACAAAGATGATTTTTATTTATTTTTTAATTCTTTTATTTCATAATCTTACTTATTAAAAAATTAAAATGGTTTCTCTCAATGATATTCATGCTCATTATACTCAACCTACTGCAAACATGAATAATAATATTGTAAATGATATAATAATTTGAATGCCAATCATATGAATGATAATGTCGTGAATGGATTTCAAACCATTGATATTTCTAATTAAGAGATAGATATAGTTAAAAGAATTTATTTATTTAGACAACACATATTAGATCATCGTATAATAATAGATGAAATTTTGTATGTACTAAAAGATATCCAAAGAGACAACTCTAATGTAGGTCAATTATACAAGTTCATTTCCATGCCTAATAATGTTGTCATTTCTCAAAGTGTTTCTAATATTGTTCCTCCTCCCATTTTTTCCAACTATATTGTTGTTTATTTTCCTTCTCAAACTAGTTTTAATGCTTCATTTGATGCTTCAAAAGTTCCTCAACCATCTGAACATGTTTTTTGACCTTCATCTCTTCTTCATAATGTTTCTCAAGCACCTAATGTTTTCATTCCTACTTACACCACTATTAATTATATCCTAAACCCTAAAGTTACCACACTTGGTCAAACTATACATTACATGCAACAAAAAATCAAATTACTCTCTGAATGCTCTCAAAGTTAAAAAATAAGGGTCACTTCACATGATGCATTACTCAAACCTTTGGCTTATGATGTCTTTACTTACCCTTTTTCATATAGGTTTTATTGCTTCAATGTTTGAACTATTTAAAGGTAAAGGTGATCCTTTTAATCATATTAAATCTTTATTCAATTATTGTCTAGACCTTGAGCATAATGATAAATAGTTGACTAATTTATTTCCTAAAGGCCTTAATGACTATGTTGATTTATTTTATGCTTTTCCATTTGTATCCATACACTCTTTCAATAGCTTAGCCAATGATTTATTATCTCATTTTTTAAATCAATATTAGCATAAAGGTCTTTATTTAACATCTTACTTAGCTAAAACAAGGACCTGATGAGAATATAAGTATGTGCTTAGATTCAAGACTATGATTATTAAGATGACTCACCAATTACCTGGGTGTGGATTATAAAATATCTTTCCTTAAAGTTTATTTTCACCCATTAATTACAAAGTGATCTTTAACATTTACCAATACTTCAATGAACATTATCACATAGTCTGAAACTATAAGATCAAGCTTTTATGATTCTAACATTCTTAAATTAGCATTAAATCCCCTAACTCTAGTGTATTCAAATTCCAAGGTAAATCAATATCGAAAGCTACGAGTAGTAACAATACTTTTCGATCTAAGAATGAGGCCAAGAATGTAGTAAATGATATAAATCAACCATCCAACAAGTTAGTAATATAACAACAAAGAGAATTGAGATAAATTAGATATTTAGTTGTATTCCTCAAAATGTGCTTAAATGATTGCTTGCATGCAATATTGCAAGGAAATTACTTCATAAATAAAGTAGAATAACATGAGTAGATCATAATATGACTGAAATAGAGTAGAATATATGAATAAATGATGAGCCATTTCAAGGGGGAAACCTACAAAACCTTAAAATAAGAAAAAAATTCATAATATGATGATCAAATATTAACCCCTACCTCCTATGTATACCCTAACCATGTTAAGTGAAAACCCTAGGCTGACCTTACCACCAATATTAAGCTAAATAGAAGATCATATAACTTAAGTAAAGGCAATGCTAGCTAGAAGTTAAATACACATGTCCCAAAACATGATAAAGGCTAAGGGTATAACATACCATTCACTTCAAACAAGTGTTGTACTCAATGTTGATTATCTTTGAATGTTGGTACAAGAACTCTTCCTCTTCCCATGTCACGTCTTCATTTTTTAGATTCTTCCACTTGATTAGATACTCCTTAATTACCCTCTTCCTCACACTCTTAGTGCACATTTATAAGATTACCTCAAGTTCTAAAATGATTTTACCTTCTTCATTAGGGTTAGGTGACTCTATATGGGTAGAAACATATTATCCAATGTCCTTCTTCAAGCAAAGAACACGACTATTCTGCGACATTGGGAAATTCTCTTTGAGACTAGAGAGTAACTCATGTTGGTACTAACTATGTTCTTTGATTATTCAAGCCTTTAGATGGATCCTCAAGGAATATTTGGTATATGTTAGAGAGTAATCCAAAGACCTTTTGGAAAAAGTGTCTCTCATAGATGGCATCGCGATGGGCATATCCTCAAGAATCACTAAAGAATTTATCATCCTTTCCTAAAAATTTGGTGCTATGTGTGCAAGGGAATGTTTTTTTCCACTAAAAATAATTGTGATATAGAACCCTTGAATCATTTGTGGAAAATTGTTATCATTTTATGAGAGTTTACCATCCAAATAACTTTATGCACAACAATTTCAACTCAAACTTCTTGCCTTCTAAATGAAAACATATAATTTTTTTTGAAAATTTCATCTCAATCATGCCCAAGGCCTTGAGCCATTAGTCTTCCAAAATAATATCATCTCCACCCATGGGAATGGAAAACATTGGGCCATATCCCAAGTAATCTCTAATGGTGAGTTTAATACCATGATATTTTTTTGAACAATTAATTATACTTCCATCCACAACCATGACTTGAAATTATGGAGTTAGGAAAATAAAATAACTAATGGTTGATGAAATTGTGAGTACTCCTTGAGTCAATCAATATTGTCACATTATGTTCCTTTATGAAACCCATTACCTCAAGGGTTTGCAGGGAGCTAACAATTGGCATTGCATGGCAAGAGACAGTTGGTTTGAAATCTCTAAACCCTTGTTCATCCACAACCTCAATTGTTTTTTCTTCATTGATGCCCTCAATGTAGAATAATTTATTTTATGAACATTTATGTCCTTGAATATATTTGATGTCATAGTTAAAACATAGCCATTTTATCATCTTTTCTTCTAATTTGTTGAGGAGTTAATCTTGAAGAGTTAACTTGGTAGGTTGTAAAGATGATGGTGCAAGGGTGTTATTATCATTGATGTTGGTGAGTGTATGTCCGCTCATAACTATTTTTTTCCCTTTAACCTATGTTCCATGATAATAAAATTATAAACATTAAGTTGATTATACATTTATACCTTGTGTTCAATGTAGTTCTTGAGACCACCAATAATCAGGTTGTTCAAATTCTCATCGATAATTTTATCCACGTACAAAGATAGGTTATAGTACTAATTAATATAATCCTTGACCAATCTTATTTGTCACAAATTTTCCAATTGGTTTAAGTAATTTACCACCACACTATTGATATAGTGTGTTTACAACCCCTTTGTAAAAATGACCATGTGACACTAAGAGCCTTCTTCTACTTTTGAGTGCAAAACCAATAATACCAAATGAATTTTTCAGGTTATATAAATAAGGATGCCATTACCACCTTATATCCACATGAGATATAATGTACATAAAAAATCTCCATTGGGTTGATCAAGATGATATGATCATTTCCATCAAACTTATGCATTTCCATTTAAGCATTGTGCATCGTCATTATGATGTACTTGGATTATGAATTGGTTCAACTTGAATATCCACCTAGATTGGTTTGATTAGAAATGAGTTATGATTGATTTTGCAGAATCATTTGAAAATTCATAGTTTGATCAAGTCTCAATTTAGGCTCATCTAATCAGTGATTGATGTTGGTTGTATCTGTTGGGATAAATACCAGAAGCACACAATTGATTACCAAGCAACTTTAACATGAGTAAATTAACCAGAATACACAAGTGACTAGAATTCAGAAATAACACATGATATGAGAGACAATACACAACTTGTATTAAAACTCTTTCAGAAGGAAATACAATAAAGAAGGCTGCCACAATTATTCTTCCTTACACACCTCTAGGGCTCCCAGACATCTAGGGAATAAATAGTAAATCTTCCCTCAAATCTCTCTCTCTTAGGTCCCAACACCCAACTCAAACACAAAGTTGGTGTTCACCTTACACCTGTGCTCCACGCACTCCACAAGTGCTCCACGCACTCCACAAGTACACAATCGTACTTCAAGTAGATCTCCCCTAAACCTGCAACAACCTGCACCTCAATCAACCTTACTTATGGAAGGATATTCCTTGCCTTCCTCTTTGCTCTCTATGAGTACCCACTATACTCCAAGTAGATCCTGCCTGATTCTGCTCCCTGTTGTGTTGCTGTCCTATCTGATCTTGCACACCTGCAAATCAATCTAGTTCTGCACACCTGTGAACCTTGACCTTGCACACATATACACCTGCAAATCAATGATCTTACTTACCATGTAGATCTCCTAAAGTAGCCATGCTCACCTGATGACCAAGATCATACATACATGAAGAACCCTACTGATTCTCCAATCCAGCACCCACACTTGGTACTGTGGCAGTAAGAGGAACACACCATTGCTCTCCTCTCTCTGAAGGAGCTTATATTATTGCTCTCTTACTCTCTAGCACACGTTTACAATACAACCAATGAGTCTCTTAAATAGATCTCATGCAAACAATAATTAGACACCTAATTACAATAATTAGATCTACAGCTTCTAGTCTAAATTTGGCTCTTGACATGCAAACACTTGGTTCGTTAGCTAACTGCCCGTAATACATGCAGTTCGAACCACACAGGTGATCGACGTCGGTCCCTGTCTGCCTAGGGGGTGCCGATGCCGGCCGATCTCTGACCGACGTCGATTGTCTTCCTGTCTGTACCCTACCGACGTCGGTTGGCCTGACCGATGCCGGTGCCTGACACTCAGCAACCTTCTCCAGAAACCTCCTCCATATCTGCATCAGTGAAGCTTTTAGCTCCACAACCTAACAATCTCCCACTTAGAGATAAACAGTTGCACTATACCTGTACCTGTACCCCGTATAATCTGTTTCCTGGCTTGTATCCCTCTTCAAGATTAATCCTGAAGATAACCCACCACACAACCTATGGTGCACCTCCTGTCATTCGAGTACCCTGCCACATCCGAACCTACAAACCCATGTAGTGAAGTCCTGACCCTGAATAGCATGAATCCCTGCTGCTAGTCCCTCTCACATCCCTAAGAACCCACTTCCCCGAATTGGCTCCTAACTCTCTGACAGCTCCCACTGCTTGAGAAAACTCAGGTCTATACCAGACCTCATGTGATTTCAGACACTGAAATATCTATCCCTTAGTGTGCTCCGGCTCTGCATCCTGTGTAATGAACCTCGCCAACACCAGATTCACATCAGCTCCCACTGGAGACAAAATCAGCCTGTGATCTCCCATGTCTCCCATGCCAAAGAATTTCACTACTCCAAATTCTTCATAGCAAACCACTGAACTAATCTTACCCTTAGCTCAGTAAAACCCTGTATGTACAAACCTGTTAGCAAACATACCATCCACATACAGTAACAGGATAATGTCATGACCATTATCCCCCTGGTAAGACAAACCACAATAGTTACCCTGACATTGACTAAAGTCATGCTTTGTCATCCACATGTCAAAACCTGTACCACTGTCCTGCAGCTTCCTCAAGACCATATGGCCTGGTCTTCCATCTCACGTGTCTGTTCACTCTATTCTTCAACTAAGGAATCCATTCGTCTCTGTGCTTTCATACCTATTGGCAACCCTACCAAGTCTCTGCTTGGTTTTGCAATCTCTCCATGCCATGCTCCCACTGTTTCTTGGATCCTTCCTGCTCTGCACTCAGCAACTAGTATAAACAAGAGGAAGAATGAATTTGAGGCTTACCACCTTCAGTCCTCCATATGGGCGTTTGAGACTCCTTGACAGCTTGCTGTCTGCCCAAAATTTGTTACAGTGACCAACCTCAGCCACCACACAGTCTGCATCCAATCAACGTCGATTTCATGCGCCTGTCTTGACTACCAACCTTGTCGACGTCGGTGTCTCCTTGCTGCCGACGTTAGTCCTCATGATCGACGTCGGTCTTACCTACTACCGACGTTGGTCCTTCTATCAATGTCGGTACCTGTGTTTGCCTGTGAGTGATGACTTTTTACTCGCGAGCTCCTTTGAATCAAAACCCATGTCCAAACTGCCCTGCTCAGAGATATCCAGCCCCATCCACTGGTCTCTGTCCGCCATCTCCTCCATAAACACCAAGGCTTTCCAGTTCTTAAGCCTGTCAAATATATCAGTCTTCTGCTTAAGAACATGCATCTCCTTCTTGCTCATGTGACCAAACCTACAAAGCCACGTCTCTGCAACAAAAGAAGAATCAATAATATAAACAAGTAGATAAAGAGTACCTGTTTTCTTACCATCAGCTAATTCGAGTGCATCCACTGTGAGAGTTATTATGCATCTCTCATCACCCAATTTTCCTGAAGAAATTAGCCACATCTTCAAGCCTGGGACCTGCATGACCTCCTTCAACACCCATGTGTTGGCCGCCTACAATTTTAGCTTCACTTCCCCTTTGCCAATTCTTTGGCAAGGCACACCAACTCCTCTCCCTGGGGTTGCATGGAAAGAGGCAACAAAATCTATTATCCAAGATTCAAATTTATCCAAGAAACCTCCCAGAGCATCCTGTGCAACAACACCTGCAACATCTGCATCTTCAGTTCCTTCATGCTGATTTGCTACCAACCAACAATATTCTTTTACCTGCTCTTTCTTTCCATAGGACCGTAAGTGACCATCTATGCTTTTCAACTCCTCCATTCTTAGCTTACTTTGATTTGCCATTACTCTACTCCCACTCAATCAGAAACCCCTGAGAGTGACCTATAACCAAACACAAAACCTACTCCCTACAACCTTAGCTCTGATACCACGTGTTGGGATAAATATCGAAAGCACACAATTGATTACCAAGCAACTTTAACATGCGGAAATTAACCAGAATACATAAGTAACTAGAATTTATAAATAACACATGATATGAGAGACAATACACAACTTGTATTAAAACTCTTTCAGAAGGAAATACAACAAAGAAGGCTGCCACAGTTCTTCTTCCTTACACACCTCTAGGGCTCCCACACCTCTAGGGCATAAACAGTAAATCTTCCCTCAAAGCTCTCTCTCTTAGGTCCCAACACCCAACTCAAACACAGAGTTGGTGTTCACCTTACACCTATGCTCCACGCACTCCACAAGTGCTCCATGCACTCCACAAGTACACAATCATACTTCAAGTAGATCTCCCCTGAACCTGCAACAACCTGCACCTCAATCGACCTTACTTATGGAAGGATCTTCCTTGCCTTCCTCTTTGCTCTCTATGAGTACCCACTGTACTCCAAGTAGATCCTGCTTGATTCTACTCCGTGTTGTGTTGCTGTCCTATCTGATCTTGCACACCTGCAAATCAATCTAGTTCTGCACACCTGTGAACCTTGACCTTGCACACACATACACTTGCAAATCAATGATCTTACTTACCATGTAGATCTCCTAAAGTAGCCATGATCACCTGATGACCAAGATCATACATACATGAAGAACCCTGCTGATTCTCCAATCCAGCACCCACACTTGGTACTATGGCACTAGGAGGAACACACCATTGCTCTCCTCTCTCTGAAAGAGCTTATATTATTGCTCTCTTACTCTCTAGCACATGTTTACAATACAACCAATGAGTCTCTTAAATAGATCTCATGCAAACAATAATTAGACACCTAATTACAATAATTAGATCCGCAGCTTCTAGTCTAAATTTGGCTCTTGACAAGAAAACAATTGGTTCGTTAGCTAACTACCCGTAATACACGCAGTCCAAACCACACAGGTGACTGGCGTCGGTCCCTGTCTGCCTGGGGGGTGCTGACGCTGGTCGATCTCTGACCGACGTCGGTTGTCTTTCTGTCTATACCCTGCCGATGTCGGTTGGGCTAATCGACGCTGGTGCCTGACACTCAGCAACCTTCTCCAACAACCTCCTCCATGTCTGCATCAGTGAAACTTTTAGCTCCATAACCTAACAGTATCAGACTGTATGATTTGCACATTATACTCACATTGGCTAACCTTTGTGATCTATAAAATAAAACCTTGGAACAAAAGATCCACTAAGTCCCATTTCTAACTCCATCTCCTCTTTGTTGGGAGTTTTTTTCATAGTTTTAGAACCCTTTCCTTGGTCCCGAGTTTCAAGAGCTGCCATAACAAGTTTTAATAATGTTGAATTTTATTTCCACATTTGACCAAACTTTTACCAAGATGTTTGAGATGTATATCAACCTCAAAACCAAAAATTAAAAGAACTAACCCCAACTATATTTTTGGGATCTTTCCAATAAAGTAAAGAAATTTTAAAATTCTTAAAAGTTTGTCATATAGACCGGATTTTTAGAAAACACTAAAACCAAAATAACTCACACAAAATTAATCCTCCCATCTTGTTTTTTTTATGGTGATGTCCTTGAGTGATTATCTAACTCTAATTAAAAAATTGTATCAAAATTCCCACCATATTGAAAGATATAATCAATTCTCAAAAATTATGGTTTTGCCCACACATACATCCAAAATTGAAGCTCTGATACCAATTGTAATTAAATTACTTCACAGATAAAATAGAACAACATAAATATATCACATTAGGATTGAAATAGAGTAGAATATATGAATAAATGACAAGCCATTTTGAGGTGGCAACCTCCACAACCTTATAATAAGAACAAAACTCATAATATGATGATTAGATACTAGCCCCTCCCTCCTATATCTACCCTAACTATGCTAGGTAAACACCCTAAGCCTGGCCTACCATAATTATTAAGCTCAATATATGATCATATGACTTAATTAAAGGTTATGCAAGACACATGTAGGCTACACATATCCTAATACACATTACAGGCTAAGGGCTTAAAAAATATGATTACTTTACCTCCTATTAAAAATATAAACACGTCAAGACCTATGCTTAAGAATTGTAATGTTAATGCATGTTGTGATTAATAAAATCCCTGGACATTCTTCAAACAGATTCATAAAATTGAAACATAAGATACAATATGTTATTAAGAATATGTTAAACTAGGTAGATGGTCAAAATAACACTATTAATGAATCAACTACAAAATCAATCCAACACTTGAAAATATTTACAAACCCTCTTCCAAATCATGAAACTTAATCTAAAGACTATGTCAATGTTCACATGATATCTCAAAAACAACCATCATAAGATTGTAACACCCATATACCTAATGGATTTGTAGGTGTGGTTAAAATGAAAGATAAATAACCTCGTCTAATTATATTATATGATAATGAGATCCTGAAGGATGAATTTAATAGGATCACTCTTCATTTGAGCATTTATAGATACACATTCAAGATTAAAAAATGACATTATGATTGATAACGGTTCAAGCACAAACGTTTGCATGATGATTTTTTTAATTAGTATTGGATATACTAACAAAGATCTAGTTGGTACTTAACAATTAGTAAAACATAATATGGGATTACTCAGGCACCACTTGGAGGCATTACTTTACCTATCACAGTGGTTCCTAAGACCACATTATTGTGGTTTCATGTATTACTAGATAATGAGGCATGTTACAGATTATTTGCTTGTTGCCCTTGACTTTGATTGTTGTCCCTCATTCAAAAATCATGTGTGAATTTCCACATGGTGACAACACATAATATATTGAGGCCTTCCATCCATCGAGTGCACAATTATGAGGGTAATTATTAGATAGTATGGATTCTTCCCTTATTTCTTCACCCCATTTATCATTCCTTGCCTTATTTCCTGCTTCATTAATTCTTTTGACTATCACGTGTTCTATACAATTTCTTTGCCTTTACCCTCAAGTCTTTAGCATTTACAAAATTAGCATATTATGACTATATAACTATTGATAGAGGTTACATATTTTTTATGCACCTATTATTGATCTTATTATTGAGTTATATATAATACTTACAAGTTTATACATAAGATTGTGGATTCACAGTTGACCATGAGCATCTTCATCCTTGTTTGCCTCATAACAACACTTCACGTCGTATCTTTTCTATTTTCCTTTATCATATTAAGCTTTCATAATATTATATATCTTGATCTATCATGTCTCTTATGTCCTTATTGTTGTTACTAATGTTCATGCCCTTTTGTATTTATTGTGAATTTAGTGTTGCTTTGTGCTTAGTGTGAATGCATAAAGTGGTATACATGAACAATTTATCTCACTAAATCTAATACACATGTACAATTCAAATCTAAGTATATTTCAATAACACACAAATAAAAACAAGTTAATGTAATCAATAACATCTCAATGGAAATGAATAATATAATTTTGAATGACACAATAGTGTGCTCAAAGAATGTTGGGCAAAAATTAATAAGAACTCAATAAATATAAAAGAGAAAGATATTTCAAAAAATTGGCATGATATTGTTTTGTCCTTGGTTCAAAATCCACAAGATAAGGAAAAATAGATTGGATCCTAGGTGGATTCCACCCAAATTTGGTTATGTGAAAATTAATTTTGATGGAGTTACGCCACATAATCCAAGAGTAGTTTGAGTAGGTTGTTTATTCCATTGCCATCAAGGAAATTTTTTTAGGGGATGCTTTGTTTTATTTATGAAATATACTAATAATGAAGTTGAGGCCATTGCATTGCTGGAAGTGGTCAAGATAGAAAAGGATAGAGGGTTTTAGGTTTTGATCATAGAAGGGTATTAAATGGTTATCATAAATGCTATGACAAAGGGAATGACTCCTAGTTAGAAACTACAAAACATTATTTTTGGAGCTAGAGATTTGGTAAGATATTTTACCTTTGATTATTTTCAACATTGTTTATGAGAATGCAATCGAGAATACATCTTCTAACAAATGGAGATGCAGATCAAGATATCTTTTCTTTAGTCTGAAGTAAATAACTAAGTGATTGGAGTAGTTTATCAAATATTTTGAATGATGAGTCCAAAAAAGGGATTTCACCAAGGAGGAATACAACTTGAAAGATATTTATTCATAATTTCTACTTTTGATTTTATTTATTCGAAGCCTTTGAGCTTCACTAGTATCTCTTTTTGCTATTGCAAAAGACTACTTGCTTGAGTTAGTGTTAAGAGTTTGACAATGGGTAACTCTCTTGAGTTTATTGTGTTCTTTTATCTTATGGAAGTTTTCATTTCATAATATATTTTCATTATAAGCTTTGTTGGTTTAATTTTTACAACTCTTGTAATAAATTGAGTCCCTAGTTGCTGATTCTTGTGGGAGTTTTGTTGTTGATGACAATTTTGATATGTACCATGGAAGTTTTGCTTAGGTTGTAAAAATATCGATGACGCTGCATGGATCTATTTTTTTAATTTTTGATTGGTTGAAAAATTTCTTTGCATAATTATTTTGGCTATTGGGAGTGAAAGGTTGTGAGGAAAATTGTAAAAAAGGCCTTTCTAGATGATCTTTTTTTAATGTAAGCTCGTGGGTTTATATTATAAGGTTAAGGATTTTTCTCACTTATTTATGTTTCTTTTTTAAGATGGCCTAAATTTTGATTAATATTATATGCTTATTGGATTTTTAATTTTTTGGATTATAAAAGGTTTTTTGTAGTCCTTGAACCCGAAAGGTTTGACTCAAGGTGGTTGTAGCTTGCACAAAGTGTCTTAGCTTGATTCTTAGTTGCTAGTATCCTGCAAACTTTTATAAAGTGTCCTTGTTTTTTGCATTATTGACAAGTAAGATTTCTCTTGATTTTACCTATGAAGTTAGCTTAAATTTTCCACTTTGAGTTAGATTTTTTTCTCCCTTTGTTTTTATTTTTATTTTTATCCTTGGTCTTTGAAACCTTTGTTTTGGTTTTAAATGCATGTTCTTGACATTCAACATATAGTAGCATCTTATCCTCATGGGACAAGGGAGAACCCACTAACTCATCAACACTTACAGGGTTCATGTCTATACACTCCTCAAGAGTGATCATAATATGCAGCCCTCTTTGATACAAATATTTCAAAATTTTCCTTATTATAACACTATCTTGTACCGTATTTCTATAAACTCTCATTCTATGCACTAATTCATTTATCCTTATGCAATAATATCCAACTCCCTCATTATTTGACTTTCTCAAATTTTCAAAATTGATTTTAAGAGTTTGGATTTTTCTTCTCTTACCTGATTATATCCTTGATATGAAGTTTTTAAGGTATTTCATGCCTCATGGGAACTTTTGCATCCTGTTATTCTTAGATAGATTATTGGGTCTATGATAGTCCAAAGATAAAATAAAGCTCATGCATCCAGATTTTCTTTATCCTTTTTTGTTATTTTTTGATCTCGTGTTAAGGTGTTCCAATATTGAGGTGGTGTGTACCCATGGATAACATTCTCCCAAACTCCTTTCCATACAAGAATTCTCTTCCACTGATCTCTCCAATATTCAAATTTGTCACTTTCGAAGATGTGAATATTAACGGAAGTAGAATTCATTGAAGCTATTGACTCTTCTAAAAATGGATTGAAACCCTTATGAACCTTTGTTGAATGAGGATATGATACCAAACGAAGGTTTTGAATGCATGGAGGAAGTGCAAATCTACTCTTAATTACTCTAAAATTGAAGTTATGTATCAACCAATCTGTCCTCGAACTACTAGTTATCAATCTAACAATGTTATAAGTGTGATTATCAACCAAAAAATATACAAAATAAATTAAAATTTCTTTATAAAAATTCCTTTGGTTGTTGGGAGTGAAATTTTGTGAGGAAAATTCTACTGAAGACCTTTTGGAGGATCTTTTTTTGTGTGTAAGCTTGTGGGTTTCTTATATAATGTTAAGGATTTTTATCTCTTATTTGTTTTTACTTTTTTATATGGTCTAAATTTTTATTAAGACTGTATTCTTATTGGATATTTACATTTTTGGACTATAAAAGGTTGTTTATAGTCCTTAAACCTAAAGGGTTTGATTGAAAGTTATTGTGGCTTGTGGGGCCTTTGTAATATTTTTATGGTATTATTGAAAGCGTGAGGATCCCTCAAACCCTCTTTTACTAATTATTACACACAGACACATGATTATAGTAAAGAAATTATTGAAATGACTAAAAATAACAAGATAAGGTTATAAGAACAATATTGAATTATATCAAATATGTGCACTCATGTCTAGAAACTGATGTGGATATAACCTAAAAAAATTGAGATAATTTAACAACTTCAAAATTTTGATCAAGATTAGGTTGATACACTCTTGGCCTTAAGTCCAACCCCTTAAAAAAAAAAGTGTGTTCCTATGCTTCAATGCTAAAAAACCACACTCATTTTATCAGAATCTACTTTGAATCACCTAAAAATCCCACTCCATTATTGAAACCCTAATTAGCTCTAAAAACCTCACAAAAACTTAAAAAGGAGGTGTAGCTATGGGGGGCCTACCTCAATCAAACCCTTCTCCTTAGGAAAGATGGAAGTGAATAATTTATAAAACTTAACAAGGAATCACGATGATGTAAGCCTTAATCCTTAAATGCTCCTTCACAACGTGATTAAAGGAAATAGTGTAATATGAAGAACTCAAATAGAAATTTATGATAATATTTTTCATACAATCCTCTTTATCAATCTATACCTTTTCTTGAATTCTCATCACTCTTTCCCTCCTTCAATGCATGCCCTATATTCACTAATGCACTTGTGTATGTATTGACTTGTCAAATTCAATTTAGGACCCTATTGACACATAATTCGACATACAACCAACACAATAGTTGATTAAATGGGGCAAGGAAAACCAAAAGAAATTGTTGGAAGAGGTCAAAGGACCCAAGGATCAGAATCATACCATTATGTTCCTCATTAGACTAAAATTATGTTAGTCTACTCTTGGTCAAATTGAAGCATACTAGTAGACTCATGGCAAAAACCCAAGAAATAACATTTTCAACATTGAAGAAAAATATTGAGTCATACTAGGTTAAAATAATAATATATTTTTAAGTTTTTTGGGTGTTTTGAGTTAATTGTTGGTATTATTAGAGGCCCTAGATAAATAAAAATTGTGGTTGTAAAGAAATCAATAATAAGGGGAGGTAAATAGGGCCTAAAACACATGAGAAACGCACCAATAAGAGCCTAATCTGAATCAATAATCAATGCATGTGCAAGCTCCATAAATAAATGCAAACCAACACCAAAAATACCCCCCAAACCAAAATTAGGTATCTACATAATGCTTGACTTTGATCTATGGGTGCACATATATATTACATTAAAATAAGTAAATGTACACAAGGTTTTTGAAAAGATGTTGTGACTGAAACCTATAAGAGTTCTTGAAGTTAATAGGAAATGATATTAATTTAAAAATCAAGAGGAG
Organism: Torreya grandis; assembly: GCA_037957365.1. Classification (NCBI taxonomy): domain Eukaryota; kingdom Viridiplantae; phylum Streptophyta; class Pinopsida; order Cupressales; family Taxaceae; genus Torreya; species Torreya grandis. Next base: position 5,747,184 of record JARHVA010000005.1, on the reverse strand, counting down.
AGAGGTTACCTTATCTCAAATTCTATATTTTGTGACCTATAAAATAAAGTAAATCATTCCCTGCTCAAGATTTGGTTTAAGTATCTCGATTACCATTACAAAATCCCATGAAAGTTCTGGAATAAACATCCATGCTCATGTGTTTGGAATACAAATCCTAGTAACCTAAAAACATAAGGGAGACATTTGTGAGTGAATCAATGTCTATATATCAATAATCAAGGAAGTGGTGAAATGAATAACAAGAAACAAAAACTAGGAACAAATACACATGATTATGTGAGAACTATGAAACTATCTCTGTGAATTTCTTATCTCATAATTTGAATAATCTTTGAGTGTGCATCTCATTGATAAGACCATGTGAATTGTTTCTTGTAACTCTTTTGGATTGTTTACAAATGTGGGAGCAATAATAAGTATGCTTTATAGCTCCTAGGGATTGTTGTGTATTATCATGTAAATGATGTGTAAAATAAATGGATCATATGCCCCAATTTTGAGGTGTGGGATGAATTTGTGAATCATGTATCTAAAAATAAATGGATTATGTGTACTACATAAAAATAAGAATAATGAAAGTTATGATGTATAGTCACAATAAGATGTCATCATTAAATCATCTATAAATAAAAGACTTTGGTATAATCATATAAAGGTATCATCATGAGATCACTAACTATAATAAGGGAATTTTGGCCTAAGCTTATTTAGGTCTAAGCCATATAAGTAGGATATCATGGTGAAAGCACATTTATAATAAGTAAATATACTCATGTGTACCCAGGTGGAAGTAATGTAGGATAATAATGCAATGGTTTTTCTCATGTAATGTAATGTATAAACAATATAATCACAATTAATAAGAACTTTCCTTTATGTGTTCATGATATAATCAATGAAGCATGAGGAATGCTATGACCTAATATAGATAAGATATATTTAATTAAAGCAAATGATCATCATACCCCTAATGAGCAATATATGATCAACAAAGCATGGAAATAATATGGATCAATATAGCCAGTGTATAATCATTGCAGAATAAACAATAGTATACCCAAATAGAACCAATACAATGTAGGCAAACAAGCATATAGATAATTAAGGAAAAATGTGCATAATATAGATCCAATCATATTTTTTTTTGGATTTTTCTTAGTCTATTTCATAATCCTATGTAGACTAGACTACACAACAATTAAAATACGCCCTACACCGACATATAAATTAGGTCAAAGACTTAAGTGTTCACTTGAGGAGTAATAAGAGATAAATATGGACTCCATTATGAGAATGATATATAAAATAATCAAATGCACACAACATTTCATACAAACCCTAGATCAATAATAATGTAGTAAACTACAACTAATAAATACACATATCAAAAATTTCAATTATAATGTCTATTATCATATATAATATCATTATATTTGTAAATTATTATGACCCCGTGAATGAACATGGGTATGCATTCATACTATAAAATACATTGCCACAATCTCGAAAAGCTCTTTGAATTGCTCTATTTGTGAAACATGAAACAAATCCAAGTGTCATAGATTAGAGATTGAGGGGTCTATTTATAAGTTTATTAGACTCCTCTTACTTCTATGAATCAACTCCACATGTCCTTATTTTCAAAATGTTTACAATTAATTTCCACATATCATCCTTCTCAATCCTTGTTTAATATTAATTGTCCTTATACTCGTGTTCTTCTCCATTTGATCATAACTTGATAATTCTCTTCATTATGTATCTTCTTCTCACAACACCTATCATTTTATGCACACTATCTTCAAAGGAGCTTTACACACATTCATTCCTTCAAGTCTATTTAACACGTTGTGAAATACTATGTATGATTATCAGAGTCCCACCCACACATGACCATACTCGGTCTTTTATTAATAAGTATCTTTATGCAAAAAAAAAAATGGTCAACATTCCCCCATACTAACTTGTTGTCTATCCTTATATAATTATTTATTGATTATTTTCTTCATGCAATTCCAACCCTTCATAAATGTTTTCTTATATTATCGTCTCAAATTCGTTCATTTTTACCATTTTTCATGGAATGATGCCATCATTTATTGTGTAAATTTTATTACATATTTTTTTCCTCATTCTTTTGTGCATATGTTTTCTCATAGTTTTCAAATTTTTATTTAAACTCTTCACATACCTTGTGCATACCAACATCTTATTTTAAATCATGCCTTAAATTTTTAATCAAATTTCACTTCCAAACCTACATGATTTTTAGCTACTACCGACTTCAAATCAATCAACTCATCCATCTTCTTCTCTCTTCTATTATGTATTTTTATTTCCCTTCAAGTGTTCCCAACTCTTTACTTTTATACTAACAATTATGAGAAACATTAGCCATCATATTAATCTAGTGCCAACAATAATTTTTCCTAACAATGCATCTTATAGGTTGACTATAATGGAGAATGAAGAGATCAAGAAACAAGTGCAAGAGCTGTTGAGGAAGGGTTTAATCTGAGAGAGCCCAAGCCTATGTGCAGTTCTAATAATGTTAACACCCAAGGAAGGTGGAGAATGGAGAATATGTATGGATTCATATGCACCACTAAGATCAGCCTTAAGTAGAGGCTACCATTGCTAAGAATGGATGAATTAATGTATTGTTTAAGTGGAGCTAGGTACTACACCACGAAAGATTCAAAGAGCGGGTATCATAAAATCCACATATGAGAAGGTGATGAGTGGAAGACTACATTCAAGATGAATGATGGGTTATATGAGTGGCTAGTAATTCTATTTATTTTATCAATTTTCCCAAGTAAATTCATGAGGCTTGAGTCAATTGCCCTAAGTACATTCAAAGGTAAGTTTTTGATAGTTTACTTGGATGACACTTTGATTTTATGCCATTCTAAAGAGGATCATTTGAAGCATTTACATTTGGATTTGGATATGTTGAAATAAGAGAAAAATATAGTGAACTTGAAGAAGTGTAGCTTCATGTAAGAGGAGCTAATATATTTGGGATTTATTATCTCAAATGATAGGTTGAAGATGGACCCTGAGAACATAAGGGAAATTGTGGAGTGGCCTTTGCCAAATAGTATGTTTGAGGCAAGAAGTTTCCATGGGTTGGAAATTTTCTAAAAGAAGTTCATCTGAAACTTCAGTGATGTATGTGCACCCATTACAAAGACTATTAAAGGGGACACGAATAAATTTCAATGGATTATTTTAGTAGAAAGTAGCTTTTAGTTTTAGAAAATAAAAGTGACATAACAATGAGTGTTAGCCTTACCATATTTTAATAAAGTGTTTCAAGTTGATTGTGATGCATGAAAAATAACCATAAGAGTGGTCTTTAGCCAAGAAGGGAAGCCCATTACCTATTTCAATGAGCATTTGAATGATGCTAATTATGAATATTCAGTCTATGAGCAAGAGTTCTATGCAATGGTACAAGCTCTTGAGAAGTGGAAACACTACTTGTTTCTGAAGGAGTTTGTTTTGTACATGGACAAGCATGCTTTAAAATTCATAAACAACAAAGGTAAGCTCAATAAAAGACACATGAAATGTGTGTAATTTTTTCAAAGTTATTCTTTTGTTTTGAAACATAGAAGTGGGAAGCCAAATAGAGTTGTGGATGGCTTGAATAGGCGAGCTCTTGTTGTGAATGAGCTTAGAATAGAGGTTACTGGGTTTGAATCAATGAAGGAGTGCATGAGAAATAATTATATTTCTGAGTTGCATGGACAATGTGTAGGAATCCATCAAATACAGACAAAACTCTATGGTTAGAGTACATTATTCAAGATTGGTTGTTGTTAAATAGGGGGAAGTTATGTGTACCCCAAGGTTCCACGAGAGAGAACATATTGAAAGAAAAACATAGTGGAGGCCTAACTATTCATTTTGGGTATGATAATTCTTTGGCATAGCTAAGTGACAAATACTATTGACCTTGGATGAGTACAAATGTGAAAAGGTTTGTGTAAAAGTGTGGAGTTTGCCAACATGCTAAAGGTAAAAGGTAGAATATTGGTTTGTACCAGGCATTGCCCATTTTGGATAAATAATGAGATGCTTAAGTGTGGGCTTTGTTCTTTAGATTGACAAGAACACATATAGGTAATGATTCCATATTTTTTATTATTGATATATATTCTAATATGCCTCACTTTTTAGCATGCAAGAAGACTAGTTATACCGCCCATATTCTGAATTTGTTCTTTCAAGAAATTGACAAATTGCATGGGTTGGTAATAAATGTTTTATCAGTTAGAGATACAAAGTTTGTTGGACACTTTTGGAGGATGTTATGGAATAATTTGGGTATAATATTAGACTTAAATTCAACCTATCACCTTGAAACAGAGGGACAAACAAAGGTTGTAAATTGGATACTTGGTAATCTACTAAGATGTTTAGTTGGTGACAAAACCAAATATTGGGATTTGATGCTAGCACAAGCTAATTTTGCTTCTAATGATTTACTCAATTGAAGCATAGGTTTGAGTCCTTTTCAAATAGTGTATGGTAATATCCCAATAGGTGTATGGGAGTTGAGGAGTACAATTGAGATGAGTAAGAGAAGTGCAGAAGGTGAATACTATGCTCAAATTATCCATGATGTGTATCAGGAAGTCAAGAGAAGACTTGAAGAGAGTGCTGAAAAATACAAGAAACATGTTGATATGCAAAAGAGGTAGCTGAGTTTTGAAGTCAAGGACTTGATTTTGGCACATTTTCACAAGGATAGGTTTTTAAAAGGTTAATACATCAAATTAAGTGGAGGAATATTGGGACTTGCAATATTTTGAGGAAGTTTTTAATTAATTCTTATGAGATTAAGTTGTTAGATGGAATAGGCATTTCACCGATATTCAAGGTAGTAAATTTGACCCCATATGTTAAGGGAAAGACAAGTGACAACATGGATTTTTACGTTGAGAATTAGAGAGAAAAGTTTCCACGAGCAGCCAAGAATGATTTGGAAGTCATTTTGGACATCCGAATTGGTAAGAAAAGAGGCAATGAGTACTACGATTACTTAGTCAAGTGGAAGGATAGAATAACTGAAGTTGTGACTTGGATGAATGCATCTAAAGTTGTAAAACATGGTAAAACTATAGAGTAGATCACAATAGGTTCATTAATGAGATCTCATGGTCCTTTTTATTACCATGGGTGTCTGATGCAGGATCATCCATGACGGACATGCTATCTTACATCACCCAAAAACATAGTTGTATGTTTATGTGTTTTATTTGTTTGTTTGTTGTTTCAAAATGGAGTGGTTGTTTGGAGTTAAATTTTTGAAGTCTCCATTTTTATCTAGTTTTTTCACTATTGGATTAACCAAGTCAAGGTGAATTTTGGTTATATACACTTAGTGTTAAAAGTTGTTTTAATGACTCAAAATCCATCTTGAGAAAAAACTAACTAGGTCTTGGGGTGTTATAATGTTAATCGAGCCTAAAATTGTGATTTTTTTTGTGGAAATGTATTTGAAGTTTGAAGTGTTCATAAGGGCCCAAAGCCCAACAAGGCATATGGGGTTTCCTTTGGTGTTTCAATGCCTATTAGGCTCAAAATCCCAATAGGGTTAGCATGGTTTTCATCCATGTTTCAATGACCATCAGGCCTAAAAAATTGATAGGGTCAGAGAGACCTCATTGGCATTCAGAGTGTTTATCACATCCCAAAAACCAATAGGGTCCAGGGAGGTAGAGAACGTGCAATAATGTTCATCATATTCCAAAGCCTTATAGGATCTATGAGCATGTAAAACATGCTTGAAGTTATAATTAAAGTCTAAGAATATGATAGGCCAGAAATCCTAACAAGGTCTATTAAGTGTTTTAAAATACCTACAACATCCAAGAAGCTCGAAAGGGTCTACAAAAAGTAGTTGAAGCAATTTTTTTGTTCCTTATGAATTTCACAAACTCGATAGGGTCTTCCATAAAAATTAGGACATCGAAAGTATTAAAGAAAGTGAAGGATCACTTCATTCCCTCATTTGAAAGAGAAAAATGGCATTTGAATAGGGGAGGGTTGTTGGTGAGGATGGTTATTGTCTAGAAATAAAAAAATCTATAAAAGAACCAAATTTTACTAAATTGTGATGTTTTTAAATTTCCTCCATGTTATTTATGTTTTCAAACATTATAATGTTTTCTAGTAAATTAAGAGAGTATGTTTTAGTCGGTCCTTAGTGTGCCCAAACTAAGCATCAAAAAATTAGAGGATGTCCTTAAGTGGATATCTTGTTTGTGCTTGCACCACTGATGCACTATCATAAACCCTTGTAACATTATGCATACCATTTTTTGTAAGAAAAAATGGTCCTCTATCACTGATCAGACTCAATAGACACCCATACCTTGTGATTATATTTTATTATAAGAATATATCTACAACCACTACTATTTTATATATTTTTGGTATAACCTTTACCCATCTTATTAGTTAGTCAATAATTTTTATAATATAACTAGGTTACATGGAAGGATTAATCATACCCCCTAAAACCACTACCTACTTGTCGAATGGTTCTTGCATAACTAATAGGATTAATGACATTTTAATCTATCTATATTTTGTATATTTATAAATTTGACCACCAATACGCAACTAAAAATATATTTTGTATTATTAATTTCACTACATAGTGTCTGCCTACAATGCCTTGTGACTCTCTTGCAACATTTATGTGTGTTCATTTGAGCAATAGAGCATTTCTACACTCAAGGAGATTAAACAAGATGCTTCAAACTTTGTATGGATGTATGATGTAATATTTAAGACATTCATATCTAAGTTTCTTATGATATACATCCATTGCAACGTGTGTAGTGGTTTGTTGTAGGATTGTTACCAAAATTTGGGACACAACTAACTATGGATACTTTTTACAATGTGTGCAAAATATTATATGTCACACTTGGGATTGAATTTTCCCTAGAACATGGATCCATGAATGAGCCCCTTTCTAAAAGATCATTTTTTAGATGGCTACATAGTTACAAAACCTATCTATGAATAGTGGGCAAGAATCCCATAGAGGATTATGGTGTATAGATTACAAGACAAAGGGACATATAAACAACAATTGTAGAAGGATAAATGTAAAACTTATGATATACTATTGTGAATTATGTCAAGGTGACCATGAGAGAAGGAATTGCACAATATTCTAGAAGGCTAAGCAGCTGAAGTAAATGTGGCATAATATTTGTGATACTCATACACATGAATAACTAACTATTGAATCATTATAAATGCATGGTACAAGTTAAAAAGGTTTCACTATACAAACACTTGTAAAAACTCAACAAGGTAGTGGGTATGGTGGAAGATGATATGGAAGAAGAGGTGTCAAAAAAGATGCAAATAAAATCATGGCTTGTGTTTCAAATCTAGGCCTAGTGACCATTACCAACATGTATGTCTTAAGTTTACAACTTGTGCTCATAATGGAGAGGGGAACAAGATTGAATAGTGTCATTTTCTTGTTAGAAGATCCTGTAAATAGTTATGGCTCATGAGGATGCAAGAATGATTAGGATTTCTATGCCATAAAGAATTTGTGCAGTTAAACAAAATACATTGAAAGGGAGTGTAAACCCACAAGTAAAGATAACAACAAAGGGAAGTGTGGATAAAAAATGAGAGTGACTATTCCACAAGGATAATTTACTATATGAGCAAGGGGTAGTAGTGATGGAGTACTCCAATGTACCAGTAGAGAAGTAATTGCTATAAAAATCAAAGGAGCTAATTATGAATCTCTAAGGAGAAGTGTATATTTTGAAAGAGATGAATTTAAAGGTAATGGAGACCCAAAATAAGAATCACAATCAAAGGGAGATGAAGGAAATATTCTTTCTCTCTAAATGGGTTCCATTTCTCCATTTTTGAGGACTTGGCTTATGTATAGTATGGGGGACACACACGAACAAGTCTGAGAGAAGATGATGGAGGTAAATTCTATAAAAAATGACCTTTATGCTTATGAGTTAATGACTGATGTGAGCATTAATGATTGGCATTTGAGGAAAATTCTAATTAAAATTGGAGTAGAAGTATACATAGTAAATTAAGATGCACATAGAAAGATAAGGATTCTAAGGCTACAACCTTCAACTAACGTGTTATTTGTGGTAAACAATGCATGTTTAAGACCATTGGGAGTGTTAAATTTAAGGATAATTAATCATTTTTGGACCACTATTTAAAATTAACTTTGAATTCATAGAGTTAGTTGAAGCCAAATGTAATGCGATGTTATTGGGAAGTTCATGGTGCTACAACAACAAAACACATATGCACTTCAAGTAGTGTTAAATGAGCTTAAAGAATTGGAAAGAGGCACTTATGATTCACCTTGATGACAAACACAAATCAATATATTTAAAGAGAATGGATATTGATGAGGAAATCATTCACATTTATAATATATTTGCATAAGGAAAAGAGTATCTATGTTTGAGGGAATATAGGGTACTAAGCTATAAAAGTGGCTTATCGGTATCTGAGACAACATGTCATTCTTGAAAGAGACGGGCCTTAAAATAATATGAGATGATTCAAAGATGTTGCACATAAGTAAGAATGTGTTTTTGAATCTATATTAGATGTGTATTGCTATGATGTAGATTACTAAAAATTGGATATTTGAAGATCATATAAATGACTAAGAAATGGGTTTCATGTGTCATGCAAGCATTAAAGAAGTTTTTTTGACTATTCAGAGGTTAATTAGGTAAAATATTTGAATATGATAATATATCATGCACCAAGGCATTTGTATAATATTTGGAAGAGATGTTTCCAAAAAGCTAGGGCACACTTCTATGCTTATTCACACATTACATATTTCTCTTGCTTGATGACATGCAACACATACACCTTAACTTCTAACATGGTTAACATGCAAGGAATATTTTACGTGATATTTGACACTCTAATAAGAAGAAAGAATTTATGATGTACTGTAGAGATACATATTTGACAAAAAATTTGGTAATGTATGAGAAGGTGAGGACTATGACTGCATTCATCCTTCTTGTATGGTTGTGGGTACACACACTATTTTCCATATTGAAGATGTAAGAATGCATAAGTACATAGTTAATGAAAAATAAAAGATATAATAGACTAGGAAACCATGAAAGATGAGTCTACCAATACTTTTAGGTTTCAATCTCAAGAGAATATGTTGAATGGGTTGTTACAAGTGATGTGCGGGGAAGTGTTCAAAAATCATTTTTAGATGGAAGATAGTTTTAAAGAAATGAAGGATGAAGATAACTATGGAAGTGGTCGTATATTGTATGAATGCACAATTTCAAGTAGGAGTAAAGAGAAGATATTATGTTTTGCAAAGGAATGTAAAGATGTGTAAGTTGAAATACCGAGCAATATGAAAGATCTTTGTAAAGTTGGAGGAGAGAAAGAGTCTAATGATGAAGTAAATCATTTGAGCACGAAAAAAAATATTGGAGAAAGAGTAGTTGAATGCATGTAAAATAATGGAGAAAAGTAATATATCGACCTTTACACAAAAATGAAGTTAATATGGGGACTAATGAACAACCAAAAATGGCCACATTTGGGGACTGGTGGATCGATGAGGAGTTTCCATGCATTGTAGAACTAATCTAGGAATTTAAAGACTTGTTTATCAAGAATTATAGTGAGATGAAGGGAGTTCATGAACTCAAATCTTTTAGTAAAGCTAAAGGATGAGATTGATAAAATGCTTGAAGCAATGGAAATATATCCAATGCAAAATTTGACTAGGTTTATTTGATGTTGATAAGTATAACTAAGGATGGAAGAATCAGGGTTTATGTTGATCATCATGGGTAAAATATTTATTCCTAACTCTATTTAATAAATAAATATTGCAAGTAGTGGATAGATTTAAAATATACACATTCACATATTGGTTCTTAGGGTATCACCATATTTAGGTTACAAAGGAAGATAACTCAAAGACAACATTTGTAATAGATCAGAGCTCATTCACATATGATGTGATACCATTTAGGTTGGATAATTTACCCACTATGTTCTAACACATTATAGATGATGCATGTAGAGATTTCATACATAATTTTTTACAAGTATATTTGGATGATTGAACCATGTCTGGTTTGGGATCAAAACGAGAATACGTGTTTGATTTTTAAAAGATATAGATAAATTCACATGACACTAAATCTAAAAAATGATAATTTGCAATACCATTTGGAACCTTGTTGGTGGATCCTGCCAAGATTGTGGTAATGTTATAACTAGAGGTTTTATGTACATAGAAGGATGAGTTTGCATTTATTATACTTTTTTCAGATATTGCCAAACATTTATTCTTAATTATGTTCAATTTGCAAGGCCCTTAGATAATATGTTAAAGAAATATAGACCATTGAGATAGGCAAAAATACATGAGAGAAATTTGAGATGTTAAAATGGAAATTAGCAATTGTGCTAATATTATAGTTTCTATAATGGAAGATAATATTTCATATGTATGTTAATGCATGTAGAATAATATTCGACATAATACTTACACAACCTTAGGAAGGAATAATTGATCATCTAATCTACTTTACTATTAGGAATTTGTCCAAGGTGAAAAAAAATTACACAACAATGAAGAAGGAAGCATTAGAGATGATATATGTAATATAAAAGTTCATGAAATACGTACTTGCTACCCCATTTTTATTTTTATGGATCACGAGGATTTGAAGTATTTAGTTAGTGTTCATGTATTTCATAAAAGGATTGTTAATTGATAATTATTTTCAATTATCAGTGGTGGTTAAGCATAAAATGTTAAATGTAATACCAGGGCATTTTTTGCACGTTAAGATAGGGGAAACTATGTGAATAATTGAGGCTGAGATAATAGACATAATTATATAGGGTGCAAGGGGTTCTTAAAGAAAAGGAAGACATATCCACATTCTTAACTTCATGATTAGACCCAAACTATCAGTGTATTAAACGAAAGAAACTAATAACACTGAGAATTTCACTTTATCAATTGATTAGGGGTGAGTTATACAAAATGGGAGGAGATAAGGTAACACGTCAATGTATTGTGGAGCATACATGTGTATAAGTAATGTGTGTAATGTACGAGTATCACAAAGGCATTATAGCTGGACACAACATGAGGGAAGCAACAATGTGAAAAATATTATTGGCTTGGTGTTGATGGCCAACTCTATATAGAGACACAAAAAAATATGTATAGAAATGTGATATATGCTAGAGGATAGAGGAACTTAATAGAGGGGATGAAATGTCATTCATTTTGATAGTCATGTAGTAACTATTTAATAAGTGGGCCATGGATTTTTTTGACTCCAATCAATATCATCATGCAACACATTGATGCACGTTATATTATAATGATAATTGATTATTTGAAAATATTTCCTAATGTTGCACCAATGATATATTGTACAATAACTACTATTGCTAGATTTTTTGGAAAAAATACTATTAAAAAATATGGGTATCTGTTGAGTTTTATTAACGATAGAAAGGCACATTTTATTGTAGAAATAATGTGAATACTATTACAAGAGTTTATGATAACGCATCACAAGATGAAACACTACCATCCACAAGCAAATTGTGTGATGGAGGCATTCAAAAATAATAGGTATAAGACTCACAAAAATATATAATTTGGGGTGTAAGGATTGGTATTATAGATTTTTGGTTGCATTGTGGGCATACAAGACAACATATAAATGACTAAACAAATATACTTCATTTCAATTAGTTTATGTAAGAGAAGTAATACCACTACTATAATTTTTTATACTAGTATCATTATGTGTTGGAATAGTTGTCATTGATGTCAAAGGAATTGTAACAGATATGAATGGAAATGTCCAACAAAATTATTGTTGGAAGTGAATGGAAATGTTAAACGAAATTATTACCAGAAGTGAATGGAATTATTGTCAAAAGTGAATAGAAATGTTGATGGAATTATCGACGAAAATGTCAACGGTCAAAATTTTTGGTGAAGAGGTGCCACTTGGATGGGACACATCCTTTAAAAGCTAAATAAGGGAGAAGAGATGTGGAAGTATTACAAGCATTCGATTTGATTGAAGATCATATAAGCGTGAGAGAGTAGGAAGAGTAAAATTTTGTTTATGCATTTTTTTTGAGTGAAGAAAAAGAGAAGAGAAGAAAATGAAATATAATATCTATTAATAAAAGAAGTATGAAGGGTAGATTTATTTTAATAAATAATATCCTTTGAGAACTATGAAAGAGAGGAGAGTAGAAAATATACAAGAAAATCAATAAAAGAAAAAGTGTAAGAGAAGCAAATCCATCATTCAATTGAAGAAGCAATCACAGATGATGGAATCAATTTGGCTTGGGGTTGGTGCCTCATAGTCTAGGGGTTGCTGCTCATGTGGGTCGGTGTTCATGAATTGGCTGGGTTGGTGCTTGGCGAAGGGGATTGGTGTCTCTAGTAGGTTGGTGCCTACAAACATTATAAAAGAGTTATTATATATATATATATATATATATATATATATATATATATATATATATATATATATATATATATATGTATATATATATATGTATATATATATATGTATATGTATATATATGTATATGTATATGTATATATGTATATGATATATATATATGTGTGTGTGTGTGTGTGTGTGTGTGTGTGTGTGTGTGTGTGTGTATATATATATATATATATATATATATATATATTTATAATGTTTGTAGGCACCAACCTACTAGAGACACCAATCCCCTTCGCCAAGCACCAACCCAACCAATTCATGAACACTGACCCACATGAGCAGCAACCCCTTGACTATGAGGCTTATATATATGTGTGTGTGTGTGTGTGTGTGTGTGTGTGTGTGTGTGTGTGTGTGTGTGTGTGTAAGTAATATTTTGTCATGGTTTTCTCCCGAAAGGGTTTCCACGTAAATCATGTGTTCTCTTGTGTTATTAATTGATAGATCTTGAATGTTTATAGTTGTTATGGTTGATTAAATTTAAAAGATTAAAATATTATCTTATATTGATTCAACCCCCCCTCTCAGTATGAGTTAGTGCTTAACATTATGTATTGTGAATTTGGGAGGATTAGAATAATGTGCATCATTGGATAAGATACTATGATAATTAATGGAATTAGATGAGAAAAGTCTAATAGAAAAATGAAGCTAAGGAATATAAAAAATCTCATTAGCAAAATTTGTATGACAAGGACATCAAAAGTTGGAAATTGTGCATAGGTGCCAAGGTATTACAATAAGTTTATAGATAAGAAAAACACATATGAAAGTTCCATATAAGGTGGATGGAACAATATATAACTCACCACATTTTGGAAAGTGGTGCATGCAATATGAGCATGTTGAATGGTGAAATGCTACAAGGCATATTAAGGGGAGTAGGCTCAAAGCCTACTTTAAATGACTACATAAAAGGTGAAATGTATATGGATAATGGCCATGAGAAAATTGTAACAAGAAATTGATTTTTTTTTTGTAGATTTTATGATTAGTGTGCAATTTATTTTATCTTAATAAGTGCAGATCATCCTACAAATATTGCCATGCATGTCAAGCAAGGGGTATCTTGGGACCTTATGTTAGATGTATAACTAGCTATAAGAGGGATAATTATTCCCAGTTTATTTATTTATACAAGCTGATTTTAATCCATGGGAATATTAAAAAAGGACAACAAGTCAAGATGAGTGGCAAAAGGAAGAATGTGAAAGAGGACTCAACACATATTTGTTAAGGGATAAGAGTCAATTTGCTTCACTTGATAGAGGAAAATTTAGAAGATGGTTGCATAGAAAAGGTTTGTATAGAATATAATTTTATGTGTAAGAACAAAGTAAGATAATGAAACAATATGGAATGTGCATGAGGTATGCATGTGACAAAATGAGAAGATTCAAAAGAGAGAGAAAAATTGATGTAAAATAATAAAAATATGATTGTTGCAATATAAATAAAGGACAACTAAGCATATTAATTGGTAAGTGAAGAATTAAATGCACCTAAGGCTATATAGGAGTGAGAATAGTCTATGAAATATAATTTGTATATAAATAAAATTGAGTAATTGAAGCAAATAACTAAGGCATAAATGTAAGGGAAGCTATAGAAAACTAGAGCATTACGAGAAAGTATTTTAATTTCATTAAATAAGCATGAAGGTAGAAATTAGGTGAAAGACAAATTAATAAATTTAAATATGGGGGATTGGTGAGAGAAAATGGCTGTAAGTTATTATACTTGAAGTGAAAGGAAGATTACATAAATGGTAAAATGAAATGTTATAAAATAGGTAGTTGAAGTAGTGGAAGAGAATGAAAAGTATGAAAGTAGGTCAACAAGTGAGTCAAATGAATAATAAGAATAGTAAGAAATAGAATAGATAACAAAACACCCTAAAAATAACCTAGTAATAAAGGGGGAAAGAATCCTTAGTGTATCATTTGTGTTTACACCTATGGGATATCCTAATGTGGTTCTAGAGAGAGAAAAATTGGATGTAAAGTATGAAGAATGCGTGATTGAGGATTTCAATCAAAGGAAATTTGAATATGATAAGGTGTTAAATATAGAGTTGGATGTACTGATGAGAATAAATAATAAAGTATCAGTTCATAATAATTTTAAGGATGCTTAGCTTTTGCAGTTATACAAAATTACTTACTTTAGTCAAACGAATAAACAAATTGGATATTATTGAGTTTCATCAAAGGGAAAGCTACTTTGCTGGTAGAAGTATGGGTATATTTACTACATGAATTATCCATTTTATAGGGCTAAGACATGATGAGGAAGATGTGTGCACAACAATGAGGGAATTTAATAGGATTGATGAGGTTACTAAAGAATTAAAGTTGCAAAGAGGATGGTTTACCATGGTTTTATATGACATTTATAACTTGTCTAACTTGGTAGTTACACATATCATCAATGTGAATATAACCATGGTAACGCATTGGAGGTTTGTCATCAAAGCCATAATGTATGTCGCATACAGGACAACAAAAGATCAAACAAAGTTTAATTTTGAAAAGTTCATAGTTAAAGAATTAAACATGGTAGTGGAAGAGGTACAAGGTTATTAAAGGAGGTTGGCATCCCAGAAAGCCATGTGTTTGAGACACCACCAAAGATTAGATCATGAACCACAATTTATAACACACATCAATATGTGGACAAGATAAATCTAAGTTATAAGTATAAGATAAAGAAATGGTATGGTAATGTGAATGATGCATTTGAGGGAAGAGTAACATTATTACACATTTTGTATATGCCTATGACAAATTTACAACATTATATGTAATGACATGTTACACAATGGTGAAGGTGAAGGAACAAGGGGACACATAAAGACCTTGGATGAATTTTCCATATGCAGTGTTAAAAAAATATTTGGAAAGAGCATCAAATTGGTTAGAACGAGTCCACATGTAATTCTAAAGGTGGGAAAAATGTATAAAGAAAAAATCTATTGAAAGAAGAGATATGTAACTGTAGTTAAGAAGATATATAAATAGAAAAAGACTCCGAGGATGACAAGTTAGAGATCAAACCCTCATTATAATTTAAGGTATATGTGGAGGAATGTACATTAATGTGTGTATTAAAGGTATTATGTGTAGAACCTATAGTTACATAGGTTTCACATAAAAGAAATGAAAGAAGAAGAAAGTTTTGTGTAGGGTGCAAAGAAGAAAATGAAACGATTGGAAAAGAGAGAGAAGAAAAAGGAAATAAATGGATAGCAAAAAAGGGGACATTGACAAAAATAAAGACAAAGAATCAAGATCAAAATCAAAAGTTGAGGGAAAGAAAGGTACATTGAGGATGAATAAAGTGCAAAGATAAAAGAGCAACACTTACAAAAAGAACTTGAGGCCAAAAATGGGAAGAGGGACAACAATCACAAGATAATGGTGATTTCACTGATGTCATGCACACATTAGAATATCCTTGGAAGGAAAGAGAGAAATTGTATGACTATGGGTGAAGCACAAATCTTAGAAAAATAATTAACAATATAGAATTCTGGTGAAAGGTATATAGAAAACTGGAGGTAAATGAGTACATTATGTTTAAGAAATTATAGATAAAAGTTGATATTTGAAGAGGGAAATAGTGGTGAAGAGGTAAAATATATCACCATGCGACACTTATAGAGTACGTTTGCTCAACATAATGTAGAACTGGTATTATAAAAAGGAACAAGGTAGGGAGAACTTGAAGACAATGCATGAGGTGTAAGTTATGATCTATGGGAGTTGACATTGGGATAATTTGGTTTGCATTTAACAACATTAACAATGTATGCAGTACAACTTGGTGTGTTTTTGGAAGTTGAGGCGAATAAATTGAAAGTATCTATCAAGGATGAGAAGTTGAAATTAGAGAAGGAAATAAAAGATAATTGATATCACTCCATAATTTGCATGCAATTTAAAAAAAAAAAAAAAACTTTTTAGTCTCTTCAAGTGAAACAATTAGATCTTTAAAACAATTTCAACATAATTAAAAAAGCCTTTTTATCAATTGAACTCAAATTCACACAATTCAATTCATACAATCACAACTCTCCCTTGACCACAAAAACATTAATAACTCGAACTCCCTGTGCAAATTGTACTTTTTTTTTCCTGAGTAGCTCACTGTGTTTTGAGGATATCTCCTTCCATATGTAGCCAGTCGAGCTCTAATTAGACTTGTTGGATTCATTTTTATAAAATGCACCAGCTGTCCAAATTTTAGAAAATTTCATTGGATAACTTTTAAGATATAATCTTTTAACTAACCGTACCCTGATTCTGATTTTATAGAGACCTATGAGAACTATAAAACTGTTAAATTTTTATTTCCTTTGTCCATCAATTGGTCTTTGTCAAGCCATCTTTAATTTTGCCTTACATTTAAGATGTTACCATATTCCAAATATTGGATAAAAGACAAAATTACCCTTTAATTTCTTCAACCAACTTTTAAATGCAATGCCACCTCCAGTTGGTCCAATCGATCAAATTTATATGATCTGCCCACAAGAAGATAAAATATTATTCTCTTTTTACATACTTGGACGGCATTGGTTAAATTAATTAACTCCTTTAACCCTGGTGGCGTTGGTTTTCTTATAAATTGTTGTTGAAGTAAGGAATATGCACAGAGATTTCCATTAATTCTTTCTCCATCCTCTATTCATAATATACGCAATTCTGCTCTTTAAATCTTCTGCAAAATCGATCATTCCACTCTCTCATAAAATGATCGGCTTTTTGAGTTGCTCACAAAATGCATTAAACTTTTAGAGGCGAATCCTTCATACAATATTTTAACAAATTTAAACTTTTTTGGCTTTGATAGTTTTATAAAGCAAAGAGCTTTGATCACTTAGGCGATCCAAATAGAATTTCGTAGACACTTTTTGAATCATACTCTGAGTCTTCAAATGAAATTTGTTTAATCAGTTTCCGTTGTTGACTCCAAAGGAACATGTAAATTTGTGATTTGGATTTCTTTTTTAATCGTATATCAAAGCTACAAGCAATTAACCATATGTGCAGACTTTAGATCGATTTGAGTGTACAATTTCGAATAGCAAGGAACACTACACAGCACTTTAATCATACACAAAATCTTCTTACAAACCTAAAACTCCCTCAAGAATCACCTTTTTCAAACCTTTAAAGACTCAGTAATATCCTTATTAGTCTGCACTTTGCACATTTAATTTATTTTCACCATTTACAAAGAGTCCACGTCCTCACGATGGACTTTGTCTTTCATTCATTATCTTAAGATTAAACTCATTCTTGTTTAACACGCAACATAGATGCGTAATATGAAAACATACCTTTAAACATTCACTGTGCATATAGACCATATAAATGGATTGTATCCATTCCCATCGCCACCTTGAGAGATTGAACAGAATCCAACAAAAATAAAGATAGATCCAAATGAATTCCAAGTCACCAAATAGTATGAGTTAAAAACAAAATTTATATGGCGTCAAGACTTATTCGAGATTTTCCTCTTCTAACGAGCCCCTGCAACTATCTTCCCCACACATAATATTTGCAAATTACAATTCCTTTATTGATCTAAAACAACTGATCTACATATAAAAGAAACATTCTGCTATATACCAATGAAACACTTTATTTACAACAAGCCTATTGGAGGCTAAAACCTTAAGAATCCTTCCACCAAGACGTCCTTGGCTATTTTTTTCCAATGCTGCTAATGATAGTCTTAACCTCACTTTATATTGGTTTGACTCTCCTAGTCTATGGGTCGAACTCCTCCATGATGGGAACAACTTTACCAAGTTTAAGAGTTGTTGAAACAATCTCCTAAGTCTTCTCAACTACCCATACTTTGTCCAGTTTGCTTATCTTCCTTCTCCAACGTAGATAGATATCTTCTAGATGGGTCTTGATGATTTTACACTCTGCACATAGGTAAAGTATATTTATAATAAATTATTAGGCCTTGTAGGACCATTTACATATATTTTGAAAGTAGTCAAAACCCTCCACAAAACCTTTTACATATTCAAATTACATCAACTTGTTTTATTATAAACAAATGAAGCATTCTGATTATGCTTATTAATCTTTTAAGCCCTGAAGACTATCGTCAAAACCCTCCACAAAACCTTTTACATATTCAAATTACATCAACTTATTTTATTATAAACAAATGAAGCATTCTGATTATGCTTATTAATCTTTCAAGACCTGAAGACTATCACAAATTGATTTATTTATATGTTTATAATGACGTTTTCCTGATGTTCCTGCATCAATAATGCACATATAAAGTGGAGGATAAATAAGATGATAAAAATAATTGATAAAGAAATGTCGCAACTTTGGGGAAAGATAACAACATAAGAGATAGAACATTTTGAAAAGCTCCACGCAATTGTTCAAATATTGTTACGTGGGATGCTAAAATTATCCCTTTATTGCACAACCTATAGATAAGGAATTTCATAAGAAAATGGTTGAGGAGGCCAAATAATCCTGGAAAAAATAAGAAAAAGATTTGGATAACTTAGTAACAAAGATTAAAAAGAGAGAAAACACAACAATACAAATGTCTAATAGGTTTGGGTACACACATTAATATATCAATGCTAAGTTAAAAGAAGATGAGTAGAAAAACATAGAGTTAAGATCACTCATTTTTAAAGAAAAAGAAAAAATAAAGTGGTAAAATAAGATGGGTGAGTTAACTGTGTAGAAGAATGCAGTGGTTACAAAAAGTGCAAAATTGGAAGTGATCATTGATGATTGTCAAAGGTAAGCACTAGAATTAGGTGGAAATATGCATGATACATATGAAGAACCAAAAGAAGAAAATAGAAAATTGTGTAAGGCAATATGTTGATAGGAGTGAAGACATGGGTGATCTGGAAATAATGTAATAAATTAAAGATTTAATCAATTTTTTGAGAATAAACATCCTCATGTACTTATCACACTAGAAGAAAAGAGTAAATGGAAGTTATTTGAGCACAAATAACGTAGTATGGGAGAGTGTTGAACCCATTTTATACACATAAAGTGATGTTTACAAGAAATAATTAAATATGATCATGTATGGGTGAGACATGTATAATCCTTATTAATACTTCATAATGTATAAAATATTTTTAGTTAGATGCATACTTGCGCATGAAGCTCAACAGAAGACAAATAGTGTATAATAACATATGTCAAAGGAAGAACGACAACCCATTGTGGATTATTAAGGAAGAATATGACTGAGAAGCACATGTGGAGAAAGCCAATAAATATTCTAGAAGCATTTATAAAATAGACATGTGGACTAAAATTAGAGACAATTGGCTAAGGAGGAAACTTAGTGAGAAACACTCTAATTGAGGATCTAGACCTGTTATATGTGTATATGAAAGCTACATTAGATAATATTTATAGAACTGAGAGAGAGAGGGAGAGTTGGAACAATAAAAGTGTTATTTATATATGGGTCTTGTACATGTTATATTCTTGATAAAAATGTATGGTTGTCTATGTTCTACCTTGATTACTAACTAAAGTTACATATGTGTACACATATATTACAAAGTATCGAGGGTATAAATAACCATTATAAAAGGTAAAACGATTGAGATTTTGTGTTAATTTTCATCTTTTAATCCTTTTGTTGATTACCATCATAATTTACACTCGAGATTTTAACACAAGGCATTACATTGTGAAAGGGACACTACCCGTCAACCTTACACTAGCAAAGCCTTTAAACCTTATGCATTTTGCATGAAAATTTAGGAAAACATAATGGTACCACATATTGGATGTTTTCTTTGTATCTTGGCATCAAGGTGTGTCAAACACTATTGAATCTAATGATAGGTAATGCAAAAGTTTCATGCATACACATGGGTGGCACCAATTTATATATGCATAACTTACATTACATCATTGTTGGAGTGTGTGTAGTATCTATTATTAATGGGATGTTGAAATTAGAGATATTTCAAGCATATGGAGGTTGCATTAGTGTACTACAGACCATGAAAGTGAATTGTTATTGCCACAATCTATGAAAATAATTTTTGCAATGTTTTTGGAACCACTATTTGGAAATACTTCTCGATTAGTGTTGCTAACTCATCAACAACTAGTAAGCATTGAGAGGGTCAAGGAAACCTATAAATATACCCTTCTACCTCTCATTTGGGATATATAAATCTATTACAAGTTTTTCAAACCAAATGACTCGAAGAGCTTCTGAGGAATAATCTTAGGATTTGACTAGCAAATCGAGTATTTTAATACTATTGTAATTTATATTGCAGTATGAATGCATGCTTATGTTCATTCATGGAGTTTTTGTAATGTAAAAATTTAATGTTGTTGTATATCACAATGAAAATAATACTTGATGTATGTGTTATGTGTACTAGTTAGTTGAAGTTTACTTTTCTAGTTGAACTAAAAATTGTATAATTTTTTTTATGCATTTGATGATTTTTATATCTCATTATCACAATGAGGTTATTGGTGATTTCTTGATGTGTATTGGGTGAGTAATTAATTATTTTATTTAATTAATATGCTGACATAGGGAGTATTATATTTGTTGTGCATAGTCTACTCTGTGTAAGACTATGGAAGAGACTAAGAAAAAGCAAAAAAAAATTATTCTCAACCTTCATATAGGTATAAGACATTGTAATTTCCAAACCATCTAATTTATGTGTACAATTCCTTGTCCCCTTTATTGTTTATTGATCATTGTTGTGGTTTAAATAATGAAAGGAAATGCTAGTTAAACCTACACACTTCTTAATATTTCATATTGGATATGCCTTGTATGAATATGTATATGTAAGTTATATATGATCATATGGTATTAATATTAGATAAAAAGTTTATAAACCTAAAACATACATGTTTTTTCATGTGTCCCACTAGTAATGTTGCAAATTACCTATTTATTAAGGACTTTATTTTTATAAATGCATATCCTCATTTATACATTGTTGTTGTAAGTGTATCTACCTCAAGTATATCTTGTAATTTGTGATCCTTGTATGAGCATTTTTTTTAGATAAACATACATATTATATTGATTTTGATTTCTTAAAGAATAAAAATTATGAAATCATCATGCAACAATTTTATTTGTATTCTCCTAATGCAATGAATAAATCTATCCTTCTCTCTATATGAATGCACTGGATACATTATCATTTTTATATCATTTCATGCATCTTAAATGACATACTAGAAACTCATATTAAATCTTGATATCTTACATTGATTTTTTTTCGCTTGCCTTAGAAATTATAGATTGTGTTATGATCTATCATAATTAACGTAGTTTGATCTATCATAATTAACCTAGGTTTATAGGCTTGACCTTTAAATGGGTGAATTGCAACCATAAATTAATTGGCATTATACTAAATTGTCCTAGAGAAAATAATTATAGGTCTTTATAAACCCAAATCTCACAATATATAATTTTATATGATGGACACTTTTGATGAACAAAAGAATTTGTTTGTTGGACCCTTGAGACTTTGTGTAATGAAATGACAATCAAATGACATGTGATGCATACTTGTTACATGAAGGAAAATGAAAATAATAGAGAAAGGCAAATGAAGTGAAATAAGACACCCAAGAGTGATCTCTCACTACATGGAGCATCGAGAGAATGAAATTGAATAACATTTTAGATCAACACCTTTTATGAGACACAATCTAGGCTTATGACATCATATCATTCCATATATCATATAGAAACAGTTAAACTTGAGAGAGCCTGCGCAAGTAAATAAAACCAAGGAAACATCATATAACATATCCCTCTATGAGGCAAATCAACAAGATCTTAACATGTGGCCTCATTCACTTCACAAGGCACATTAAAAACAGTAAAACTTGAGAACATCAATCAACACTACACCCACAAAGTAAGCCTTGATATCATGCTACATGGCAATATCACACATCATGGGGCCAAATTAAAATGACATACCCTATAACATTAAATTAATGCAAACCCTTATGAGAAAATTCCCCAAGGTCAAAACACATGGTGCAATATCATTTCATAAAGCATGCTTAAATATTAGGACCTAAGAATATTCAATGATGGAGAACCCATGGATAGACAACAATGGAGAACCCAAAGATAAAGACAATTGATGTTGTCATGTAACACAAATTAGATCAAAAATTGAGTTAAAAAATAAACCATCCATCGAAAAAATTCAATGACGAGTTACTCTCATTAAAATTAGAGAGATGGCAAAATTGTAGACATTACACTCTTATGAGGCATCACATAATGAAATTTAGAAAATATCAAGATTTTAAAGCAATAATATCAATGATATCACGATGTAATCTTGGGTGTAGAATGCAAAAGGGTAAAACACAAATAAAAACAACAAGATTATCATAAGTAAATTAAAGACTTGGAATAACAAATAAAAATTAGAGGTTGAAAATCATAGATTAAAAGAAACAAAAAAAATCTAGTGAGTATTTTTGTAAAGTGTATTTTAATTAGTACCATAAGGTAGGTGTTACATCTTGATAATTTCAAACATTGTAAGAGTAAAATCATTTATATTATGAATATAGTTATTTAGTATTAGTGTCAAATTATTAGAGATAGTATTTGCTTCAATCAATGGTTGACACACCCTCTATATCTTATAGGTACATGAGATAGATCACAACATGCATATTCATATGGATTTTCCTTATCCAAGCATGACAAAGTCCCCAGGGTAGAGGTAAAAATACCTAACCTTGAGGTAGAGGTGGGAGAATAACCATCTGACAAAGGGAGGAGAGAGATTATGAGGTCCCACCTCCTAAACATATAAACCTATATATATTGGATATGATAAGAGACCTTAAATATAAAATGCCTCTTCTAAGGCATGAATAGAGTGTTGAGACCACATATTACCCTTCTCATGAGTAGGAACAAAGTGTACTTATAAATAAAGTCACCTATCCCATCACAAGGGAGAGCACCCATGTTGGGAAATCATGGTAGTGGTGGCACACGCCAAAATTTAGATGTGACCATTGGTGATATTAACAAGTTAAACCCTACAAATTTTGATGGAATAAGTTTTGACACTGAGAATGAAGCATGGCTATTCAGTATCATATCATGTATTTCATTGAGGTATTTCTATAGTAACAGTAAGGCCAAAATTTTGAATCCATGATGATATATGAAACATCATTATAGTTCAAATTCTACGAACAAATGAAACATCTAACCATAGCCACTATCACTTGGTTAAGATTCAGGGAATTTTTTAGAAATCATTATTTGTTGGACACATATAACATATCATGAATAAATGAGTTTACTTTCAACAAAATAGTATGATTATTTAAATATTTGATTTTAATTTCTTGAATTTTCTAAAGTACATGGGCTATATTAGAGATGATCCAACTAGGACTAATAGATACCTTGGTGGCCTTACACCGTCCAGTATAAATAGAGAGTGAGACCTTGAGCTAACTACCTTATTTGAGGTGATTAGGAAATCTAGCTTGGATAATAAGTAGTTTTTATTTAGCATTCTTATAAGAGAGACATATCATCCAAAGGAAAGGTTTTATGTCTTATACCAATGGTGGTTTTCACATCATCAGACTCAATAATAATAATGTAGTAGACAGGATCATCCATGGGATGCTCATCGAGACATACATTTGGAAATATGTCCTCCTAGAAGTATGAGTGGAAATCCTCACTATGAATAACATAAATAAAAACAAAGCTCTTATAAATATAAATGAAAATGCATGCACAAAAAAAGGAATGGTATACCTAATAGTACTAGACAACATGATGTGAAATCTCTTATATGCTACATTAGTGGTGGATTGCCTTATGCTCATAATAGTCCATAACATCAAGAAGAATACCCACCACCATCTTAGGATCGATACATGGCTATATAGGTGTTTCTAGTCTCAACTACCATACACATACAACAGTTGGAGGCCCCTAAGTAGGATGGTAGACCAGGATGGTTTTGGTTATAATTAAGATTAGTTTTGATTCCATATTAGTACTACCCTTGTGTAACCAATTTTCTAATTTTTCCCTCTATCATTAATAGGTGTGGCTTAGAAAGTATGTAAAAAATAGATAACATATGATAGAAATGGATATTGATGCAAAAAAACCCACTACATATATAATTGGATATTGCCTCTTGAGTTTGGATAGTTTTTAGATTAAGGTATATTTATATTGTACTACTTTAGGATAGTACAATATAGTGATAATCATGGATTGGATATAAAATTATAGAGTTATGATGGATGGCTAGATATTGAAGATTTAGGGTTTTGATAGACTTATATCCTTAAGATCCAAAATCTATTATGCAAATCCATTTATGCTTAAGTCATGGATGTCAAATGTACATAGTCACTATCCTCGATGATGGTGATGAACCCTCCTTAAATTATTGCCATCTCTTGAAAATGTTTTTACATATGAATTTACCATATTTCCACCTAGGACATCAATTAATTTATTCATTCCCTTGGTTTCATGTACTAAGCCTATTTATAAGCTTCATATAATTTGATCATACCATATTTGTGTAAGTTACTTGTCTAGCTAGAACCATTTTTTCCACTTAGGTGATGCAGGGGCATCAAGTAAAGTTGCATAATTTTGATCAAATGTAAGTGTATTAGGTCTTATAGCATGCCTTAGAAGGCAATTGAGTCCTTAGAAGTCGCTAGGTAGATTCGTGTTAAGTTTTCTTGGCTTGGGAAAGTTTCCTGCCAAAACACATTTAAAAAATTAAATTTGTGCTTTGAGTGTTTAGGGGTCTTTTGGTGTGTGGTCAATAGTGTCATGTCGTTGTAAGGTTCCAAATGAGTCTAGGAAGATTTATATAGGTGTTATGCATACAATGTCATAAGAAAAATGATCAAGACCAAGAATATTATATGTATCCATCATTTGGAAGGTAGTTTTCAAAAGTTGGTTAACCAAGGAAAGTAGTTTCTTGTGTATATAACAAGTTTTTGGTTTGATATAGAAGTTGAATCTCGTATAAGGAGAGTAGGTATTTAATAGGAAGTTAGATAAAGTTAGAAGTATTTTTGGAAGGCAAAGGTACAAAATATATGGAGTAAGATAAGGAAAAGACCCTGTACTTTGCCCATGGAGTAGGATTGTGTAAATAAATGAAATCAATAAAAGAAGAACGAAGGAAGAAAACCTTTATATATCCTGGTGTTGATAATGTTTTGTGGTGTGTATAATGTTTTGTGAATGAATCTCAATGTGTTGAATGCTTTAGGACATTTGGATATAATTTTCAAATAATGTATGTTGTAAGACAAACTATTCTGCAGGTCTGCAACTGTAACTCTATTCATGTTCATTTAAACATATATGCAAGTTCATCTAGACATATAGATAAATAAAGTAAAAGAACATGTAAATTTAATGGAGGGTGATTTCATATCTTATAACATTGTAAGTTGATGTTCATGCACATGATTTTGTATTTGTTTCCAATATAAACAAATTGTATGTGAGGTTTGTTGATAAGACAATCAATAAACCTTGTTTAATAGATGGAAGGATGAATGGAATAGAGTTGGTTAAGGTATTAACATAGATTAGAAGACCAATGTGATGGCATGACAACCTATAATTAATGTTCAAAACCCCTAGGAAAGCTAAAGAGCATTGGGAACCTTGTTTAGTGCACTCTCAGATTGACTATGTTACTGTTAGATGAGTGAAGAATGAGTCACAAGAAAAAAAAGGTTAGAAAAGCATGAACGTGGTGTTGGAAGTCCAAATCATCAGTGACAATGTTGAGGTAATGTTTATAAAACACTTGGGTAAGTAGGTATACATTTCAATCTTGGTCTAGACTGCACATAGGTAGATTATACAAAATAGTTACCTGTAAAACTCATTCTTTAGAGAGGAATAAACATGGATCAAGAGAGGTTAATGATTTTAAAAGGTGAAAACTGATGAGGCAGACCTTAGTGAGGTCATTTATAGTTTTCAAAACAATAAAGGAGATTTTAAATCAATTTTAAGCCCTCTTAGGCTTACACAAATAGCAAAAACCCTAGGTTAGGGTTAAAACATAAGAAATGCAATATTTCACGTTTCCACTGGTAGAATTCAATGAAATTTGGTAAATAGTGAGTTTTCAATGATATATAAAGGATTTTGAAGTTTCTAAATAGGTACAAAATAGTATAGAGGATATATAGCTAATTATGTTGTTGACATGGTGCTTGAGGCCTAATGCAAGGCTAATTACAAGGAATAGAGGCTGGAAAAGGTATATAATGGATTAATTAGGTCTTGAAATTGAATGAGGATGTAGAAAGAGATAGAGGGTATTTGAAATTGTAATTGGATTTTTAGAATTCATTCATATCATTCTGTGTAGGAGGAAAAACCATAAAAAAGGCTACTAGCCTTGAAGAGAGGTTGAGGGTTGAACATGTCAATTTGGCAGATGAGTTTATGATGGTGTTTGTGACTAGTTGATAAAATTTGGTCAAGTTATATAGAGAGTGTTACGATGACAGATTATACTAACAAAACCTTGTTTAATAGTTGAAGGCAATTTGGCCTAAAGAAGCCCATAACCTTAGTGTAGACTAATGAGTGAGAGGTGACTCAAAACGAGTGAGTATAATGAGGTGAAAGGCAAAGGGTGAATGTTTGAGAGGATTAATAAGGTAGAATGAGATAATAATCTTGATCAAAGGAACAAAAAATGTGAATGACAATAATTTAAGAGAGAGAAAGTTGATAAAAACAAGAAGATTATATGCATGATAAAAGATTGGAGGTGTTAGAACCAGGGATAGAAGAGGAATGCAACAGGGTCTATGCATCATTTGAGAACCCTTATGATATTCATGAAGAAAAAAGACACTTATTTGAGATTATGCATTGATTTTCATTAGCTAGAAAAACTGATGATCAAGAACTGCTATTATTTCTAAAGGATATAATATTTGTTCAATTGAATGAGATGAACCCATATATTCTCCAATATAGACTTGAGATATGCATATAATCAATTGATAATTGATGATACTAACATATCAAAGATAACTTTTCAAATTCAATGTGACCAATATGAATTTGTAGTAGTGTTGTCTAGCATCACCAATGCACATGAGATGTTCACAAGCCTCATGAACAACATGTTTTGAAGGTTTTTGAAACAATATTTTTTTGTCTTCCTTTTGTTGTGAAATTTGAAAATCCAATTTCGCTAATTCATTTTTATCATTTTCCTATCAATTTATATATTGTCTTATTTTTTTGATGTTTTACAGGACCCCATAGCCTAATGAACAAGGCACCATTTTTGATTAAGCTACATATATTAAGTTGTAGATTTGATGTTGTTGGCTCAATGGTAAATTAATTGACTTAATTACGTTATTAACTATTTTATAATTAATTGACGTTAATTAAAATCATTAAATGACTATACAGTTTTTGGTCATTTGATAGATTAATTCTTTTTATGATTAATTTTGTGCGTAAATGTAGTTTGAAAAGTCCTTTTTAATATTGTAAATTTTATTTTAAAAAAATAAGAGGCAAATGCATGACTTTTCATCTTCCAAATGAAGATAGAGATTGTACAAAAGGGAAAAATCTAGATTTTGTAAGGGT
The DNA here is from genome assembly GCA_037957365.1 of Torreya grandis. NCBI lineage: Eukaryota > Viridiplantae > Streptophyta > Pinopsida > Cupressales > Taxaceae > Torreya > Torreya grandis. Next base: position 5,718,871 of record JARHVA010000005.1, on the reverse strand, counting down.
TCTTATTTCTTGCAAGCTCTTGGAGAGAGCTAGCTGTAACTTGGTGTGGAGATATGTACTTTTCAGATTGGAGCAATGAAATAAAAACAAGCAAGTGAGATTGTTCTTGGGTTTTTTATAGTTTAATATCCTTTGTTTATGACTCATTAGCTTCTACTTGTAGATGAAGACAAAATAAAAAACTTGCATCTTCTTGATTATGTGTAACTCGTGGTGTTTCCAAACTTTGTGTTGAAAACCCCATGTATGAGTTTTATTGATGTTCATGAGTTTTTATGTCTTTGATCATAAGGAAACTTTGTTGGTTTGTGAGGATACTTTGTTATTCTAGGCATCCCTTTTTGTTACCAAAAACCCTACTTCTCCTATGTTCATTTTTGTGTGAGAGGAAGGATTTCATTTATGTTATTTACTCTTGAGTTATCTCAATGGTTCTCTGCTTTTATCCCACTGTGGGTTTCTCCTCTTTTCCCCTTTTATTTTTTATTTCATTTCCTTTTGTGATTCAATGTAAAAAGTACATAAAAACCCCAAAATATTCATATTGTATGAGAGAACTGCCCCTATAAAATTTAGAGGAGATTCACCATTATCTATGGTGATATATCCAACTATTGGTGAATTTGTATTGATTCTTATTGGGTGAGTCACAAAACCAAGGTGACCAAATTTTACACCAATAGTTTTTAGCGACTTTGTTGGGGATTAAAAAGGTGCCTTCGATTCTAATAATTTGAAGGGAATGTTCCTCTTGAAAAAGAAGATTGGTGACTCCATTGAAATGATGGAACACAACCCATGCTTCTAATCTTTTGATTTTTTTATATTTCTATCCACGGTCTGATTTTGGTTATAAGCATGGAGAGATTTTAGATAAAATAAGAGTATGCATACCTTGAAAACACTAAGTGGAAAAAGAAAAAAAAAAGAGATATCAAAAGAGCCTAAATTAGGGGTTGATTGGGTTTATGCAAATGATGATACAATGAAAAATAATTTTATCTTCGTATTGGCCTTAAAAGAATATGCAAGTTGTGAATGATAATAGAAGAGTTAATTTTTTTAAAAACTTATATGGATATGAACAATTAAAAAGGAAAGAAGAGTGCCTAATCCAAAGTTTAGCTCAAGTGTAAGAATGAATGGAAAAGGAAAATTCAGAAACCTTTCAAGAGCATGAGATGAGTCATGAAGGTAGTGGGATTAATATTGGTGAAGATATGGTGAGTAATGATGTTGAAAATGAGCACATAACAGGTTTTGAAGAAGAAACAAGAAGCAATCCACAAGAAATTTCGAACCATTTTGAGTGCCAAAAGGTTTTAGTCCCAGTATCACATTTGAAGGTGTTTATGGGAGATTTGGTTCTACCATTCATGGTTGAAAAATCACAAGAGTAGCCAATAGGTGAAAGTGTTAGAGGTACGTCCCATGTTTTTTATGTTTCATGTTTCAAATCAAAACAAATACTTTTCATTCATGAGTAAAATGCAAGTAATTTTTACTTTTTGGTCATACATGACAAAGTGTTTAAATCAGTATTTATCTTTCCTCCCATGCCTCATGTCTTTCCCATGGACACAATAAAAAACATTTTGTTGTCTTTAGTTTCACCTTTGAAAGTGTTGTCCTCAATATGCCAAATTTTTTCCTGTAAAGGTTCGTACTATGCCCAACCCGTAAAAGATTTAGTTTAGTGTTGTGGTGTTTTCCATTCCTTTGTAAATAGTTTCCATTTTTACACAATTTTGGTATATGTTTTTTTTTACTTATATTTTTATATTGTGCATGTGTGTGTGTATTCAATAAAACCTAGCTTATTTTGTGTTATTTTCCCCATCTCCTTGTGTTGGTATCTTGAGACCGCAAAGTATTTGATAGCAGTGCACTTTGTCAAAAGATCTAGTTATTTTGGTGAAGTTGTGACAATAATTTTACATACATTTTATCTTTGGAACTATTATTTTGGCATGAATATGTTTTATACAATTCATAATGGGATGGCATGGCGTATCATTGGTTGTGTTCTTGAGAAAAAAATTTAGATTTAGAACTCAACAAGAAAGCAATCTATGGTGCAACTCAATAATCATAGTTGTTGAATGTGGAAACAAAAGCTTATAGATTGAATGGCTTAATTCATCCTCAATTATGATGAATATATAAAAATCTATATAAATAACAAGGATAAGTTATACTATGTCATAGCTCAGAGAGCAGAGAAAAAATTTGGATTGCCAAGTGGGGCATGGGATTTACTATTGTGATTTTATGGTCCATTCTTTTCCTCCTAGCCAAAGTTTTCAGCTCTAGGTATTTGTTAGGTTTTTATTCTTTAATAAAATTTCAAGTGCTAAAGTTTATCCCCAATAAGCTAGTGTGCTTGCCCTTCATGCAAGACTATGTTCTTGCACACTCACCTGAAGTGCACAACAAGAGACCGGTTCCTGTGGGTTATGTTGTGCAGTAACATACTAGTCATACTCTTGAGTTTGAACTTATATCTACTTAGAAGTTACACAAAAAAATAAATACACTATTTGGATGCTTGTATCATTAAGCTCAATAATCATAATTACGTAGATAAATGTCATGGAGTTAAAGATTGTTACATAAATTCTAAAAGTAAAAGTTGTATAAATCTCATAATGAGTTATAACTACAAGTTACTCAATGCAAACCTACCAACAGATGCATAACTATCAATTAACATAAAAATTGATTATAATACCCATAAATCTATATTATATTTCACTAAAATGATACCCAGTCTCTGTCACCTTACAATGTTTTCATACAAGGGTATTTATAATTTTTTTCCCTGACAAAGTAGTTACATAATAAATAACATGAATGATCAGCCAATGAACTCTTTATAAACTAAGAATCATGGAAATATATCAACTATTTTCTCCTAAGGACCTGGGCCTTTGTGCCCCCTATATACTTGTTCTATGCTATATCCTTGCTACCATGTGTCTATCTGTTTATGGGTCAGTGCAAAACTCATGATGGATAAGGTCTGGATGGCCCTTGAGGATCACTCCTCAATCGTCTCCCTCTTCCCATGCGCTCCCTAAGTCTTTCATTGTTTTTCTAAGTCCCATTCTCTCGATTTCCTCATAAGTATACACCATATTTGACTGGGTCTTTTTACACTGGTGCTTGCATGCCCTTGTCCTTTCATGCCTCATTGGTTCTATACCACGGTCCTTCTGCACTAGTATAGTTCCATGCCATAGTCTTTTCGTGCTATGCTCATTTCATACCATGCTGGTTCCACACCAAAATTTTAAAATATTTAGTCAAAATTTGGGGTCCAACATAACCCCACACTATGCTTTTAGTCCATCCCAGACTAAGTCTTGGTTTTTGCCTCAACCAAAAATCTAAGCCATGTTTGTTCAACATTATCCTAATGTGATAATATGTCAAGTAGCTTTGATGTTATTTCTTCAATGGCCACCTTTGATTTATTCATCTCCTTAGGTTGTTTAGAATTCTTATTGACCTTCTTGACCAATTCATCCAAGGATTTATTGGCATCCTTTTAAACTTCTTCTAATGTTGACAGCTCACCGATAACTTGTCCTCAGAGAGCTGTAAAATTGGCATTCAATTATTATTGATCCACATTTATTTTTTCTTCCATATATTCAACATCCTTGAATGCCTTCATTCACTCAACATGATAATTTATTAAGAGGGAAACATCTGCTAACTACTACCTCTAGGATTCTTTTGCATGGATCTGAGCCTCCAAGATTTTATTAGGTCACACCAATCTCTAAAAAATCCTATCCAAGATGGGGATTACTTCCCCAACTCTTTCGAGGGCACACTTACACACCTCTATAGCTTCAATAAGCTACTCTATGAACAATAATTCCTCATTCCTTAGTGCATGTTTTTCCTTTTAGTGATTTAATAGGAGATTCACCAGGGTCTCCAATTTATTCACAACATCCTCGTCAAGAGGCACTCCATCTGTTAATGTTGACTCTTGGCCCAAAATTGATTTACACAAATTAAAAGTTTTTACCTTGGCTTCTATGGCCTCTTTTATTATTTTTTTCATTACAACCAATTCCTCTACAATTTACTTCTAGGTGGTAACCTTTTTTTCATACATAGCCACTACCTAGCCATGTTTCTTCTTTGCATTGTGCGTGTTAGAGTCTGAAAATATGTTTTGGCACGCAACTTCAAAATACATTTAACAAAATGCAACACTAAATTGTAAAGGGGTGATATTATAGGGATCAACCCATGGTGGGGTTGGTATAATTATAGCTTGAGAATCCAAGAGGAGGCTATCTGGAGGGAGCTCAAAATGGTGTTCATCATTGTACATGTCCAAAAGGAAGGACATTTGTTGCCTTGTATCAATGGTTATTGTTGACCAAATTTGACCTTTGGTCAAATTGGGTCAACCCATAATATTTTAAACTTTTAAATAAGGTTTATATGTCTTATGGGGTCTCATATTGTCCTACATATCTTACTTATCCTTCCTCTAGCTTTGGTCTAAACTCATCCTCCTTGTACTAGGCTAGTCAACCAAAGTTAACCTTGGTCAAACCTAGTCAAACTTAGTCAAAGTGAAAAATTATGTTATATATGTCCTAATAGGGTATTTGACATGTTTTAAAGTGTTTTCAAGTCATGAATTTATCATGTTTTATGTCTCATGTGCAAAAGGGGGCCATTTGATCACATTTGAGCCCATGTAATGACTTATACAGACTTTCAAGGGAGAAAATTTGTTAAAAAGGTGAGTTTCAACATGGAAGAGGTTAAGCTCATGTTAGGAGTAGTTAGATGTCATCCAAGAAGTATTTATATTCATAATGGGGAGTTTTTCCTTGTTTTAGGCCCTTTTTGGCACTTGTATGGACTTCTTAAGTTCTTAATCAGTAAGTGTCTCTTCACCTCCCTAGATCCATTTTCACACCTAGCGTGATGAGATAATGGCAAAAGGTTCAGTTTTTCTCCTATTTCTCCCATTTTCTCCTTGGCAAGCAAAAGAGGGTCAACTTCAAACACTTGGTATGGGCCATACAAGTGGAGTTGGGAAGAGTGCTTCTAGGAGATGAAAGGTCTCTGATTCTACTCCATTTTCATGGAAAGAAGTTTCATTTTGGTTCCCCCTCTATGAATAAGCATTTAGACTCTAGGTAGTTTTTTATGGATTCTCATCTAAGAGGGGTTCACCATTTGTAGTTGTTCCAACTTTATTTGCTTGGGAGTAATGGTGTTGATAGTTTCATGTATTTTTAGATCTCTTCAATAGGTTTTCCATGGTTCTCATTGGTTTTGAAGCCTCATAAGACAAATAGGCCTCCCTTAGGATTGTGTATACTCACAAAATATTCCACATTGCTCTTGCAGTTGTCCCAGATGCCTTCAAAAGTGGAATTCACATTGAAAGGTGAGTATTGTACTTGTTTCATATCCTTGTTAGTGTGAGGATGTTTTGAAGACGTTTGGATAGGTTTTAAAACCATTTGGAACCTTGAAACCATGTATATTATTTACATTCTCCTTTTCTGCCCACTCTTTTCACCTACAAGTAGGTAATTTCAACATTAAGGAGGATGTTTTAGTGTAGTTTTAATATGTTTTGGCTTGACCCAAGCTCTCACAAAGTTGAAAGAGAACTATGTTTATCTTTTAAGTGGGAAGAATGATTGTTTAGTGTCCATACACCTTTCATAGTCATTTTCTATCTACTACAACTAAACACCACCTACATGTGGCTTAAATAGATGGCTGAAATGTCTAGAGTAGTGCCAAAGCATGGAAATTGACACTATATAGAGTCCTTGCACATTGAGAGCCTTACTAGCTTGTAATTGATGGAAAGGAGTCAAGAGGGGCTATGGAAGTTTCAATAAAATGAAGATGACCGTGACTTCAGGCCTGCAATCCTTGAAAGTTACAAATGCCTCAGAGGTTTTTGAATGCATCATAGAATAGGTTTACATGAGCTTCTAATGTGTTTGTCTTGGATGATCTTGTAGTCCTCATGTAGGACAACAACTATGCCAAGAATGGGGTCAAAGGGACTAGTGGATGTTCAAGTTTGAATAGCTTGAAAATGGACAAAAAACCATTAAATCCCAATAGTGAGGTCTACAGGATGTTGATGAAAGGGTGACCTTGCACTTCATTTTTACAGTTTTAGATTGTGTCACCAAGGTGAAATGATGCTAAGTGGTTCAAGTGTCACTTATAGCTCAAGAAACCATCAAGAAAACTCAAGAATGCATTTTTAAGACCTCCAAACACTCTCATATATCTCTACATAGGCCAAGAAAGGTGCACCTATAGCTGAAACAAAGGTAACAATGAAATAGCATTGATGTTGCTAGTATTTGGGGTATCCAAGGTGTTTGAAGAAATGAGTATGTATTGTGTGACTCCAAAAGATGTTCCAATATTTGATAGACATCAGTATAAGATGAAGCAAATTAAGCATGAAGATGAGATATAAATGCCATGAAACCTTGAGAACATGTAGAGGACTCTCTCAGGCACCCTCCAATGTCAAGTTGTTGTACGAATATGTATGGAATAAGCCAAAATAGGGCTATTTTTGACCTTTTTGTGTGTTTTACAGGCATGGAAAAAATTCAAGAGGCCAAATCACTTTTGAGGGAGAGTTTATGACTTTTTCTAAGTCCTCATGGTCATTTTATTAGGTGTCTAATCCCCTAAGCCTATTTGTCATCTCTTTCATTTCAGCTAGTCTAGTGGGCAGATAATGAACACTTAGGAGAAAGTGGTGAATTTCAATTTCGAAAGCCTTTTAAGGATAATTTATTGAAACTAATGATATGGACACATTTTGAAAGTGTCATCCTCCTTTGTGCATAGATCAAACTAAAGAATTGGAAGGGTTTGGGTGCCAAGTGGGAGAGGTGCATGGAGATAGCTCATTTTGGGACTATCATGAATGATGGTGCATGAATAGAATATCATGAGTGGGTTAGGACCTCACCAATGCATGTGATGGATTATTAGTAACTCCTCTCCCTCAAATCCACCATCAGACTTGATTAGTTGTAGAGATAAGATAGTTTTGGAAGGCAAATCATGAGGGGCAGTTTTCTATGCAAGGAAAGGAGTTTCTTGACCACTTTGTAGGTCTTGGATGATTGGATATGACATTTGTATCCCCTATTACTACATGTCTCACTCCATATCTCTCTCACATGCACAAGTAACTGATCTTTTTAGTTTTGACAAGTGTCTCTATGACTCTTGGACTCCCCTTCTCTCTCTCTTCTCACATCTTCTATAAATTGAGCTTTTTTGGCATTGTATGGATCTCTCTCTACTGGGTATGATGAAGCCCTAAAAAAAAATTTCCTTGACGTAATAAAGACAAGTGTTTTACCTCATTAAAATATTTCACTAAGTGTACACAATGGATGTTATTCTTGTGCAAGTGTAAGTTTTGTTTACCTTCACATGTTACTTTCTTTAGTACCTTGTGTGTTTGTAATCTCTCTTTTACAGGTCAGCAAGAAGTATCAAAGTAGATTGCAGGTGTAGTGAGTAGGATCCTTAATAGATTGTCTTAGATTTCCTATTGATTAGTTTCTCCTATCTTATGCTATCTCCAAGACCCCATGTTAAAGAATTGTTGTGAGAGGAAATATTGACATTGGATGAAGTGTATGTGCAACTTGTCCTTAGTTATAAGTGTATGTCAAAGGGTGTGAGTAGAGCATATGTTTGGTGTATCACCTCCTATAGACTAGGTTTACTTTCATGTTATCCCTATCCTTTTTCATTCCACCAAGTGTTAGTAGTAGGATATGAGCTTTAGTGATGCATCAAGGGGAGCTCGCCCCTAATCTAGAGATCCACCTCCTAATAGGTATACCCACAGCCCTAAGGTGGTTCCATTATCTCATTTGAATGAGGATAGACTTGACATCTCCTCACTGAGTGAAAGTTCAAGTGATAATATTTACATCTTGGGGGAGGAAGTATGACTAAAGATAGAGCATCCTATCTATAATGCCTATTTGGTATTGAGCACACAGATTGGTAGATGCATCAATTAAAGGTGGTTCACCCTCAGTACCGATAGGCTCCTTTCCTTTATATAAGTCACACTCTAAAATTTTGACCTCTATGTCGATAGCTAAAGAAGTCATACTTATGGCCATCCCACTCATCTATTAAGTATCATAACCATCCCCCTCTTCACCAAATAGACCCCCAACATCCAATGGAGAGTCTTCAAAGGTGGTCTCCTCCTTTTGCACAAGGTGGGTGTCTTCTCAGAATCAAAGTCCTTGGCCTCTTTCTTTTGGCTTGTAGGTTCTTCTTGTAATAGTTATTTCTCTGGTACACTTTGTTGAACAACCCCTAATGGTAAAACCCTTAGTGGTGTTGCTTGTGAAGTTTTTATTAGAGGTGAATCCAAGGGTAGAAGAACGTGTAGAGGTAAAGGCTGGGGTGGAAGAGCTTGCAAAGGTGAAGTTCTGGAAGGTTTCCCCTGGGTAGTCCTCTACCATTTTGGAGGATCCTACTAAGAACTTATGTTGGCATCATGCCCAACCCACTTCTTCTTTACTACCAATTGCAGTGCTGGAGGAAGTTTCTCTTGAGTCTGATCTATGCCCTTTGAAGTCTTCTTCTTGGGCCATAACATATTAAATAGATTATGCTCCTATTCTCCCACCAATATCTATTTTACCTTGATATTAGTCTGGTCAATCTCCTGCTTCTCTCGATAAGCCTTCTTACCAAGATAGATGTACATCTTCTAGAGAGTGTGAATCTCTAAGTCGATGCTATCTGCTTCCAAGGTGATAAGCTGTGCATCAAAAATGTTGTTCACAGAGTTGATGAAGTACCATACCAAAAATGCATAAGGTATATTTAACCACATAGAGAGTTATATAGAGGGGACCATCTTGATGCATGCTAAATAATTTTTTTACTTCACAGTGAATTGATCTTGCTCACCAACTTGGGTGGACAAGTCTTTTGGAATGTGCCATTCATTCCTAAATGTTTCCTTCATTCCATCGAACCATGAATTCATCTTATTTTTTTAGGTGGGAGTGATGTACCTAGGGCATGTGAATGCCTTATAGTGCTTATTAAGGGACTTGTGTTCAGGTGGATATGATTACTTTAGCTCTCTCAAACACCATCAATAACAAAAATACCCCCATGGGAACCTATGATCGGGTATCCAATGGGTCTTCTCTACATCCTCTACAATCTTGTAGATAAAATACATTGCCCATTTATACTTCAAGCCCTCATTTATTTTGTGGGTGATGTAGAGGTGGGACATCTCCACCTCTTTCCAATGATCATTACCACTGATCTTAGTCATTATGATGCACACTACCACCTAGAGGGCAGGATCTTTTAGGTTCTTGATATGCATGGCATGACCCTAATTTTGATACATTAACATCATTATTGTTTTTACAATCTCCTCAAGTCCTCCAAGTCAAACTTTACATCCATTCTAGAGCACTAGAGCCTTGACACCTTATCCTTTTAGGTGTAATTTTCATGTTGCACCTATCAAAGTAGAGGTAGTCCTCATGGATGCACAAAATTAGAAACTTAATTACTTCCATGGGTTTTCCAAAGTATGGAAGGTTGAATAATTGAAACAAACCCACATCATCCTAAGTATTAAATTTTTTGAGGTCATACACCAATTGGTTTTTGGTGTTCTGGTGCTCGACTCAGTAATCATTTTGTAACTCAACCCCATTCCCAAGTTGATGGTGATTATAGTAAAAAATGGTAGAAGAGGGTACCTTCAAGACCTAGTTTTCCATGTGCAGCACCATCTCAGGGTATTGCATTTCCTCTATCATCAATGGTGGGGGTGGAGATGATTATGCCTTTTTTGCTTGGCATGCCATTGTAACCTCTTCTCCTTCTACGCATTATGTTTGTTCTTCAGGTGTCTCTTCCCTCATTAACACTAATTCCCCCAAGTACTTCTTCTAGAATAGTCATCAATGGTTTGGTTTTTAAAGCCTTTTTCTTTGGCCACATCACCCTTTGAGGAGCTCGAAGGTTAAGGTATGACTGTCTAACATTCCCAAAAGAATACATGATTGCTCTATGGATAACTTCAAATTTTATAGCTTCAATGTCATATAATGGTGGACATCTATCTCTACAATCTGTAACTACAATTTCTTTATGTCATGGTCATGTTTCAAAGTCATTTTTGTGCTTGATTACTTAGCTTGATGCTCAACTCAATAATTGTTTATAGAATTTTGATGCTATTCACTTGCTCTAAAATCACTTTGTCTTAATTCATTATTTAGCTCTATAAACATAAATAGAAGCAAAGGTAAAAGTAAAAATGAGCTTCCTTGTCCTTTTATAGGCTCAAGGGGGTAACTCACATTTAATACCCCCTTTCCTTTCATCCATCACTTCTCATTATTAATGAATTTGTAACGACCACCATTCTTTGACTGTTACTTCTTACCATAAATGCATTTAATGATATTATCTTGTCATAATGTTGGCACATTTATCACAACCACTATTTATTTCAAATTAATGACATGTCTTGTCCCGTGCTTTTCTTTGTAGTGGAAGTTAGTTGTGTCATGTGCTTTTTTTTGGATTAGAAGATGGTTTTTCTATTTATTTTGAATTTTCAAACAATTTGGCAAGAATATCTTATCCCAGGGCTATTTATCTTACATAAATTAATTAATTTATGTGCTTTAAGTAACTTGCATGGGTATCCTTAAACATGAATACAGATACCTTTTACCCCACACTAACATTATGTCATGGTCTTCAATGAAAATACAAGTATAAAATTTAAACTACTCTATATTAAATAAATGTTATGCACAATAAAGGCAGTGCTTTTGTTGAAAACAAGAAATCTTAGACTAATGACATACACCTTATTGTTATAAAATTTAAACTATTTAGAGGTGAAATATGGATGTAGCCAGTTTTCATTGTAATAGCCATGAAGAAATTAGTCATCCATCCTTTATAATCGATAATCACCAATAGGTCAAATGCTATAAATTACAAAAGGACCATCCTAGTCAATTCAAAGTTTTCCAAAATGGCACATGAACATAGATTCATATAGCAAGACTTTCATCCTAGGGGTAAATGTTATATGCTTGATGTGTCGATCATGGCATGTTTTTTGTTTGCATTTATCCATACCTTGATTCCAATGAGAAAGGAAATGAGCTTCATCTATATGTAACAAAGTATCCAAGCATGCTTTCAAGGATGATTCCTCATTTAATTGTCTAATGAATCCATTATGAAGAGATGGTACTAGGAATTTAACTGGTAGAACTGCCTCTTTTCCATATACCAAATTGAGTGGTGTGTTCTTGTTTATGGGCTTATAGGTTATTCACTAAGCCCAAAGTACCACAAATACTCTATCATCCCAATCAGTTCAACTAATATTACAATTTTTTATAAGTGTTATGCCTAAAATTTTATTGAATGCCTTGGAAGTTCCATTAGCTTGGGGGTGATATGGTGTTGTTTTGTGATCAACGATCATGAACTAAACAAGTAAGATGCAAATAGTTTCATTTAGGAAATGGGTATCATGATCACTAGTAAAACTTAGTGGGCATCCAAACCAAGTTATGATATGTTCCCAAATGAAATGTGTAATAATAATAATATTACAATCCCTTATTGGCACCACTTCAAACTAACGTGTGAGATAATCAGTTATTATAATGATATAACAGGTACCTAGTTGTTGTCCAACTAGATTGATGGGGCCAACAAAATCAATGGCCCATTTTTCAAATGTTTCTTGAGATAGAATTAGACATAGAGGCATGACATCCTAATGATTTTATTTTCCTAAGCACTGACAAATGTCACACTTCCTAACATGTATCTTGACATATTGAAAAATGGTAGGCCACCATAATCTGGCCAATAAAACCTTATGCATGGTAGCCTCTCTAGCATAGTGTCCACCTATAATGCCCTCATGAACTTCTTGGAGTACTTTGGAATGTCCATGTTTCATGACATAATTTTGAAGAATTTCATCTCAGCCAAGCTTGTAGAGGTCCCCTTCGATGACCTAAAAAGGGGCAACACAGAATGCAAGTTATTTCTTGGCCTAAGGAGTCACATAGTTGGGCACTGATCCAATACTTAGAAAAGATGAAATATATTACAACTCCTTAGGTACATGAGAAAGATGAAATAGTTGAACATTAGGTAAGTCATCTTCAATAGTGCATAGTGGTTTTGTGGAATCAATTTGAGAGAGATGATCAGGGTCACAATTAGTTTTTCATAGTGGTAGATAAATCCATGTAGCATATGTTTATTTAATAGATACTTTAAAGCTTCATGATCTATAAAGAATACAAAAGGAGTTGCCAAAAAGTATTTTCAAATTTTTTGTAGAGCATAAACCATTGATAAGGCTTCACATTTTGTGGTGGTGTAATTCTGCTCAGCTGGAGTAAGTTTTTTACTGGAAAAATAGATAGAGTGATCAAGGTGACCTTCACCTAGTTGTGCAAGGATTACATTGACTACCATTCCATAAGCATCAACATGGACATGGAATGGTTTTGTCCAGTCAGGTAACTATACATTGGATCGGTAACTAGTTTGACCTTTAAGGCCTTAAAGGCTTCTTAACAGGAGCAAATCTAGATGAAGTGCTTGTTATGTTTTAAGAGTTTCTCCAGAGGCATGGCAATATTTGCATATCCATGAATGAATTTCCTATAATAACCTATATGTCCTAAAAAGGCATGAACTTTGCATTGATACTTTGGTGCTGGGAGGCAAAGAATGATAGATACTTTTATCGGGTCTAATAAAAGTCCATCCTTGCAAATAATGTGTCCTATAAGAACACCAAAAGGTGTAGTAAAAAGACACTTCTTTAGATTCAGTGATATTTTTAAGACTCGACAACACTCAATCATGAGATGTAGATTAGATTAATGGTCCTTGACCAAGCCATAGACTGTCTAGTCCTCCAAGTAGACTTGAATAAATTTATGGATGGAATCTTTAAAGGCCTTAATGGATATACATGAAAACACATTTGGTGTGTTCTTCAACCCAAAAGGCATGATAATATATGCAAAGGATCCCCGTTTAGTGGTGAGCGTAGTCTTAGGTTAATCCTCCTTGGCAATCTGGACCTGATGGTATCCAGAGAATCCATCTATAAAAGTACAAATTTCACACTTAGCAATGCCTTCAATTACTTATTCTATGAATGATGTTGGGAAGGGATTAGTAATGCAAGATGCATTAAGTATTAAGTAATCAAAAAAATTTCTAATGCATCTATATTTCTTTATATTTATCACCATGGGACTGACCCACTCAGATTCATCAATGGGGGTAATCACTCCAGCGTATAACATACTATTAATTTCTTCCTTAATGCAGAATTATAGATTTGGATTCATCGTATATGGACTTTTCCTGACTGATTGAGCATCATCAACTAGTTTGATATGCATTTTGCCTAGAGATGGATGAATGCCTTTCATCTCACTGTATCTTCTTGGTAAGACATCTTGGTATTCCTTTAATAACTCAAATATATTTGAAACTTCTAGGTCAATCCAATATTTACCTACATTAATTACTTTTGGTTATTCTTTAGTACCTATGTTGCACTAGATAGTTTGAATTGGTTCAGAGTAAGGGTTGTCTGCATCGTGATGAGTATCATAAATAATTCATGAACCATAATTTATAGGGACCTCAAAATGATTTTCTAATGGGTCAAGTGGGTTGGATGCTTCACCTTCATCTACCTAAAATATGAGTTTTTGCTTCTTAGGGTGTATCTCTTCATGACATTCTTGATCAAAGATAAAGTCTGGCATAGGAAGAGGTTCTATAGATGGATTACTAAAGAGGACTATCCCTTATTTTGGGACATCATGGATACATTTCAAGTGATATTCAATAGTACTAAGGTCACCAACAACTATTTTGCACATGATCTGGAGAGTGAGGTGTAAGTCCATTATCAAAGATGAGTAAGATAATGTTGAGTTCATGTTTTCCTTTAATAGATGCCAAAAATGGGTACCCATATGTCAGTCTTCATGAACATACCATGCTCTCACCCAGGCTCATAAGGTTCCATAGAAAGCATATATCTAGAGGTACTCTGGTAAGAAATAATCTTTAGCTCTCCACATGGATTCAAAAGCTTCTATATGGGGTTCATGTGTTCATACTCTACTATAGCTGATTGTTCCCCCAACTCAGTTGTCATGATGAAATTGGTGATTCAAAGTAGAGTGTACTTGATCCCAATGGAGGAGTCAATCATTATGGGTTTTCCACCACCTTGTGATGGCATTGTCAAAAAGGTGAACTAATGATCGTATACGATCAGTGTTAGAGTTATAAAAGTATTCAAGGCACTGGAAAAATTCATGGGCATCCATTTGTTCATGAAACTAAGAAGCTTCAACAAGTTTTTCTAATGGTGCATCCATAATTGGTCCCCTCATGACTTGGTTGGTAAGAAGGTGAATAAACCTGTGGTATTTATGATACTGGTACAAAATGTTCTCATGACTGTCAATGGCATTACAGACTTTCCTAGTGAGGTTGTAGTCATCATGGTACCAATAATTATAAGCATTGCTTATAGTATCAAAAAAGGACTAAGTGTCAGTCCAGCAAAAGATTCCATTAGGAGTAGGATCATGTTGCTTACCACCTCTAGTTCTGACATTATAAATGTGGATAATATCTTCTTCCACATTAACAATTTTTACATATGAAGACCCATGTATTTGATCTAATGGAATCACAATGCGTTGATAAATATTTTCAAAAATGATGTAACACTTTTTAAAACATAAGTTTACATTATTTTCATAACACTAGGGTCACCCCAATAGAGCTGGAAAATCATCTGCCTCAACTAACTTGAGAACCTCAAAATCAGCTTTGAAAGACACTCCAAGGATATCCATCATTGCATTGTTGACACCAATCAGTAGAGCATGAGTTTTATTAGCCATAAATAATACATGTGGTGATAATTATAATGATAGGATAGCCATTTTATTCCATGCATCCTTGGTGAGCATGTTAACCTCAACTCTAGTGTTAACTAAGATGTCTCAAATCCCCCAACCATTGATGGCAACATTTACAAGTATTTCTTTGTCCTCTTGTGGCCTAGGAAGAATAGGGGTATCTTGCCACTGAGCATTATTCAATCGACAATCCTTAGTTTGATAAGTTAATTAAGGTTGAGCATTAGTTGGTACTTGTACCTGATTCTTAAGATAAATACCCAGTTGTGGGGTAATGTCTTCATCCAACATATGCTTGCAAAAATTTTGTAAATTATCTCATGCCACATTTTGAGGCTCTGTTACCTTCTGTATATCAACATATTGCATTGATTCTTGGTCCTTGAGAAACTAAATTTCTCCTTGTAGTTATCATACCAACATCATAGTATCCTAAAGTACATACTTGTTTTATTGAGAATCAAGATACTTCCTTGCTTGAGGCTCTTCATGATGTACCTTCTCAATAGGAGTAGATGTAGATTGAGATTATCCACCACTATGCATAGTGATATTCACCTATTAAGATGTTGGGGTGAAAGAGTACATATGTCAGTGTGGTTTCTCAATGTGAATCATACCTATAATTTTTTCATTTATTTCTTTAGTGATGGCCATGTATAGGTCAGGGCATTCTTCCAACTAATGCTCCTTTTTTAAAAAAGCACATGTTGGATAAACAGGACAATCCCTTTGATAGTGGTTCAAGGATCCACACTTATAACATGTTCTTGGTGGGAAATAACCACCTCCTCATCCTCACCCTCTACTTTGACCACAATGGCAATTATTATCTTGGTTGTTAGACATAGAGGTTTGGCACATACCACATGCATGTGTTTCATGGATAACACTAATCACCTGATAATCATTTGTGTCATGGGTGTAGGCATCACATATTTTGAAATATTTAGACACCTTTGAATGTGTATCTTTCTATGAGAGAGGAAATTTGCATACATCATACTCTTCATGACAAATTTCACATGACTACTTCAGTATAGTACAAATGTTTTTATGTGAGAAGTTACTTCAGTTATGACCTTCATACTTGTAGTCAATACACCAAAGACCATTAAGAGTTCATACACATTATTTAAAATTAATTTTTCAAGTTGTGATGCCATTGAATCTATTTAGGATTCCATTAATGCACTAATCCTAGTGTTAATACTACCAACAAATTCAACATAGAGGGTGGCTTCCCAAGATTCGCATGGGCTAGTAAAGTTTTTTTGGGACAATGTTCATCAAAAGGGAAGTAAAAAACCTCCCATGAATGATTGTGCATGATTAGTAGCATTGATTTCAAATGAAAACTTTGAAATAAATGCTTTAAACTATGCATCATATTCCCATACACTTTCAGTGATCTCCTACTTTATATCTTTTAGTGCAACAATACTTTGTTGCTCAAATTTGAGAATGTCAAATTTTTGAATGAATGTAGTTTTGAGATGATCATAGTCAATTACCACTTATTGAGGGTTGAAATTCCTATACCACTTATGCACTCTCTCCAAAAGTGTAGTCACAAATTGTGAGGCTTTTTACTCAGAAGAAGTGATGCCTCGTGCCTTCCAAATAAGTTCACACTTATGGACATGTTCTTCAACATTCTCTACACCTTGATATTCAAGTAGGTGAAGCATAATTCATAATAGACTATTAAAAACTGAGGTGCTTGCATTGGTGGCTATTAAGAAGCCCTAGATCTTGTCCCTTGAGGGGGAAGTCCACCACTTCGTCTCATGCCACCTTTTAGTCTACCTCCAACACCTTTAACACCAACACCCATGTCGTGGAGTATGGTAGCTGGTTGATTAATAAGATTTGGGCATGTACTTTGTCCACTATGAATGTTAGGTCTGCCAAGCATCCCAGGTTGAGCCATGAAATTACCTTGAAGAGGGAAATAAAGTGTTAATTCTATATGAGTTATAATTGGCTCAACTGAAATTTACCTTATAGAATCAGCTTTTGATTCCACACTATCTATACCCCAATTATGTATATGTAATTTATCTGATTCAAAATCATGAGCGTGCAATACGGTTGGGGAACTTGGTTGGTTCAAATTTAATTCTTCAATTGTGATATCCAACTAGTTTCTCCTTCATATGATAGAAGTGTCATGGGGCACAGTTTGAAAGTGATGGAGTCCTCTTTGTGTGTTTTCGCTTCCCTGTGGGTCCTAACAATACTTCTTGAGTTCTTCTAGTCTCTTCTCATATTACTCCCTCCTATGATCCTCTATTGATATTTATCATATTTTTGCTTCCATAATGCCCACTAACTGGATACCATTCTAAACCTAAATTCCTTTAGCAACACTTTCTCTATTCCCCTTCTAATTATGCAGCTCATGTAAGGAAGGATCTAGCTCTCCATTAGCATAGTTTCAATTCCACAGTCAACGAACAACTTCTTGACTTCTAGTGGAAAATGTCTAATATACCAACCACGTGGTTATCTAAGGAACTAAAAATTAGCTTCTTCAAGATAAGAGTAAGTGGTTATAACATACTCCATGATGTAGCTATTCAACACTCTTCTCCACTAGATATTAATAGTTCATGTCCACGGTGTTTCTAATCATGTTAACGCCCTTTGACATTCTAACGTGCAAGATTGTCTTATTCCAAAATTTCATGATCAACCTTGAGCATAATAAGATAGCCAAGTATGCAAATAAATAGGGATTTCAATAAAAAAAAGTTTCATATAATGCACTATAGAGATTTTGTTCCACCCACTAACGTGCGAAAACTCTTGGTTGAAGATAAGGAACTACAAAATTATCCTCGACCCCAGTAATCCATTCTTTAACACTTTAAAGGGTGATACATTCAAGCATATTCCATTATTATGCAACAAGTGCTATGGGTCCTAACATTGGAACCAAAATGTTGGGGTTTTATTCTTTAATAACATTTCAAGCACTAAAGTGTAGCCTTAATGAGCTAGGATATTGGCCTTTCATGTAATAATGTGGTCTTATGCGCTCACTCAAATCACACAATAAGAGATTGGTTCCTATGGGTTATGTTGCACAGCAACATACTAGTCATATTCTTGAGTTCAAACTTCTATCTAATTATAAGTTACACTGAGAAAGAAATACACTACTTTGGTACTTGTATCATTAAGCTCAACAATCATAATTACACAGATAAATGCCATGGAGTTCAAATACTATTACACAAATTGTAAAATTAAAAGTCGTATAAATATCATGAGTTACAACTACAAGTTACTCAATGCAAGCCTAGCAATATATACATAAATATTAGTTATCATCAAAGTTTATTGTAATATGTGTAACTCTATATTATATTTCAGTAAAATGATATCCAATCCCCATCACCTTACAATGATTTCTTACAAGGGTATTTATACTTATTTTTCCCTAACCAAGTAATTACATGAGTGATTGGCTAATGAACTTTCTATGAATTGATAAGGTCTGAACAACCCTTGAGAATCGCTCCTCAACCATCTTCTACTTCTCATGTGTTCCCCAAGTCTTTCACTATTGTTCTGAGTCATATGATCTTGGGTTCTTCATAGTTTTATGCCATATTTGATTGGGTCTTCTCATGTTGGTGCTTTCGTGCCCTTGTCCTTTTGCACCTCATTGGTTCCATGCCACGGTCCTTCTATGTTAGTATAGTTTTGTGCCATAGTGTTTTTATGTTATGCTCCTTTCACACCGTGTTGGTTCTACACCAAAATTCCAAAATACTTAGTCAAAATTTGGGGTCCAATCATATTTCAAATGTTGGGTAGTGATCTATATTTCTTGGGATAATATTGCTTCCTTGGTCATTATCATACATGATGTAGAGGGTTGATCACTTATCTAAAATTTTATCCTATTCAAGATACATTCATTCAACTTTAGCCCTTAGGTACAACATGAATTGAATGATTCTTAGGTTCCTCAAACTGCTTCATGGTTCTTGGCACCTTAGATGTGTTCCTTATGTTTTTTTTAGACTTCTCAACTTATTCATAACCCTCTAAAATGCATCAAATCTCCTTACACAACTTGACTTGATTTTTGGCTAATCTTTATAGCCTTTTTTTGGACATTCATGGCTTGTACAAAAAATTAGCCTAGAGTATTTGGAAAATAATTACATTTACAAGTACCCTTTATGGCCTTCTTACTGTCTACAAACTTTCTCCCTTTGACTCTTATTTTGTTTCAATTTTCTAGTCCTTTTCTAACCTCTGTTTAGGCTTATTAGGCCTGTCAAACCCTATTTGTAAACAACCTCTCAAAATGGTACAAAACCATACTTAATCACATAAAAACCTTATAAATATCTTTAAGTTCACTCAGGGCTTTCCAAATACAAAATTTTAGGTATTTTCACCAATGTATTCTCATTTTATAATCTAAACCCTAGTTCTAGGGTTTACAGGGCCTATGAGAGCTTGAGAGCACAAAAAAATCTCAAACACGCTTTCAAAAAATATTAAAACTCCTATGTCAGTTATTTTGGGTCTAGGAAACCTATATGCACCTCTTTCAAGCATTGGTTTGCCTCCAAACATCCTCTATTCAATATTTTTAACTTCTTGACCCCTCTATGTTATATAGTCAGGGTATGCAGGGTTTTAAGAGCAAGTTTTTAAGTCTTAACCTCTAAATTGAGAGATTTATAACTATTGTGACCCTAGATATAGATACCCTTAGACAATTTTTACACATGGAAAATTTATTTTTGGAGGATTTATTTTAGTTCATTAACGAGTTCTTATTCCAAACTATGTGCAGTCATAATCTAACACAAAATACACATAATTTCTCCATTCATTCCAATAGATACATGTCTAGAATAGAATATAACCTTATAAAAGATTTAAAAAAATTTAAAGACCCATATTTACAATCATAATGTCATTTCATACAAACTTGCTTACTCTCATAGGGTTTCTATCTCACTCAACACAAAATCAGGTGTCCTAGGTTTGTAACTGCATTCTTCACAAAATTATTGGAATCCAAACTAATAAATGCTTGAATTAGTAATGTGAAACATGTATATGAATTGAAAAATGCATCAATAATAATATCAAGTTTTCCTTATTGATCCTTCCTTTAATATATTGTCACACATAGTTATTTGAAATGCTCAACACAAGAAAAATAGGGTACCTACAGTTGTCTTGTAAATCAAATCTTTGCATAGGTTTTATAGAATTTAAACTATAATTTATCAATATTCACAACATATTTTCCACGTTATAAACTCTCAAGAGACTATAAAGGTGTATCAAGCTTATGGCTTTCTCTATTATGTGATTTGTGTAGTCATCTTAATACATGTGCACATGGTAGGAACTGTGTTCTTCAGCCACCTCCAAGAATTTGAAACAAATGAACTTAACACTTGTTATCAACACAAAAAAACTAATAACCACTTACCAAAAATCACAATAACCATTAGAAATTTCTTTAATTACCCTTTTCTTCACTGACCATCCAAGCATAGTCAACTTGTCATTGTAAATATATACAGGGAACATAGAGTCTTGTTGTCTCAAAATGAACAAAGCTTGTATTCATTCACTCATTTGAAATAAAATGAAAAAAAATCATTAAATTCATGAATATTACCAAAAAATTACTTATTTGACACTTCCATCATTGATTGTTCTTATACAGTCAACTTTCCACAACATATTACAAATATACATAGAGCTGTCTTGGCTAAGATGAATAAAATTGATCTTTATTATCTCCTTTTGGGTTTAATTTATAATATTCCTTCGAATTCCAACCCCTCAATTCATGTTATCTTTCTTGAATGACTCTTTGACAACCAAAAAACTTACATAAATCAAGACTTATATAACTACCTTAACTTCCCTTGTACATTGAGAATGTGCAAACCTACCTATAACCAGCAAGATGACTTGTCATGTGCATCTTATATGGGTTGATAATTCTTTCCCCTTTATTATATCCTAACCACAAATTTTTTAACATTGAGACCTCTAAACTACTCAAGAACATTTTGAAAATTCAAACTAAAATTTTAGTGGGAAAATTCCCACACTCCTCTAACTAAAATTTGATCAACTCTTAACAACTAACAATGACCCCTAAAAACCTAACATGACCCATGATGACTCATAGACTAATATTTATAATGTGGTAGGTGATGCTCCTGCATCATACCAAGGAGAAATTAAAAAATTTCCTTGAAAGTTATAAATGATATATATTTAGGATTCTTTGAAGCATTCTTCTTCCACCTAGATCCTAAGGTCTATTTGAGACTCTTAGTCCTCTTAGATGCTTGCTCATGATGGCTCCTCATTTTTTATTCTCTCTCATATTCTTCATCTTGATTTTCCTCTTGATTTGCATCTTCCAAGCAATAATAGGTAATTGATGTTCATTCTCTTTCCTCCAGTGACCTGCACATGAAATAAACATGTCAATAAAAATCACCTCCTACTTGCTCTCGTGGAGTTCACATTGTTATCCTTCAATTTCTTACTCTTTGGCTGCCAACTCTCCTTCCTCTTGCCTCAAAATTTCTTGCAATGCAAACCTAGTTGCCATGATGCTTTCTTTGTATCCTATGAGACTCAAATACTCTATCTCTTCCATTATATTTTGCCATATCTGATGCTCCTCTGTTGTATACTCGTCCATATCACCTTTATTTCCCATTGGTGACAAACAAATCACCTCTACCTAATATAACTTATATTTTACAAGCACTTCATCATGTGCTTCTCCTTCTTTCTCTTCACTCAAAATCACCTCATCCACCTCAAATTGTTATTCACATTCATCCCTTTGCTCACTTGGTTACTTTCTTCCCTAAAACATTTACATCTCTCTCTTAAGTTATTTGCATAACAACTTATTCTACCTTCTCTCCTCTCTCGTTGCTTGCATTCTTCTTTTCTTTACTTGTTTGATTGGCCACTTGAGTGGATTCTTCCTCATGACCCATCCAAAATGTGGGTTCTCACTCTCTTTTATCTACTCTAGCATGATCAACATCTCATCTATTTTTTGCCTCATCTCACTCATATCTTTCTCCATCTCAATCTTCTTGGTGTCTTCATGCACCATCTTCTATTTGTGGTGGTTGTTCTCAACCTTGCCCTTTTCCCTCTTTTGTCTCTCTTTCCTCATCTCAACTAAGATGCCTATCAACTCTTTGGTCTCATTTGGACTTATTCTTCTTTCTAACAAGCCTTCTCTCACTTGCCACATCATAACCTCTCTCTTGGGTCTATCTCTTTCTCTCTCTTGACCTCAATTGGGTCTTTCTTCTCTTCTTGTCCTTTCACTAGGACTCTCTATCTCAAACCCACTTTTGAGATTCCTTCTTGAGCTCTCACTAGCTATCTTCCTTCTATTCAAGCCTTCTTGGCTTAAGGGATATGCCACCTATCTTCTCACTTTATTTAATTCAACTTATTATTGCTTCTCTTTGATACTTGCAGCCTCTTCATTAGCATTCCTGTAACCTTCATTAGCATGCTTACAACAACTTCATAACACAACATTCAATCTGTACTAAAAAAAAATTTATACAAATGAAATAAATAATTTTAAAACACCAAACATACCTCACCTCAGAATACTCCTACTCTGATACCAAATGATGCAGAGGGTTGATCACTTATCTCTATCCTATTCAAGATACATTCATTCAAATTTAGCCCTTAGGTACAACATGCATTGAATGGTTCTAGGGTTCCTTAGACGGGTTCATAGTTCTTGGCACCTTAGATATGCTCCTTATGGTTTGTTTAGACCTCTCAACTTATTCAAAACCCTTTGCAAGGCATCAAATCATCCTTACACAACTCTGCCTACTTTTTGGTTAATCTTTGTAGCCTTTTTTTGGACATTCATGGCTTGTACGAAAAAGTAACATGGAGTATTTGGAAACTAGTTACATTTACAAGTACCTTTATGGCCTTCCTATTGTCTACAAACTTTGTACCTCTGAATCTTCTTTTGTTCCACTTTTTTAGACCTGATCTGACCTTTATTTTGGCCTATTAGGCTTGTTAAACCTTGTTTGTAAACAACCTCTCAAAACAATATGAAAACATACACAATCACACAAAAACCTTCAAAATATCTTTAATTTCACTTAGGTCTTTCCAAATACAAATTTTAAAGAGTTTCACCTATGTATTCTCATTTTATCCTCAAAACCCTAGTTATAGGGTTTATAGGCCTTGTGAGAGCCTAAGAACACACAAAAAGCTCAAACATGCTTTCAAAAAAGTTTAAAACTCCTATGTAAGTTATCTATGGTCTAGTAAACCTATGAGCACCTCTTCTAAGTGTTGGTTTTCCTCCAACCATCCTCTGTTCAATCTTTTTGACAACTTCTTGACTCCTCTGTGTTATACAATTAGGGTATGTAGGGTTTTAAGAGCAAGTTGTTAAGTCTTAACCTCTAAATTGAGGGACTTATAATTAATATGACCCTAAATATACATACCCTTAGATAATTTTTACACATGGTAAGTTTCTTTTTGAAGGCTTTAATCTAGTTCAATAACCAGTTCTTGTTCCAAACTATGTGCAGTCATAATCTAACACAAAATACATAGATTTTTTCCATTTATTCCAATAGATACATGTCTATAATAAACTATAACCTAATAAAAGCTTTAATTACATTAAAAGACCCATCTTTCCAATCGTAATGTCATTTCATACAAACTTGCTTACTCTCAGAAGGTATTCTATCTCACTCAACATAGAATCAGGGTGTCTTAAGTCTGTAACGACATTCTTCACAAAATTATTGGAATCCAAACTAACAAATGCTTGAAGTATTAATAGGAAACATGTATATGAATTTATAAATTCATCAAGAAAAATATCATGTTTTTGTTATTGATCCTTCCTCCAATATATTGTCACACACAGTTATTTGAAATGCTCAACATAGGAAAAATAGGGTACCTACAGTTGTCTTATAAATTAAACCTTTCCATAGATTTATATACTTAAAACTACACTTTCTCAATATTAAAAACATATTTTCCACCTTCTAAACTCTCAAAATACTATAAAGGTGTATCAAGCTTATGGATTTCTCTGTTATGTGATTTTCACAATCATCTTAATACATGTGCATAGGGTAGGAACTATGTTCTTTAAACACCTCTAATCATTTGAAACAAATAAACTGAACACTTATTATCAACACAATAAAAACAAATAAATACTTACCAATAGTCACAAAAACCATCAAAACGTGATTTAATTACCCTTTTATTCAGTAACCATCCAAGCAAAATCAACTTTTCATTGTAAATATATACAGGGAACACAAAGTTTTCTTGTCTCAAAATGAATAAAGCTTGTATTCATTCACTCCTTTGAAATACAATGAAAACAAATCATTAAATTCATGAAAATTATCAAAAACTTAGTTCTTTGACACTTCCATCATTGATTATTCTTATATAATCAACTTTCGACAACACATTACAAATATACACAGAGATGTCTTGGCTAAGATGAACAAAACTGATCTTTATTCTCTCATTTGGGGGTTAATCTATAGTCTTCCTTTAAATTCCAACCCCTCCATTCATTTTATATTTCTTGAATGACTCTTTGACAACCAAAACACTTACGTAAATCAAGACTTATATAACTACCTCAACTTCCCTTGTACGTTGAGAATGTGTAAACCTACCTATAACCACCAAGATGACTTATCATGTGCACCTTGTATGGGATGATCATGATTGACATTTTATTATATCCTAACCACACAAATTTTAACATTGAGACCTCTGAAAATGTACACACTCCTCTAATTCAAAATTGATCAACTCTAAACAACTATCAATGACCCCTACAAACCTAACAAGACCCATAATGATTCATAGACTAATATTTATAATGTGGTTGGTGATTCTCCTCCATCAATACTCCCTTTAATTGAGAACATGAAGATTATTGAGAGTGTGTTGTTGGGCATGCATACAAATGTTAATGTCAAAAAAAGAGGATTTGAGGAAATGTAAAATCCAAAATGTCATTATTCAAGAAGTGAAATATGATGCTTCCCAACCAAATTTACAAAAATTAGCTAATGGAATATTTTATAGATTTATATGTTTCAAGCACAAATCAAATGGCCCATACCAAAATTGAACACCTAAATATAAGTGAACCAAATTTGTTTACTACCATTGTAAACATTTAAAGCGTAGATGTGGTTGAAAATGGGACATGGGTTGAACACATATATCTGGTGAAGGGAATGTAATCTAAATAAATACATATGCCAAAATTAAATATTTTGATGCCAACATACACCTAGTTAAGGCCCTAAAGTTAATATGACTACATATATTAATCATCACAAGGCAGATGTTGAAGATAAACCTTTGGATACCACTTTAACTGCTAGTGAAGATTATGCTCTTAAAATAAATCTTGAAAATACAGTTGTGTACAATTGTGCTACCAACATTGTCCAAGATGAAACTCTAGTTTCCATGGTACCAAGCAATGGAAATATTATTATAGAAAATGATGTTACAAATGAAATCATTGGCAAAATTAAGCAAAGTTTCAACAATGTTCAATATGCATGTTCAAATGAGACAATGCCAATTAGTGGCTCTAGATAAGAGTCCTCTACGGTCATTGGAAAGATTGATGAAGTACCTGTTGAAAACCAACATGATAATTTTCTCTTGGTGAACACAAAAGTGCACATTTTAGAGAGCATAAAGGAGGTAAAAATTCAATCAGACATGGAAATACCTTGATGACAACCAAAGCAATGGTGAAATTGTTAGTACACAAGAATAAATATGGATAATAAGGAAGCACCAATAGGTGAACATTGGGTTCCACATTTTAAACATTCAATCACATGTCTTTAGTTGCTGAAACCTTTTTGATGTGAAAAATAGATCTTGAAGAAACATCTATGGCATAACCACATGAAACATTAAAATAAGTTTAAAAATAACTTACAGAAAATGTAAAAAAATTCACTGGGGATAATATGGAAGATGCACTAGTTAGCGATGTAGATAGGGATCCAGAGAAAGATTATTTAGTGTTAGTGTAATAAATCCCAAAACAAATTAAATACTAAGAAATATAGGCCTTCTACTATGATTGAGGAAATAAAAAATCAAAGATGAATCAAATGAGAGGAAATAAGAGTTTTACCTTCCCTTAGAGACTCTTTTTGCTTGATGGCTTGAAATGTGATGGTGCTCAAAATGTGAGCAAGAGATCTTCATTGATGCCCTAATAAGGTGAATGATGAGGTCTTAATTATGCCCCAATTAGGGCGATTGATGATCCATAAATCCCCCTCGAGGGGTCAGGTGAAAATAAATTTATAACAGATGGTACCTTGAAAAAAGGAAGTAGCATAGACCTCTAAGAAAGAAGAAGAGAAAAACAACTCATGGATAAAATTAAGCCACTTGTGTTAATGCTAGGATGTCTAGATTTCCAAGAATGAAGATGTAATAACTTTACCTAAGTAAGGCAAAATGATATATTCTAAAGAAAGCTACGAACTTAGACTTACTCAAAATAGGACAAAAGCAGTGAGCTAGGAATGATAAGTTTACCCAAATAGCACAGAAGTTATGTGGGTTACCAAAAAAAAGGCAAAAATGATTAGTTGTGCCCCAAAAAGAGTTAATTTGCGATGATAATTTGGGAATGTATAAAACAAATGGGATAAAGTAAACATGTATGTAAATGGTAGAACAAAATTTTTATGACTGAAGAAGCCTAAAAAAACTAAGTGCACAAGGATGGCCAAAGTTGATGACAAACGAAGTTAAATGATAACATAAAGATTGAAGAATGATGTGAATGGGGTTTAAGAAAAGTTGACTAAATGATGGTGACTCATGATATGTGCTCATTGATAGCTATGTATTAGGAGTAGCACATATTTTAGTCAAAATTTTCATTGATTTATGTTGGGGTTTAGTGAACAAGGAGATGTATTATCATGAAATTATTGTATTAGACCTCTTGTTCTTGATT
Organism: Torreya grandis; assembly: GCA_037957365.1. Classification (NCBI taxonomy): domain Eukaryota; kingdom Viridiplantae; phylum Streptophyta; class Pinopsida; order Cupressales; family Taxaceae; genus Torreya; species Torreya grandis. Next base: position 5,691,715 of record JARHVA010000005.1, on the reverse strand, counting down.
TTTGATGTAGCACATGATGATATGCACAATGATATAAAACACCATGATGACCAATTTGTAGTGTGCATAAGGACTAACCCTCGATCTAATAGAAAAGTAAAAATAATGAAAAAATAATAAAAACCATGGTGGCAATGTTGACGTATGTTGATGGATGGAATCAAGTAAAACTGCATGACATGAAGCATCTTGATGATGACCCTATTGGGATAATGGACTAAATCAAGGAAACAATAATAAAATTAAATAAACAAGCAAGCAAACAAATATAAATGAAAAAACTTTAAAATAAACACAACATAAAGCATCTTGTTAACCATTGGTGTGTGTGTTGATAAGGCGTTACTCTTAGGCACTGCCTCAAGGCTAAGAGACATATCATACGTATACTTTTTGACAATGTTGGGGGTAGGGGAAATATAAGAATATGAAGGAAGTGGATGAGCTATCCTGAAATGCCACATGTATCTAAGCACTGCCTACATAGTCTAATAGAATTCAGGCCAAATGTAGTTCTCACAGAAAATCAGATAATAGGAATGAGAACGTAAAGAGGTAAGGAGTATTTGATATAAGAAAAGGGAATAGACTCATAAAATGGTGAGAGCGTGTAAATAATTATCTTGCAAAATGATGAGAGTGCCAATTTGTAAGAGTGGTTGAGCTATCTCAAGATGCCTCATGAATCAATTACCACCTACATAGTTCATGCAGGCCTCAGGACAATGTAGTTCTGATGTAGAGGGTTACAAACTTTCTCACTCTTTTGTCTTGTTTTTGTTTCACTTCTTGGCAATAGCTCACCGGTTCACTTATTCATCAATGCTTAATAAATCTAATACCTGTTTGGATGTTTCTAAAACATGTTTATTACAAATATTTAATAACCTTCATTCAATATACAACCTTCTACCAAGTAATAACTCTCTTTTATACAACTCAACCTACACACAATTTCATCTTTGTAGCCTTTTATCATTCATTGTTTGTTCTCTAATTACCTATTAGGTCTATGTTTAGGATTTGATCATAAAATCATGATATTATAAACCTATACATATGGATTCAACTCTAAAAATTAATATTCCTTTGATCATTAACAATCTCAGCCTGACAGTCTATAACCCAAGAAGGGTTATTTTGTTTCTAAATGCGTTCTGTGTGATTTTGAAATAACAAAAGGCCACCATAAGGGTGGTATTTTGAAATTACTGGACTCTTATCATACTCTATTCCATTTACTACCTATGCATGCTTTATTCACATTTGGTCTTTTCCAACTGTTATATTTCCACTCGCAACTGCTAGAACTTGATTTCTATCTATATAGAATGTACTCATAAATACAAATTTTATCAACCCGAATGAAATTATTTTAACACAATAGCCAATCGACTGGATTTCAAGCATTCTATTCAAAACTATAGACATATTATTGGTCATTTATGTATATATTACTATGCAAGATAGCCGATAGACATAATACCATCAATCCTTGTCACAAGGTTTAAATAATTTTTCTAATGACAATGAATACCCAAATGAATGTAATTTTCATTAATTACCTTTAGGATCATTATATCAAATACTTGCCAATCTTTCTCACCACTTATTAATTTATGTGCAGGTTCATAAAATATAAAGAACATTGCCAAAATACACCATCATGTACCTCTATAACATATTTCCATAAGGAATTGTTAGATTGTGTGTACCAATACCATGTCTTTATTCTCTTACTCACAACTCACAAAATACATGATAGACATGCACAATTTAACATGCAAGAACTCATTGTTCTTTTGACTCTTTGAAATGGTGCTCATTCTGCTAAGATTTATACAACCTTCTAAAACACCCAATCTTCATTCCAACAATGTTTTTCCTCATCAATTAATATTCACAAGTCTTGTAACCCATAATACAAAGCATGTAGGTATACCGAAACTTGCATTTACTTTCTCACAAATGAATAGTTAATAAAATATTAACACACATGCAAAAACACTTAATAAACATGTAATACACTTACCAATTACTTTGAACCATCAAAACTTGCATCTATTATACATTTCATCATGAATCTTGCTTGCCTAGTCAGCTATCTTTACAGGTTTTACATCTTTTATACAAAAAAACACAAGATTTATAAATTTGGCAAATTTATTTCAAGAACACAACAAAAAATTGTTTATTTATTTACTAATGGGGATTTACAACTGCATTATCCTTCAAAACCACCCCCTCAATATCTTCTTTTTTTGAATGACCAACCCGCATTACACTAGGAACCACTATTTATGCCGCCAATTCCTCTTGTACATTGAAGGAAATTCTTTAAATTGTTAAACCTTCTAATAATACTAATTATTCTTAAGACCTTTAATGACACAAGGTCATCACACTTGGACCTTTTCCAACATCAAAATTGGGTAAAACTATACAAAATAACCTACCAAAGATTCAAAATATGAAATAAGACTAGTTATTTACAAAGGAGGTAGTGATGCTCCTACATCATACTACCAAGGAGCGAATGAAAAACTTTCCCAAAAAGTTATAAATGTTTTAACTTTGATGTTTTTGTTCAACACTCTTTATTCAAGGTCATTTCCTCCTGGATCCCATGGCCTACTTGAGATACATATGCCTTTGTGGTGTTTATTGAATCTTATGATGGCTCCTCCTTTCTTCTCTTTCTTTCTTTCTTTCTTTCTTCTTTAAGGTCATTCTTTTGCACTTTGTCCTTCAATTGGATCATCTTCAACACTATCTTCTTGTCCTGCAACCATCCTACACATGAAACACATAAGTTAACAAAAATAATCTTTTGCTTACCTTCTTGGCAATATTCATCTTGCTTTTCCTTGGTTATTCTCTCTATGATTAATTCTATTATTTGTTGTGTTATTGTTGTTTGTTTTCTCTTCTCTTCTTCAAACCTCTTAACCTCTGTAATCTCTTTATCCTTTTCTTGCTACTTTAATTGATCAACAACTTCTATGTCCATGACCAATGCTTTAAACATGCTTATTTTCTCAACAAAATAGTCTAAACTCTCTTTCTTTTGTATGCATGATAAATGATTTGACAAACTTGAAAATAATTCTTTCACCTGCTCACCTAAAAATATCTCACCTTTCTCTTCTTCTCTTTGCTAGTCCTTCATATTGGACAGTTGTATTATTCTAAGCAAGTCTATTTCACCTTACTCTATTCGAAGCATGTCTTTTCCACCTTGTTACATCTATCATCCAAACTATCTCCTTGGATCAATTTTTTGAACAATAAGTTTTCTCTCTTCTCTTGAGCTTCTTTAGCTCTTTCTTTTTTCCTTGAGCCTTTCTTGGCTTTCAATATGCCTGACCAACTTGAAATCACTTCCAATCTTCTTTGAGTAGTCCTTTCAAATAATATTTAGAATACTTTCATTGAATCAATCAAATTCATAAAATGAAAACAAAGCAAATTATATCTTTTCTTCCATAAAATCTTGCTTGCTCTGATACCAAAAATAATGTAGAGGGTTACAAATTTTCTCACTTTTTTGTCTTATTCTTGTTTCACTTCTTGGTAATAGCTCACCGGTTCACTTATTCATCAATGCTTAATGAATTCAATACCTATTTGGATGATTCTAATACATGCTTAGTATAAACATTTAACAACCTTCATTCAATTGACAACCTTCTACTAAGCAATAAGTCTCTTTTATACAACTTAGCCTACACACAATTTCATCTTTGTAGCATTTTATCATTCACTGTTTGTTCTCTGATTACCTTTATTAGGTTTGTGCTTAGGATTTGATCATATATTCATGTGATTATGAACCTATACATATGGATCAACTCTAAAACTTGATATTGTTTTGATCATTATCAATCTCAGCCTGACAGTCTCTAACCTGAGAAGGGTTATTTTGTTTCTAAATGCATTCTGCATGATTTTGAAACAACAAATGGCCATGATAGGGGTGGTATTTTGAAATTGCTAGACTCTTATCATACTCTATTCCATTTATTACTTATGCATGCTTTATTCATATTCAGTCTTTGCCAACTATTATATTTCCCCTCGCATCTACTAGAACTCAAATTTTATCTATATAGACTGTACTCATAAATACAAATTTTATCAACCCGAATGGAATTCTTTTAACACAATAGCTAATTGACTGGATTTCAAGTGTTATGTTCAAAATTGTAGATATTTTCTTGGTCATTTCTATATATTATTTATATGCAAGATATCTAATAAATATAATACCATCAATCCTTATCACAGGGTTTAAATACTTTTTCTAATGACAATGAATACCCAAATGAATGTAACTTTCATTAATTACCTTTAGGAGCATTATATTAAATACTTGTTAATATTTATCACCTCTTATTAATTTATGTGTAGGTTCATAAAATATAATGAATGTTTCCAGAATACACCATCATGTACCTCTATTGCATGTTTCCACAAGAAATTTCTAGACTGTGTGTACCAATACCATGTCTTTATTCTCTTACTCATAATCGACAGAATACATGATAGACATGCAAAATTTAACATGCAAGAACTTGTTATTTTGACTCTTTAAAATGGCACTCATTCTGTTAAGATTTATACAACCTTACAAAATACCCAATCTTCATTCTAATAATGTCTATCCTCTGTCAATTCATATTTTCAGGTCTTGTAACCCATAATACAAAACATGAAGGTTTATTGAAACTTGCATTAACTTTCTCACAAATGAATAGTTAATTAAATGTTAGCACACATTCAGGAACACTTAATAAAGATGAAATACACTTACCAATTACTCTGAACCATCAGAACTTGCATCTATTATATGTTTCATCATGAATCTTGCTTGCCTAGTTAGCTATCTTTATAAGGTCTACATCTTTTATACAAGAAAATACAATATTTATAAACTTGATAACTTTATTTCAAGAACACAACAAAAAATTATTTATTTATTTACTTCTAGGGATATATAACTACATTCTCCTTCGAAACCACCACCCCCAATCTCTTTTTATTTTGAATGAACTACCTGCATTACACTAGGAACCACTATTTATATGAAAATGATCTATAACTACCTAAACTAACTACCAATTCCTCTTATATGTTGAGGAAAATTCTTTAACTTCCTAAACCTTCTAAAAATACTAATTATTCTTAATACCTCTAATGACACAAGGTCATCACACTTGGACCTTTTACAACATCAAAATTGGGGAAAACTATTCAAAAAAACCTACGAAAGATTCAAAACATGAAACAAGACTAGTTATTTACAAAAGAGGTAGTGATGCTCCTGCATCAAGTTCTCCCAACAATTGGAAGATAATGGAGAGATGGCACTATAGAACTAAAAATGATTGTGGAAAGTTGTATAAAATATTTTGTGGCTTTATATCTCTCGTAGAGATTGTAATCCAATTTTTCTAAAATTTTGATTTTTAGGTTATATTTTGGATTTCCAAAATTTTATAGTTTTTAGGATGTTGGAGTTTTTCAAGTGTGTTTAGAATTTGGGAAATATTGTGAATGTTTTCTATTTTTTTGGAATAAGATATAGGTAAGAATATTGAACAAGGAATATTTTAGAAGGGACTAGCTCAAAAAATGGCAAGAGTGTAAATGTGGAACAAGTAGCCCATAAAACTGGCTAGAGTGTAGAAAATAACAGTCAGGAAAGCAACTAGGGAATAAAAGTGAGCTCACAAAATGATGAGTGTGAAAGAGGGACAAGTAGCTCACAAAAGTGGATAAAGAGGAGAAATAAATAACATACACAACAAATAAAGGATAATAATTGAGATCGTAAAATTGTGAGAGTGTGGATAGTTATATCGTATAATAATGAGAGCAACATGGTAGAGAAAGTGGAAAAATAAAGAGTTTTTAAAAGTGACTAGAGTTTAAAAAAAGTTAACTCATAAATTGGTTAAGGGATATAAAGTTAACTCTCAAAATGGTGAGAGCGTGGATGACGGGAAAGAAGGAAGATGAGTGATCACATAGTGAAAATGAAAAAGAATGATGGGGAAGAAACTAGGCAACCAAATTGACCTTGGAGACCCCATGTCTCCAAGAGTTGCCTACATATTTCAAATATACCTTAGACCAATTTAGTTCTCCCAAAAATAGGAGGGTAATATGATAAGAAGTGATATGAAGAAATGAAGGTGAATACGGATGAAGGAGATAATATGAAGAAATGTAATGAATGAAAGGAGAATATTAACCCATAATTGAATTGGCATAAATAATGAGCATGAGTATGCCTTTAGTTGAGGATGAAACAATGTTAAACCAGAGATGACACTAACTTAAACATCTAGCGATCTTTTTTCTAGATATGAAATAATGAGATATGTCATGGCCAACATAAACTAGGGAGCTATGTGTTTGTAAGAATGAAGAAGATCAGGTTGATGCATAGGAAAAGTGTGATAGATGAGTTGATGGGGTTTATGTGTTGAGATATATTTGATCATGAAACCTTGGGATGAGGTTATACAATTGATCTTGTAATGGTAAAAAGGGGTAGAAACTAGATTTGATTTGAAGGGAGTAACCAGAGAGGGATAAGGCACAAAATTAGTACCCATGCATAACATGTAGAGACATTTAAGGAATAAATGGATGTAATTTAATTAGTGAACCTAATAATATTTTGTGCATTAAAGCAAGAGACCAGAGGGCATGGGTAAACATGCATAAAGATGCATGTATGAGCAATGCAAACTTGTGACCACACCCATATGGTTGAGGAGCTTTATTGTTAATGGACTAATGTTAGGCATAGTCAATAAGTGATGTTGATGCTAATGATAATAGGGATATGGATGAAGGAGGATGGATAAGATAGTGAGGTCATAAATAAATACAATGATGAAGAGAGATAAAGGTGTAAGAGTCCTCACACAGATAAAAAGAAAAAATAACTATGAAGCACAAATAATTTCATAATTAAAAAGAAAAATATAATTATTGAAGGATTCCTAAAGGAGAACTACCTTTAAAGGAGTTGTTATTGGGGAAAAGGATTGATATATAACTTGGAAATTAAATCAAGTGAAATCAAGGAAGATGAGAAAAATGAAATGAAATGAATAAACGAGATGAAGAGCAAAATGTAGAAGATGAGGATGAGAGGAGTGTGCTAAAAAAATAGAAAATTGAGGGATTGAAAGTGAATACAAATGAATTTTAGTAGTTATACAAGATGATGAGATATGTGGAAGGAAAATAAATCAGTAAGAAGAGGTTTAAACGGGACCTTGGGAAAATGATTTGGTGATGAAAATGAAGAACAAGTAAAACACATGGAAGAAAGGGAAATGTGAGGGAAAATAAGTGGAAGGAGATAAAAAGGATGATATGAGTGTGAAGAAGCAGGGGTTATTATGGCCAACTAAACATTGATAGGATAAATGATGCCATGTAAGGAGATGATCAATGAAACAAATCAAAGGTAGTATTGGATATAAGAATGTAGTGGAAGATGTGAAAGGGTTTAATAAAAATGTGGGGAAAGTAGAGGATGGGTGGATAGGAATGTGAAGAGATAGGGTGGGTGTCAATCATCTTCTTAGAAGAGACTAACAAGATAAATGGGTGATTAGAAGATATTGACAAGTTAAAAAGGGATGAGGTGATGAAGAAATAATGGAGAATGAATGGAAAATGAATGACACAAAGGTGAAGAAATGAATTCACATATAAGAGTAATGAAGGAGATGAAGATGAAAATAAGGGATGATAAGAAGAATAAAAAAGTGAGGGTGAAGTATGAAGGTTGACAAGGATACAAAACGTGAATGCTCACATGGATGTAAAACACAAGTGCAAACAGACATGGAAAGAGGAAAAGGGGATATAAAAACACAAGGTCTTGCATAGATAATAAGAAAAGGACAATAATAGAAGGCTTTTCAAATGAATAATACCTAGATAGAAGCTATTTATGGAGGAAAAAAAAAGATGAATAAGGTAGGAAAAATGAAAATAAACTAGAAAATAAAAATGAAAAATGACAAAGTGAAAACACTAGCATGAAGAAGAAAAAAAGAGGGATGTAAAAGACAAGGGGGAAAATGAGAGAAGAAGAAGAAGATGTGCACAAATGGGGTCTAAAAGAAATAAAAAAAATAGAAAAAGTACAAGATGTGAAAGATGAAATATAAGAATTGAGAATTAGAATGAAAATGGCTCATAATCAATGGAAGACATAAATGTAAGAAATTGGTAGCGAAGAAGAGAAGATGCAACAGTTGAAAAGGGGAATGAATAAAATGTCCACCATTGTGCAAGGGAATGAGATGACATGAAATGGGTGAGGAAAGGAGAGTGATGAAGAGGATAGGGCAAACTAGCAAGGGCAAGGGGAAATGCAGAATAAAATGAAAGAAGATGAAGAATATGGATGGATAGGGATGTGGCCAAAGGAAAAGAGGACAAGAGGATAGAGTCTGGTAAGAGACCAATGAAGCAAATCAAATGGGGGATTTGAAGAAGATAAGAGAGATAAATGAGGCAGATGTTTAATTCTCTTGTTAAAATATATTAACAAGCTGAAGGGGATGTTGTAATGAATAAATAGGTAGAGAAATGGAAGAGGAAGATGAATCAAGTGGAAAATGAAGACAAAGTAAGGGGTGACCAAGTTTGCCTTAGTAACTGAGCATTGCCTACATAGTAAAAAAAGACCTCAAGCCAATGTAGTTCTCCTAAAAATGGGAGGAAAAATAAAGAAGGATTATATAATTTTAAAATATAAGGAGGCTAATAACACTTCAAAGCTTCCTTGATGTAGGATGCCCTACGAAATAAGGCATTATTAGCAATGGATAATTAGTTAAAATAAAATATGAATAATGGGAGTGGTAATTAGTTGTTAGTGGTCAAGCTGTGATTAGAAATTGAGTATCACCTACATAGTCTGTGAACTTCAAACCATTGTAGTTGAACAAAAATTGGAAGTAGAAAGTGATAAGTATGAACATGGAATGAAATATTATTAAGATGATCATGAGTTAGATTGGATTGAATTTGATGGAAAATGTTTAATTTTTAAAATAAAGAGAGTATGAATTTAACTCACAAAATGATGAGAGTGTGAAATGGGAATGTTTAGGAGCATTTAGAACATTATACCCACATGGGATCACGAACAAAGGGGAAAATTTGCTCTAGCACTAGGATGGGATTGAATAGAAAATGACAGGATTGGAATGATCATGTTGGAAAATAATGGACGATTAGTGGATTAGGAATCTCTAAGGACCATGTCATGTGGGAATAAAAATGTTCAGTTGTCAATGTGTTTCTAAGAAGATATTCTAGAATATTTTCCAAAACAAGGATAAAAAAACTTCCACTTCCTTATTAATATCAAAATGGGAATGAAAATTGTGTTATGGTTGGATAGAAAATATGGTTCAAGAGAAGGATGAAATGGTAAATATAATGGGAATGGAATGTATTTTTATGTAGATGAGGTTGGCCCTTAAGTCTCAAGGTACTTGTTGACAAAAAAATATTTACACATGATGCTAAAAACGTAGGTTTTGTCTTGGTACTTGCCCAAGGCACCACAAACATGGTTTTCATGGTTGGACAATTTATTTTTCTCTTTTGATTTGTTTTTTATTTTTTATTTTAGCATATCAACTCAATAGAGGATGACGAGATGCATAATGCTGAATGTTTGTTCTATAGCCCATACTAATTATGAATAGATTATCTGCTAGAATTTTGTTATTGATGTACACTATACTGATGTTGAAGTGATCTTCATTGGTCGTTGACTCAATTTCTTTCAAAACTCTAAACAAGGTATCTTTGTAGCCTTTATGAAAGAGAGTGCCACTAGGGAGGGTCAAATATGAAAAACATTGGATAAAGGATTTGATTTTATGGGGGAATATGGGGTGTGGCCTATATATGTGATCATGAAATGAGGGATAACTATTGGAAATCCAAATAAAATTTAGACTTTCATTCACACATACCATTTTTAATTCTAAATGCAACATGATTTTGGATGTTGTAGGGTCAATTGGTTGAATATTGATTTTAATAATGTATTCATCAAGTGATGCATAATTGATTTACTCATTTATTGGCACCTTGAAGAGGTTTTCACTAAGTCTTCTTTATTGTTCCACATTTGATTATCTGATAATGCCTCAAATAAGGTTTCACTAAGGGATTTTGATAATTAATTTTATTTTACCTTAATGACTTAAGTAAGGTTTCACTAAAGGATGCTAATTCTGAACTCTGATTTGTTGAATTATCCCATAGTGTCTCAAACAAGGGTTCACTAGGGAGTTTTACTTTTGACTAAATTTATTCCATTGATATGTTGTTATGAAATAACTCCAATAATATGTGATATTTTCAGTTTCAATTGATAAGTGGAGGAAATTGGATGTTAGGGTAATGGATTGGATGGTTGACGTGAAAAGGATGAAGAAAATAAATGGAAGAATAATAGGATACACCATCCTTGTAGAGGATATTAGGAAAACTTATATCGATACCTAATCCAAATGGGTAGCATGTCCCCTTCTCCACCTTATGATGTGTTATGGCTTGGTTGTGGCTTGGAATAGGCTAAATAAATTGAAGCTTCTAGTATGATTCCTTAATAGTATGTCTAGAACATAGAAGCTTGTTAAAAATATAGGGTAACCCCTCTATTTAGAACAAATTTGAATCATTTAGAGCCATTCATCTCATTTGGGAGATCAATGGAGGAGGATGAAAGGCTTATGAGCTATTGATCTCATTTGGGAGATCAACATAGGAAAATGAGAAGGCCATGCGAAGGGCATGGGATTTGTCTCCCACCCATGTGAGTGGGAAATAAAGTGTCTTCCATATGTTTATCCCTTAGCATGATGTACTTTCCAAGTTAAAAAATTGGAGGATGAGGTGGATAATTGGATTTATTAAATTTTCAATATTCATGAAATGTGCATTCTAATTAGTAAATTGATTAATTGACCTAATAAAGTGACTATGTAATTAATTTTAAAGAGTATTTGTGGTCTCATTTTCAATTTTTATAGATTTGATTTAATAGGCTAATGAGATGCTTTGTGAAGGGAAGAATGATATTGAAATGTTATTGGTAGCATAAAATAATTAGTATGGTATATTGCCCAAATTAGGGATGTCCTAATGTAATTTAGGAAGTGCATGTCAAATGTGCAGAGAAATTGGGATGATTAAACAATTTTTTGTTAAATCCCATTTTGATTGCAAAAAATAGTGTCGGTTGCAGTTTAGACACATAAGTGATTAAAATACAGTGTCTACAAATAACACTCTATCTATCAAAAAAGAGCCACAATTTGATTGAACATAATTTTCAAGATAGGCAAATACATTGAAAGGGATTGATTTCCAAGAGGAGATCATGGGATGCATCAAATTTTTTTAAAAACTAAAGTGCATTTTAGATGAATTATGTGGCCATCACCATACAAATACCTTGGTTATTAGGAGAAACCTATATGAAACATGGGATGAATTGGGAAAGATAGATGATGAAATAACATTATTGGAATAGATTCTTAATTTGAATGAAGGCAAGCTTGACACATTGCACCCAAATGTGGTAGGTGATAAATAAAGGCTTAAGATTTGCTAAATAAATCAAGTTGATCCTATGCCATAAAAACTAATTCACTTTGAGACCTTATGTTATCATCAAGAGCACAATATTTCAGATTTCAACTAAAATAAATTTCTTAAGTTATCCTACTTTACACTATGATTGTAGAACACATGAATATAGGATACTATATTCATGGACATAATCAAGATTCAAGATTACACATTCTTATAAGAGAGTTTTCCCATGGAACATGTAAAATAAGTTTGAAAGAAACATCTAGCAAGTAATGTCTTGTGGTTTGTCACCATTATTTGTGCCTCATGGGTTTTGGATATCAATAAATGTTTTAGTGTGGTACAGTGATCATATTATGTGCTTGTATAGAAATGTGATCTAGAAGGTGAATAATGCCAGAATGAGATAATTCAATGTAAGAGACTAGAATGAGGTAGTAGCAGGTTACAACTTACGCAGGCTATCCTTGAGAATGAATTGTCACTTTAATAATGTGGAAAGAATACTTGATGAATTACAGTGTCTCCTAGTTGATGTGATTGAGTCGCACATAATGAAAGCAAAGAGGCATCCTAGGTACCCAAATTTATTTGAAGCATTTTTTTCAAATGGTTCTCTCAACCCTTTTGAGATTGGAAAATAATTCCATGGTATTCACATTACCATGCATTCACTACAATAAAATTTCAATATTTTGATCCAAGAATTATTTTATACTTGGATATCAGAAGGAACTACATGGCTTAATTTTACTTCTTGAGGAAGAATAAATGAATAAGGGATTCTAACTCTGAAATTAATATATATTCATGTATTTATGGAGTAAAATGAATATTGAATCAAGTGAGGATTTCTCCAAATATGATCATGATTGACCTGTGGGAGTTATGTCTATAGCATTGATGCCCAACACTCGCATCAATGTTAAAAATTCATGTAGATGACCTATGGGGATCTACCATAAATGCTTCAAAATCAAATTACTTCACAACTGCAATGCTACTATCATCAACTACCTACAATGGTCACTTTATATCTTTGTTAGATTCATATTTCTTAGAGCAGACACAATGAGTGATTTAAAATTACGTTAGGGATTTCTTCAAGAGTGAACATGATGTATGTATTGAATGTCTTGTCATTTATTAGAATGATTGTTTCTCTATCCAACATCAGAAAGTGGGTAACATTGTCTAAATCATCCTAAATCCCATATTCATGAACACTAGTCAAGAAAGTAAAAGGGAATTGTGAATACGAATAAGTCCTCATTGGATTTGGTTGTTATAAATGAAAAAATTTCTCAAGAAAGGAAAAATTAGTTTTGTTGATCATCTTAGATGTTGAAAATGCAATTTTTGTGTTACATATTTGCTTGATTCCAGTTTGTTTGAGATGTAGTAAGAATATACATGGATATGCAATATTACACTGAAATATGCATAGAACATATATAAAATTAAAGAATTTGTCTTGAAAATGAAGGTAAGTGGTTATTTTTAACAAGAAAACTCATAATTTTCAAAGTAAATATATGAATCGACATCTCCTGTTCATTCCCAATTTATTAGGATAGGTGAATTGGTTGTCACTTGGTCGAATTAGGACATTTGAGTGCCCTTACAGGTTGGATGAGGCTTAGGTCACCAATGGTTTCTAAAGTTCTCCTACATTCTTCCAGGTAATGTGGTCCCACAATTGGAGCTAGTTATTGTAGTGAAATTTGGCCATCCAATCTCACCACTCCCTTTTTATCTTTTCCCATCAATTTGTATATTGTCTCATTTTCCATGATGTTTTATGGGACCCCATAGCCCAATGGACAAGATAACATTTTTGACTGGACCAAAAATATAAAGTTGTAGTTTTGATGTTTATGGGATTGACAGGAAATTAAATGACTTAATTACACTATTAATTATTTTATAACTGATTAATGTTAATTAAAATCATTAAATGACTACATTTTTAGGTCATTTGATATATTAATTATTTTCATAATTAATTTTGTGTGCAAATGTATATTGAAAAGTCCATTTTAATATTGTAAATTTGCATAAATAAGAAAATTAAAAAGAGAGGCAAATGAATGGCTTTTAATATTCCAAGTGAAAGAAAAGATTGTACAAAAGGGGAAAATATGGATTTTTTAAGGTTTCTTCTTTCTTATAAGCTCTTGGAGAGAGCTAGATGCAACTTGGTATGGAGCTATGCAATTTGTAGATTGGAGCAATGAAATACAAGCAATTGGGTGAGATTATTCTTGGGTTTTGTATAATTTAATATCCTTTGTTTATGAATTCTAAGTTTTGATTTGTAGATGAAGACTCCATTAAAACTCTGCATCTTCTTGATTATGTGCAAACTATGGTGTTTCCAAACTTTATGTTAAAAACCCCATGTGTGAGATTTTTTGATGTCCATGAGTTCAACGAAACTATATACCAAATGTGTATAATATAGTTTATGATGAGACTTTGAGCTTACATGCACCCCTTTTTATTCTTAAAATCCCTATTGCTCCTATGTTCATTTTTGTGTGAGATGAAGGATTTCATTTTTGTAATCTTGAGTTATCACGGTGGTTCTCTACTTTTATCCCACTGTGGGTTTCTCCTCTTTCCCACTTTTATTTTATATTTTTTTCTCCTTTTGTGATTTTGGTTAAAAAGTACACAAAAAATCCAAATTATTCATATCCTACAAGGGAACTATCCCTATCAAATGTAGAGGAGAATCACCATTCTTTAAAATGATATCTCCAAACGTTGGTGATTTTGCATCACTTCATGTTGGGTGAGTCTAAAACCAAGGTGACTAAATTTTACACCAACACTTCCTTGATGATATTGTGATATACTCATTAAGCGAGGAAGAACATAAAGAACATTTGATCATGTTCTTGCAATTCTTGATAGAGAATAAATTCTATGAAAATATATCTAAGTGCACTTTCTTTCATAAATAAGTACAACATGTGGGCAATATTATTTAATGAGAGGGTATAATGGTGGTTCTAATTAAGTTCATATTGATTATGGAATGGCCAATGCTAAATAATATGACTAAGGTCCGATTTTCATGGGATTATCAAATAATATTGAAGATCCAAGGAGAATTTTCATGAATTGGAGTTATGATCACTTTCATTTAGAGGAAAGTGGAAAAAATTATATGCACTCATAAATGTGAAGTTTTATTCCAGAAGGTCAAGAAGATATTGACAATATCACATCATGTTATTAGTTCCAGATATATAAAATGATTTCTTAATATGCATAGATGCATCCCTCAGAGGTCTCAATATAATCTTGATGTATAAAGGGATATTTATTGCATTTTAGTCATATAATCCCAAGGATCACGAGCGTAATTATTAGATATAATATTTAGAGATGGTTATAGTAGTGCACACATTATAGATGTGTCAAAAATACTTAAATGGTTGTTGGTTTGACCTAAGGACATACCATTTTAGGTGGACATAATTATCCATTCATCCTAGATTAAATGTAGGGCAAAGGTGATGGATGGAGTTATTGTGTGAATACAAATTTTATATTTCCTTTATCAAAAGAAAATAAAACAATGTCAATGGATGCATTTAGTAGGATGTTTCATTTATATGAACTAAGTTTTTCATGCAGAATAACCTTTATAGATACGTAATACATTTGTAAAAGTAGGATGCTTGGTATGACAAGGTAGCATTTACCTTTTAGATTAGTAAAATTAATATGTACCCCAAGTATAATGATTATACATTAGATGAGAATTGAATTTTAATATATTGATAACTCAAGTATGTTCCTAGTAAAGGTGGAATGATATATTTGATCATGTACAAGGCACATAAATCACTTTATAATTCTCATCTCATAGTCAAGAAGGTGATTTCAAATTTGAAAGGCCTATAATATCGATTGAGGATGAAGCATGAGGTGATCGAATATGTTGCATGATACTTAGAGTGTCAGAGACTGAAAGTAGAACATAGTCACCTAATTAGCTCATTATATCCCCTTGAAATTATCAGGTGAAAGTGGGATCTAGTGTCCATGCATTTCATTGTCATGTTACATTTGACTTAGTGTAGACATGTTTCCATCTTAGTAGTAGTTGATAAGCTAACATAAATAGTGTACTTTGTTTTGATGAAGTACACTTATGAGGCTGAAGATATTGTAAACTTCATGTAGATAAGATTATAAGATTTCATGGAATTCTAGTTAAGTTTGTTTTTTATAGATAATCCTTATTCACATCTCATTTTTGGACTACCCTTTAGGTAGTTTCAGGCACTAAGCTTAATTATAGTACATCATATCATACTGAAACATATGTAAAAATATAGATGATTAACTAGGTCCTAAAGGATATGTTACACATATATGTCATGGATCAATAAAGTCAATAGGATAACTCCCTTCATTTGATAGGGTTTCCATATAACAATAATGATTACAATTTAATTGACATGGAACCATATACAATATTGTATGGGCATCCCTATAGGAATCCTTTATGTTTGGATAGATTCAAGGATTTTGTTTTGAATGGCCTAGATTTGATTCATGACATGGAAGGAAATATTTTTTATATTAGGAAATGTCTCAAAGAGGCGTAAGATTGTTGGAAGAGTTATGTTGACTCTCAAAAGATATAAAGGTTTTTTTTGTATGTGACAAGTTATTTCCATGAGTTAAACCTCATAATAGCATGAGGTGGATTAGACATGCATCCAAGTTATCAAATTGATTCAACATTCCATTTTATATTTTAGAAAGACGAGGACCAATTTCTTATAGAATTAACTTTCTACCTAGTATGCTCAAGATGCATGATGAATTCTATATATTTGTTTTGATAAAGTATGTGTTAGATATGTTTCATGTGCTTGATTGGTTTTATTTACAGATGGATGAGGACATTATCAAGTTTCATGGTTAATAAAGTGAAGGTATAGTAGGATAAATATAACCCAAGTTATATTACTTGGGAAGATGCATTAGAGATTCAACGTCAATATCTAGATCTATTCCTACAAAACTTCAAGAACAATGTTTTTTCGAGGAGGGAAGAGTGTAGTGACCCATAATATGGCACACATTTTCTAGACCCATATGGATCACCTTTGTACTACCATGTAATTGTTTTTCCTCCTTTAGACTTATGATTTTGACATCAACATGTTTTATAATGAATTTTCAAACCTTGATCATATTTGGACATGTTATATAATATTACTTAAGTACATTCATATAATTATATTATTTTTAATGTTTATCTTGACATGGCATACTTTGATTTTATCAATATGAATGGTGATTGGATTTATTTAAATTATAATTTAATATTTAAGATTTATTATACCTTGGCATACCATAGAGGCACTGTGATTTTATATGGTTTACATGGAAATAACAGGGTCTAAATACTGAAAAGGGTTGAAAGGGGTACCTAGTTTCATACGAATGTAAATGATTCAACTTAGCAATGAGGTGGCTCAAATAGAAGATATATTGAATCAAATGGTTTAGTAATGAATTCATTGTGAAAGATATATTTTTAGTTTCAATAAAATACAGTTTTCAATAATAAATAGTTCACAAATAATTACAAATGACCAACTTACATAGCAAATCTAATACCCACTAAGGTCTACAAATAAATATCGAAAGATATTTGTTCTCTTATTACATTTGATATAATATAATTTAAGTACCCAAAAATAATATGGGAGAAAAAAAGACATGAATTAATGTTACATGTTATAATATCAAAGAGAATTTGGAAAGATTGTATGGAAAGCAAACATTAGTAGAGATTATAGAAAAATCTTGTTGAAAACCATGAAAAGAAAGGTGTTGGTAAAGTTTACAATTTAATTCCAATATTTCCTACAAACTAAAAGAATCGGCTAAGCTAATTAAAAACTATGAAAGATGAGGGTAAGCTATGATCATTTAAAATAAAATAGATACAGAGTTTTGCAGAGGAGATTTGGATGGTGTAAGATTCCCACCCGTAAATCAAGAAATAAATCATATTCATGAAGTGGGGAAATATTATTTAAGGATAAATATGCGTAGACAAAAGGAGGAAAATAAGTTTAATAAATAATTTAAGAGGGAGGAGGATTATATCATGAAGTAGCAAGAGAGCTATGGTTATCCTTCTTGAGCCAACTTTCCCATTTATAGCTATATAATTTAAAAGTTATAATTTATATTATTTTATATGGATGTTAGATACAACATTATGAAGTTGGTTGGTAATTTTGGTATTATTTTATTTTCTCTTGTGTTGCAAGATAAAATAAATTTTCAATGTAAAAAATAATTAAATTTCCTTTCAATCTAAGATTGATGCTAAAAATGTAGTGAATGTGGTGGGACACCTAGCTAAGATGCTAGTCTTATCCCAGCACATAAAGCAAAGACAATTTACAAGGTTAAGTGAAAGTACTCTAAATATGCTTAATCAATTACTTGAATGCATTTGCTTACTTTAAATCCTATTATAGAATTGATCATTGCCTAATAACTATGATGCCAATGCATTCTAAAAATATATTGGATTCAAAGGACATTTTTCAAACTTATGTAGAATATTGAGACAAAATATCTAGAATGCATTGATAAAAATTGTCAATGTAGGCCTTTTCCCATAGGTGGTTTTACCTATATGGTCTAATTAGCTTGCTTAAGTTAATAATAGGTCATTAGGGGAAATGTAGTTTAAGTCATTTTCTAATTAAGAGTTGAGTTAATTACTTTTTTAGGTGACCTAATTCCTCACTATATAATATACCTTCCTATGTACTTTTTATCTAATGTTGCTAATACAATCTTTTGGTTGTGAAAAAAAGCTTCTATTTTGAGTTGTTCTTCTAATTTTACTACTCAATATAAGTTCAATTTAATGATTTTGATCTTATCCAAATTGATCCTCCATAGTGGCTCACTCTGACATGGTATCATAGCTTTTTTGGTAGTTGAATGCCATAACATCTATTATAAGATCTTGCATTCTAGTTTGTTTGAGATTTTTCATTGAATTCAGTTTTCTAGGGTTCGATGAGGATTCTCAAAAATCTATGTAAATATGCATATCTGGAGTCTCAGATTGAAAAATAAACATCACCATCAAATTTATACTATGTAAAAACCCTAGCAATGGTTGTAAATATGACCTAGTTTCATGATAGTTATTTTTTACCATTTTAGAGGGTTTCAAGGCCATTTTTTGAATTATTTAAAAATTCATACATTCGATGACTTTAATGAAAAATAATTTCTATATTTTTATAATTTTGTCAAAAACCAGGTGGGTCCTTATTTTTTTTTATGAAAGTCGTACCAAATCTACAAATCTAAGGCATTTTCACTGTTAGGAAAGTTTTTAGCCCTATAGGCACTTAGGCAATTTTCTACCCTTTCGTGGACATTTTCACCCTTTCAAGGAATTTTGGCAGTTGGAAGACTTTTCTTGGTCGACAAAAATTCTTTGACAGACATTTCCCCCTATTAAAGCTCCTTGGGAATCCATGACCCTACATGCATGCATCGACAAACCCACACCCCTACCAACAATTTGACACAATTTGCAACCTTATATACACACACCGGTAGACTTGATAACATGTGTTTGCACCACCTATGGGCCTCACACATTATGTCTAGTTGGAACTTGAGGCTATGTTTGCATGTCATTGGAACTCAAGACTATGTTTGCATGTCATTAGAACTTAAGACTATGTCAACATGATGCCAAAATATGTAACCCTTATTGCATGCCGAACAGACTTTGAATTTTTTAGAAGTACGCTGCCTTTTCCACCACCTAATCATCCTAGTCCTTAGCCCCTGCTCACATGGGAATTTAGTACCTTTGTCACAACAAAATCAAATGGGATTAACTTTTTCGTCATAAAATTTAGCCAAATTTTTGCACACTCAAAATTTATATAAAGTGGAGATTTTTTTTTGTAAGCAAGAAACATTCAAACACTCATAACTTTCATCATATGACTCCTTTTTAGGCACCATTTTTTTTAAAGTTAAAGTTTTTTCAAGATCTATATATTGGTAATATTATTGTGCCTTATAAAATTAAACATATATAAATTTATGGGTGTCTCACATCAAGAATTTTAGCACACTCAATTCATCTCATACTTCCTTTTTGAACCATGGATCATAGTCATGTTCCACTTATTACATTGTTCAACTAGTATGAATGGAAAACCCAGGTTCAAATCATTTTTAGGAGGAAAGTATTACACTATTTCATGATGGTTACAAAAAACTGACACTTGATGCTAAGAAGGTGAAGTGGTTTAAAATAAGTGATGAAGCCTACGATCTACAATGTCTGTCTGTGTCTTCCAACTTGCTCTTTCATATTGAATATGTAGCTACTCTTAATGAAGTCTAGAATACAATGAAAAAATTCTTTGGGAATTAGGACATAATGATATGTCATGTGTTCGAGAATGAGCTCATCATTTTGAGCATAGGGATCTTTGATACTGTACAAGACTTCTTCACAAAGTTCAAATCACTCAGGTTGAAATTAAAACTATGCAGAATTGACAAAAAAGATGATTAATTGATTATTTCCATCCTTTCTAAATTTGAATCTAAATATTTTGTCTTTGTTTCTACCTTCCACACCACCAAGCATGCTCGTATAGTTACATGGACCATGTCATACTTGGATGAATTTACTACAGACTTGACTTAGAAGTGAGATAAACTTATTTAAATGGGTGCACTATAGTCATCTAAATAACATGCCTTAATTGTGAGTAATGACAAATAAAATGCTTCTAGCAGTTAGGTGAAGAAATAAAACAAGAAAGACCTGAAACAAAAAAAGGGTAAAAAATCTGAGGTTAAGTGCAAAACATCAAAAGAATCCTCATCTTTAGAGAGGAAACCTAAGAAACATCAACTCACATGTGTTTACTGTATTAAATATGGGCATGATGAAACCAAATTTATGAAGAAGTAGATTGACCAAATGACAAAGATGCCTTAGAAGCATAATATCAGTGTCACTGATTTAGCTAATCAGAGTTCATCAACATAAGAGTATTCTAAGGCTAAAGACCATAAAGGGAAAAGATAAGGGCAAAGCACTTATTACAGTTGTGTCCCAAGCTTCCACATGGGTAATTAAATATGGTGCATCACACCACATGGCTTCATCACATGACATGTTCTCATCGTTAGAGCCTTGATCTATGCCTTACATATTTTTGGGTGATGATACTTCTAAAAAATTTAGTGGGAGAGGATCTGTTGAAGTGAATGATGGGACATTTCAATATGTTTTATGTGTTCCCTCTTTATCCACCAATCTCCTATACATTTATCAAATCAATCACATTAGTTCAGGTAAGAGAGTTGAGTTCACACCTAATTTAATGGTTATTAGGGAAGCATACAATGACTCCATAGTTGCATTTAGGAAAGTACATCACCGATCATGATTGTATACTTTCTCACATTTTTCTCATGATCAACCCTCTACTACACTTCTCACTCATTCAAATGGGGTGAGTAAATTATGGCATGAGCAATTCAACCATCTCAACTATTGCTACCTATAATAACTCATTCATTATGACATGGTTTTAGGTTTGCCACATGTTCATTTTTTTAATGGTGTTTTCTAAGGTTGTATACTTGGTAAGCATCATGAGGAGAAGTATGACAAAGGCAAATAGTGGAGAGGAGTGTCATTGTTGGACCATTCCCAGCTCCTTCATTCAACATGACTAAATACACACTTACTTTCATCGATGAATTTTTGAGGTATACTTGGATATATTTTCTTAATCATAAATCTAAGGTATTTGATCATTTTGAGGACTTCAAGGCATTTGTATAAAAATAGCCATGTAAAGCCATCAATATTTTATGCACCGACAATGGTGTGAGTATGTTAGTAATTATTTTAAGCAATTTTACACATCAAAGGGGATTGAACTAAAATGTACATTTCCATATAGTCCTTAGTATAATGGTGTTGCTTAGTATAAGAACAAGTCCTTGAAAGAAATGGCCAATTGTATGTTACACTCCAAGTCTCTTGCACCTTAGTATTAGGTTGAGGCCATCAACTATGTTTATTATATATAGAACTAAGTTCCTCATTAAACATTAAAGGGAGTCACTCCTTTTGAATCTTAGAGTGGTCAAAAACTCATAGTGAATCACTTTTGAGTGTTTGGATCTCCTGTTGTGGCCCACATTCTAAAGAAGAAATATAAAGCAATGTAACTTCAGAGTCAACCTTGCATCTTCATTAGATATCTTGAGGGTGTTAAAAAATACATGATTCTAAATCCCACCACTCATGAGTTATTCTTTGAGATAAGCATTTGATTTCAAGAGGGTCCTCTAGAATCCACACATGAAATTCCTCCTTCCTTGGATGCACTAAGATTTGAAGATAGTTCTGATGATTCAGATCTACTTAAGTATCTTCCTGATGACCCAGCTTCTTCTTCTAATTTTGATGATGAAAGTAGTGATGAGGACTCACCTCCTGCTTCTCCAAGAATATCTTTAGAGGATGAAGAATATCCTCATGACTCTATGGGCATTGGTCTTATTTGGGCTAGACACACACTTTAAAGTAATAGCCATTAGATTAGAGATCCATTAGATACCAGGTGAACACATTCATAATTATAGGTTGCTCCACATGCTTTCAATGTATCTCCTTATGATCCACAATAATTTCATGAGGCATTAAGAAATATTGAGTGCCTGATATTGTTATGGAAGAGGAGTATAGTTCCTTACTAAGGAAAAACACTTGGGATTTAGTCCCTCTTCCTAAGGGAAGAAAATTGATTCAATGTAGGTGGATATATCAAAAAAATTGTACTGATTAGGTCCATAGTGTTGTTCCCAAAATCAGCCATGCTCATTTTGTGGACAACCCATACGAAACTTGTCCATTTCATACTCTACACTCTAGGTTCGTCATTTGAGACAAGATTTTCTTGATCTCAAGTGAAGTTGTCTGACATCTTAGGAAAGTTTACAACATTCTCTCACCATGATTTCTCAAAAATTGTGAAACCCATTATAGTATTTATCTGATCAAAATATCAATTTTGATCATTTTTTTGGGTGTTAGTGAATTTTTATTTTGCACATGTAGGGTCGGCAAAATTTGCCACCCTTACATGGTTATTTGTTTTTTTTCTTGTGATGGTGGCCTTTTTTGCCGCTTTTACATGATTTTTTTTTTACATGCATCGATATTAAATTTTTTTGCCAATGCATGATCTTGCATCGGCATATGTTAGGGCATCAAAATTTGCAACCCGAGTAAAGATCTCCCAAATCTCAAACTTTGAGTAGCATTTATGTCTATGTACGTTGAGTTCTAAAAGCTTGTTTTGAGCTTTTAAATGCTTTTTGTTTGTCATTTCTTTTATTTTAGAGTTTCCTAGACCCCTCTCTGCAACTGCTCGACTGCACGAACAAAGGAAAAGTTTGAATTTTTTGTGGCCAAGCTTAGGATTTCAAGCTTATCGGGCAAGTTGTTTTTCCACTTTTAGGTTTTCATTTGTTTTTTGCTAAACTTTGACTTTTATTTCTATTTTCCTTTATCTTTTGATTCATTGACCTTTGTTTTATCTTTGTTTTTCCCTAGGTTTTTGTTGTGTGTGTCTAACTAGCTTGACCCGACTAAGATTTTACCCTCTATCTGGTTGAAAACCATCTTCCATTAACTTGGTAAGAGCGGTGAATTTTGCCACCTTTTCCTAGTGAAAACTTAGCAACTAATACTACATGTAATGTCACCAAAATATGTCACTCGAACATTACCCTCATTTCATACAATAGCGGCTAATTCCACTACTTGGACATCAAAACTTTGATTTTCTTACTGTATGCCTTGTCGGCATTTTTTACCGCTCCTACATGCAAATGACATGTAATGGTGGTAATTTTTGCCACCTCTACATGAATATGAGTTCTCCCTCACATGCAAGGCTGGAAAAATTTGCCACCGATGCAAATGGTCAATATCTTTCACATGTAAGGGCAAAAAATTTTGCCGCCCATGCAAACATGCTCTTAAATTTTCCCAACTCTGGGATATTTTCAATTTTGCTTTTTCGAGCCCACTTTCCTCTAGTTTTTTTGCTTGCTCACACTTTAGCGCTTTTAAACACATCCCCGTTGTCATGATCATCGACATGCAATTTTCTCATATTGCCAATACTTCCCCTATTGCATGATCATGACTTTTTATTGTAGTTTCTTCTGTGGATCTTCTTTCTTCATCAACATCTTTTTAGTAAAAGCTTTTTTAGATGATTGAGTTTTCTCTGAAGAAGTCAAAAGCAATGAAGTATAAATATCAAGGTGTTTTTTCAATCACCTCAGTTAATTTGAATGTCGATGCCATTAGAGATACATAGATTGGTCATATGGATATGGCTGAGTTTATGGAGAGAACTAAGTCAAGCAATCTTTGCTCTGAAATGAAGAAGATAATTGATAGTAACATTCATTTGGTATCTTCTTTCCTGATAGCATCTCACAACATGGAATTTGTTCTTCAGTGTGCTCATTTTTATAATAAAGATACTAGGGCTGTGTTGGACACTAGTGGCAATGTGATAATCAGACTAGATCCTGAATTCATTGATAAGGTGTTTATGTGCCCTCCTACTACAGAAGTGATAAAGAATTATTTTGTTGAAGCACAAAAATAATATGATAAAAATCCTAAAAAAGAAAATAAGGTAATCAATAATAAATGGCTCAAGATGTCAAGGGCAAACTTGTCAAGGTGGACATGGAGTTTTCTGAGAAGTGACTTTAGAAAATAAGTTGGTGA
Source organism: Torreya grandis (assembly GCA_037957365.1). Classification (NCBI taxonomy): domain Eukaryota; kingdom Viridiplantae; phylum Streptophyta; class Pinopsida; order Cupressales; family Taxaceae; genus Torreya; species Torreya grandis. The sequence goes on along the minus strand of JARHVA010000005.1, from coordinate 5,667,177 downwards.
TCTGATAACTCTTCTCAGCAGGGTAAGAGGTTTGCCCTCTTTCTCATAGTTTCATGAATGGATGTATCCCTTCATCAAGGTAATACTCCAAGGCAAACAAACCATCTTCTGGAGAGAATAAATCAGCAATGCTTTGCATGAACAATTGATGAAGGTATCCACTACCTTCAAGTTCTACATGACTTCTTATCTGGTGTATATTGTAGCATCAATGAGAGTAATCCTAGTGTATCAATACTACTCTCAATTAACATTAAAAGGTTTTATTCATCATTTCAAGAGAGTAAATGATGTTTTTTTTACAGTATTCTTATGTCTTTTTGATCCTCAACTAGAACAAAGAAGAGTGTCAAGTGAGGCTTGGAGAGTGGTAAATGGTTTTGGATGCATGTTTTTACAATTTCTTTCTTTGTCATACCTGAGGGTTGACTTTTTCCAAGGTCATCTTTATATGCTTCTAAGATTCCCCTCAGACAAATTGGTATTAATAGAGTTATGCAGACAAATGATCATCATGCATAATAAAAAAATGAAGCTAAAGAAGTCTAGTTTCAGATTCTCAGTTGAAATTGATAGGTATTCGGTATTAACTGCTATGAGGGCTAGAGTCATGGAAACTGAGATGCAGCTTGTAACCATGAAGCAATTTAAGACAAGACCAAATTTTGACTACAGGGGCATGAAATACATAATCAAGAGGAAAACCCAATTTTATGAACCTATGGTAGAAGATGTTTGGGTAGATTTGAGAACAAAAGAAGATGTCAAGAAAATGGACTACAACAGGTTATCTCTTGAGCATATTGAATATTTGGGACTTCTTGATATTCCTGAGCATCTAGTGGATGATGGAGAGTTGATTAATGAAAAATAAAATATTGAACAGATTGCTAATTCCCCTCTCCCTCCAATCTAATGGTCCCAAAAAGAGCTGACCTCTTTGAGGAAAAGATTTGAACCTATATTGCCAAACACCAATAATTGGCTAGCAAATAAGGGAATTGCTTTGAAAGAATTCCTCACAGGATCGAAAGCTGAGATTCAAAAAGAAACAAGAAAAAAAGTGAAGAATAGGATGAAGAACAAAAGTGATGTTCCTTCTTCTTCTAAGCCATATAAGCCTAAGATCATATTTGTGACAAAGAAGTCGAAAGCTATGGAAAAAGAATCTAAAATAGAAGATATGGAAATTGAGAAATAGAGCACTGAAGAACTAGTAATAGAAGAGATGGAGATTGAAGATAGGCCTACAAATCAACAAGAGGAGGAAAATTTGTGGCTACAAGAAAATGTACAACAAGAAATGGGAGTCTCTTCTCCCCTGCCTAACACACCTGTTGCAGTTCCTTCTCTATTTCTCTTATTAATGTTCCATCTTCTGAATCTCCCTCTCCTTCCAAGATAATTTTTGATAACCCTCAAAACACTTTTGAAGATATTCTCCATTCCTCAAGGTCTAATCCTAGATTATCTTCCCCATCTTTTGATATTGAAGATACTTCTACTTTTGATCACTTATTAAAAGGTGTAGTTTTTACTAACACTCTACCTATTATTTCTACTACATGTGCAAGTGTAGCTCTAGTGACACCAATAATGGAGATAAAGCCTAATGTGAGTACTTCTATGCTTCCACCATGGTTATCAGCTTATACACCAAAAAAGAAAAAACAATCCATCTCTCCAGATGACTTTGATTTTAATAAGTTGGTTCTTGTAAAAGCTAAGACCCCGAAGAAGACAAGGATTCTCTCAAAGATACTTGGAGACAAGGGACACAAATTCCTAGAGATTACAAGACCTCCACAGGATAAAATTATGGAGAATTTTGATATAAATGATTACACTATCTCTAGAGTTGAGTTAGGCAAGATAATTCATTAAAGTGCCAAGAATGATATGTAGTCAACCATGGACATTCTAATTCAAAAATTTGATAGGGAAAAAGAAATGAAGGATCACTATAAAACAATGGTGGAATAGTTGACTGTAGTGGTAAGAAAAATCACTTTGAATACAGAAGTAGTAACTCCTTAGGCCATTTCTATGGAAGACCCCATTATTCAAAAAGCAAAAAATACTTATCTCAAAGGAAAAATACTTGAAAAGTACTTGGACAAGATGTGTGCACAAAGAATTTCCCTACTTATAGAGCTATCTGAGAAAATAGATAAAATGAGAAAAATAAGAGCAGAACTTGATGATCTCATTGAAGTTGTTTCTCAAGATATTGAGAGCATAGAAAATAATCATGATAAATGGGTGGAGATGAGAAAATTGAAAATAAGCACTCTAATATCAATTGACATCATTACTGATAGGGATTCTTATACTGAAACAAAAGAGGCATTGACATATAGGATCCGTGTGCTTAAAGATTTGATCAATGACCTTGAATTTGCAAGAGAAATCAGTGAACAAAGTGATGTCAGTCTTTTACATAAATTAGAGGAGCTACCTTGCAAGCTTACATCACAAGATAATCAATTTCTCTCTGTAGAAGAAATGATTCGAGAATTTGAAGATATGTTCCAAAAATAATTTAAAAATAAAACATTTTATATAACCTCTGTGAATAATATCCTAGATAATTAGTTGACTCTAGATAATTTAAAAACAAAGTTAACTAGTCATGCAATTTCAGTCACCACAGTAAGAGATGCCATAGTTAGAGCCAAGATGATTTTCAGGAACACTGTTAGTCCAGACAGTATCGTGATGCAAACAACTTTCACTATGTATGATGGACATATGAAGAAGGATGGTGATAATAATTGAAGCAATATCTTTTTCCCTTAGTTTATTTTCTATTTTTCAGATATACTTTTGAAACAAGTTTGGACATTTTTACATGTACTTTTTTCATATGTAATTACATGTAAAAAATAAGAAGTCCCAAGTCAATAAGGACTCTTATTTTTTAATAGGTCAAAGTAGTTAGGTTTTTCCTAAATTTTCTCAAGGCCTCACCTTATAAATAAAAAGGGCATCTTTTGTAAATAGATATTTTTTTAGTGATGAAAATAAAACTTTACCAAATTGAAGAGCATTTTGAGACTTTGAGTTCAAATTGTAAATCAAATTTTATCAAGTTATTGAGAAAGCAAGTGATATTTCAAACTTTATGTTGAAATAAATTTTGTTGTATGTGAAATTATTCTTATGTCTTTTTCTTAATATGATCTTATATGTTTGATTAAATAGTAGTGTGAGTGAAAATAATATGAGAGATGTTATAAAGTTGATTGTGGAGACTTTGTGCTACAATAGTTATCTTTAGTTTATGATTTAGTATTTTAAAGCAAAGGATATTGGAAAGGCTTTGAACTACTATTATATTTTGTGATCATATATTTTTTTATAGTTTTCATGTGAAGACTTTGAGCTACACCTCATTCTACTATGTTCTAAATTATAAATCAGAAAAAGAAGCAATGATAGACTTTGTGCTCTCATGGGTTTCTTGATTTTTTAGTCAAATATCAAGAATGTGTTCTTTTATTTTATAAACATCATTTCTAGAAAAAGAGAAATGGATGATGTAGTCTCACCCTTGAATTAATATTTAGTTTAGATTAATTTGTAATAGTTTATAGGGAACCTCCCCTTGCTGAGAGGAGAGATTTATCTCATTACACTGTGGCTTATATAACCATTTTGCCTTCAATTAGTTGACGACAAAATATTCACCCAACAGTTTTTGGAGACTTTGCTAGGAAAAGAATGCATAATTTGAAGCCTTACGCTTTGAGTTGAAGCATTTCCAGTTCTTTTCCATTTATTTCTAAATTTTGTTGAGTATACTACATTCTAGCAGATCCACGATATACATGAAGCTAGAGAGCTCAAGGTATTATTGATCTTGTATTTGAGTTGATACAAAAAAATAATTTTGATCTCTTACCTCTATGATCTCACCTTCAATGAACCAAAAGTTTTCCTCCTACCAATGTCAGGTCTTCAATACTAGGTGAAGCTTCTAGTTCTAGTGCTAGTAGAGTTTTATCTATTCTTACTCCACAAAGGTTTGTTATCCTACCTTTTAATATTCATATCATGGTAGCCCAAGGCCCTTGGGGTAACAATTTTAGCACTATAAATATAACTCCACCATTGCATGAACTACCTCGTAGTTCAATTTTTTTTTCTAAGTTCTATGGTGATGGAAAAGTTTACCCTGATGAACACATTGCATCTTTCTACATAAACTGTGGTGTGATAGGCATTGAACATGAAGATGTAGTAGTAAGAATTTTTATAGAAACACTACAAGGTGTTGCTATAGATTGGTTTTATCATCTTCAAGCTTAAACTATAACCAATTGGAATACTCTCTATCACCAATTGGAACACTCTCAAGACCAAGTTTGAGGCTAGGTTCAAACCCATAGAAAATGCACATGTTTTATTGGCTCAGCTTAAACAAATGAAGACCACCAATTGGAACACTCTCGAGACCAAGTTTGAGGCTAGGTTCAAATCCATAGAAAATGCACATGTCTTATTGGCTCAGCTTAAACAAATGAAGAAGCCTCATGAGCTTATGTGAGACTTCATTGCTAAATTCAACAAGCTGAGGAACAAGATTCCTACAATCGCTCAGCCAACATCAGAGAATCTTAAGTGCTTCTTTATCAATTCTCAACTTCTTGAAGTGAGTTTTTTGTTAAGGTGGGATGGCCCTGTAAATCTTCTTGCAACTCAAATTTTAGCTAATGAAGTCGAAGATGATCTTATTTTTACAGGTAAGATAAGAAGAGATTCCAATAAAAGTATATTTTCCTCTTTTACTGAAATTTTTTCTACAAGCACCACTGACCCTATGGTGTAAAAGTTAGCAAATAAATTGCTAGCTCTGAAAAGTCAAATATCTCAAGGTATGTCTATTCCTCTTTCTTATCAAGTTATACCAAGGAGGATGTTTCCCAATAATTCATATCAAGACAATGCTATTAAAAATCAAGGGTAATCCAATCATCTTCCTCGTACACAGGGGAAGCTTGCCATCGAAGTAGTGTCGATCAACTCAATAGTTGGTTATTATGTAGCTAAACATGATCATTCTTTCCAATCTAAGTTGAACCAAGAGAATGATGCTAATATCTTTGCATAAGGAGAAGAAGAATTAGCTGGTGACTCTACCATTAGTTTTTTGAATTATCAAGATGAAGCTTAAAAAGAAGGAGAAGTGTATGATGGAGCATATGCTATTTTACTAGGTACTAAAATTAGTCAACTTAGCAAGTTAATAAGGGAAAAGTAAGAGAAGAACCTTAACCAGTGATCTCAATTGCTAAACGGGGAACTTCACTACCTTTCCAATCAAAGGACTTGGTGAGCAATAAACAAGTAAGTACATTTAACAATCATGTATCTTCTACTTCCATCCCTTAGACCAGTATCACATCAAATAAAAATTAGAATGATGGATTTGCTTCCTTTGTTTCTAGTTCATTCCAGTTATTCAACATAATAGCTCATGCTAGGAAGACCAAGATCCAAATGTCTGAAGTTGAGTATTTATAAGCTAATCTTGAATAGTTTGATAGGTTGGTTGAATACATCAAAAATAAAAATATCCCTATAGGACAAGATTTTTCAAAAGTGACTCATGATTATTCAAAGAACAAATATACTCAAAATAATCTTGTCACTACTCCCCTTGTTGCCTCTGAAAAAATAGAACCATTGTATGTTTCTTTATTGGTAAATGGTCACAAGTTGAGCAATTGCATAATAGATTATGGAGCCTCTGATAATGTTATACCCACCAAGGTAGCAGACTCCTTTGGTCTCACTTTAAATAAGACTTTTGAGAGATATTTATCTATAGAAAATAAGTACCACTTTTGGGTCAAATCAAAGATGCTCAATTTGCATTTACAGTTTTTCTAGATAAGAGGATTAAGATGACAGTCCTAGTAGCTGATGTTTCAACTTCTTATGGCATTCTGCTCGAACGTAATTTTTGTAAGGATGTAGGTGGGGAGTTGAACATGGATCTATCTGAAGCAAGGATACCTATTAAAGGCATCATGTAAAATTTCCTTCCTGAGAAGGAGGCCAAATATATTGTTACCTAAATGGCAAATCCTAAAGCTCAAATTTTATTTGAATCTTCAGGAATGGGTAATTATTTCCTATCCACTAAAGATGTTTCTAATGAATTATAAGTGTTTTCAGATGAAAGTTTAAGTGAAAGCATAATAATGCTAGATTCTTCCCTCACTGATGAAGAGGAGTCTTCCAATCGATGAAATTCAAGAAAATCAAATTCTAATGAGGTTTGGGTTTTAGAATTTGATGGCAGTTATTTCTCTACCGACTCTAGAGCCAATTTTTTTTTGATATCCCCATAGGGAGATATTTTCCCTTTCTCATACAAGTTATAATTTGACAATACTAATAACACCGCTGAATATGATTCATTGTTACTCAGGTTGAAATCTGCTCGTGTTAAAGGTGTTAAGATTCTTCATGATCGAGGAGACACTAAATTGATGGCTTGTCAAGTGAGAAATCTATATCAAACCAAAAATGAAATATTGCAATATTATTGCAATCACGTATGGGATTGCATTGAAACTTTTGATGCTTTCAATATCTCTATGATACCAAGAGAGTTTAATGATCGTGTAGATTCATTGGCCATCTCCCCAACTCTCATAGTTCCTCATAAAGATTTTAAAGAAAATAAATACACTATTGAGCTGGTCTTTTAACCAAGTGTACCTGATAATACTAATCATTGGCAAGTGTTCAATGGTGATAATCAAATTATTGCTTTTTTAGAAAAGATAGATAGTTTTGATGAGCTCTATTTTGAAGGTAGTAAATCTCCACCATGGGAATCAGTTTCTGAAATAGATTTACAAACTAGTAAAGAGTTTCTTTAACTAAAAGGGAATAAAATTACAAAAGGTTTGGTTTCACTTGAAAAGCTATTTGATAATCATGATAGATATATTAAGTAGTAACAACAAATAGATTCAAGTTCTTCTATAGAATTTGAGCAAGTAAATTTGAGTTCAGAGACAGATCCCAAAATGGTCAACATTGGAAAATATTGTACTGATCATGAAAAGTTTAAATTCATTACTCTCCTTTATCATTACATTGATGTTTTGATATATTTTTATGATGATATGAAGTCCTTCAAGCCTAAATAAATTTAGCATGAAATTCCCCTTAAATTTGGGTCATTACTATCCTTTCTAAGATTCAAAAGATGTTGAATGCAAGGATAATTTTTCCAATCCATCATTCCACCTAGATCACAAACATAGTTCCTATAAGGAAGAAGAATAGAAAAATTCATATTTGTGTTGATTTCAAGAATCTCAGTCTTCTCTAAAGGATAACTACCCCTTACCCATCATAGACCAATTATTGCAAATAGTAACTAGTTCAAAAATATTGTCTATGTTAGATGGTTTTTTTGGATATAATCAAGTAAAAGTTAATAAAGTAGATCAGTATAAAATTGCTTTCACTATGCCTTGGGGCACATTTGTATATCACATAATGCCTTTTGGCCTGATTAATGTTGGTGCCACATTCCAGAGAGCAATGGACCTGACCTTCAGAGATGATATAGGGAAATTCATTATGGTATATCTTGACGACTTGACTATTTTTTCCAAATATTGTCCTGATCATGCACATCATTTACGACAAGTGCTGGAATGTTGTCGATAAAATGGTATTTCTCTCAATCCTAAGAAGTCAATTTTTGGGGTTACAAAAGGTAAAATTCTTGTTCACATTGTATCCTAAGAAGGCACTAAAATTGATTTATAAAGAGTCAAATATATTCAAAGTCTTACTCTACCCACTAGTAAGACTACAGTTCATTCTTTCTTTCGAAAAGTGAATTTTTTGTGAAGGTTCATTCTTGAATTTCTAGAGAAAACCTTACCCTTCATCAATATGATGAAGGGTAAGGATATTTTAAATTATACTATGAAAGGAAAAGTGGAATTTGAATATATCAAGAAGGCTATTGCTCATGCATCAATCCTTGTTTGTCTATACTATACCAAAGATTTCATAGTATACAACTGCACTTCTAAACATACACTTTCAACCATTTTGGTTTAGAAAAATGAAGAAGGTGTGAAATCTCCCATATCATTTATGAGTTGTCCTCTCAAAGCTCATGAATTGATATATTCAAACATGGAGAAGCATGATTATACTATGATTAAGGTGATAAAGTATTTTCAATTTTATATCTTGAATTTACATACTATTATTCTCGTGCCTGACACAACAGTAAAATCTATTCTAAATCAACAAGAGTTTGGCACTAAAAGGGGCAATTAGATTGCTAAGATATAAGAGTTTGATCTTTATATCAAACCTAATAAGCTTGTGTGTGGAAGAGGCTTATGTCAATGGATTGCTGATAACGTACCAAAAGAAATAGGGGATGAAGAATCAAAAGTTGAGGACATGCAAATAGTTCTTTTTGTCACTACTACTGATGAGTGGTATTCAAATATCACTCATTTTCTTACCTATGGTGAGTTTCTTACTCATCTATATTATAAGGAGAAAAGAACTGTTAAGTTGAAGGCTACTAACTACATCCTATGGGATAATGGTTTGTACAAAAGAAGCATTGATGGTGTATTTCTTCATTGCATGGATAAAATGCAACAAAGTAAACTTTTGGAGTCTTTCCACAATTTAGCTTGTGGAGGAAATTTTTTTGCACCCATGATGGCTCACAAGATTCTACGAGCTAGATACTATTGGCCTATAATTTTTCAAGATGTGTATAATTAGGTACGTAGGTGTGAGTTGTGTCAACAGTTTATTAAGAAACTTAAGTTGGCCGCATTACCTCTCAAGTTGGTGGTGATTGAAGAACCTTTTCAGCAATGGGGTATCAACTTCATTGGTGTTATGAATCCACCCTCAAGTACCAGTCATGACTATGTCTTCACAATGATAGACTATTTTACCAAGTGGGTGGAAGCCATCCCAGTTAAGCACGCTACTTCGGAAGTGGTATGCAATTTCATTAAAGAAAATATTATTTCTCGATTTAGATTTATAAACAAGATTATAGCTGATAATGCCACTTGTTTCTCTTTCGATGAAATTATTAACTTTTGATACAAGCATGAGATCATTCTTTCCCATTCCTCAGACTATTATCTGCAAGGAAATGGTCAGGCAGAATCAAGTAACAAGAATTTGGTTACTATTATCAGGAAGCTAGTAGATGAGAATTATAGAACTTGGCATAAAGCATTGTTTGATGCTTTATGGGTAGATAGGATTACCCCTAAAAGGGAAATAGGTATGTCACCATTTCAGCTTCTTTATGGTCTGAATGCGTAGATACCAATTACCTTGGAACTACCAGCACTAAAGTTGGCAAAGGCAATAGAAGATCAGAATTTTGAAAGTTCTATTGATAAAAGGATCATGTACTTAACTGAACTAGAAGAGAAACAAACTATGGTAGTGGACCGTATTGCTGAGCATTAAATTCAGGTAAAGAAACTCTTCAACAAGAAAGAAAGGATTCATGAGTTTTAGATTGGAGATCAAGTCTTGTTGTGAGACAAGAGGAGAGAACCAAAAAGAATGTATGAAAAATTTGTTTCCTTGTAGAGAGGTCCACTTACCATTCATCAGTTTTATGGTGAAAATAACTTCTTATTGGAATATCAGGATAAAACACCATTCTTACTACCTCACAGTGGGCAACATTTGAAATATTTCAATCTTAAAAGTATCACATAAGTTCATTTGTACATTCATATAGTTTTATGTTTTTATTTTTGTATTTTTGTTTAGATATTTGTGTCCTTTTCTTTTTGGTAGCTTGACTTCATAACCTAATGACATGGATGAAGGCATTTAGAGACAGGATTCTACTCCCTTTGATCATTTCAAAATTCAATCGATAGAAGTTCCCCAATTGGAGCCAGCTGTTGTTCCCAAAATCAGCCACGCTCATTTTGTGGACAACCCATACGAAACTTGTCTATTTCATAATATACACTCTAGGTTCATCATTTGAGACAAGATTTTATTGATCTCAAGTGAAGTTGTCTAACATCTTAGGAAAGTTTACAACATTCCCTCACCATGATTTCTCAAAAATCATGAAACCCGTTGTAGTCTTTATCTGATCAAAATGTCAATTTTGATCATTTTTTAGGTGTTAGTGAATTTTTATTTTGCACATGTAAGGTCGACAAAATTTGCCGCCCTTACATGGTTTTTTGTTTTTTTTCTTGCGACAGTGACCTTTTTTTTTATTTTACATGATTTTTATTTTTTACATGCATCGGCAACAATTTTTGCAGCCAATGCATGATCTTGCATTGGCACATGTCAGGGCATCAAAATTTGTCACCCGAGCAAAGATCTCCCAAATCTCAAACTTTGAGTAGCATTAATGGCCATGTACACCAAGTTTTATAAGCTTGTTTTGAGCTTTTAAATGCTTTTTGTTTGTCATTTCTTTTATTTTAGAGTTTTCTAGACCCCTCTCCACAACCGCTCGATTACACGAATGAAGGAAGAGTTTGAATTTTCCACAGCCAAGCTTAGGATTTTGAGCTTATCAGGTAAGTTGTTTTTCCACTTTTAAGTTTTCATTTGTTTTCTACTGAAGTTTGAATTTCCTTTCCATTTTTATTTGTCTTCTGAGTCGTCAACCTTTGTTTTATCTTTATTTTGCCCTAGGTTTTTGTTGTTAGTGTCTAACTGGCTTGACCCAACTAAGGTTTTACCCTCCATCTAGTTGAAAACCATCTTCCATTAACTTGGTAAGAGTGGTGAATTTTGTTGCCTTCTCTTAGTGGAAAATTAGCAACTAATACTACGTGTAATGTCACTAAAATATTTTGCTCGAACATTACCCCCATTTCATGCAGTAGCAGCTAATTCTGCCACTTGGACATCAAAACTTTGATTTTCTTACCGTATGCCTTGTCGGTATTTTTTGTCGCTCCTACATGCAAATGACATGTAACGACGGTAATTTTTGACACCTTTGCATAAATATGAGTTTTTTCTCACATGCAAGGGTGGAAAATTTTTCCTCACATGCAAGGGTGGAAAAATTTGTCGCCCATGCAAATGGTTAATATCCTTCACATGCAAGGGCGATAAATTTTGCCGCCCATGCAAATATGCTCTTAAATTCTCCTAACTCTTAGATATTTTCAATTTTGCTTTTTCAAGCCCACTTTCCTCTAATTTTTTGTCCTACTCACACTTTATCCCTTTCAAGCACATCCTTGTGGTCATGATCATCGATATATATTTTTTTCAGATTGCCAATACTTTCCCTAATTGCATGATCATGAATTTTTGTTGCAGTTTTTTTCTATGGATCTTCTTTCTTCATCGACATCCTTTTGGTAAAAGCTTTTTTAGATGATTGAGTTTTCTTCAAAGAAATTGAAAGTGATGAAGTATAAATATCAAGGTGTTTTTCTAATCACCTCAGTTACTTCTAATGTCGATGATATTAGAGATACAAAGATTGGTCATGTGGACATGGCTGAATTTGTGGAGAGAACTAAGTCAAGCAATCTCAGCTCTAAAATGAAGAAGATAATTGATAGTAACATTCATTTAGTATCTTCTTTCCTAGTAGCAGCTCACAACACAAAATTTATTCTTCAATGTACTCAATTTTATAATAAAGATACTAGGGTTGTGTTGGACGCTAGTGGTAATGTGATAATCATACTTGATCCTAAATTTATTGATAAGGTGTTTATGTGCCCTCCTACTATAAAAGTGATAAAGCTTGATTTTGTTGAAGCATAAAAATAATATGATAAAAATATTTTAAAAAAAAAGTTAATCAATAATAAATGGCTCAAGACGTCAAGGGCAAACTTGTCAAGGTGGCCACAGAGTTTTTTGAGAAGTGGCTTTATAGAAGAAGTTGGTGATCTGATAACTCTTCTCAGTAGGGTAAGAGGTTTGCCCTCTTCCTCACAGTTTCATGAATGGATGTATCCCTTCATCAAGGTAATACTCCAAGGCAAACAAACCATCTTCTGTAGAGAAAAAATTAGTAATGCTTTACATGAAAAATTAACAAAGGTATCCACTACCTTCAAGTTCTACATGACTTCTTATCTAGTGTATATTGCATCAATGAAAATATTTTCAGGTCTAATATCAGAAAGAGATAGGAGAGTAATCACAGTGTATCAATACTACTCTCAATTAACATTGAAAGGTTTTATTCATCATTTTAGGAGAGTAAGTGATGCTTTCTTTGCAATATTATTATGTATTTTTGATCCTCAACTAGAACAAAGAAGAGTGTCAGATGAGGATTAGATAGTGGTAAATGATTTTGGATGCATGTTCTTACAGTTTCCTTCTTTCTCATACCTGAAGGTTGGATTTTTCCAAGGTCATCCTTATATGCTTCTAAGATTCCCCTCAAAAAATGGTCTTAATGGAGTTATGTAAATAAATGATCATCATGCATAATAAATAGATGGAGCTCAAGAAGCCTGGTTTCAAATTCGCAATTGAAATTGGCAGGTATTCAATATTAACTGTTGCAAGGGATAGAGTCATGGAAACTAAGATGCAACTTGTAACCATGAAGCAATTTAAGAGAAGACTAAAATTTGACTACAAAGGCATGAAAGACATAATCAAGAGGAAAACCCAATTCCATGAACCTATGGTAGAATATGTTTGGGTAGATTTGAGAACAGAAGAAGATGTCAAGAAAATAGACTACAACAGGTTATATCTTGAGTAGATTGAATATCTGGGACTTGCCGATATACCTGAGCATCTAGTGGATGATGGAGAGTTGATTAATGATAAATATAATACTGAATAGATTGATAATGCCCCTCTCCCTCTAATCCAATGGTCCCAAAAAGAGCTGACCTCTTTGAGGAAAAGATTTGAACCTATATTTCCAAACACCAATAATTGGCTAGCAAATAAGAGAATTGCTTTGAAAGAATTCCTCATAGGATCAAAAGTTGAGATTCAAAAAGAAACAAGAAGGAAATAAAAGAACAGGATGAAGAACAAAAGTGATGTTCCTTCTTCTTCCAAGCCATATAAGCCTAAGATCATATTTGTGATAAAGACGTAGAAAGCTATGGAAAAAGAATCTATAATAAAAGATATGGAAATTGAGAAACAAAGCACTGAAGAACCATCAACAGAAGAGATGGAGATCGAAGATAGGCCTACAAATCAACAAGAGGAGGAAAATTTGTGCACACAAGAAAATGTAGAACAAGAAATGGGAGTCTCTTCTCCCCTGCCTGACACACCTGTTGTAGCTCCTTCATCTATTTCTCCTATTAATGTTCCATCTTCTGAATCTCCCTCTCCTTCCAAGATAATTTTTGACAACCCTCAAAACACTTTTGAAGATATTCTCCATTCCTTAGGGTCTAATCCTAGTTTGTCTTCCCCATCTTTTGACATTGAAGATACTTATACTTTTGATCACTTATTAAAAGGTGTAGTTTTTACTAACACTCCACCTGTTATTTCCACTACTTGTGCAAGTGTAACTCTGGTGACACCAACAATGGAGATAGATCCTAATGTGAGTACTTCTATACTTCCACAATGGCTATCAGCTTATACAGCAAAAAAGAAGAAACAAGTCATCTCTCCAGATGACTTTGATTTTAATAAGCTAGTTCTTGTAAAAGCTAAGACCCTGAAGAAGACAAAGATTCTCTCAAAGATACTTGGAGACAAGGGACACAAATTCCTAGAGATTGCAAGACCTCCATAGGATGTAACCATGGAGAATTTTTATATAAATGATTACTCTATCTCTAGGGTTGAGTTATCCAAGATAATTCATGAAAGTGCTAAGAATGATATGCAATCAACCATGGACATCTTGATTCAAAAATTTGATAGGGAGAAAGAAATGAAGGATCACTACAAAGTAATGGTGGAACAGTTGAATGCAATGGTAAGGAAAATCACTTTAAGCACATAAGTAGTAACTCCTGAGGCCATTTCTATGGAAGACCCCATTATTTATAAAGTAAAAAAGACTTATCTTAAAGGAAAAATACTTGAAGAGTACTTGGACAAGATGCGTGCACAAGGAATTTCCCTACTTACAGAGCTATATGAGAAAATAGATAAAATGAGGAAAATAAGAGCAAAACTTGATGATCTCATTGAAGTTGTTTCTCGAGATATTGAGAGCATAGAAAAGAATCATGATAAATGGGTGGAGATGAGAAAACTGAAAATAAGCACTCTAATATCAATTGGTGTCCTTGTTGATAGGGATTCTTATACCAAAACAAAAGAGGCATTGACATATATGATCTGTGTGCTTAAAGATTTGATCAATAACCTTGAATCTGTAAGAGAACTTAGTGAACAAAGTGATGTCAGTCTTTTGTATAAATTGGAGGAGCTACCTTGCAAGCTTACTTCATAAGATAATCAATTTCTCTTTGCAGAAGAAATGATTCAAGAATTTGATGATATGTTCCAAAAATAATTTGAAAATAAAACATTTTCTATAACCTCTGTGGACAATATCCTGGACAATCAGTTGAATCTAGATAATTTGAAAACCAAGTTAATTAGTCATGCAAAATCAGTCACCACAGTAAGAGATGCCATAGTTAGAGCCAAGATGATTTTTAGGAACACTATTAGTCTAGACAGTATCAGAATGCAAGCAGATTTCACTATGTATGATGGACACATGAAGAAAGATAGTGATACAAATTGAAGCAATATCTTTTTCTCTTAGTTTATTTTTCATTTTTCAGATGTACCATGTGAAAAATAGGAAGTCCCAAGTCAATAAGGACTCTTATTTTTGAATAGGTCAAAGTAGTTAGGTTTTTCCTAATTTTTTTCAAGGCCTCTCCTTATAAATAAAAAGGGCCTCTTTTGTAAATAGATCTTTTTTTAGTGATGGAAACAAAACTCTACCAAATTGAAGAGCATTTTGAGACTTTGAGTTCAAATTGTAAATCAAATTTTATCAAGCAAATGAGAAAGCAAGTGATATTTCAAACTTTGTGTTGAAATAAATTTTGCTGTATGGAAAAATTCCTCCAGTGTAGGGTAGAACTACAATGACTTAAGGTCCTACTCTGGGACTATATAGGTAGTACTCGATAATTGTTGAGGACATCTTAGACACCCTTTTCATAATGCTCTTGCCATTTTTTGAGCAACCTAAGTTTAAATGGTCTCGCCATTTTGTGATCAAACTAAGTTTGAAAGCTCTCATTTTTTTACGAGCAATCTATGTTTAAACACTCTCATCATTTTGTTTATTATTCTTATGTCATTTTCTTAATATGATCTTAGCTATTTGATTAAATAGTAGTGTGAGTGAAAATAATCTAGGAGATGTTCTAAAGTTGATTGTGGAGACTTTGTGCTACAAAAATTATCTTTAGTTTATGATTTAGTGTTTTAAAGCAAAGGATATTGGAAAGGATTAAACTACTATTATCTTTTATGATCATATATTTTGTTGTAGTTTTTGGTGAAGACTTTGCACTGCACCTCATTCTACTGTGTTCTATGTTATAAATTAGAAAAAGAAGCAACGATAGACTTTGTGCTCTCGTGGGTTTCTTAGTTTTTCAATCAAATATCAAGAAAGTGTTATTTTATTTTGTAAACATCATTTTTGAAAAAGGAGAAATGGATGATGTGGTCTCAACCCTAAATTAATATTTAATTTAGATTAGTTTGTGATAGTTTATAGGGAACCTCCCCTTGTTGAGAGGAGAGATTTATCTCATTACACTGTGGCTGATATAACCTTTTTTCCTTCAGTTAGTTGATGAAAAAATATTCACCCAACACATAGACAATTTCAAAACACTTTTGGTAGCAAAGGGATTTTTCTTAGGTACCTAAAATTGACTATATCGAGGTATTTTCCCTAGTTGTAAAAATGAACTCAATCCTACTCACTCTGGCCATTGCTGCATCACATCACTGGGATGTTCATCATTTGGATGTAAAGAGTGCCTTTCTTCATGATAACGTCAAATAATAAATATACATGGAGAAACCACAAGGATTTATGGAAAATTCCTCCTTAGTTTATAAAATTTAGAAATATATCTATGGCATAAAATAATATTCTCGATCTTGGTATGCCAATACAGACTCCTTTCTTCTTTCATATGGGTTCACTAGATGTCATTATGATCTAAATGTCTACATCTTATGGTAGGATGATTCGCTATTGATTCTGGTTCTCTATGTGGATGACCTATTAATCATAGGTATTTATTCATCCACCATCATATCATTGTAAACTACTTTGTTTGATAGGTTCTCAATGATTGAATTGGGTTTGTTGCATTACTTCCTTAGGATTGAAATTTTTGATTCTAACTCTAGGATAAATATTGCATAATCCAATTAGGCTATTCATTTGCTTGCATGTTTTAACATGGTTGATTGTAAGATAGCTCTCAATCCTTTTCTACCTGGTGTGAAGCTTGAGGCTAGTTTTCCATCTCTTTTAGTTGATGTTACTTGTATCGACAACTTATTAGCAATATCATTTACCTTATACACACTAGACCTGATATTTCATATGTAATGGGCATGGTCTCTAGATTTATGTAGGAACCACATGAGCTACAATAGAAAGCAACTAAGTATATTCTCTAGTACATTCAAGGTACTCATAATTTTTAGATTCACATGGAGCAGGCATTGATGTTGACTTGATTGGTTATATAGATTCAGATTGGGCTGATGATATTTAGAATCATAAGTCTACTTTAGGATGCATTTTTTCTCTTGATTCGGGTAAAATTAGCAAGTCAAGCAAGAAGTAAAATGTTATTGCTTTATCTTCTACTGAGGTAGAATATAAAGGAGTTGTTAATGTTGCTATTGAGGCTATTTGGACTCAAAGGATTCTCACTAAGTTTGGCATCCAATTTTGATGACCAATAATCATATTTTGTGACAACCAAAGCACAATCCATATTTATTAAATCATTTTATAATTATGAGTTGAGTTAATTACCTTTTTGGGTGACCTAATTACTCACTATATAATGTACCTTCATTTGTACTTTTTTTCTAATGTTTCTAATACAATTTGTTGGTTCTGAAGACAAGTTTATTCCATTTTGAGTTGTTCTTTTGATTTCACTACTCAATACATGTTCAAATTTATGCAGTCGATCCTATCCAAATCTATCCTTTATTGTGGCCCACTCCAACAAAAACCAAATTTAGAAAGAGGGTTTCAAAAAAACAATTTAAATGAATTAGTGGTACCACCTAATAACACTTTAAAATATTTAGTAATGCTCTTTTGAACTATGCGACTCAATAAAAAGATTAAGATATTATTCATATGATAAATTAAAGAGAACCACGAAAAGATTACAAGGCTTACCAATTTCATGGATTCATTAGTGTAGTTAATGTTACTACATTGAAGACAAAGCCTCCTCTAGTTATTTTCTATAATCATGGGATTTCAAATGGTAGCTCTTATAATGAACCACTAATATTTCAAGCTTTCATAGGTGAGTTTCTAAAAAAACCAAACATAGCTATGCTTGATAATGGTGCAAGTATCAATGTATGCATGGAGAAATTTATTAGTAGTCTTGGTCCATATGAAAGAAATTTAGTAGGTACAACCACTATTGTTATGGGATATGAATGGATCGCTAGGATACTACTTGGATGTACTCTTTTACATATCATGTTAATTTCAAAGACAACCTTACTTTGGATTTATGTGGTGGTAGATAATGGGCCATTTCTTGGATGAAGAATGGATTAACCAATGAAAAAAATTCCATTAATGCTTAAAATTAGTTTATTATGATCAAGCGATTACTATTTATACAGATGTTTTTTTATCCCTTAAAGCAAGTTAAATATTATGTTTTATTTAGAGAATTACCAAATCAACATTCCATCATAATACCTCAAGAAAGTATCCTAATGTTTAAGTATCTAATATCCCACATATAAGGTGTATTTGTCACCACCTCATGTGCAAATTCAAATAATATTTCCTACAAATGATCCAAAATTTTAAGCTAACATTCTAATAATGGATTATAATATTATGCAAGAAAGCACAAAAGAGAATATGGATGATGCAAATGATGATTACATTGATGATGATAATAAGTGCGATGATTGTATTATATTTTTAAATTCATGGGAACCTCAACATTGTGATCTTACTCCTAATGATATAACTGCTTAAACTTATATAGAGTATGATTATGATTACCCCAAGTATAATTATATTATGGGTTATCTTTGTTTATCTATATACTTATGACTTCACATTACTTCTCTTTTGATTTTCATTTATTTATTTTCTGTACTCCTTACTTATTTTTCTTTCTTTTGTTTGGTGCATGGATTTTGGAAACCCTTGTTTCTTTCTTAACCTTCTTACATGTATGTCTACCCACTTGGTTCCTCCTCTACTTCTAAGTTTTTATATATTTATTATATTTTCCTCTTGATATTATATAAATTTTTGATTTTCCTTATTCTTTCCTTACTTTTACATGTTTTTTGTGTTTTATTGTTTTCCTTTCTTTTGTTTAATTTCATTGTTCTTGTTGGTGTCCTAGATTTCACCCTTAGCTGAGAATGGGATTGTTTAGGTCCTCTTACTCAAACCTAGTCCAAAATGGGAATGACCCTAGGCTATGGGTCACCTAAGATTGGGTCAGACCTCTGGAAAAGGCTGACTTCCTTTTGGATCTATCACCTAAACTAAACCTAAATTAACTCTTGCTTGGAAAAGGGAGAGATATTAAAAATAATCTATAAAAACATGTAAAATGAGGTGATGCACCAGTAATTTGAACACTTATACTTTCAAAAGACACATTAAAGACTAAATAAGATCACTTCACTCATTTTTTAATCAGTCCTCACATAAGTATTTCACAAAAAGGCATTGACTAGCTATCAACCTAGCATGGAAGGGTGGTTGTCCACTTCCAAACTAATAAAAAAACTATATATTTCACTTAAAATGACCTGTGAGAACTACCTAAAGACTTCATAAAGGTGAGAAAATTTAGACAAAGGCAAGGAAAGCATACATTCACTTAACCACATCAAATTAATTCATAAGACACACTTTAATTCAACCACAAAATAGAGGAATTTAGTCTTTTATTGCATCCAATAGGTGTTACAGTACAAATTTTGACAAACCTTGGGCAAGAAAAAGGCATAAGAGTTTTTTTCTCTAAAAAAATTAGAGACTTCTTTCCTAAAAACTTTTAGAGAGAGAGATACAATGTGGAAGAAGACGGGACATGTATAGAAAAAAGGGAGAAGAGAGAGGGAACTATGCAATTAGAAAACATTTAATGAGATCCAAATACTTTGATGGATTAACATTAATCTGAGGATGCTAATTCATGATCTTATCAATAAAGAAAAAACTTTAAAGGATTTGTAAAATAATTGAATGCTCCACTGTCTTTATCCAACCATCAGGTCTCCTTATTGGGACTCTATGCCACTTTCTACTTGATTTGCTCACGAGGAAAAAATCCTCATATCTTGAAACTGATAGAGCCATCCTTGGTTTGCCTATAGTAGCTGCAAGTTCCTATTTTACCTTTGAAATCTAATAGTGACATAGCTCTTTGAAGCATTTGCTCTTGATTTGACCTAAACTGTATTCGACTTTTACTCAAAATCTCATGTCTTCAACTTTTAGTATCAACTATTGATCTTGATTTGGGCTCCCCAAATTATGAAATCTATCAAGTCCTCATTCATTTTGTGGGATACATAGTCAGCCTAGCTGGTTCCTATGTTTTTGTCACATGGTGGCCTCATGTTCATTCTCAAAAACATTGACCTTTGACCTTATGTGCACCATTGATCTACTTTTAAAAGGCTTAAATGCATACCATTGATTTGCCTAGAAGTTACCATAGTCATGACACTTGATAACCTTTTATTTGTCCTCAGGATCCATTGACTTATTGACTTCTCACTCACCATTGATCTATTTTGGTATAATGAATCATGTACCATCGATCAGTTTGGAACCACTATCTTCAT
Source organism: Torreya grandis (assembly GCA_037957365.1). NCBI lineage: Eukaryota > Viridiplantae > Streptophyta > Pinopsida > Cupressales > Taxaceae > Torreya > Torreya grandis. The sequence goes on along the minus strand of JARHVA010000005.1, from coordinate 5,647,104 downwards.
TAGTCACCACACACCATTAGATATTTATTTAGGTATCTAAGATATTGCCACTTATTAGCCCTATGCTTATCCTCAGGAACATTTGAATTCAAATGGTTATTTACCACAACTTAAACTTGAATTTGCGTGCACATCCCACTCTATTTGTTCAACTTTGAACACTTATATCTTGAGATAGACAACTCATCAAGACATGAAATTTGTAGAGGATGATCTTGGCACTAAATGCATAATTTTCAAGTGGTATTTTTGGCTTGATAGGGTTCTTGATCATAATTAAAAAATATGCAAGTAAACTAACTCATTCATTCCTACGTGATGTGCCATGATGACCTGGTTCATCTAGGCTTATTTTTGAACAATTGTTCAGATTTCTAAGGCTCAGATGAACTTTTAAATATTGTGTAAACCTACTATGATCACCTTAGAAACCTAATTTTTCAAAATTTGATAAGCCACACTTTAATTTCACTTAAAGTGTTTCAAAAATTTTACGAGCTGCATGTGATCTTTGAACCACTCATTCCATCTAGAATTTTGTTCAACTCATCCATTTAGGTATAAGCTTTTTATGTAGGCCAAATTTAGCCAACATCTTTAGCAACTCTATTGGGAAATATGACTGCTATGTTTGAGAACTTGAACCATTTACATGGATCTCATTGGCCTTTTGGGCCCACATACCAATCTTTTGCTTGGTTTGAACACATGAGCAGGTCCCAATTGATGAATGGATTAGGTGGTTATGAGTAGGCTACAAAAATCTCAGTCATTATGACCCATTATCCACTCTCCCATGCAAGGTTCTCCATTTTTTCTCATCCTTTTGTGCTATGTATACAAGCTTTTGAGCTTTAAAATGGATACCTCTCTTGGGCATGACTAGACTCTGCCAAGATTGAGCCTTGTAACCTCTTGAGATAAATAAGATGACTATTTTTAAATTTCATGATATTATCCTAGTGTGTTCATGTCAGTTTGATTTGCATACGTGGTAGAGCCTTCTCCCTTGCTAAGTCCTGATCTCACCTAGCTATTAGATTATCTGGTTATGCAAGTTATGTTTAGTGTTCAATGTCATTTGACTGAACCAATAATGGACATTTTGACTAAAGCCAAAAATGGACATGTTGATTGGATTAGTGCCTTGAACAAGGCCTCTCCATAATCCCCTTAGGTTTTACTCACTTGATGAACCTCTACATGAAATATTGATGCATGATAGGAATTTGGAGTCATAGATCTTGTTATTTGTTTCTATCTCACTAGTGTTTTAAAGGCTCAAGTATGAGTGGATAGACAATCTTCATGGTGCATCACCACAATTTAGAGTAGGTTTACATTTATGTAACTCCTTCTCCCTTTTCACCCCAACTAGTTTTAATTTTTAGAATTAAAGGTCCAAAATGATGCATTAGAGGAACTAGCCTCATTAAAATTCCTAGAGGTCTGGTCTAGATATAGACAACCCACAGCCTTAGACCATTCCCATGTTAGTCAAGGTATGGGTCAGACTTGAACAAACTTGACCCATTAGTGTTATCTAGATAGTTAACAGTTTTGGCACCCCCAATGGGACCAAGGTCTAAAAAAGTGGAAAGATCTTAGTTTGTCTTTCCTCTGACCATATTTTGGAAGCAAACAAGTTAGTACCAATGGTGACTCCAGATCAAGCTTCTGGTTATGAGCATACTAGGTACGTCTCAATGAAGTTCCTAATCAATTTTTTGCATCTCATTTGATATATGAGGTCAATATGAATATATATAGTGGTTAATCATATTATCCACCCACTTATCAGTAGCCCCAATATGATATCCATGATCTATATGAGTCTTGTCAGCTCTACTATGATCCCTATCAAAGCTATGAGGAGCCTTTTCAGGTTTCTCATGATCCTCATCATCAAGGATATTGTCCTAATCCTTCCTATGGATAACAAGCCAATCATAATACTATTCCTCATCAACTCTGTCATGAGCCACATAATGGATCTGAATGGACACTTGTTGAGAGAGCAAATTGGAACAATCTCACATATGACATGATAAATGTAAGGGGTTACATTTATAGCATTGAGGACAAGGCAAAAGGCCTTGAAAAATAGTATGTCCAACCTTGCCAACCTTTTGTTCTTAAATATACATCACCTCGACCTTCTTATATGGCATCCATTCATCCTCAAGAGACCATTCCAAGTGCTCCTTTGAATGTTCCAAGTTCTTCATATGTTCTTTAGACCTTTCTTTCTTAGAAATATAACTAAGGGAATTATCAAAGAAATGAAGAGCTTGTTATGAAACAACCTATTATTTGGGTCTAAGACTCCATCCTCCCTCAAGAACCCCTTATGAATTCCTTCAAGGTTCCAAGCTGAAATCAAGTGGTGAAGTCATGGGGTGGGCAAAGTGAGGAAAATCTAGATTTAAGGACCCAAAACAAAGAAGGATATGAACCTCTACAAACCTCTCTCATCCCTCTTCAAGGGTCTCCTTGTGTCCCTTACCTTCATGAAGCCCCTAATCACCTTAAAGAGGAGCTATTTCAAGAGAATATTGATAAGCAAATTAAAGAGTTGGAGTTGAAAGCAAGGAAAGAAGAGGAAAACTAGGATCAAAAGGTCAAAGCAGAACCTCTACCTTTCCCATCATGGAGCCAAGACATGAAATCAAGTAAATCCAGGGTTATTCAACTCCCATTCCTCCCTCCTCAAGAACCTAGGTCATTTCCATCTTGGAAATCCATTTAAAGTAGTGGGTAGAAGAAGGAGGAGGTAGTGATTGTTGAAGTTAGACAAGAGACCTTTTAGCCTCCACTCCTTTCCCCTCAAAATCCTAGAGCCTTTCCTTCATGGAGATCCATTCAAGAAGCAAAGAATAAAGAAGAAGAGGTGAAGGTGTTCCAAGAAGAGCAACTTTAGAAGCAAAATCAGGTACCTATGGTAGCTTCTTTGAACCTTTCTCACCTTGTTGAGTATTTTTAAGGATAAGCTATGCCATTCTTTAAGAAAGAGCCTCTCCTTTATGAGACAAATCAAGAAGATGTAGCTAAAGAAGTAGGAAATGAAGGTGACTTGAGTGACTAAGAAGAAGAAATCATTATTAAGACACCTCTTGGCAAAGATAAGCTTGCTTTAGTTTTTGAGGATGATGCAAAGATGGACCAAGTGTAAAAAAAAATTGAAGTAGAGGTTGGACAAGTGCATGAGGAAGAGGTTGCTGATGTACAAGAGAAGTATGTCCCAGTTAGATAAGTTGATAATGTTTCTCATGATCTCATTGATAACATAAAAACCACCATTTATCATGAAATACAAGAGATTTCAAGAGAAGAACAAGCTGAAATAGAGAGCATGCTCAGTCATTAGCTTGATATTGTAAATGAAGCAATGTTGATTGACCTATTTGAGATGTCAAAATATGGCTAGCAACTTTATGTTTTTAGTCAAGAAGCTAATATGCTTACTTTTGACTTTCAGTTTGAAAAGGCTACAATTGATTTGCAACTTTATGAGAACAAATCTTCTGATTTATTTGATATCTTACATTTAGGTTTTTCTTTACTTGAATGGGGTCCATTTCTAGATAAGATTAGTATTATCATCAAGTAGGAGGCAATTGTTCTCTTAGGAGATGATATGTTTGAAATTTTCAAACATGGATATCATCTTTTCTCTCCAACTTCAAACATCTCTCTACTATTAGAAGCTGAGAAGGAGTTCAAGTGGCCTTAAGAAGCCATAAGATCAGGTCCATCTCCCTTAGAGTTCAACCTCATAGATATGTCAAAAGAGACATCAAGTTGGTCTATATTTTCATGATCAGTAGTTCAGGAATGAGAAAGGATTGAAGTTTTTCCTGTAAAGTCCACAGATTTGGAAGGAGTATGATTTGGTCTTGGACTCATGTTTACAATTCATGCTGATAGTATAGGAATCAGATGCTTCCCCAAGAAGACATGAGCATCCAATTGTTCATAACTACAGAAGGGAGCTATCAAGAAAAAGCAATTATGCTTCAAAGATCCATGGTACACAAAATAGTTTTTTATTTGACTTGGGTGGAAAATACTTGTAGATTGCAGCCATATACATGTTAGAGTGATTTTCATGCTTCCATCTAAGTGTTATTTCTAGAAAATTTATTTGTTGTCTTTATTTTCAGTTAGTTTTCTTTCAATAAGTGCCTTGAGCACTCTATTCTATTTTGTTTGTTTTGGTCTTTGTTTTGTTTTGAGTGGTTAGAGGAGGATTGACACTAGGTCAATATGTTGGATCCACGTAAAGACTCCATGCCTAATGGACTAGACTGGGTAAATGGTTTGGTTTCTCCAAGCATAGAAGGCATGCTCCCTTATGAGTCACTAGAATTATTGGCCTTTTAGGTCCACATACCAAGCTTTTGCCTGGTTTGAATAGATGAGCAGGGTCCCAATTGATGAATGGATTAGGTGGCTATGAGCAAGATGCAAAAATATCGATCATTATGACCCCTTATCCACTCTTCCATGCAAGGTTATTCATTTTTTCTCATCCCTTTATGTTATATATATAGGCTTCTGAGCCTTAAAATGGATCCCTCTCTTGGGCATGACTAGACTCTGCCAAGATTGAGCCTTGTAACCTCTTGAGATAAATATGATAACTATTTTCAGATTTTATGATATTAGCCTAGTGTGTTCATGTCAGTTTTATTTACATAAGTGGTAGAGCCTTCTCCCTTACCAAGTCCTAATCTCACCTAGTTGGTGGATTGTCTAGTTATGCAAGTTATGTTTAGTGTTTGATATTATTTGATTGAAGCCAACAGTGGACATACTGACTGGATTAGTACATTAAACTAGGAATCTCTATCATCCCCTTAGGTCTCACTCACTTGATGAACTTCTACATGAAATATTGATGCATGACAAACATTTGAAGTCATAGATCTCGTTAGTTATTTCTATCTCACTAGTGTTTTAGAGGCTCAAGTATGAGTGGATGCACAATATTTATGGTGCATCACCACAAGTTAGAGTAGGTTTACATTTATGCAACTCCTCCCTTTTCACCCCAACCAATTTTAGGTTTTAAAATTAAAGGTCCAAAATGATGCATTAGAGGAGCTAGCCTTATTAAAAACCTAGAGGTCTGGTCTAGATATATGCAACCCACAACCTTAGATCATTCCCATTTTAGTCCAGGTATAGGTCAAACTTAAACAAACCTAAACCCTATTAGGGTGCTATCTAGATAGCTAACAAATCTTAGACTCACCAATAATGTTGAATCTTATCCATGACTGTAATAAGCCTTTTGAATTGTAAAGACAATGAATTCCACTAAAACATGAAAGGAATCAAACAAAATAGGAAAACTAACATAATAGAATAAATGTACAAATAAAACACTTATTTGGGAAAAAATAGAAGTAAACTAATGTGTTAGAAGAACACTTGGAAGAAAATAAGACCAACTATGTACAAGGAACTTAGCTTCCTTAATATCAATGTTTTGATGTATCCCATTGACTGGGTTAGGAAGCTCCTTGCATCCATCTTTGCAATTTGGAAGGCATTGTGGGATTTATAGTTGGAGATTATATATGAACTACTCCAAAGAGAGTCAAACTTTGTATACCTTCCTAGCTTAACTATGTCCTCATCCCACTTGAGGACCAAATCTCCTTCTTTGAAACTACGTGAAGAAGCTTGTTTATCAAAGGATCTCTTTACTTGTGCTTGGTGGTTTTCCATGGCTAGCATAGACTAATGTCTTGTCTCTTCCAACTCCATGAGCTCAACATATCTGATCTCCATTGGTTCATTCTTTAACAACTCAAGTTGGTGCGTCAATTCTAGGGCAAGAAATTCAAAAGAAATAGGCATTCTTGATTCCTTACCATATACCAACTTATAGGGAGAGTTGGTTATTGATATTTTATAGGTGATCCTATCAACCCATAGAGATAACTTCAACTTGAGATGCCATAACCTCTAATTATATTTAATAGTTATTCTTATGATTTTCAACAAGTTCTTATTAGTGGACTCAACAAGGTCATTGCCTTGTGGATAGTAATTTGATGAAGTGTTGAGAAAGACACTATGTTGAAATACTCATTAGCTGATTCTAGACCCCATAAAGGCCATAACATTGTCATAAATAATGGTTGAATGGACTCCAAATCTAGTAAGCAAACCTTCATATAAATCTAGAACATTGGACTCATTTTCTTCTTTTAATGCCACTGCTTTTGTCCATCTAGTGAAGTAATCTGTTGCAGTCAGTATCCATTTATGTCCTAAGCTTGAAGGGGGGTTAATGAGACCAATAAATTCCAATCCCCATTGGACAAAGGGCTAATCCACTACAATTGGTTGGAGAGGTAAGGTTACAAGTTTTACCTTTCCAATAAACATAACGCATTGTCTGCATTTCCTAACCCATTCATGAAAATAACTAAATATGCTTGGCCAATAATGTCCACCTCTGATGATCTTGTGGGCTATGGTCATTACTAAATGATTCCCTCCACCATGTCCATCATGGAAATATTCAAGCAATATTTCCTTTTAATGTTGTTCAATGGATCTTGACAACATGCCATTGATATCTTTCTTGAATAAAACACCATCAACAAGAAGAAATAGAATGCATTATAATTTGAAATATCTTATTTTTGAAGGAGTTAGGTGAGAGGGATGAATATCATCTTGTATACATCTTACCAAATCATGAGACTAATTGGAAGGTAAAGTATGATTAACTACAACCTCTTCATCATTTGACACCAAAACCATCTCATTCACCTCTTACAAGTCTTGAGCTAGGTGTTCACAAAGTCCTTTTCCTCTAATCAAATGTATGACCTTGATTCCACATCATAATCCATTACCTTGGTTATCAAACTAGCTCTCTTGTCATTTATATCCTTGTTCAAGAGAAAATCCTTGATACATGGATGTGCAACTATTAGGTGTATCTTATTGTTAGACAACAAATATCTAAACTTGTTGGGAGACCTTATGACTTATAATACATGTTTTTCAACAAAAGAGTACCTTGTTTCATATTGTTCCAAGCCTTGACTGAATAAGGCTATTATCTCCTCCAAGGCTTCATGATTATATTGTATAAGAATACCTGAAATAGTGTCAATGTTAGCATAGATGTACAAGATAAAATCCTTTGTGAAGAAATCAGGGTTAAAGAACACAGACTATGGCTCTCTTGATATATTCAAAGCTTCTTACTCCTTCCTTGGAACAATTGAAACTCTGATCCTTATTTAGCATGGTTGTAAATGGCTTAGCTAAAGTGGAAAAATCTGAAATGTACCTTATTATAAAATTGATTTTGCCTAAGAATCTTGGCAGATCTTTCTTGTGCTTAGGCAAGGAAAGTACAAGAATTGAATCTATCCTATCATGATATATACTCATACCATGTTTTTAAATCACATATCCAAAAAACCTACCTTCATGGACTAAGAAGACACACTTTTTGGGATTTAGAGACACCCCAAATTGCCTGCACCTTTCAAACACTTACTTGAGATGAATCATGTGCTTACTTGCACTCTCAGAGAACACTATTATGTCATCCAAATAAATAAGTATAAACCTGTTAAGGAAACCCTAGAATTTCATATCCATGGATTTTTGAAAATTTTCTCTAGCATTGGATAAAAAAAAGGGCATTTTTCTATATGCAAATGTCCCCCACTTTGTGGTGAAGGTGATTTTGAATTGGTCTTCTTCCTTGACTAAAATCTGATTATAACCACTATAGCCATCCAATAAGGATAACCTTTCTAAACTTGTAATGAACTAGAAAATCTATTTTATAGATGAAAATAGATAGTGGTCTTTAAGGGAAGCCTTGTTAAGTCATGAAAGTCAACGCACAGTCTAATTTCATCATTATTTTTCCATAATGGAACAAGGTTTGCCACCCAAATTGAGTGCTTGATTGGAAATATAATAGCTAACTCAATGAGCTTATGAAGCTCAAATTTTATTAAAGGCTCAAGCTTTGGATTGATAGGCCTTTGTCTTTGTCTTACTGGCTTAGTTTCAACTTCTCACTCAATGGTGTGTTCAGTTAGACTTGGATCAAATCCCTTGAGGTCACTATATTTCCATGCAAACACATCCACAAAACTTGAACATAACTCAATGAAAGTTTCATTTTCTAAAGGAGTGAAAACCTTACCTAAATTTAAGTTCTTACCAGTTGTGATATCCACATTGATAGAGCATTCCTCCTTTGTTGACAATGAAGACTTTTCTTTTCTCAACTCATCATCACCACTGAATATGTTCTCAAGGGTGACCAACCCTTTCAGTAACTTATTTGTTTTTAGCTGCACATTCTAGTCACCATACTACTACAATAAATTCTCTTGGTTCCTTAAGGAAAACTTGGCCTCTTCTTGCAAGAACCTAATAATATGATTGTCATTTTCAAACACTTATCAATTCTCATGGTTATCTGGAACATAAGGCCTTACAACCACCTTAATGTATGATTTAACCTTTTTAATTTTTATATCAGCTAGAATACTAAATTGTGATTAAATAGTAACTAACCTGTCTGCATGTTTGTTATCACCTCTTAGTATTGCCTGAATGTTAAAATCTTGAAAATCTTCAAGTAAGTTTCATACCCTATGATTATAATATCTAAGCAATGGATTTTTACATATGTTTAGACCTCTTACTTTGTGAACTATCAATTTACTATCTCCAATGACTTGTAAGGTATTGACCTTTATTTTTCTTACCCATTGCAAACCATGAATTAGTGCCTCATATTCAACAACATTATTTGAACAACCAACCTAAAATTTGAGAGAAGAGAAATACCTTTGATTGGCTGGAGAAATCAATATCATTCTAGCCTTAGTACCATGTTTATTCCTTGATCCATCAAAGTATAATTACCACGTGCCATTTCTAGACTCATCATCCTTCATAAAGGTTGGAATTGGTGTATATTTTTCATGAAGTGAATAAATACCAAGTACTTATTCTTCAATTAACTTATAAGGATCATGATCATGCAAATCATAGGCCCATTCATCAAGGAATAGATTTGTAAATCCATCTAGATGTGACTTAGTTTCTAACACCTCATCTGAGATGATACAATTAGTGTTCAAAACACTTGGCATATTTGGATCCAAATAGAAACATGTAATAGGTTCAAAATGCATTGTTGTGTTAGTACCATACTTATTCTTGAACATCAAATATATCCAATCAACTGTTAAATATCCTCCAATATTTGAGGTGAAGTCCCTTGAAAGACACATGGTAAAATAGGGAGGCAAGTCCACCACGATCACATCTTGTTGAATGGTAACATTGGGGCAGGCATGTAGTGTCATCTTTATATCTTTGATGATGCCTACTCTCTTTTTTTGTGACCCATTTAGTTTCAATACTCCTTTAGTATTTGGTTCATAGACAAGACCAAGCTTATCTACAATTTTCTTAGGCATGACAGTGTTACTGGCTCCACTATCTACCATACAATTATGAACTAAATAGTCACCAACTATCAAAGAGAGGTAGATGGGAGAAGTTTTGTTTGATTTTACATTATTTTTATCTTCCTTTGACATTTTATGTGCCTAATGATCTTGTTGCTTAGTTGGTTGGTCTAAGTTAGCTAAGACAACACCTTATTTCTCAACTGGTTATAGAGACACCTTGAGATTGAAAGCTTTTGGATGAGCATGTATTTTTGCCTTGGAATAACAAGGTAATCCCACATGCTAATTCTGACATTAGATTTATTCATCTGATCTATTATTTTGATTGAGGCTCCACTAACCTTTAGCTACACCTTTTGAACCACTGGTTGTTCATGAATAAGAGGTATTTGAAGGACCTTTCTAGCCTTTGCATTCTAATTTTTCTATGTTATAGGGGCAATAGGTTGATCTTTGATATTCTTGGGAACAATATTAGGATCAATAGAAGTATTGATCACATCTTAAGCTTCCTCAATGGATTTTATGTTAGCTCTAGTTAGAGCTACAACTTGACCACTTATGTTGTTAGTCTCACCAATTTGATTGAATGCAACATGATTATCCATTTTCCAATTCACATTAATGGCATCAAGCTAACCTTGAACTTGTTGACATTCTCTTTGGGGTACTAAATTTGTCTCTTGATATTGACCTCCTTGAAGAGAAAACTCTTCTTATGTCATTTGTGGCATAGTAATGTTCTGTGATACTAGGGATTAGTTTTGAGTATCATTGGGATTAAATGGATGCCAACTTGAATCTTGCATCAAGTTGTTTTGAGGAAGTGTGGGAACAGTAGATCTTGAACTTGTTGGTACATTAGGGTCAAGAGCTACATATGATTTAGCTTGGGTTATGACTCCTTGTTTTATCCCATTCTCCTAAGAATAAAGGGATACTTTTAAGGGTAGACACATGAATGCCATCAAAATGGGCCAAATTTAGGGGACTACTTCTATTGAATGGAATAAACACTTGATTCTTGATGACCATTTGGGTAATGGGGACAATAGCTCTAACTAAAAAAATAGGATGACTAGGAGATGAATATTTATTTTAGGGATAAGGACTTGTCTTATTGAATCTTGATTTTTTATAAGAAATAGAAAGCAACTCAATGAATTCAAAAGGAATACCTTTACTAGCTGACCTTGTAGTAAACTTTGGCATGAGAATATTGTCTAGATGATGCTATGAACTATGAAACTTGAAGATTAATTAGCTTATGATGATGGTAGATGTCTCCTCCTACTGCAAATACTTCTACTCAACTCCAAACTTAAGTTATGCCAAGGAGAATTTGTCCAATCAGATGTGCCAGAATTGTTGGTGTCCTAAATTGCACCCTTACCTGAGAAGGGGATTGGTCATGTCCTATTACTCAAACCTAGTCCAACATGGGAATGACCTTAGGCTATGCATCACCTAATATTGGCTCAGACCTCCAAAGAAGGCTCGCTTCCTTCTAGATCTATCACTTAAATTAAACCTAAATTAACTCTTGCTTGGAAAGGGAGAGAGATTAACAATAATCTCTGAAAGCATGTAAAATGAGGTGATACACTAGTAATTTGAACACTTATACCTGCATAAGACACACTATAAGACACATTCAAGACTAAATAAGATCACTTCACTCATTTTTTATCAGCTGTCACATAAGTATTTCATAAAAAAGGCATTGACTAACTATCAACCTAGTATGGGAGGGCAGTTGTCCACTTCCAAACTAATCAACAAACTATATTTTGCACTTAGAATGACCTGTGAGAACTACCAAAAGACTTCATAAAGGTGAAAAAATTTAGATAGAGGAAAGGAAAACATACATTCACTTAACCACATCAAATGAATTCATAAGACACATTTTAATTCAATCGTAAAATAGAGGAATTCAGTCTTTTATTGCATCAAATAGGTGTTACAGTATAAATTTTGGCATAACCTAGGCAAGCCAGAAGCATAAGTCTTTTTCTATAAAAAAATCAAAGAGTTATTTACTAAAAATTTTTAGAGATAGATACAATGTGGAAGAAGATGGGACATATATAGAAAAAAGGGAGGAAAGAGAGGGAACCGTGCAAGTAGAAAAAATTGAATGAGGTCCAACTACCCTTGATAGATTAGCATTAATCCAAGGAGTTAAATCATGATCTTATCAAGAAGGAAAAAACTTTAAAGGCTCTGTAAAATAATTGAATGCTCCATTATCTTTATCCAACCACTAAACTCCTTGGGACTCTACTCTACTTTCTACTTGATATGATCACAAGGACAAAATCCTCATCTCTTGGAACTAATAGAGCCATCGTTGGTCTGCCTTAGGTAGTTGAAAGTACCTATTCTAGCTCTAAACTTTAATAGTGGCATAACTCTTTTAAGCATTTGTTGTTGGTTTGACCTAAACCATATTCAAATTCTACTTGAAATCTTTTATCTTTGACTTTTAGTATCAGCTATTGATCTTGATTTGGGCTCCCAAATTGTGCCATTTATCAACTCCTCATTCATTCTATGGGCCCTATAGCCATTCTTGGTTGGTTCCTATACTTTCTTCATGTGGTAGCCTCATGATCATTCTCAGGAACATTGACCTTTGACCTTATGTACATATTTGATCTACTTTTACATGACTCGAATGTGTATCATTGATTTACCTGGTAGTTATCTTGGTCATGATACTTGACAACCTTTTATTTGTCCTTAGAATTCACTGACTTGTTGACTTCTCACTTGCAATTGATTTGTTTTGGTATGATGGATCGTGCACCACCGATCAACTTAGACCCACTATCTTCATTAATCATCACACATCGTTATATCTCCATTTAGGTATCTGAGATCTTGCCCCTTATTAGCCCTGTGCTATCCTCAAGAACATTTGAATTCAAATAGCTATTTATCATAATTTAAACTTGACATCTAAATGCAACTCTCACTTTATTTGTTCAACTTTGAATGATTATATCTTGAGATAGATAACTCATCAAGACATAAAATTTGTAGAGGATGATCTTGACATTGAATGCATCATTTTCATGTAGACTTTTGGGCTTGAGAAGCTTCTTGATCATACTTAAAAAATGTATAAGCAAACTAACTCATTCATTTCTGTGTGATGTGCCATGATGGCCTGATTCTTTTCAGCTTATTTTTAAACTATTGTTCAGATTTCCAAGGCTCAGATGAACATTAGAAGCTTGTGTAAACCTGCTATGATCACCCTAAAAATCTACTTTCTAAAAATTTGACAAACCACACTTTCAGTTCACTTAAAGTGTTTCAAAATTTTTATGAGCTGCATGTGATCTTTGAACCACTCATTCCATCCAGACTTATGTTCAGCTCATCCATCAAGTAAAAGCTTTATATGTAGGCCAAATTTGGCCAACAGTTCTCATTTTTTAAAATCCTTTTAAGGTCTATTTTACTTGTACATGTTTATTTTTCCATATTTTTCATGTCACTATAAACACTCATGTTTGTTATTATACACTGGACAATGTCCACTTCAACTAAGCCTTGTTATACTTGACTTACAAGCATATAACTAACTTTTGGTTATGTTAGAACATTTAATTTTAAGTGGGTTTAATTGACCCTTAGCCTTGGTATTAAGTAAATAAACAATAATGTATTATTTGTTACCATGAGGTGGAAACTTCATGATAATAAATAATAGAGTTTTAATTATTTAATTATTATTAAATTTTAATTAAATTATTTTATCGGGATGGATGGACTTGATACTTTTATAACGGTCACCTTTATTGGTATTTTATTATAAATAGGGTTTTACCTCTATTGTGAAACCAACATGTGAATATAAAATTATTGGTCACATTAAATTTGAGCATTTTGTGAAATATGATCTGAGAATAAGTGAGAGATTGAATAATTGTATTAGGGAAAGAGTTGAGTTTCTTAATTATTTGAATAATCATCATTAATGGGTTTTTTTACCCCTTTGAGGTTTTTTCATGATAATTTCATGTGTTGTGTATCAATTATTGCTATATATATTGTCTATCAATTCTTTCATGGTATCATATCAAATGAGGTGGATTAATTGGAAAGTATATTACATTGATTTGGATATCAATAGTTGAAATTAATTTTTTTCAAGCCTGAGGAGGTGGTGTACGACCTTAGAAATAAAGAATTGTGTTAGAATTCTATTTTTTTCGTTGTTGATATTGTGGATTCAAATATTTGCTTACAATTTTTATTCAAGTTGTCAAAAACTCTATTCAAGTAACCAAAATATTTTTTTGGAAGATTTGTCTTGCCTGGGCATGGTTGTATGGCACTAAGGCAAGTAAAAAATTCAAAAAATTAGATTTTTAATATTTAGTGTTTGGATCTCTCTCCTAAGGGGTCAAATATATTTGTTTTGGTCTACAATCACTCCAACACCTACTTTAAGTTTTATTTTAAAATTATTTTACTATCATAAATGCCATTGTATGACTTTGTGGTTTTGAAAAAATTCAAAAATCATTTTCTTGGCTTCAAAATTAATTTTTCTAAGGTTCTGGTTGCATTATTGTAAAGTTTCAAGACCTCTTCAAAAAATTTAAACCTTAATAAGGCCATTCCAAGTTCCTATTTTTTTTAAAAATCTATGGCTCCCTTGTAACACTTGCAAATTAAAACAATAGTTTCTGGTCATCAAAATTCAATTTTGAAAGTTTGATTCACTCTATGGTAAGATTATAGGAAGGTTGGTAAATTTTCATGCAGTTTGGTGATCTATTCAAGCTACTATGTACACTACTACATCTACAGGAGTACCTTAAAATATGCTACAGCTATGTAAATATTTTTACATAGTTGCTGAAATTATTTTTTAAATATTTGATTTATTAAAATTCTTTATTTTTAGACAAAACGTCATGGTCCCCACTTTTTATTTGAAATTTTTTAAAACCCAAAAATTAACTTTAAAAAATATATATAATTAAAAATTTTTACACACACACACACACACACACACACACACACTCACACACACACACACACACACACTCACTCTCTCTCTCTCTCTCTCTCTCTCTCTCTCTCACACACACACACACACACACACACACACACACACACACACACACACACACACATACAAACACACATATATTATTTTAAAAATCAATAAGAAAATAGTTAAAATTAAATTAGTGCATGTTAAAAATTCAACTAAACTTCTAGATGAGTTGAAAGTTATTATTTTACTAAATACTTGTAATTTTGGAGATCATGTGTTCAAAACCCCTAAAATCAAATTTTTATTTTTGAATTTGGTCAAATTTAGTTTATTATGATTTTTTTTTGTTTGCATGCCAACTTTTCATGCATTAAAAATCTTAATTAACTTATCAATCTTTGTTTGACTTTAGACCTATTGAATGTTTTGACAAGCATAATCATGTAACTGGTTGATCCTTAGGTTTAGGCACCTTCTGGACACATATACGAAATCTTTTATTTTTTTAAAAACCTCCTATTATTAATTTTATAAAAAAAATTAATAATAATATCTAAGTGGTTGTTCTGAGTGTGACTCTTTAAATACTTAAATTGGTGCAATTTTATTTCAATTTTTTTGTATTATTTGATATTTAAATTGTGAAATTAATTATAGTTGCATGTGTAATTCACTTTATTTTTAAAAATAGTGTGAAAAACTCTTTAAAAGGGTTAAATTGTTCTTACATTAATGTATTTCTTACGACTCTTGTGACACCCTATTTTGTCACAATATTTCAATGTTTTTATTTTGTCTAACATTAAATTCAACAATTACTATGTGTTTATAGTTTCAATCTATTTTTACTATCAAATAAAGTTAAAATTCACAGTAAAAAAGGTTCATTTTAAGTATTTGTTTACTGTCATTATTAAAGAGAAGCTATGGCTTCACCTAATTTTGTTTTATATAAATCATGAATGTTTAATGACAATATTTAGAAAATCTATATTAAAGCAAAATTCATGGCACCAAAGTTATGATATAATGTCATTGAGATTGAAGAAGTCCTTTTTGGATGGCATGTGACCCCTGAGCTTACCAATGCATTTTAACAAAAATCATATGAAACTATGCTCATTATCTTATGGAGTGTTAAGGATGAATTCTTTCTCTATATTGGTAATTAGGAGTCTCTTAGGAATGCTTATAAACTCTTAAACACATGAATGAGGGCACTCACCTCTTAAAAATTATTAAGTTACTCCTTGAATTGTTAATTACATTTATGAAAGGTGATGAAAAGGTTATAAATGTTCTTGTTAAAATTAAGAACATTAAAGCTCAATTAGATGGTTGCAACTATAATTTGATTCATGATCGATTATTTTATTTTATCATTCAATTAAATATGCATGAAAATTTTACAAATTTTATTTCAATGTTAAATTCTAAATATCAAACTGAGTAAGATATCCTTGACCTTACCACCTTATTTGCTCTCTTGATTCAAGAAGAGCAAGTTATGATCAATTTTGATTCTAAAGAGAATGTCACTTAGACACTTCTCACTTTAAATAATATTTTTGATAACAATAAAAACTAGAAATCTAACTGCAATTCTGCTAAAAGTAAAAATAAGAACAAGAAATCTAGTGATAAGAATCATAAACCTAAGTTTAATAGAAATTGTAATATATGTAGTAAATCTAGTCATAGAATAGAAACTTATTATAAAAATAAATAGAAATATAACAATAAATCTTCTAAAAATAACAAAAGAAATAAATCTAATCAAAATAAGAAGAAGAATCAAAACCCTAATTAGGATCAGAATATTATTACTTTATAACTTATCTTATTTACTTCAAATGAAGATGAGTGAATTTTAGATAGTAGTGCATTACACCATATAACTTGATTGTCTAATATTTTTTGTGATTCTAGAGATATATTTGAAAGAATTTAATTAGGAGAGTATTTTTTAGAAGCAACTAAATAGGGAAAAACAAAGTTTTCAAATGTTGTTATTTAATGATGTTTTCTATGTAATTAAACTTAAAAAGAACTTGTTATCTTGTTCACAACTTACTAATGATAATTTTATTGTAACATTACTTAAAGATAACTAGTCCATTAGAAACCAATGTAGGTCTTTGATTGTTGAAGGGGTTTAAAAGAATGGTTTATACATTTTCTCTCTTTCTACATGTTTTCTTTCATTGCATAGTAAAAATTTATCTTAATTATGGTATGAAATATTATGACATGTTAATTTTAAAATTTTACATGATATGTCCATAAATAATCTTATTTTTGGAATTCATTCTATCCCCTTTCATTGAAACTTATGAGGGTTCTTTACATGGTAAGCAACATACTAACTCATTTCATAAGAATCATAATGTGAAGTCCTCACATCTTTTAGATTTGATTCATAGTGATGTTGTAGGACTTATTGAAGTTGTATTTTTTAATGGTTCTTTGTATATTATTACTTTTATTGATGATTACATTAGAATGATCTGGTCATTTTTTATTTAAAAAAAATATAATGTGTTATCTAAATTCAAAGAATTTAAAGCTAGTATTGAAAATACATCTGATTTTTCTATTTAGAGATTAAGAAGTGATAATGACGGTGAATATATTAGTAAAGAGTTTGATTATTTTTTCATTAATTAAGGTATTCAAATGGAATTAATAATCTTATTCCTCTCAACTAAATAGTATTGCTGAATGGAAAAACCATAACATCATTATGATGGCAAAAATAATGTTGCATTCTACAAATGTTCCTCCTTGTTATTATGGGTTAAAGCCATGTGCATATTCTGAATATAATCCCTACATAATATTTGCATTTTTCTACATAAAAAATACATGAATGTTCATTGCATTTCATTTGCTTTGATAAAACTATCTTTTTGTTACTTTAGAGATACTAACTATATTGTTAGTGTCTCATCTACATTGTATTTGTTAGTAAAATGATTTAGTTTGACTCTTGAAAAAAGTTTATTACAATTATATTGTATTATATATATTTGTCTTAGATAAAAAAGCAAAGAAAATATATAGATATTATGTTTATTTTCAAGTCTTATGAGCTAGCATTGAAATACATTATATACATAACATCATGCTTAATTTGACAAGATAATCATATTTATTTATTGTATTTGGTGAGAAGATCATGCCCAATAAGTTTGAATCTTTTGTGTTCCAATTATTAAGATGCTCTCATTTGATTATTGGGTCAATTCCATGCTAATATACTTAGATACTATAATTTTATTGTTTTATCATTTGATTATTTATGCTAACATTTTTATATGATTTATTTTATAATAATATATGTTATGAAAAGCAAAGTGTAAATGGAGTTTGTATTATTAACTATTTATCTTTTACTTTACTAAGCATTCTATCTATACATATCTGAAATATTTTTTTTCCTTCAAACTCATGTCTGTTTGATTGGATGATTGCATATAATACTAAACTTATCCATATTTGATGTATGGGAGGTTATAACTCAATATTTTGTTGAGGCATATTCAACTTGCAATTTTTTGATAAGACTCAAACTATAAATTAAATTATTATTAATAAAATATCTACTATTTGGCTTAACTTAATATCACATTATTATTAAATTATAATATGCACATCACATGACAGTTGGGAACACTTATCTTGTCAATATTTGAGACGTCCAATAATGAATTGCATACAATAATTTATGTTTTTTTCACTAACTTTATAATCAAAGTAGTGAACTTGTTTACCTAGAAAATGACTTGATTGTTTTAAATATGTTTTACCATAGAGAAATATATGTCACATTTTTATATATTTAGTTATTGTGATGCTAACCATAATATTCTATCATGAATATATTTTTGGAGTATTTAAGTTTTGTGTAGGTGCGTAGCACCAAAGAACTAAACATATTTTAATTTATGTACATTGTATCCAAGAAAAGGTCCTCAATGGTGTTATAGATCTGCAGTTCTATCTTATGGATGAACTAGTGGTAGATATCTTCACAAAGCCACTTGGTGCTACCAAGTTTTGGTAGTTTCATGCAATGTTGGGCCTCTCAATGTTGTTATTCAGGGGGAATGTGTATGACAATGCCACTTTTTAACGACCATGTATTTCTTCTTCTTAGATATACTTCTCAATTTTAGAGCATTGTAAAATTTATGTGGAAGTTTTAATTTTGTATCCAATATAGAAAAAAAAACTTTGTGATGAAGGTCTTTATGTTATGATTATTCATGAGAAACTGTGAGATACAGTCTCATGATCATATTAGCCTAAACTTTCAAATAGTTTACGTATTATAATTTTTTTTTTTGAAAAGGTGATGTTTGGCATGATGAAGGTTTTTAAATCCTTTAATTGTGTACATAGTATAATTCCTTTTTTTAAAGGTGACTATGAGATTTATCCTCACTTAGCATTAAGAGGGAGTGTTATCCTTAGTCTTGGTATTAATTAAAAAAATATTAATATATTATTTATTACCACAAGGTGGAAATCTCATGATAATAAATAATAGAGTTATAATTATTTAATTATTATCAAATTTTAATTAAACTAATTTATCAAGATGGATGAACCTATTAGTTTCTTTATTATCCATTTACTCATTTAAGGGCCTAACCTTCCCAAATTATCATTATTGTTTAGCCTCTACCTAAATAACTTATTAACATATTTAGACTATCTCTTGATCTTAGATCATTATTTATTGAATTCTAGACATTTATGGTCTTTCTCAAATGACTTTGGCCTACTATATCCATCCCCCTGAGCTGGATCTATTAATGTGTCCTTTAACAACAATTGTTCCAAATTAAAATTCTTTGACTTGCATCTGTTATCACTTAGAATTGCACCCTTTGAATAGGTGTTTTGAGCCTCCTCACTTTGTTGACATAATGAGAACACTCTAAGGCTATGGGTCACCTAAAGCTGAAGTGGACCTTTGAAGAAGGTCAACTTCCTCTTGGTGAATAACTTAAACTACATCGCATGCAATAAAAAGGGATAAGGAATACATAAACATAGAAACAAAAATCAAATGGGTGATGATACACTAGAACGTAATGACAACTTCTATCTACTCGAGTTTGCACAATGAAAACCTTGGGAACTGCAACATAAATGTCTTGATCACGTACCTCTTAGCATGAGTATTTCATAGAGAGGCATAAGGATCTATAATAACATTATAGAGAAAAAATTCATCACACAACTAACATTGAATAAACACAAGGACACACAAACTATGACCTATAAAATAGAATTCACTTACATGGAGGTGAAGTGAGATTGGACACAATCAGAGGGGAAAACACTTCACCATAATGAGAGCATCAATAACTTATAAAATAAAAATAAAATACAAGTTGTTGAGAGGAAAAACTAGTTATTCATTACTTCAAATGCATAGGAGAATAAAAGGGGTCAAGGATGGATCAATTCTACAAAATTTCTATTCTAGAAAGAGCACCCTTCTCCATTACAAATTGCCTACTTATATAGGAAAAATTAGAGAGCTTGAGCTTTTGATTGGTATTTCCAACTAATGGGGTGGTTAAAAATTTGAATCATGGTTGTGAGAGGTGGCTTTGGGAAATGGGATAATATTCTTGAGAACACCAAGCCACACTAGCCCAACTGCCTATCAGGCCTGTTCCAAACATGTAACTTTTCTTTGTCTACTTATAGATGAACTTGTTCCCATGATGAATTGGGCTAGATTCCATCTCCCTTTCTCCCAATTTTCCAATTGGAGTCAAGTTGTGTCATGATTCTTAAGATTGGGACACCTTGATTATGATAATCAATTTGGTTACATAGTTGATCTTTAGCCTTTAATGGTGTTGATGATCAATTGGGCCATTATTAGGTTGGTGCATTAATGACATGGTGTTATTTATCTCATTATATCCTCATTACTTGGTCAAACATTATGTATTTGAGGCCTACCATCTTCACGTGGAGGGCCATCATTAGTAGTTGGGTTCCTTAGGTTCTGATATAAGGTCATATTCTAGAGGGATTCTCAGTGGTTAGGTGCCTGTGGGTTTCAGTCTACAATACAGAATTACACGGACCACCCTAAGACTCTAGGACATTAGGAATTTACCATGTGGTTCACCCCACTAACTCACCTACTCAGAGGATCTGTGTTGTATGAATGGGCCTAGGGCTCCATTTGAAGAAAAACTTGTGTTTTCTTCTCAACACTTAGAAACTTTTATAAGTATTTTTTCTTTGGTTGAAGATCTAATAGTTTTCATGTTCTATTTGGATACCACTTCTCACCTTCTCACTCACTTGAGGACCTTGCTGCTTTGAACTTGGTGGGTGGTTCCAAGACACTGGATCATCATGATCTTGTCATGTGGCATCATCCAAGGACCTCATTTATCTAACAGATTCACTCAACTATATAGATGGTTTTGGGGCTCTAGGTCACCAAGATTTTTCCTTGTGTTGTTATCCCACTACCATGCTTGCTTTGACACTTTGTTGATGTAGATTCTATAGGCAACTTTTGAATAAAAAATACTAAGTCCTAAAGAGGTTTTTGAATAGGCTCAGGGCCACAAAAAGCTAACACATAGCTTTGAAGAGAAATTTAAAGAATCAACTAAGGCATAAAAGCTTTTTAAATAGGCCTGGGACTGTTGGGAGAGTGAGATGTGGCATCAAGATGATTGGAGTAGAGCCCTAGTGCTACTAACAACGCAGGAAGCCATTAAGACATCACTGAGATCCTTCTAAATTTAACATAGTGCCCCCAAAATTTGTCACTAGAAAAAAAGCTCAAAATTGACTAAGTGTTTCATTTTTCTATTCCTATAGGCTCTAGGAATGGTCTATGTTTGTCAAGAAGGCCAGGAAGATTGTAATAAGGTTGGGAAGCTCTAAAAGATGTATTAAGTGTAAAAATTCAAGGCTTCCATAGTATATTTTACTAAAGGATCTGTGCTCCACTTTATCAAAGGCAAAAAAATGACTAAGTGTTAAAGAGCCACATGTTTTTTGCCTCGATCACTTTTTTGAACCTAAAGAGAGCTTGGAAAACTTGCAACACTGCAATCGAAACCTTGAACTAAGACTTGTTCATCCATGGTGAACAAAAATGCTTAACATTCTTGGAAACATCCAAGGGGTTCTTTCTTTCTAATCACTTTAGACTAGTAGCCTTATAGCAATCCATTGGGCATGGAGTCATAGGAGCATTTAGAACTCTATTTTGAAGACACAACCCTACTGTAACTTATTTGCCCTGATGCTGAATAATTGAAATAAGATTAACCTCCCAAATAGTCAAAGGGAACAATAACAAAAGTGTGAAAGCACTAGAGGAAAGGGAAAAACTAAACTAATGTGCAATAGTAATTGGAAGAAATAAAAACATCTAACCTACCCTAAACTAACCAATCAGAATGTTGTCTAAACAAAGCCCTTGACTAGATATACAAAAGAGCTTCTTTTTCTTATCAACTTAGAATGATTTTCATGTTTGAGGGAAGCCAACCATAGGTGGAGAAAGATTGAGTGTTTGATGAATTGATAGAGCATTTCTCTAGGAGGTAGACAAAAATAAATTCATCCACCCAACTAATTTGACTAGAAGTACAATTTTCTTGGAGTAGATAGGTAGTTGGATTTTTGCCTTCTTGATGCTCAACTTTGTGCTCTAAATTAATCACAACACATGATGGCTTCTTCTTCTCAGCTTCCAACTAAGCTAGTTATCTGATAGGACATCCCCTTATCAATATAAATTTTAACAATCAACCTTGCTCTCATACTTGTGTTGTATTGCTTCATTATCTCACTAATTGAGATCCTCTGCTCAAAGCACATGTGATTGACTTGGAAGCATATCCACTTCCACTTGACATTCATGTTGACCATGAGCTAATTCTTTAGGAGATGTTAGTTTAAAGTCTAGGATTAATTATAAGTCTTCCTCTAGCTCTTCTTCACTCTTCTCAAGAATGATTTTTACATCCTTCATATTAGCTATTGAATTAAGCAAGTAAAAACCCTTTTCCCAATCATTAGATGAGAAATCAATAACTTCCTCAATAAGAGAAATAGACTCACAACTAAGAACATCTTCCTTTATAGTTGGTGTCTCCATATTTGTTGTAATAGAGTTCTCCTCATGAAAGCAATAAGTTTTCAAGGCTATCATCTCATTGATATTCATGCTGCCAAAATCACCATCTTCCTAATTCAAGAGAAGGGGCTCAAAATGTGTTTTTTTTTAATCCTTTACTACTTATGGGGCCAATCCAACTCATGACCTCTAAATTTATGATGCATGTTAAACCATGAGAGCTTTAAGAATGACTACAACAATAGGATTTTGCACATTATATGGCCTAGGACATGAGAGCTAAGCTTGGACTTGTGCAATGCCTTGGATGGGCTTCTTATAAGACTAATAAGATTTATCAAAGGGTTGATAGGGTATATTTTATTATACTTGCTATTTCTTGAAGACAGATAGCTCATTTCCAAGGCTTTGGATGAGGCTTTTAACTTCTTATAACTCACTAGGAGTGATTGTAGATAGAATTATTGTGTTGGATATTACAGGAATAGAGGTTGAAATGGGATGATTGGATGGGGGCTCAGGAAATAGGGGTATTAGAAGAATTGGTCTAATTTTACTAGCATGGACTAAGTAGTTTTTTGCCCTCATAGTGATCTCATATGCATCTAGAAGAGTGTTTCTACCCATTGATTGAACCATGACAGTAAGATCACTATCTAGGGCCCTTAAGAAATATAGGAAGGCATCATGGGTTGAGGTTTTGACCAAAAGTGGGATTCTATTATAGGTTCTCTAAAATCTAAGATTGAAATCAGTCAAAATCTCATGGGAGGCCATTTTTATGGTAGGGGGATACTCTATGAGGGTAATATAATCACTCTTGTCTTCAAATTGTTTACACAACCACCCCCTAGATCATTCCAACCATGGATATAATTTGGACTTGAAATCCTAAACCATTA
The DNA here is from genome assembly GCA_037957365.1 of Torreya grandis. Lineage (NCBI taxonomy): Eukaryota > Viridiplantae > Streptophyta > Pinopsida > Cupressales > Taxaceae > Torreya > Torreya grandis. The sequence goes on along the minus strand of JARHVA010000005.1, from coordinate 5,623,557 downwards.
GAGAGCCTTACCCTTTAATGAATATGTACAGATCCTTATTGCTGCATTATCCTCTGTAACATGGTGAATTGTACATATGTTAGCTATGTCTTGGATGTGCTCAACAGGGGTAGTAACATCCTCACTAGTGAAGTATGATAGACTCTTAAGGGTTGTAGTTGGGATATCATCATACTAGGAAAGGGCAAAGGGGTTACCTCCATTGAAAGGAACAAACATATAATATCTTGGGATAACCATTAAGAAACAATAAAAATAAGACCTATTTTTTGAATAACCATGTAAAACTGACCTGAAACTAGGAAGATTGGAGTCACCAAGTGATTAGATTTATTTAAAATAAGGAAAAAATCAAGAATATCACATAAATCCTGATCTATGATAGTCTATAAGCACTTGGATTGATTAAACTAATAGATTTGACACTTGGAGTCACCATTTATGTTTGAGGTCATGCCTCTAGAGGCTAATATATTAAAGGACAATATCAAAAATCCCTTAATAGATGATAATCAGTCCCATCAAACATGCTATAAAATATTACCATTTAGAGTTTCACCATTCGATGAGGTATTTGGGGCCTCCTCACTCAGTCAACACAATGTAAACACTCTAAGGCTATGGGTCACCTATAGATGGAGTGGACCTCTAGAGAAGATTGACTTCCTCTTAGTGAATCACCTAAACTACAACACATGCAATGAAAAGGGATAAGGAATGCATAAACACAAAAAAATAAAGTAAAGGGGTGGTGATACACCAAAATAAAATGATAACCTCTATTTGATCAAGTTTGCACAATGGAAACCTTGAGAACTATAGTATAAATGACTCAATCACGTACCTCATAGCATGAGTATTTCACAAAGTGGAGGGATCTATAATAATATTAGAAGGAGAAAACATTCATCACACAACTAACATTTCCTAAACATAAGAACACACAGACTATGACCTACAAAAGAGAGTTCACTTGTATGGAGTGAAGTGATATTGGACATAATCAGAGGGGAAACATTTCACCATAATGAGAGCATCACTAACCTATAGAATACATGCAGAATGAAATTTGTTGAGAGGCAAAAATAGTTATTCATTGCTTCAAAGGCATAAGAGCAAAAAAAAGGATCAAGGACAGATCAATTATACAACATTTCTGTGTTAGAAAGAATTCCCTTCTCTATTATAAATTGCCTACTTATATAGGCAAAATAAGAGAGCTCAGGATCTTGATTGGTCTTTCCCACAAATGGGGTAGTTATGAATTTCAATCATAAGTGGGAGTGGTGGATTTAGGGAATGGGAGAATCTTATTGGGAATTCCAAGTCATGCCAACCTAACTACCTGTCAGGCCCATTCTAAACCTGTAGCTTCTCTTTATGGGCCATCAATTTTAGGCTGGTGCACTGATGACATGGTGATATTTCACTTGATGTCTCCTTCGTTACTTGGTCATGTCTTGTGCACTCAGGGCCTACCACCTCTATGTGGTGGACCATCATTGACGCTTAGGTTCCCTAGGTCTAATAGATGGTCATATCTCAAAGCGCTTCTCATTGGTTAGGTCTTTGTGGGTGTTCATTTGCATTGAAGACTAGCATGGTCCACCTCAAGACTTTAAGTCACTGATTTTACACCATGTGACATCATTCCACTAACCTGCTTATTCAGAGGATTATGTATTTGTATGGATGGACCCAAGGCTCTATTTGATGAAAAGCTTCCATTTTAATCACAATACTTAGATACTTTTTGAAGTATTTTTTCCTTTGGCTAAATCTCTAATAGTTTTCATGTTTTATTTGGCTACCACTTGTCACCTTCTTGGTCACCTAGGGACCTTGATGCTTTAAACTTGGTGGATGGCTCTGAGACACTAGGTCACCAGAATCTCACCACATGGCATCATCTTGGGACCTTGCTGCTCTAAAAAATTCACTCAATTGCATGGATGGTTTTGGGTCATTAGGATTTCACTATGTAGCATCATCCCACTCTCCCATTTATTTTGCCACTTTAATGACGTGGATTTTACAAGAAAATTTTGAAGAAAAAAAGCTAAGTCCTGAAAAGGTTTTTGAACATGCCCAGGGCCACAAAAAATTGACACATGGTTTTGGGGGGGAAGTTAAATAATTGATTAAGGCATAAAAGCTTTCTAAAAAGGATCAAGGCTACTAGGAGAGTGGCATGTGGCATCAAGATAATTGGATTAGAGCCTTAATGCTATTGATAACTTGGAAGCCATCAAGATGTCATTGGGATCTCGTTAAATTTACCATAGTTCCCCCAAAGGCGTCACTAAGAAAAAATCCTAAAACTGACTAAGTATTTTGTTGTTTGATTTTTACAGGATTTGAGAGTGCTTTGTGTTCATTAGGAAGGCCAAAAGGAAGGCTGGGAAAATTGTATGAAGGTTAGTAATCTCCAAAAAATGCACTAAGTGTAAAATTTCAAGTCTTCCATGGTATGTTTTAGTAAAATCTCTATGTTCCACTTTATCAAAGTATAAAAAATGGCTAAGTGTCAAAGAGCAAATGTTTCTTACCTTAGTAATTTTTTCAAACCTAAACAGAGTTTGGGAAACCTACAAAATTGCACCTAAAACCTTGAACTAAGACCTACTCCTCCATGGTAACCAAAAATGGTCAACAACATACACATACTAACTCCCTATCACACTCTTTGTTATTCATTCACTCATTTAGGAGCCTGAACTTCCTAAATTATTGTTAGTGCTACAAAAGATTTCCATAATCTCTTCCAAAATAAATTGCTATCATATTTATATGATCTCTTGAACTCAAATCATTATTTCTTACTTTATAGACTTTTTTAAGTTTTCCTTAGATGGTTGTAGCTTGCCAAATCCATACACTAGAGTTAGATCTATCTAAAAATCCTTTCATGGCTATTTTCCCAAATTCAAATCTTGTATTTGGGTTGGCCCATGCATTTCACATGTTGGTGCAAGAGGAAATTACCCAAATAATAATATATTTTTAAAAATCAAGCCTAAGCAAATTATTATCTAACTTATCTATCACTTATCAAGAACACATATATTATTCATCTACATATTGAGAGGAGCTAACTTAAAGCATCCAAATTAAATAACCCCTCAAAGGAGTAGATTGTGAGCCAAGTGTGAATACCATTGTAAGGTTAAAATTGTAGGTTTTCAAGAGTAAAAATCTATACTCAATATTAAATTGCATATTTTTATTAAATTGATTACACAAGCATATTAGGTGTGAGAATATGTGTAGTTTGAGCCTTATTCAATGTATTAGAACATAAACAACACTCAACCACCCAAGGAGGAGTAATTAGGGTCAATATCAACCCATCCCACTAAACCTTTTTTTACATGATTACCTAGTGTCTAAAGTGAAGATAGGGTTTTGAAGTAAGGAAAAGGAAAACAAATCTATATGCACATGATCAAAGGTATCTAAATACACATTAGTCACTTGCATGTACATGCATAACAATCCAAATTATCATAGACCAACATATATCTCCCAATAAATTATAGTACTTAATAGATGATTCCACCTTACCACATGGATCTAATAAGTTCCAAACTTGTCCCAATATGCACACATACTCTATTTCCATATTTGATCGACCACAAACCCATTGTAGACCTCTATTGATGATTGTACCCTTTCACAGACTAGAACACATTATAAACAATGTAAGTACCATATCTTCAAGGTTTTTTACATAAATATTAAAATGAAATAAATCAATAATACTCTACTAGTTGCAATCATATATGTATGTGGGCTATTATATCTTATGCAATTTGAATATTCTATAGTTATGTTTTGTTTAAATAACTTACATCCAAAATTATATAAAATATACTGGTGATCCTATTATTCCATTGGCCATGAAAAATAATATGTTCCCTTAGGGTTTCATTTTACCTTCTTAGGCCTTCATATAAATACGTTATGGTTTCAAACCAAAATTTTGAGTTCTCATTATCGCATATGCAAAATTTAAATTTCTCTTTTTTAACCCCAAGTTTCATGTTTATTCTCTTATTAATGCTTCCTCTATTAGGGTTATGACTTGTTTGGCTCATTTATGATTTAAAATTACTCTATTTTATAAACACTCATATGTTTTATAGTCTTATTGATTAGATGGAAAGCCTATTTTTGTTTACTAAAATTATGTATGAGTTTTTTGAAATCAGGGTTTTACTATTTTTATTAAAGTCATCCTAGAGGTTGAAAAAAAATTATATTTGCCAGAAAAAAATTGGGTTCTATTTGTCTACAAATATTTAACCAAGACCTAATTTTATTTCCTAAAATTCATGACAATTTTATAGAGTGGTTGTTTCTTTAATTTGGGCATTCTACAATGGCTATAATGGATAAACATAGTATATATTTTCCAATTCAATTTGTGATAATCATAATTACATGTTGCTTTCTTGAAATATGTGATGTCTTTCAGAATAAAGTAATGAAATTGGTCAAATTTATGGACAATAAAAACTAATGATGAAATTATTAATGACAAACTCTTAGCTATCTTTAGTAATACATATTAGCTAAATATCTAATCTCAAGGGCTTCCATGAGTAGCTTATTTCATTCCTCCTCAAAATATTAATGGATACCATACCTACCTAAATATTTTCCAAAGGATTATATTATATAATTATGTTCATGCACGACAAATCCAAGAGGTAAGGTGTCTCCTTTTTAAGAATAATGCATGAATATCAAATCAACAGTGCCTAGAGTTTGGGAAGTAAAAACTAAATTTGCCCAAATTATGAAATGTAGTGTATTTAAAGCATATATTTTCAATTATATGATTACCATGATGAAATCCATAGAGACATTGTAAATAACATCCAATTTTTAGCTAAATAACTTACATAAATTGAAAATAATCTTGCACATGTAAAAAATTGTGAATATGTAATGTAAATTGAACATTTAGCACTAAGTTCAAAACCTAAGTGCCTCAAAATAGGTCTTCTCAAGGGGTTAATAAGTAAAAATAATATAAATTAATGAATCAATAATTTTGCACAAGCACATTAAGGATCTAAACAAAATGCTAAGGTGCATGCTTTGAAAGAGGTTGAACACTTTGCCTTCTATGCATCCTGTAAAAAGATCTAAATACTATTATGCCTATCATAAAATTCATGGACATTATATGGGTAAGTGTTGGAAATGAAAATATAAATTCAAAATTTTATTAGTTTTGGTGATCTTACATTAGACATACCTATTAAATCACCATTGAATTAAAGAACACCTTATCTAACATTAAATACATTAGATATTGCAGTTCCATATTCTAAAGTTGAGTTTCAAAATAAAGAATTATCAACATAATAGCTAAATAAAGAAATATTAGAAAAGGAAATGTCACATAAATAAAAGACACACAAAGAAGAGTAGTCTAAAAAATAAAGCGTGCCTGAGAAAGATGTGCTAAAGAAAAAAATTCAAAAGCAATATATACCTAAGCAGATTAATTGTTACAAGCATGGTTTCTAAGGGGGAAAATACAAAGCCTTCTTTATTTACAGATCCTTTGAATTCCAACCCTCACATATATGGTAATAAATTAACCAATGTTGAGATTACTAACATGTATGAAATTAATATGTGTATTATGACAATTCTCAAATCTATCGTATATGACACACACCACTTGAATACAACTACTTCAATTGAAGTTTCCATCAGATCCATTGATTTGGATATAACTTTGGGTCTCAAAACATGTATTATTTCATTCCATGTTGACACCACTTTGGATTAGTATAATTATATACTAAGAAGATCATGGATAAGAGCCATGGTTACAACACTTGATAGGAACAATGACTATATTACATTTGATCATGGATGTGGGGTTGTTACCATTTCAAGACATGGAACATCTTTGGAACAATAAAAGAAAGAGGAAAACATTAATTCAAATAATACCTAATAAAATAAATCTAATATAAGCATGATGGACACACCTGATATTAATATCACAAAATATAGTAAAGAGCAAAATAGATCCAATAAATCAATTTCATAACAAACCTAATATGGTTATGCATATCCAACTATTTTATAAAAAGTGTGGATCAGATAACAAACCTAATATGGTTTAGATAAAATTATAAGTAAATTATAATGCTAAGATACACAATAAATCATACAAATTGATATGGAATTTACTATATTAGAAATATGCAAAAAGGGAAAGTATGAAAGAGGAATAACTTATTTATAAAATAGACATACAAGATGGTGAATATGATTATACGAATGCTTGAGGTCATTGTGAATCATCAACATAGATTTGTATCTACTAGGGACAAGGCCACACTATTTGGACAAGGCCAATTTGCATTGGTGTCTATATGCATAGTAATCTCACATGCTAAATTGTGCACTTGAATTCTCGAGGTCTAGCTAAGATAGTTGATTTAATGGAAGGTAATGGGTAGAATAAAATGAAATACGATAAGGCTAGACTTGAGGACAAGGTATATATAATGTGAAGGATCAAATTTGAAGTTTATTTACTTGACAGTCAAGAATACAGAGGGGTCCTACTAAAAGGGGGATACATGTTTAGATTATTCATCTAAGGCTTCAAATTGGCTAAGGATAATATCTGAACTATGGGTGGAGTGAAATACCTAAATCCTAATCTCATATTATATATCAATTTTAATTTCACTTGATATAATGAGAGTAGGAACTCTAGGAAATGAAATAGCACTATGAGGATAAAGAGGCTTAGTGAGTGTCATCCAATGGTAGAGAGATATTGGTCGATAATGAATCAACATATAGCTTGTTTTGAATATGGTGTAAGGTAAGTGCTTATTGTTTGTAAATGTATGATCAAGCATTTTTCTTGTACTTTTCTTGGAAAGGCTTTTGTTTAGGAATGGTTTTGGTACTTGTGCTCATCTTGGCAAGGTTTTGATTGTTGATTTTTTTATACTTTTGCATATTTCAACAAGGTTTTTAAAAATAGATTGAAACCAAATTGACTTATGAAATGAAAGTAATGAAAAAAAACTAAAGGATACTAAAATAAAATAAATAAATATATGATTATTTTTATTGTTTTATTGAGTTTTTGGATGCAATGTTAAACATAAAACTTTCCAAGAAGACTATGCTTGCTTATTTTCTATGTTCGTTTAGTGTACATGATATGCAATATAAATAAAGTTACTTATTTTTGTGTGTTTTTAAATTCGAATGAAACCATAATTTAATTAATTATTTTATAACATGTAAATGAAACAAGAATAGATCCAAACCTTAGAGAATACAATCTCCAGGTATCTAAAAATTATTTTATCCATGAAAGCAAGAAACTAATTTTGGGTGTTTTAAATGATTTCACACTGAATTGAATCATTTGTGATTGAATAAGGATGAAATTAATTTGCTAATTTTTTAAATTTATGATATAAAAACAATGTTCTTATTTCATGAAAATGAAGTAAATCAGGTCTAAGATGTTAAATTTCTTCTACCTAGGTTTTCCTAAAGTTTTTTACGTGTGTGTGCTTGTTTGCTTGTGAATGTAAAGTTGTTAAAAATTAAAATGATCTGTTTTGAAAATAGATTTTTTTTTTTTGGTTCCTATAATTTACCTATTATTTGGATGCAATCTATGTGCTTTCAAAAGATCATAATATGTAAATGCAAATAGTAAAGATTTAAGCTATTGATTTTGGTGCAAGAGAGAGGAGAGAAAGAAAGTTTTTTTCCTTATCTATGAATTTTTATAATGAAAATTAATATAATGAATAAAAAATAATATAATAACTAAATAAACAAAATTGAAATTGAAAACCTCCAAGCTGATGAAGGTGCACACTAGTTGGAAGTAAAGATTTATTTAAGTAAAATAAGTTATCCTCAGGTAGCTAGATCTTTGATTGCTTAATCAAAATACTTTGAAATATCTAAAAAAATGATGAAAAGGGAGAAGGAAGGAAAGACATAATATTTTAAAATAAGAACAGTTGAATAGTGGTTTGGCTGATTCAATGATAGTAAAGAAGTGGTTGTTGATTCGTATGAATTCTCCTCTTTAAAAACTATGTAGAATGATCATGCAGATGAGCAAAGGTAGAATAAAAGATTTTATAAAACTTAAATCAAGTAGGATAAGGTTTTTTAGAGCTTGAAATCACCAATATTTAATGCAAAATCTAGATCCAAAATAAAGACAAAATTGGCTTACTTGTAGAAGAGGAATGAGAGTTGCAAGGGTGAGTTGAATTGAGTTGAACTAGGTGTAGACCTTAATAAAGTTCAAAAAATATAAACAATTAAGAGAGGAAGTGAGTTAGGCCATCATGGATGCCAACTCAAGGTGTAAAAGTCATGAAAAACATAATAATAAACATGTAAAACATGTCAAGGAATGAGTCCCAAAAGTTAAAATTAGAAGACAAATAAGAAGTGATGGAATAACCCCTATTTTTAGGGGTGATTATGTAACTATCGATCATAGTAACAAAACCACCCTATAGAATGATATAATCACCCTATAGTAATATAAAACCACCCTATCTATGATGGTTCCATTAGGGTAGTTTGTGAAACTACTAAAACTATTCCATCATTTTAGAAGCAGTTCTATAATGGACCACGATAGTTTCGTAACTAGGAAGGGTGGTTTTGTCCTCAATAAAAATATTTAAAAATGTTAAGAAATGGTCCAAGTAAAAAAATAAGGAGAGAGAAGGGAGGGAAAATGACTATAATTTCAAAGAGAATCCATTTAAGTGTTATTAGGAGGTCAATGCATCATTATCAAACCTGTCATGTCAAGAATATCACATTGTACAAAATTTAGGTGTATATAATGTCTTTTGGGTGTGTCGATATTTGATATGATTTTTTCCCTTTGTGTGAAATCTTACAAGTGCACCTTCACCTGTAGGTTCTATATGACTATGCAGAAGATTTCAATTTATTACAAAAGCCGCTATGTACCTTCTTATTCACTCAAAAACCCAACTCAATAGACCATGAGGAATAAGAGAATTAAAGTAGGAAAATTAGGCTAGTGGGTGAACTTGTATTTGACCTCAACCCCCCTCCCCCCAATGTTGACCATTGGCTACATACCAATACTTTGAAGAGGTATCAAACTCCATGTAATTCTTGCATGATGTGATGGTGTGTGGTAAATTTTGGTATAATGCTATGTGCTAGTGCAATCCTAGTGTAATTATGCTCTTTGACAATGGATTGTGATATTGGAGGTGTATTCATACTTAGCTCATGAATAATTGGGTTATATGGACTTAGAATTGGGAAGAATAAGTGTTTTCCTCGTAATGTATAGTTAAATATTTTGGTGCTTACAATCATAGGAGCCTTTTTCCATCTAGTGAATAAATGAATGAAAATTATGCTTATATAGTGTTATTTTAGGAAATTCCTCAAATGAGACTAGTGAAACATACCCCCTCTTTTGAGGTGAGTTATGAAATCTACATAATAATTTATTTCAAAATAAAAATTTATGTGAATGATGTTAAAGAAAAGATTGAAATATGGAGTAATATTGATAACATTGGAGAGCATAACACCATAATAATAATCTAAGAAAAATAAAAATGTATGATATATGTAGAACTAAGCATGCAAAGTTTCATGTCTAGATAGATGTTAGCAATTAGGAACACTTTGAGTAAATATTATATATTGAGTACTTTAAACTAGTATAGAACAAATTGGAGGAGATGCATGATATCCATAATGGCATCAAAAATTGTGAAAACAAACACAAAAATACACAATGGGAACACAAAAATCAAATGAAACAAACAACGAGGCCAAGGGGCCACATACAAGGGACATATTCAAATATCCACAATCCAAAACAAATAATACAAAAAAGCATGCAACAAAAAATCTAAACATGATAAGCATGGATGGATAAGTGAAATTGACCTACATAAGCAATTTTTAGCATTAATATATTCAAAAACATAGGTATCCAATAAGACATCAATATAAAAGTGAGCAATAACGATATATTTTGAACAGTGTATTGAATTGAAGTATGCACAATAGGGATAGTCATAGAATTATAAAATATTTGTAAAAGGATGCCCACAATGAACTTGTTGAGATGTAAACAAGATATAGAAGACATGTGACTAGTTTGAATATAATAAAGTAAACCCTGTGTTCATTGGGACAAGTCTGACAGAGTTAGATAAGACTACAATGTGTTACTGTCTAGATTAGAGTGGTTTTGTCTATGTATAGTTTTTAGGTTTATGACACTACACCACCTGTAAATGCATCTGAAAGTGATAAATTATGTGTTTTGTAACTCTCTCAAGTAAACTTATGAATCATATTTGATATAAAACTAGATATAGATAAATACTACATATATTGAAGATGAATCAACTAAATTTAAATAAACTACACATATCATGCATAGGTCCTAATTATTCCATTTATTTTTAATATTCTATTTTTTGTATTTTTGAATATATGAAATTGAAAAGGAACATACTAATGAAAGGTTGTATTCTGACTGGTTAGGATGATGGTTGCTTAGATCTATCCACAAGGGTATAAATCTTTCTAGGTACCCAACACATAGAGTCAAACGGTTAAGGCCAGGATCATGCCCTGGGTGACTTTGATGGCATGGATACCCCTTACTCATGGGTTCTTACCTGAAGGAGATCACTGATTTAGATGTACACTTGCTCATAATTATAATATGTTATATGTTTATTTATGAAATATGGGCCGAGATGGTGACATTCTATGTAATTCAGTGATTTGATGTGAATACTACCTATTGAGGCACAAACAAAAGAAAAAGAACATACTAACCAATGGATCTCATTTGTATCTAGAATAAGAAGGATGACCTATTGTGAATGGAAAGTATCATGTCATTTTGAAGGAACTAATATCAACTCTGAATCTAAAAATTGATATGAATCTATGACATAAGTTCCACTATCATGATGATAATTTGTATCATGTTGTGTTTGTTGTTTATCATTGTGAACTCTAGGACTCTTCAGAACCCATTTTGGAGTGTATGAACTCTATGTTGATGTTATTTATGAAAGACTCTTAATGCCTTGTAATATCAATCTAGGATGTGTTTAAGTAGAGATTGGCTCTTTAGAATCTATGAAAACTATCTAATTGAGTGGCTTTTAAAGTATAAGCCTCCCTGTCAATTTGACCACTTGTTTTTGAATTCTCTAAATACGTTAAACCTTTGTAGGTTGTTTAACTAGTGTTTGTTGTGTATAAACAATTAATTTTATTTATATGGGGTATTCATATGGAATGCCATGAAATTAAATAACTTCATTATCAAAAATATATTTCAAACATTTATGTACTATAGAAGGAACTGCATAGAGTTGTTGAATCTAAGGATGTCCCAATAATATATTTAAGACTCCTACATTGGGTATTACTATGAACTTGGTGGCCACATGTGTTGAACCAACTTGTACTGTTAGTGTGATCTCACCAATTGAACTATGAATATTACCATTAAATCCTTTAATTACTATTGATGTAGGAAGTATATCCTTATCTGTATATCCAAGATGAAATAAAAGCATGATAGTGCACACATTCATACTTGAACCATTATCAAACATGGCTCTTTTTATATGTTGATGATAGTTGTCTATCTCTTGCTCTGTGAATGTGATGAGTGGTCTAGATGGAATTGAAACATGATATATACCAATGATGCCATTCAAAGTATGTTGGGCCTCTACATGAGGATGATATTAAATTGGTGGAAGGAGTGCATTATATATATAATATATTTTTGATTTATCTATTATTTCTTGACCTATATGCTTAGAGAAAGAATCATTGAATATCTTCATTGTTCTACTCTCACGTGGTTGTGCCTTTATATTTTCAATAAGTGTACTCACATCAATGAATTTATCTTATATCCAATGATGTATCTCATGTCTCAAACTGATGCATATATTAGTAGTATGCCCTAGTGCTCTATGAAAGTCATAAAGAACATTATGATCAAATACTTTTGGAAGAGGCTTGCTAACATCAACCTCTTTAATGGGAGGGAGCGATATGAGATTGAATTCTAATAAATTTTGTAACATTGTGTAGGGATATTTGGAAAGTTGGTAAATTATCTCCTTGTAGGAGCTGTTAATACAATGCACAAAATATGTTTTAAAATTGCATTCACTATTGTATTTTCATCATTCTTATTTTCAATTGGCCTCACCTTGTATGGTGGATTAGATTTTTTGCACAAGTATAAATTGGGTTGGTTGCATAATTTAGATTATTCATTGTCAACATATTTCCCTCTCTTTCCTTGACTGTGTGACATAATTCTATGAATGATAGAAACTTCTTAAACATAATAGATTAATGTATAGGTGGAAGCAAGCTCTATTTGATTATGTCTCTCAATTCATTATCTCCCATAGGATTCGTCACATTAGATAACATGGTCTTATATTGTAATACATATATTGTTATAAATTCATTAGATTCATATTTGAGTTGAGCATATGAATTTTTTTCATGGATGTTGATTAAGAAAGGTGCAACAAACAAATCTGCCAAAGGATTGAACACAAGAAAAAGCATATGTGTTAAATCATAGAACTATCTTAGAGAAAAAAATTCAAACTTATGGGAAATAACCTGGTCAAAAACCTATCATTGGATGCATATTCCAAACATGTTGCATGATTTTTTCTCAAAATTCATTTGGGTTCACCTTTTACATCATAAAATGCAAGCTTAGTTACCACAAAAATAGTCAGTAAAGGATTTGTAAAAATATGTTGCGCCAAAAGAGTATGCAATAAATTATATGAATAAGTGCCTAATTAGGTTTCAAATCAATTTGTTCTATTTTAAACACCTTAGTTTACAGATCTATTTTTTTATCATAAGGTATTGTGCATCAGGGATAAAATGTGTGCTAACCAAAGGTGATGTCTCAAATAATTGAGTAGGTATTGAAAAATTAATTCCTTGAAACACATGGGTTCCCCCATAGTATATGCTAGCATAAAATTTGTATCGAATGATGCAGATAAAGGAATGTAACCCATAAAATTTGAAGTTTTAGATGTATTATCCATGCTTTAACTTTTTATGTCCAAAATATTTTGAACAATTGTACGATAATCATGTTGTTGTTCATGGATTGATTCTCAAAAGTTCCTAATAATATGTACTTTATTAAGCTTTGGTTGTAAATCACCTATAAGTGGAAGTAAATCTTGATTCTCTTCTTGAGATTCAATGTTGTCTTGATTATACTAGCCATGCTCTAATGTTTTGTCATGTACTTATACATATTTAATTTGTTCATTAATTTCTCAGGATCCTGATATACCCTTTTTGTTATCCATTTTGTTGTCCTTATCAAAATAAATCTAAGTATGCTCAACTTGAGTTCCACTTAGTCTAGCACCTCTTCTAAGAGAGGTAGAAACAACTTTATTAGATTGCATAAAATATGAAATAAAAACTTGGAATATTGTTGTTAACAAATAATATACCAAATATGAAAAACCTAAAATGTCAATTGAAAATAACAAAGATAAAGAAAGAAAACCTAGCAACATGGTTGGTTAGGGTTTGTAATATTCAATAAATAGATAGGTCAGCCAATATGTTTTATCAAAATCAAGTGTTAGAAAACAAACATAATATAATTTAGACAAACTACTAAGTAAATCAAAATAGTAAATATCCAATAAATCACACACATTGATATAGAACTCACTATTTTTGGAATATGCTAAAGTGGAAATTACCAAAGAGAAATAACTTAACTAGAAATTAGACATGTAGGACTATGATTGTGACTGTACAACTGCATGAGATCACTATGAATCAAGAATAAGGATTTGAATTTACCTAGGAAAAAGTCAAGATATTTGGACAGGGTTAGCATGCATTAGCTTTTGTAGGGCACACCAGTATGTAGTAGGGTTTTTTACTTGTGTGTGAAATCTAATAGGTGTGCCTTAGCCTGTAAGTTATGTGTGACTGTATAAAAGTTTTTGATATGTTGATGGAATATTTTGTATACCTTATTCTTCACTTAAAATCATATCTCAATAGACCATGAGGAATTAATAGAATAAAATGGCAGAAAAGGGTTAGTGATTGAAGTTGTGTTTGACCTTAACACCCCCTGTGTTAAGTGCTTCCTACATACTAATAATTTGAAGATGGATCAAACTCCATGTAGTTCTCCCATGTTATAGTGGTGTGTGTAAAATATTAGTGTAATGCTATAAATTAGTAAAATCCTAGTGTGATTATGTGATTCAACAATGGCTTGTGATGTTGGAGGTGTATTCAAACTTGACTCAGGGCTACTTGGGCTATGTGGACTTAGAATTAGGAATAATAGGTGTTTTCCTCTCAATGTGCAGCTAGATATTTTTATGTGTTTCAATCATAAGAACCTCTTACTATCTAGTGAAAAATTGAATGGAAATTATGCTTATACAATGTTATTTTAGGAAATTTCTTGAATGGGACTTGAAAAACATGTGGGATGACCCGTAAGGTGAATTTTACTTTGAGAAATTAGTTTTTATTTGGTAGGAGAATGAAACTGATGGATTTAAACACTACCAAAAATGGGATAGTCTTGAGAGAGTGGCCTTGTTTGAAGAGTGGAGATAACTAAATTGGAAGTGTGGATCAATATGATAGTGAGTTCACATTTCTTGGAATGAAGCATAGGGACTTCATGTATCAAAAATTGCATAAGGGTAAGGGTCATCTACATAGAATTAGATGAAAATTGGTTTAGTACTATGGAACTAAGCATGAGATAAGTGTGCATAAAGATTGGTCATAAGTGTAATGTTTTATCAATCATTTTTAATTTTTGTGACTATGCCAACTATAGATACAAAAAATGTTTAGAATGATATGTCTAAATTATATGAAGAAGTGTCACATGCCTCCTTTTCATATGCTAAATTTTGAAGGTAGTTGCATGTAATCAGCATTATAGAACATAATAGGATATCAATTATTGGTTAATTTTATTTACATGTTGAAGTTTTATTAATTGTTGTTATCCTATATTTATGTTTATGTGACATAATTCATGGAATTAATAGTCATTTATACATATGGATATTAGATAATTATGAAAAATAATTGTTATTTATCATATTTTTTTACTACATATCATGATAATTTGATATTATGAATTGGATATCTAGATTTTGTTTGTCTATTGTGACATAGTTGCATAAGCTCCTTGATGTGATGGAGAGTATCATTAGAGAAAAGGGAATAGACGCAAAGTTTGGGAAATGGATGTTGGAATTAGCTACTGAGAGGGGTGGGGGGTGAATTAGTTACACAAGAATGCATATTCAATTCCAAACACCATTCCATGAAGCATACATAAGAGATCAATGTATATCCAAATAATCACATAAGTACATCATAAGATGACACAATAGATTATGTGGGAAACCCTCTTAAAGAATAAAACCCATTAAAATAAGCTTTAGAATACTATCCTATAAATGTATTTATTCAATTTAGACCAACACCAACTAATTAAGGAATACCCACCCCTCAATTTAGTCAAGCACCCACTTGACCTTTAGATAACACCAACTAGCAAGGAGGCTACAACCCCCTAGATGATCAAGCATAAAATCAATCACCTACAAACTAATCTCCACCTTTGGTTTGATGTTTGACACATATGATGATGGAATTATATTTCTAACACTTTAAAACCTGCCTCTATATGTTATACAATCCACTTGGGATCTTTCACTCAATATGCCTCTTCTAGGCTCATTAGGTCTAATGACTTATATATCCAACTATATCAACTTGGTTAGATATACATGATTGATTATCTTCACCCTTTGATGGTCCTCAATGACCTACCTCTACTCCTTAGATGATCTCTTCTCTCTTCTTGAGTCCCCTTTCACACAACTATTCCAAATAGGCCTATTAGACCTTACCTTTATACCACACACTTCATCTAACCCATCTTGGTCAGCCAAGATACGTAGCCCTTCTTCAAGGTATATGTTACCCATGAACTCCTTGTCCCATATTTAGATTCCACAAAAAATTAAATAATATATAACACACCTAAAATAGATGAAGACTTTAATATAGGTCCACACCACTTAGAAATCCATTTTATGCCTCGAACCTATCAATTAGGTTTTCTCACCTTTTAAGCCTTCTTACACAGAAAAATTGTTTCATAGAACTGCAGCTAATAGTCAACTTTCCATATGACCATATAATCAAATACAATCAAATAGATCATTCACGATTAAAAAAATCTCTCCATGTTCATTGTACATCATTACATAGACCAATAGGCCTCAATAACTCTTTTTCAACTATGCCACTCAGAACTGCCAGTGCATACCAAAATATAGTCATGAACATTGAAGTAAAAACACACTCTTTGACAATAAACAATGGAAAAAAATCACATATACAGACACCTTATGACCTTAGGGTAATCATACATCTCATTAGAGTCTTCAAATCAACCTCTACAAGCACTAAACCTTATCTGCAAGAAGCTCACTCAAAGCTACCATATACTACCAACACCTAATTAACAAACTTTGACTTATCCACAAATATATGGGCATAACCGTGATATCCAAATACATCAAGGTAGTATTAAAAGATATATTTAACATATTAATACACTTTAATCATCATTACTCAAGACATAATGCATCAGAAACACCTTTGCCACTATATTTCTCAAGACTGCTAATGACTCCAAAAAACTAGTCATATAATCATGACTTTCTAGTATATTGAAAAGCACTTTCTATATCTCCAAGAATATAAATAGAACCACTAATGTTTGGTAGGGTGATAAAGAAAACCACTAAGAGGCTAGAAGGGTCAGGGCTTCTATGGGTTATAGGAGGTCTATAGTGCCCATTTGATTTGTCAGCTTGCATTAGGCTATAGATAGACTTGTAAACCAAGTTGGTTCTAGTACAAGTGAGCACACAAAGTACATAGGCACCTCTAATGGATCCAACCATATTAAATCAAGTATCTAAGACTAGGCTATTGATTACATAAATAAAGCAAAAATAATAATACTGAATAGAGAGAGATAATAACTAAAATGTAAACCTAGAAGCTAAGACACTTTGAGGCCAACTGAAAT
This sequence comes from Torreya grandis, assembly GCA_037957365.1. NCBI lineage: Eukaryota > Viridiplantae > Streptophyta > Pinopsida > Cupressales > Taxaceae > Torreya > Torreya grandis. Next base: position 5,606,315 of record JARHVA010000005.1, on the reverse strand, counting down.
ATGTTTTAAGAAATAAAAACATTTTCAATCAAGGGTTAAATAGCATGCCTATTCTAGATTGTAGCTATCTTTCCAAATCAATATTACCATTTTTTATCAATGTAATGTTCTAGTTTAACAAAATAAGGAGATTATTTAAGCAAGTTATATAGCTCATTTTGAGCATGTAGAGTCCTACTATGCAATAAAAATGTTTCCAATGCAATCATAACATGTAATGGTAAATATTTAAATTAATTAAGATATATTGTAACCACATATGAATGCATAAACTTTAGAAACTATTATAAATAATGCACAAAACAACTAAATCACTAAAATAAAGCAGACCCTATCATGTATACTACTACAAATAAACAAAAAGTGACCTCATATCCAACTCAAAGAGATGTGAAAAATTTATTCCAATCAATTTTCCAAGCTAAGAGGCAAGAGAGGAAGAAGATCAGACCGTGTGTAAGCTGATTCTAGACCAAGAGCCAAAAGCTATGGAGGAGGTGAAAGAGTAGCCACCATTCTATGGAAGATCCAACACAAGGGGCATAAAATAGGTTCAATGGAGTCTTGAGGGAGAAAAGAGAAACCCATAAGCTTCATGAAAACTATAAATAACAATGATAAACACCAAGAATAGTTTCAATAATGTAGGACATACCCTATCATAATGGAAGTGATTGTGCCAAACAAGAATCAAGAGAGATTCAAGGAGGCATCCAAGAATTGAATAGACTGATAAAGTGGAAAGATTAAAGAAATAAATTGATCAAGAGAGAGGATCAAAAAAATGAGAATGAGGCATATATCCCAACCCTAATTTGTTAAAAGACTTAAAACTAGCCATTTTTTACCGTTTTGGTTCATCTTGGTACTTTAAAACATGTTTTACATAGGTTGTAGATTTTATCAAGGAATCATGTGGCCTAGGCCATGGGTTTCCTTCACACAACCCACGACTTGGGTAAAATAGGGGCCTAAGCTGATCACTAGACTCCCAAAAGGCCCCATAGGGTTCCTTAAAGGCCCGCCTTACGTGTGAAAGGGCCAAGATGGACTAAATATGTATGGAGGGTAAGAATATGATGCAAGATAGGTCTAATTAGGTGGCAAATGTCTCAAAGTGAGATGATTAGGGTTGGTAGTCTACACATGAGTTGATGTGTAATCTTAGGGACGAGTGGGGTCATAAGAAGTACAATTACATATGCCCTTAAGGTATAAGTAGTCAATACAGTACTTGGAAGCCACACCAAAGCAAAGGAAAATAAGAACTAAAAAGATAAAAGTAAACATTACCTGTAATTACCAAATAAGGGTGGTGATGGAAGAAGTTAATGGCATGATCCATGGGTGAGAGTGAAAATGATACATAATCCAAAATCCAACTCTAGCTCCAACTCCAGCTCCTGTAAATAAGAAACATAAGTGATATCAATTCAAATCATACTATTTAGAATGACATTCACTAGGGCATCGACCCTAGTACTATCCTTGCGAGGGATATGGGTGAACTAGATGTCCTTGATGTAAGAGAGAAAATCACATACCACCTTAAAGAGGGAGAGAAACTCAAATATAAAGATGGCCCAAACACTAGTGAGTTGAAACACAACTAAGAGTGATTCAAATAATAACTTCACATAGCACATGCCTAACTCATAGGCATCAATTAAAGCACCAATGATTATGTGATACTTGGTCGCATTATTCATCTCAACTAGTAAGGAAGAAATTAAATGCTATAATCTCATAGCCCCATGGATCATCGATAATCCTAGTTGTAGCTATCAGTCCTAGGTTACCCTCACTGCCACCATCTGTGTGAATCACCACTGAGAGGTGCACCATAATGGGGGTTGAGGATGCAAGACTAATAACTATTGAAAGCTAATCTCAAATCAAGGTATTATAATCAAGTTGCATGAAGGAAAAAAATAATGAAACCAAACCATAATAATATCCGTTGACTAACACCAACCATGGTGAGAGGTAATAAGGGAAAGTGGGGGGGAGTTTGGAGAAGATGAAGACCAATCGGTAAGACTAGAGTAAGTCCCAAACTACCACAGCCAACTGACAACCCTACCTACCACCATGACAAAAGAGAGAGAGGGAGTTAGAATAGATCAAGTATAGAAAATTAGTGAAATGACTAACTAAAATAAGTACAAGTAAATTCTATCCCTAGGTGCCCATAAAATGGGGCACAGGCTTAAGAGGTCAATGGGGACTTGAAAGGGCTCTTAGGGACCAAAAATGGGCTAGAGTGGGTCCAAATAAGCCTTAGACTAAAAAATAGAGGCTTTTAATGCACTTAGAATGTGCCAAAATCCCTAAGAGAGAGATTTCATAGTCTGGAATGCAAAAATAGGTAAAAAACCCAACCAAGGGCCCATAAGGTGCATTTGGTAAGGAGTACACGAGCTTGACAAAATGGAGGATTATGGGTATAAGATATATAAATGGTCCCAAAACACACCCAAGGAGGCCTCAAAGAGAGAAATAGACCCTACCATTGCATCTAGAATGGTTTAAAACCTTTAAAATGAAGGTTACGGGGTTTTAGGAGACAAAATAGGGCAAAATATAGGCCCAAAGAGGGGGAAAAAAGGTTGTTGGCTCAGGCCATGGCCTACCTAGGAAAAACCCATGGCTTGGACACTTCCAAACCATGGCATAACCTATTAAACCATGACTTGCACCAGAAGAGGCTAAAAAATAGGCCCAGGGAGCTTGGACAAGGCACACAACTTGCCCATAATGGAATGAGAGGGGGAAAGATGAAAAAAATAGTCATCAAGATCATCTAAACATGTTTTTCTCATTCTACATGGGCATGACTAATCCAAGGTCATGTTTATTGATTGTGCAGATGCATGGAGGAGTCAGGGTGATAGAATCATGAAAGGCATCTTAGCCAGTAGAGCCAACACCAATCACAATGACTAACTATGAGAGAGTGTCTCAATGCCAATTGCGATGAGAGGTGAGAAAGGTTGGTAAGAGGCTCATGATAAATTAAGACTAACCAAGGAAGACTAGAACATGTCATAATTAACCATAACCACTAACCCACACCACCTTCAAGAATTGTAAAAAGGAGAGAGGGAGTTGGTAGAGAGTTAACTATAAGCAAGTAGTAACCTAACCAACTAAAAGAAGAAAAAGACTCTCTTTTTATCCCAAGGTACATATAAAGAGGAGTGCACAAGCCAAATTATAAAGGAGACCCATCAGGGTCTCATGATGGATGATACAAGAGGGGTAATCCATCAAAAAAGGGCTTGGGAAGGGTGGTTTAGTAAGCTTTAAGGCTCACCAAAGCACCACAGGCCCAAGACTGGGCCTGTCCCTGAGGGAAGGCCACCATTTATCCCTAACTAGAGGCTTATCCCTGAGGCAAGCCACTGCTCAAACTACAAAGAGGCCAAATAATAGGGAAAAGGTGGGAGGAAGGAGATAAAACACCCATATCCTTAGGTTCACCAATCATGACCTGAAACACAAGAGTGTCGAGGTGGGGTCATTATTGGTGAATGAGACCTCTAAACCCAAAAAATTAAGAGGATGGAGATGGATAGGATGTACAGGCATGAGCTTCTTGTAATCTCTCCTCTCATTGATCAAGTTGGGTGCTATAACATGGATGGAATAACACCCAGGATTGAACTCAATGATTCCAGTGGCCTTAGTAAGAGATGCATTGAGAGAGCCAATAATTCGATGGGAAAAGCACAAAGAGAAGGGAATCTCAACATTTGTGGAAATATCTTGAAAAAAGTCTCTAAGAAGTGAAGATCCACCTTGGGGATGCAGGCCAGGAGAGGGATTTGGCTAATAAATGCCAAACTCTAAAGGATTTAATGTTGCTCAATACTCAACCAAATCATAATGCTCATCCTTGAGAAAATGAGATTCAAAATATGGGGGTATGTGGGAATCCACTGAGCCCCATGAGGAGACAAACAAAGCCTCACCTGATGGCTTTTTATTTGCATAGAGTAATGCCCAAGGATCTAGGTCAGCCTTCATGGTATGAACCTCAACTTCATGCACGAACTAAACCATGTAAAATGTGGCCAATGTGATAGCCTGCATGGTATTAGTCCAAGGATGACCAAGAATCATGTCGTATGAAAGATCAAGATCTAACACACAAAACTTGATTCTGACTATATTGGGGCCAAACTTGACCCAAATTTTCATGTTTCCTATTGGCGTAATTATGCCATTGTTAAAACTAACACATTTATGATGAGAATTAAAGAGCTTATTTTGATTGATCTTGAGCTCATTAAATACGCATAGGAGCATGATGTTTAATGCAGATCCTTCATCAATAATACATCATTTAATATGACAATCATAAAAAAAAAGTCTTAATATATAGAGGGAATCAAGCCCTCTTTTCTAAAGACAAAGCATCTAGTAAAGAGGTTGGGTTGAAAGATAAGATGGGAGGATAAAGGTGTTCATGTGCATTAGAGTTGAACAACACATCATCACATAGCAGACTCTTATAAGAGAGACCAAGCTTGTCAAAGATAAGACCCCTTTACTCAGGCCAAAGGTGAATAAGGTCCCAAATGGATATCCCTGTTGAGAGGCTCTGTAACTCCTCTATAATGGAATAAGGATGTTCTCTAGCTTGGGGAGGTATGTTATTTCTAAAATCAAATTTGACTTTAGGGTTCCCTACCCCCATGGGCTGGACCAAGGGCCCACTACCACTAGTCTCTCCAATAGGTCTAGTGTCCCAATTGGAGCATGTGTTGACAAAGCACTTGTAACTAATATAGGCTATGTCAATAGCAACAACAATATTTCTACTCTCACACTTGGCTTTCCCACTCGATTCAGCCTTGGAAAAGGAGTTAAAAGAGGTAGAAGAGCAAGAAGGAAAATGAGGGGCTTTACCCTTTTATTTCCTCTTTTTCTTCTTCTTCTTCTCCTTGTGGTTAGGCAAAGTCTCCTTAAAAACATTCAACTTGTGATTAGGTTTCACAAGAGGATAACTATGTGACGGAGGTGAGGCTTACCCACTAGACTGATAGGTGGTAAAACTATTATCATCATGCCCCCTCATTTGATGGAGGTTACAAAACTTGGCAAGGTCATAAGGAAACACCATCCATGATTTTTCTATGTTTGATTCATAAGCCTTCTTTTCAGCTAGCTTCTTACTCAAAGCATTCACCTCACAGCTATCCTTCTTGTCCTTCTTAGGAGGAGAATAAGTGACACCATCACCAGTCATATTATGGTTGCAATTGCATGATGATGATTAATTTTGGGTTGGTATGGGCCACATGCCCACATGCACTTCAAACACTTCAATTTTCAGACACTCATTAACAAATTTATCATAAGAGGTGGGACCATGCTTGAGGATCTCAAGATGAACTTCCCACCTCAAAGCTCATGTGAATATATCATAAATCTAGTCATCTGAGAACCTAATCCTGCATGTATGAGCATTTGAATGTCATATATGCACAAAATCAAAGTTTGACTCACTGTTGGCTTGTGCCATGAAGGTGAATGACTGGATGTTGAGGTTGAAAGGCCTAGAGATATCAAATTACTGGAGGAAGTCATCTAAAAGGAGTCAAAAACTAGAGAGAGAATTTGGAGGTAGATTTTGAAACCAGATAAGAGCTTCAACTCATAAATAACAAGTGAAGGGCTTCAACATCATGCCTTCATCTTATTCCCAATCTATGCACAACATAATTAATGTCGTAATATGCTCCATGGGACTAGAGTCCTGAGTCCCATTAAACTTAGGCAGTTTAGGGATAGGAGTAAGAAGGGGAATAACATACACCCATGTGGCTAGAGGATTATGACAAAGATCCTCATAAGCATGATTGATAGTAGGCTAGTGATGAACTCTGAGAGGGGGATCGTGATGGTGATGATATTTCCTATGCCCATAGGCATTACCATGCCATAAAGAAAATGATGTTGAGGTGACTCTCGATAGGGAAGATGCTCATAATGAAAATCAGATCTACCATAGGGTGTGGAACAACCATAAGATGGGTGACATTCCTTATGGGGATGATGGGAAGACATGGTATACTCATGGAGGTGGTCATGATGACCAAAATCCCCATGATGTTGATCATGTGCCATCAAAAAAGGGTCAACTAGTGAGCATTGATGCTCTTGATAGGCATCCCATGAAGCTCTAGTCCATAGATGATCAAAATCAGCATGCTTGTCAAAAACTATAAAAGAAGGACTAGGAGGATGGGAAGAATCTTAGTGATGAAGATACCTTATCAATTTGGAATACCTATGACCCACAACATGGACATGAGGGGGTTCTTGCTGTAGATTATCTTACTGATAAAGAAGTAGGGGAATCACATGAGAACTAGTTGAGGCACTCAAACCAAAGTGGGTGTGATCTCTATCTCTAGAGGAAGCACACCACCTACTCCTAGGGGAAGAGGTATGCACTTATTCACCTAAATGCATATATGATAATCATCTATTATTGTAGGCACTCATCAGTCCCTAGCTGTGTAAGAGGATCCTCATCACCTCAAATAGGTGAATGAGATACAATATGAGGATGAGAAGAAACATCCTCAGATGAATGAAACTTAGATTGGTGAAAAGGAGACTAAGTCCACTGGTTATAGTCCTACCAATATTATTCCCTTTTTCATGGGAGAGGGTGTGGATTACCATGTTGGGTTGATGGAAGATCCTAGATCTTATGGTGTCTGTGGCATTCCATTGCAAGCATGGCTTGCTTATGAGTGAGATCGAGGATGAGACCCTGAATCCATCAAGATTGGCATCCCAAGGGTGGGAGATCAGCCATGGATGTAATGAAGCAAGAGAAACATGGAAGAAATCATAAAAGGCAAATTGATGAAGAACCAAAAGGGAGAATGACACAAAACTAAAGTAGGAGAAAATAACCAAGGTGAGAGCTGACACACAACTAAAAGCAAATCCTAACAACTAATAGAGGGGAGTTGGATAGGAGAGTTATAAATGGAATAGAAATAATGTGAAACCATATGTGAGGTCCCACTAGGCGTGCCATAATGTAGCTTCAAGAATCTAAATAAAACCACCAGTGGTTGGCTGGGTACTAAAGTAAACCACTAAGAGGCTAGAAGGCTCAGGGTTTTTATGGGCTATAAGAGGTCTATAATGGCTATTTATTTACCGGCTTGCACCAGGATATAGATAGAATTTTAAACCAAGTTAGGGATAGTATGAATGTGTGTACAAATTATATAAGCACCTCTAGTAGATCCAACCATAGTAAAGTAAGTAACTAAGACTAGGCTATTGATTGCATAAATAAATCAAAAACAACAATACCAAATGGAGAGAGATAATAACTAAAATGTAAACCTAGAAGCTAAGGCACTTTGAGGCCAAATGAAATATGTTTTAAGCAATAAATATGTTTTTAAATAAGGGTTCAAGACCATGCCTATAATAGATTTGAGCTATCTTTCTAAATCAATACTACTATTTTCTAGCAATGCAATGTTATAGTTTAGTAAAAGGAGATTGTTTAAGCAATTTGTATAGTTCATTTTGACCATGTAGAGTCATAATATGCAATAAAAATGTTTCTAATGCAATAATAACATGTAAGGGTAAATATTTAAAGTAATGAAGATATCTTGTAACCACATATGAATGCATAAACTTCAGAAACTATTCTAAACAATGCGCAAAATAACTAAATCACTAAAACAAATAAAACCCTAGCATGTATACTACTACAAATAAATAAATATTTTCAATTTGCAAAGAAAAGTGCCCTCATATCCAACTCAAAGAGATGTGCATACTTTCTACCAACTGATTATCTAAGCTAAAAGGCAAGAGAGGAAGAAGATCAAGATGTGTGTAAGCTAAGTCCAGACCAAGAGCCAAAAGTTATGGAGGAGGTGAAGGAGAAGACATTAATCAGTGGAAAAGATAATGTAAGGAGAAAAAAGTAGGTGTAAAAGAGTCTTGAGGGATCAAGGAGTAACCCAAAAGCTTCAGGAACACTATCAATAACAATGAAAAACACCAAGAATAGATGTAGTAATGTAAGGCATCCCCTGTCACAATGGAAGCTATTATGCCAAGCAAGAATCAAGAGAGATTCAAGGAGGCAACCAAGATTTCAATAAACTAATCAAGTGGGAAGATTAGAGCAAGAAAGTGATTAAGAGAGAGGCTCAAATGAATGAGAATGAGGCATATATTCCAACCCTAATCTAGCAAAAGACCTAAAACTAGCCATTTTGACCATTGTTCATCTTGGCACTTTAAAACATGTTCTAGCTAGGTCACAACCTAGGCCATGGCTTTTGTGAATAAAAGGTGCAGCCTAGGCCATGGGTTTCCTTCACACAAGTTGCAACCTGGGTCAAATAGGGACCTAGGCTAGTTGACAAGTTCTCGAAAGGCCCCAAGGGGTCCCTAGAAAGTCTGTCTTACATGTGAAAGGGCCAAAATGAACTAAGGATGTATGGAGGGTAATAATATGATGTAGGAGAGGTCCATATAGGTGGTGATGTTTCAAAGTGGGATGACCAGGGTTGGTAGTCTGTACGTGGGTCAATGTGTAATCATAGGGAGGAATAGGGTCACGAGAAGTACAATTACACTTTCAATGAGAACCAAATCATCAATAAGGATCTATGAGTCTTCCACAAAATCACTAAAATATTTTCTTACCTCTAGTTAGGCCATAAAGACTCAAACACATTACTTACTCTAGTACACCTAGAACTGTCATTTTGTCTCAAAACATAGTCATAGTAGTCATGACTCCTAACACTTATGCAAACACTTCCTTGATCTTACAATTCATCCATGTGGTCCTTCAAAATCCTTATATCAACTTTAATCACACATAAATAAAGGTCTAATAGAAAATAAGGATTGTATAGACCAATATCTGAACTTAACCTTTCACTGTTCACCTTCACTTAGACAAGCCACTTTGAGAGCATCTTATAGCTTGTGGATGAGTATAAAAAAAACTTACAAACTAAGTGAAAATGAGGAATAGGTCTTAAAAAAATACCCCAAATAATTTTATCCAATCCTAGTCACCTGGAATTATTCCCTAATCACTTTTTCACTTTGCCTAGTTTCTTTCACTATTTTTACTCTTTGTAGATTTAGCAATAAGACAACTTTATTGATCAAAATGATTGATATAGAGACTATAAACCATAAAATAAATCCATAGACCTCAATAACAAGTCTTGACCTTTAACCTTCACCAACTTTTATGTGTTGACTAAGTCAACCCTACCTGTAGCATCAAAATATTTAGAAAGAAACACTTTTTTGTACCTTCTACTCACTGCCCTAACACACAACTACCACCTAGAGGTGCCTGGAGATTCCTCTACAATATTAAATCATCAAACTTAACTTTCCAATCCATTCTAGGCTAAAACCATTCACATATTTCCAATCACTCCACTATGAGGGTTTGCAAGCACAAAAACCTCCTTAACTTCTTAACGTTTGTTCATAAAGCTAATGGTTTAGTTTTTCTACAAAATGATTTTAAAATCTTCTTATGGCCCTTCCAAAAATAATCCAAAAGGCTTACATCACCATTCAAACTCTACACATGCCAATGAGCAACTCAACTTCCTTCTCAGGCTTGGAAACCTTCATTTTGCATGCATTAGAAACCTTCTAATGTTGTTTCTTGCTTTGTCTTCCTCCTCAAGACCTAAAACTTGGTCAACATATTTGACCCACCCTATTACACCTCAATCCATGCTCACATGGGATTCAACACCTTGGAAACTCAATTTGACCCTTCATTTGGACCTCACTAGGTCTCTATGCACATTAGGTGTAGAACCATCAGTCGAACATGGATATTGAAAGCACTTGAAACCTTCTTGTATTGATCTCAAACCATAATAAATATGTCATATGCACTCATGCCATGCTATCAATATTTCCTCCATGTTCACATAGGTCACATGCTTCTTGCCTCAATAAGCTTCCAAGCTTGTCATGCTTCTTGCACTAGAATAGGCATTCCATGCTCAAAGCCTTCTTGTCACTTCAGAAATGACATCACCACTTTGTCATCACCTTTGACATAAATGACAACACTTTTTCCAATAATATCCCCCTTTGTCATTTATGGCAACCTATTTTTCTCCTTATCCCCCTTTGCCATTAATGATAAAGTGGACTAATAGAAACTAATCTCCCCTTAACTTCATGCATGCATTCAGATACACTTTTATGTGATTAAGATACTCACTTACCTTTCATGCACATGGATGAACAATTACTCCCCTTTTGACATACACATATTTTATCATCTGAAACTTGAAACTGGAACATCTCACATATGCTCCCCTTCACTCTAGGCATACCTCAATATGAACTTCTCCACTAGGGATAATCTGATCCTTGGAACTATTGTATTATAAAGCTCACAAGCTCCCTTTGCTCATGCTTGAAGATTCAACACATTTTTAAAATTGTGACTTGGTTTGATCAAGTCATCATATTAACTTTTTTCGACTTGTCTCTTGAGATTTATAGCAAACTTCTTCCATCATGACTTAAGTTTGAAACTAGAATATCTTACATATTCTCCATCTCACATCATGCACATCTTTTCAAGCCTCTCAAAATATATGAGTTAGCTCCCCCTAACTCCATGATCCATCAGGAAAAATCCATCTTCAACGAGTCTCCTCAATGAACCAACAATGATACTTAATCGCACATGCTACCCTCACCAAGGTACCAAACCATGTCAAATACTTCATTTCCAACCTCTATAAGCCTCCTCCATGATTTAGACAACTTCCAATCATTTGCTATCATTATGAAGGAACCATTAGCCCTCATGTTACCAATAAGTCTCATAGAGACCTAATTAACATGGATCCACTCCTTCTTGCTTACCTCTGTCCTCTTAGATCAAATAGACCATATCAAGTAGGATTGAATAAATTCACAACATGTAAAAGTAACTTATCATAGCATCAACAAGCATTCAATGATCCTTAGATCATTCTCCCTTTCTAAAACATCTCATCTACAAGGCACAAACTCAAAGGCAACTTTTGAAACAACATTCTCTAAAATAGGCACACTCAGAATCCTGTCAAGAAACTCAAAACAACTAACAACCTTAGATGACATCAACAACATGCCATCACAATCCTCTATGACCTTATGAAGTCATCTTGACAACAAATAACCATATACCTTTCAATGCAGCTCTCAAGAACATTTTTGCACTCTTCTTCAAAGTCATTGGATACTTTGTGAAGCTATAGGACAAATACAAATCTTCAGGACTTTGCTACTCACCTTCAAGGCATACATAACATGATCACAAGAAATACATGATCCTAAGATCATGCTTCTTCTCACTGAGCATCTCATCTTTATGGTAAAGAACAATAATCCAACCTATATATAAAATTCTTCAAACTCTGTCTAACACAGTCAAGATTCTAAATGAGAAACTCAAAAATTCAATCACCTTCAGATCACTATTATCTACATGACATACACAACTTGTCAATTAATTCTTTAAACACCATAGGAAACAACTTTATAACATAATGACATTGGTCTTAAAGCCCAATCTTCAATTCAAAAACCCTTGTCCTGAACTTGTCATTTTAGACACTATCTTGCACTCAAATCGACATCACAAGCATGATAAAATTTGAAGGAAACATTGCATAACATCCACCTAATGATCACAAAGCTCCATATGTCGTAACTGAGTTATTAGCATCATGAACATTCCTTAGGATTTGAGGACACTAAACCCTCATATCACTGTCTTTCAAGAATTAGGCTTGTTCTTCATATCAAAGACCAAAATGGTCTTGCACAAAGCATATTCAAGAGATACATTACCTTGAGAATATCTTTAATCACCCTAATAAAACTTCTTGAATGCCCAAGGTCACCATTCAACTTAGCAATGCACACTAGTCTGCCATTTTGTAAATATGTTGAGATATAATCAACCTCCATGGAGGATTTTATTTCAAAAATGCACACTTCCAGATCTTTTTTAATGAATTAGACCTTTTCATATACTTTGTTTCTATTTTCTATGAGTCTTATCCATGCATAGGTATCCACAAACTTTTCGCTCTTACTTAGAAAGCTTCGTTAGCTCTCATACCCTCATTAGGTCTTATGGAGACCTAATACACATACGACTATCTTTCAACATGTCTTCAAGGTCCTTTTCTCTATCAACTTAGGTTTGATCTTGGACTTAGCTTCAACATAATACTTCTTCTTCAAACTTGCTGACACCATCATGCAAACTTCAACCATGATCTTCACAAACATATCCATCACTGCAAATAAGATGAACATTGTCCTCATCATACTTTAAGCTACTCAGGGTCACCTATAGGATATCAAGCCTCCTCCAAAGGTCTAGCTATGATACCAATGATTGGAATTATATACTGATAGGGGGTGAATCATTTGCACAATAATGCATATTCAATTCCAAACACCATTCTATGAAGCATACATAAGAGATCAATGCATAAGCAAACAATCACACAAGTACATCACAAGATAATACAAGAAATTATGTGGGAAACCTTATTTAGGAATAAAACCCACTATAAAAAGCCTTGGAATATTGTCTTATAAATGTATTTCTTCAATTTATACCAACACCAACTAATCAATGAGCACCCACCCCTCAATTTAGTCAAGCACCCACTTGACCTTTAGCTAACACTAACTAGCAAGGAGGCTACAACCCCATAGATGATCAAGCACCAAATAAATCACCTCAAAATTTATCTCCTAATTTGGTTTGATGTTTGACACATCTAATGATGGAATATTCTTGCTCTAACACCTGCAAACCTGCTTCTCTACCTCATGCAAGCCACTTAAGCTCCTTCGCTCAATATGCCTCTTCTAGGTTCATTAGGCCCAATGACCTACGTATCCACCTACATAAACTTGGTTATATATGCATGACTAATTATCTTCACCCTCTAATGGTATTGAATGGCCTACCTTTGCTCCTTATATGAGCTCTTCTCTTCGCTTGAGTCCCCTCTCACACAACTAGTCCAAATAGGCCTATTAGGCCTTACCTTTATACCATACACTTCATCTAACCCATCTTGGTCAGCCAAGATACTTAACCTTATTATATCAAATTAAAACAGGTCCATACATATGTTACATATGAGAACCAAACACTCCATAGGTCAGTTATAACCTATAGAGGCTAAAACTCAATTAGGCCTAATAGAGACCTAATAGAATTAGCCCTTCTTCAAGGCACACATCATCCTTGAAATCCTTGTCCCATATTTATATTTTTACCAATGATTAAAACACATATAAAACACCTAAAATATACCCATGAATAATTTTATATATGTCAACACCACTTAGAACTCCATTTCACACCTTGAACTTATCAATTAGGTCTTCTCACCTTTTAGGCCTTCTTACACAAAAAAACTGTTTCATAAAACTGAAGCTAACAATCAACATTGCATATGACCATATGATCAAATCACATCAAATATATCATTCAAGACTTAAAAAATCTATCCATGTTTATTATACATCATTATATAGACCAATAGGCCTCAAGAACTCTTTTGCAATTACACCATTCATAACTGCTAGTGCATACCAAAATACAGTCTTGAACATTGAAGTACATACACACTTTTTTCCAATCAAATATGGAAAAAAATCACATGTAAAAACACCTTATGACCATAGGGTCATCATACATCTCATTAAAGTCTTCAACTCAACATATGCAACCACTATACCTCTCTGCAAGAAGCTCACTCAGATCCACCATATACTACCAACACCTAGTTAACAAACTTTGACTTCTCTATAACAATATGGGCACAACCATGATCTCCAAATACATAAATTTGGTCTTAAAAGACCTCTTGAAAATATTCATGAACTTGAATCATCATTACTCAAGACATAATGCATCAAAAACACCTTTACCACTAAGTTTCTCAAGACTGCTAATGACTCTAGAAAACTAGTCATGTAATCATGACTTTCTAGCATATTGAAAAGCACTTTCAATGAGAACCAAAGCATCAATAAGGATCAAGGATTATTCCAAAATATTACCAAAAGATTTTCTTACCTCCATCTAGGCCACAAGGACTCAAACACATCACTTACTCTAATACACTTGGAGCAGTCATTTTGTCTCAAAACATAGTCATGGTGAACATGACTCCTAACACTTATGCAGACACTTCCTTGATCTTCCAATGCATTCATGTGGTCCTTAAACTTCCTTATATAAACTTCAATCATATATAAATAAAGGTATAATTTTAAATAAGGAATGTGTAGACCAATATCTGAACTCAACCTTTCGTTATCTACCTTCACCTAGACAAGCCACTTTGAGAGCATCTTCTAGCCTATGTATGAGTATCAAAAAAACTTACCAACCAAGGGAACATGAGGCATAGGTCTTAAAAAAATACCCCAAATCATTTGATCCATCCCTAGTCACCTAGAACTCTTCCCTGATCACTTTTTCACTCTACCTGGTTTCTTTCACTGTTTTCACTCTTTGCATATTTAGTGATAGGACAACTTAATTGATCAAAATGATTAGCACAGTGATTGTAAATCATAAAAATAAATCCATGGACCTCAATAACAAGTCTTGACCTTCAACCTTCACCAACTTGTATGCATTGAATCAGTCAACCCTACTTGTAGCATCAAAAGCTTTAGAAATAAGCACTTTTTGTACCTTCTACTCACTGCCCTAACACACCACTGCCACTTGGAGGTGCCTGGAGGAATCCTCTACAATATTCAATCATAAAACTTGACTTGGCAATCCATTCTAGGCCAAAACCATTCACATCTTTCCAATTTCTCCACTATGAGGGTTTGCAAGCACAAAACCCTCCTTACCTTCTTAACTTTTGTTCATAAAGCTAAGGGTTTGGTTTATCTACAAAATGCTTATGGAAGTTTCTTATGACTCTTGCCCAACTACTCTAAATGGCTTAGGTCACCATGCAAACTCTACACATGCCAATGAGCAACTCAACTTCCTTTTCGAGCTTGGAAACTTTCATTCTGCATGCATAGGAAACCTTCCAATGTTGTTTCTTATTTTGTCTTCCTCCTCTAGACTTAAAACTTGGTAAAAACCTTTGACCCACCCTGATACACCTCAATACATGCTCACATGGGATTCAACAACTTGGAAACTCAATTTAACCCTTCATTTGGAACTCACTAGGTCTCTATGCACATTAGGTCTAGAACCATCAGTCAAACTTGGATATTGAAATAACTTGAAACCTTCTTGTATTGATCTCAAATCATCATCAACATGTCATATGCACTCATGACATGCTCTCAAGCTTTCCTCCATGTTCACATAGGTTATTCTTGCCTCAATAAGTTACCAAGCTTGTCATGTTTCTCGCACCAGAATAGACATTCCATGCTCAAAGTCTTCTTGTCACTTCATCAATGACATCACCACTTTGTCATTACCTTTGACATCAATGACAACACTTTTGCCAACAATAGAGAGAATCACGTGGAATCCGGTATAATTATTGTAGCCATATGACAAATATGGGCATATGCTTCACTTATCTTAGCAGGGGTAGTGACCAATTGGTTTGGATGGTTATTTATGCATTGATTAGTACCTCATCTTCTGCATTAGACATTGGTAGAGAATGCATTGAATCTAAGGCTTTCCATTAGTCGTAACAATTATTTGGGACCAAGTATGCACATGTTGTCTTAAAACATGTATTAATAATTGATTTTTTTATTCTCATCAAGCATTGACTTCCTTCGTGTCCTTTATATTGGGTCTATTTATAAAAGTCAGTGGGTCGGAGACCGAATGGACATATATGAACTATCAAACAATTATTCAACATTGTCATATTTATATTTTGACTCCTTTGGTCAATGACTCCATATCAATAAATGCTAATTTTTCATATGAGTCAACAATAACATATCAATTTATGTTATCTCACAATAACCATTTTGAATATTTCACACACTAATAGCATAATACGAAAAGGATTGTCGTATGAAAAAAATGACCTTTTAAATGCACAAATCACCAATCCTTTCGTGCCTTTGTAATTTTATCTTAAACCCAACTATATTGTTGAATTGTCTCACATCAACTATATTTATTTGTGATCTTTAATATGAATAATAAATTACCTTTTTCACATAGCATTATTTAGCTAAAATTTGACGGTGAATGGTATGGCATGGGCATTTTATGATTATAATTGAAGTGTTGGAAATGTGCATTGTTATTAAATATACTTCTCCATTATCACAATAGAAATTTATCACCATTCTTGTCTTCAAAATTGTTTTTTATTTCTTCTTTAACCATGAGTTGTCCTAGTGTGTTGAAAGGACAAATATAATTAAAACTTTCCACATGGGAGGGTATGGCAGGATAAAATGAAATGTTTGCACGAATATTATTAGATTTATTAAGATTCTCCAACGGAAATAGACACATGGGCAGTGCCGATCATAATTAATGAAATAATTTTTTGCAAAGAAACAATTCTACCGATTAATTCCGCCATTATGCTGGTTAAGAAAGTGATTTAGGAGAGAGTTTTTTATTTTAATTGTATGTACGAGGGTATTGTATGGAATTATTGAATTATATAGTTTATAGAATATTGGTATTTAAGTTTATATAGTATATAGAAAGATTTGTATTTTAGTGAATGGATATAAACAATTATCATCTTCAAGAGTTGAATTACAACCCTTTCGATATATAATCAAAAATTTAAAAACAATATTATAAATTTGAGACCGCAAACATTTTATTGAACGTAGGGAATGTGAGTTAAATATATATAATTAATAATTGGAAATGTATTTGAAAATATTTCACTGCCATATGACTATATTTTGTGTATATGTAATGATCGTATGACCATATTTAACTTGTTGATGGTTGCATAATTGTTTTGATGGCACAATACTACACAGTTTGTTAGTATTAGAGTAATATGAAGATTTTGCATTGAGAAAAACTTTCTTTTTATGTTGTAAATTAGAAAGAGGATGTAGTAATGTAAAAGTTGGTTAAGCAGTTTGAAAAGTGGCGTAACATATGCCCATTCTTATAGACATTAAGACAGCTAACCAAATATATATAGTGATAATTTAGACTAAATATTAGTATTTGAAGGGTAATGTTGGACAAATAATTGTCATCAAATATATACTTGATAGACAAGGAGGGTCAATCATCAATCAAGGCTTTGAGATTAAGTCATGTATATTGCACTGTGATAAAACAAATTTTGAACTTCTTACCAACTACAAAATCCATTTTTTTTTTTAATATGACACTTTGAGAGGGATATAAGAAAGCATTATTATTTACAAATGGCTTATTTATAAAATAATAATGGATATGAAGCTATATAATTACATGAGGTCTCAACTTATCAAGATGCAGTTAAAGAAAGTTCTAAGTACCACCTTTCCCTTGAGTACAATTGTTATCTTTCGATGTTATATAAATCCTACGTTTATTAACTTATATTATTTTAAAAATTATTCATTTCTAAAGGAAATATGAAAATTGTAGTGTAATATGTATAAATGATATAAATAATATTATGTGACTGTTACCAGTTAGACAGTAGTGTCATTAATTTAGACGTACATTAAAACTATGTCATATTATAATATACCCTAGGGATATGTTCAAGAATTGTAAAATGAGGAAGTTAATTTATAACTTTTGGCTAAGACGATATCATCTTTTTGAAAACTAGTTGTTTATAGTTATACTACTATATTTCAATTAACTAAAATACTCCTTATCGTTATAAACTAATATACACCTATTTAAACAAAAGCATGCCTAATCATTGTTCATTGAATGTATTCCTTGAGTACCTGGAACTTAAAGTTAATTTTGATCCATTATGCCCTAGACTATCCACATAGGCGATTAACTAATATTTAGGATGATGAAATTTGTCTTGTTACCGAACTTCAATCGAGATTCTATTATTAGAAACATAGTCAAGGAAAGATAATAAAAATTACATGCTTAGAATTTAATTATGGAATTATAATTATAATTTTACTTGTGGTCTAGATTGTATTAGGAAGACTATTGATCATATGTTTTGAATCATGTAAACTTTAAGTGCTTGAACTAAATTCACTAGATAATTTTAGTTGTGATCTTTACATAATGTGATTGTCTTATCACCTAAACCTTCCAAACCTTGTTTCATTTGTATGGTCAATCCCCATGTGAATACATTATGTTAACACTTCTTGTAGGTGGCATGGGACGCTCACGAGTTGTGTTATTATTTGTATATATTGCATGGATCAAAGGACCCTCTTTTGGATTGAAAATATTTTCTTGAACTTGGATTATGGAAACTCATAGACGTTGATCTTGATAACATAGAGGCCTTAGGTAGATTTAAATCATGATTTGAAGTCTTTTGGATAATTATAAATCTGAAAGATAAATCATTTTGGACTTTGTTACCATCATTTGAATTATGAACACTTGTTGGGTGTTAAACTTATATAGGAAATAATTAGATGTTAGCCAATTATTAAGTCATGTTTTAATTGGCGAGCCTCATTGAAATTAAATATTATTGAATGTTAAATAATATTTAGGAGGATAATGATATCAGATTATTTAACCTCCATGAATCTTAGAATCATAAATTATGAATTATATTTAGGAAGAATTTACATTTGCTTAATTTATTGACAATCATTATATCTTGCAAAAAAAGAGATCTTACCGTAACTGGAAAACATAGAATGACGCCTTGTAACTATATTCTTGGGTATTTAAGATCCATCAT
Organism: Torreya grandis; assembly: GCA_037957365.1. Lineage (NCBI taxonomy): Eukaryota > Viridiplantae > Streptophyta > Pinopsida > Cupressales > Taxaceae > Torreya > Torreya grandis. Next base: position 5,587,398 of record JARHVA010000005.1, on the reverse strand, counting down.
AAAGTAGTTATGTAAGTAAATCAGTTATTAGTTATGCATATGTATGGGAAGATAACCATGATGTTTCTTCATTGGTTTTTGAATATGGATTGTAATCCTTAATTGTGGATTATACTTTGGTTTTGTGAAATGAATTATATATATAACCTTTTCTTTAGAATTAATATTAGATCCTAATTATAGTCATAGGTGTTTAATAGGGATATCATCCTATATAAGTAAAATGGATAGATAAAATTAGAAGTATATCAGACAATTGGCTAACCTAAGAATTTTGTAATTAACATTGGCAATTTTGTATGTGTGGGTTATATAAATTCTTCAAGGTCACCACGATCTATTGAATGATTTCATTTATAGAGCATGCCCTATTACTAGAGTTAGAATGCATTTAGGGGTCTCCTATTTTTTCTGCTAAGCCATGTGATCATATGCATGTACCTCAATACTCATTACTATTAGGAAACCACACACTCTACAACTATGTAAAAAATAACAAAATACAAGCACATAGATAATTAAACAAATAAATCCTCAACATACATGAGAAAAAACACATGATTTATGTGGTAAAACCTTAGCAAGCTAAGGAAACATCAACAGTGCAAGATATCAAACTTATTACTTTCAAGATGAATACATTACATGTGAACTCACTGTGTAGATTCGATGCAGAGTCCACAGAGATAAACACGCCTAATTAGCAAAGCACCACTAGGATTTCTCCTCCTAAAAATAGAGTGTAAAAATTGCATTAGGACTTTTCTTATAAAAATAGAATTTGGTGGAATTTGTCTTCCTAAAAATAGGTGTTTGACTCCTTAATTTTTTGCTTCAAGGGTGCTACCCAGGTCAAAGTATAATACTCTATCCCACTAGCTGACAAAAGAAAATTAAAAAAAGAAAAAGAAATAAATCCTAAAAAAGACTTAATAATTTTTAAAGAAATAGGGAAAATGTATATGCACTACATATTTGTATATATAGTCGAAAACATATTTTTTGATTACTTTTAAGATATTTTGAGGAGAATATGAAAGTGCAAGTGGCCTCTTTATGCCAAAAATTAGGATAGACTATTATGCTTTGACTGGTCGAACCTTGTGACAATAGTGGGGGTGTTTCCCCCCCACACCCCCCTTGTGTTAAATCTCGATTCCTCTCTAAGTAGACTTACTTGATTATCTATAGATATTTATAGTTAGCAATTTTATTCAGTTATTATTAACTAAGATATGAGTTATATGTTGTTATGGTATAGTTTAATATTGCTTTGATTACATGATTTATTTACTATGAGTTAGTTGTAGTGTATATTTGTTGACCAAATTTGACTTTTAGGTCAAATTGGGGCACCCCTAGGTAAAAATTTAACTTATATATATTTTAGAGGGGTCTAATTTATTTTCATGGGGTGTATTACATGTTATTTGATGTCATTTAGGGTCATCCTATCCTTGGTCTTAGTTATATTAGTCACTTTGTCAATTTGGGGTCATTTTATGTGCTTTTAAGGGTCATTAATGCAAGTGGCACATTTCCCCAAGGTGCCTATGTGTCCCAATTTCATTTTAAACATCCAATATGTTATTATAACTATTATAAATGTCAATTACATCATAATATTATAGGTTGTCTAACTAAAATTATAGAAACCAACTAAAAAAGGGAGAAATGGCACTTGTATGATACATGGAGAAGTGTTCCACATGAAATAAGTAATGGAGGGTAAATTAATATTATTAAAACTCATTTAAATGTTTTTTTCACTCTATAAATTTTATTTTGAGGATAAAACCATTATGCACTTTTCTTGGCTTCCTAGACACATAGAAGTGACTTTTAGGTTTTTGCTTAGTACAGATAGTTGAAGGTGTTTCAAGTCAAATGATTTTGGGGGGTTATATTAAACTAATATAACTTAATTTACATATAAATATTTTGAATAATGGTGTCATGTACTTAATTAACCATTGATAAAAAGTTGATTGTACTTTTATGGTAGTTATTTCATGCACCCTATAGGTTTTGCTCTATTTTGGTCAAATCCATATGAACCAATTAGTGATGTTGGATCTATATGATGTTTAATTAATTATTATATTATATCCATTCTTATTTTAATTTTTCATGATGTTTGGATGAAAAATGTAGTCCATGATGCAAGAAGGTGTTACCATGTGCAGTTTTAGCTGAAGTGCTTTTTGTTTGTTGAGTGTGTTCTCCCGAAGGGTCTCATATAGTTTGGAAATGGTATTATACAAGTTATTAGGTCATGTTACCACCTATTTCCATGTTTTTTTTTCACCACGTCATCTCTTGGGTTGTTTACAAAACTTATCTTCCTCCATTATCAACTCTTTGCCCAACTTCACTTGCAGTAACTTATATGAGCTTGTTCAACTTGTCCATGGAGTTGTAATCATATTATGTTAGTTTTTAAAACCATAAATATTTGGAAGGATTTCATTTATATTCTTTTGAAAGTGTTTCAATGTTGTCACATGCTTAATTTCCATGTTGAAATAGTCATGAGATGTTTATGCCCACTTTATCATAGATGTGTGCAAGTGGTTTCAGGTTGGAAAAGGTGTTTTTAAGCTGGTATCAAAGTGTTCTTGATGTATAACATCTATTTTAAGGTTTAAAAATTCATTTTGAGTTGTTTTGAAGCTATTTTCCACCATGTTTTGTCACACTTCATACCCTCATTGTCTACACACAACCAAACCATCCACCTACAACCATTGCTAACATCATCCTTGGGGGTGAAAATCTTGACATGTGTTCCAACTTATTATAACTGATAGAGGTGTATTATGGTATTGGAGAAAAGAATATAAGGTTCATATGCATAGGGAATTCCATGTACTTCACTTCTAGCCCACTATAGTGCATCAAGACATCCACCTACAGGTGGCTGGGCAAGGTTCCAAAAGATGCTCTCATGGAAAAGATGGAATCACTTGACATAAATTAAGGTTGTGGTATGAAGATAAAGCTTTGAAAAATCCATGAAAAGTTCCTAGAGAGAAAAGGAGATGTTAAACCAAATTGAGGAACAAAATGACTGTGTTTTGGGAAATTATCCCCAAAAGGCCAAAATAGAGGTCTAAGGGTTTTTCATAACCTTTTTCCAATAGGTTTTAAAGATGTTCCAAAGAATTTAAATGATTGTACTTGATTTCTCCTAGTACAAAATATGCCCATGCCAAGAATTAAGTTCAAAGAGTAGATGGAGATAGGTTTTTGAAGGCCTTAAACATGCTCCAAAACACACTGAAATGCTTCAGTAATGCCTATAGGCCTGTAGGAGTAAATGACCTTTTATCACTTTAAGAGAGAAACATTGATCAAATGGTTATGAATAATGTTTTTCAACTAGTGAGGTGAGCTCAAATTAAATGTAAGTAATCAAGAAAGGGTTAAGACAATGTTCCTTTGCAGCCTATGACTATCTACAAGTGTCCCTTGTATGGATGATATATACCTACAATAGGGTATGAGGCAGTAACCCCAACCTTGATGCCTTTTGATGTTTTGAGATCCTAAAAGGTGAGTACAGGGTCATAAATCTATTTTGTGATAAAATGGGTTCAATATAGGTCCTTTATCATCTTGATCAGCTAATTGGAATAAATAGGCACCTACAGGGATCAAAGAGAGTAAAGTATCTCATTCAACAAGTAAAAAGCTAGCATGAGCATGTAAGTGTGATTGTAACACACTTAGACTATTTTATAGAAGATAAGGATGTTTTGTGATATTATATAGGTTTATAATGGGTTCCCAAACACAATTATTATCTCATTTAAGGCCATATGTACCTACAATGATGGTTGTCTCAGTCAACAAGCAGGGAAAGATTCAATCATGTTATCAAAATGCTTGCAAAGATTTTAAGGGAAGATGGACATGGTGAAAAAGCATATATAATATTCATTAGGACCATATGGCATCCATAAGCTATTGGTTGTGTAAAAAAAATATACACATACCTTTTAAGGACCTGTATACACCTATAATTGAGTGTGCAGTCTTAGTGAAGATAAGAGTTTATCATGCAAATAGAGAAAGAAGGTTTGCCATAAACTTGAGATGGTTCATGATAGGTAAAATGAATGATTTAAAAACTTAAATACCCCTATAATATTCTCAACCACTCTTACCTACTTGGCCAAAAAGCCATCAGTCCATAAAGTTGCTCCAAGAAACCTCCTTGCTCAATAGATGAATAACAAGAATCTAAATAAGAGAGGTATTTGGATGAATTTAAAATATACAAGATAATAAATTAAATTTTGGGGACATTTTTTTTCAACTTATATACATTTTTTTATCTTGGAGAGGTCACTCTTAGGAAGGCTTGAATAAAATGCAAGAAAATAGGGGTTTTTGAGACCATTTTTGGGCAATTTAGAGCTGGTTGAACACCTAAAACATGGAATCAAGAAAAATAATTTGGTAAAATCAGTATAAAAACTTGGAAAAACTCCAAAAATATTCAATTTTCCATGGGTATGATGGATATACCTCACTATTTTGTCTCAAAGGTCATCTAGTCTAGGAAAATTAAACTTTGGCAAAGTGAGCTAGTGAGCGTAAAATGAGCAAAAGACTTGACATGGAGATTTTTTAACCTCATGGAAACATCTGATAATGTGTATGGAAGGAAAATTGATGATATGGAATTGATACATCAAGATAAAACCCCCCAATGTGACCAAATTGCTCATGCACATAATCCAACATGGCAAACTTCTAGTAGACCTAGTTGGCAAATGAGGAAAGAGGATGAAGAAGGGTGATTGGAGGGTTATGTAATGATATTTTAATATAAAATGGGATGTTAAAATTCATAGGAAACCAACATACATATAATATATTAATCCTAGTATCCAAATCTAATAGGGTGCCTATTAGACCTATTAGGCTTTGAGAAGGCCTAGTGCTAAATGGTGGTACAACTTAATTTATACCCCTTGGTGGAATATATAGATGATTGAGGCATGTTATAGAGGTAGATATAGACTTTTTTTAACTCATAACATGTAGATTAACCTACAATAAATCCTTTTTTAGCCTAGAGAAAGTACAAGCATGCAAGAAAAGAGAAAAACAAACTCAATGGGTGTCTTCAAGTGCTCATATATTTTATAAGATTATGCATGGGAAAAAAAGGAATTTTGAGGAGTTATCAGGGTCCCTTGGATTCAATTTTTTGGCATTTAGTATCATATTCAATTTCAAATCTTTATGAACAAAGCTTAAGACTTAGAACTACCTAAAACCCTATTAAACCCTCAGCCAAGACCCAATGGAGAAAATGATCTTGGAAAGTTGTCCTAATGACATAGTTTGGAAATGAAAGTTATTGGAACATAAAGAGGACTCCCTCAATATATCTCCCACCAAGATGAGTTTTATGTAATTGTATAGACAACATTAAAAACAAGGTTTTCTAGACCATTTTTTGTGTTGTGCAGGTTACATGAGGAATCTAAAGATGAAATAAAGATTGGATGGAAGATTAGGAATTATAATAACTCCCTATGGAAATTTTATTCCAAGTAAAATCTCATAATTTTCCAAACTATAGCTCTCTTTTTAGACATTCAAAATTGGCATAGTGGACACAAGGGTGAGAAGGGTGAAAACTCTAAGTGTGAGCATTTTTAAAGCATGACTAATACCTATAAATACATGGAGGGTATTTATAGGTTTCATTCACTCCATCCCATGTATTTTAATGGAAAAATAAAGGCATTTTTGAGGCCAACTGTGAGGGGTGATTGAAAAAGGAGTTTTTTAGACTGCAGACAGTGATGGCTTCCTTCCAAGAGTTTCCAAATGAGTAAGAATGAAAAAAATGAATGGATATGCATGAATGAAGGATTTACATATTATCCCAATCATCATACCTATCCCTAGTTAGTGATGGGTGTTTGAATAGGTTCAAATTATGAAGGCAAATTTTCTAAGCCAAGACTGGGAATTTCATGCCTTTTTCATAAGTTTCATGACTTGTATGGACACTTGGTCCTCCTAAAATTGAATGATTCATCCCATATCTCTTTATCATGAAATTTTAACCTATTTTATTAGATTGATAAGTTTCCAAGTGACCTTTTGACTTCTTTGCCTTGTTCTTCTCTTAAAGCCTATAAATATTGACTCTTTTAGCTCTTTTTAGTAGCCTCTATTGGTTGATGATGAAACCCTAACCAGTTTTGTACTTTAATATATCTTGAATAAATAAGATAAGTTAATTTTCCTACTTAAATTTTTTACCATTTAGTGTTGATGTAATCTTGTTGGTCTTTTCTAGTATAAGATGATCTTTTCTAGCATGTTATCCTTGATTATTCTCCAATGTACAGAAGAGTAATTGTTACAAGTCTTTGTTAGTGTTCTATCTTAAGTGTATGTGTGTTTTATATGTGTTATATGACTTTATTTCCCAAAGGAATCAAGCATTACCCTCCTAAGAATTCAAATACCTCTTGAACCTAACTTATGAAATATTGATGTGATAATTCATCTTGAGTTGTGAGTCTTGAGTGAAGGAAATTTTTTTTAGCTATAAGTAGTATAATTTTAGTCAATAAGAGGAAATTAAATATTCATACATCACATTTTAGTTTTATTATTTCTTTTTCTATACCCTTTTCATCTAAAGTTGATAGGTAAGAAAGTAATTCAAAGAGTGCATCAAGGGAACTAGCCCTTTTAGAGATTCATCTCAATAAAGTGTTACCCACAACAAGAGAGATGTTTCCATTATGCCACTTGGATGACGAGAGCTAGTCATCTCCTCAAGTGGTGAAAATATAAGTGAAATAATTATTTGGCACGCTCGATGGGACTCTATGTCCAAGAAAATTATCCAAAATTGTTGCTGGTCTTGTTATAGTTATAGCTACAAGAACATCTACATTCAGTACCTGGTGACTCCACTAAATTTTCAACTCTTTGGTTGTTGATCAGTCCCTAATTTCCATGCCAAAGGTGACCACTAGGTCTATTGATAAAGGTATACCCTTTGAGTTTGTATAATTGCCTTTGTATTTTATCAAAGGGTTTAAGTTTTGTATAGTTCAACCCCTAATACTCATAGTTCACATTCCAAGATGGCTAGAAACCAACCTTTTGTACCTTTCACCATGTCATCTCCTTTGAATCTTGCCCAATATGACTAAATTCTAGGAGCAGCCCTTAAGAGTGCTCCATATTTTAGTGGATAAGGTCATATTACTGCCATTGAACATATTAGAAACATAACAAACTTATACAATATACATATTATTACTCAAGAGAATGTGGATATTAGGTTATTATAATTGTCTTTCAATGGTAAAGCTTTGGATTGGTATGGGACTCTACCTAAAAAAATTATTGGTTCATGGGATGAACTAGGAGATCTATTTAATAAGAGGTTTGGAGAGAAGAGTGATCATCTATCACTAGTTGAGAAATTAACCACTATCAAGAGGTCACCACAAGAGTTTATGTAATATTTTAACACTAGATTTCAAAAAACATGGGATAGGATCCCAAACCTTGTGAGACCTACTCTAAACTATGACTTCTTGTAATATCTAAAAGAATTATATAGTGATGTGCCCATGATGATTCAATCCATGGGTGGAAATACACTACCTACTACCTATGAGATAGACATCAATGCTGAAAATTATATTTTTTCAATCAGGGAAGATTACTCCTAGGCCACCAATGCCATTATTCCCTGATTTGTAGCCTTCTAGTCAAGTTACATTACCTACCTTGGCTCCTTTGCCTAGTCAAGAAAGGTCTGCCATTACCCCCACAAATGAGATTCATGAAGTCAAGAGTTTGATCCAAAGTGTCACTAATGAATTGGTTTCTCTGAAAAGGCAACAAGCTCAAATTTATAGGCCATACCAGTCCTATAATTAATTTGGGTAAACCAATAGGTCTCCTTTTCAAGGCAATAATTAAGGACAAAGTCAAATCACTCAAGCTAGACCTTACCAAATTTACAATCCTAATGCTTCCTCATCTTCCAAAGTGATTATACCCACTAAAAATAACTTTATTCAAGAACAACCACATTATCCCTCCTTTGACCAAAATCAAGGCTAAGTTGCATATGCTAATGAAATGCCTAGTCAAGACATGATAATACAAGGAAATCAAGCATCTCAAGTTCTCACTTTTGAGATGAAAATTCAAAATGGAATGGATAGTGTACAAACATAATATAATAATACTCTCATAAGTCATTTGGAGAGAGACTTTTGTGCCATAAATTATTTAAGGAATTCAATAAATGTGAATGCTAGTGTGTCCTCTAACACTAGGTCTAAGAAGAGGATGTTGAAGAGATTAAAGGGGCTAATCAAGGACCTATTTTGAATCCTACATCATATAAAATGGTGGGTGGGTCTAACTCAACCCCTGAGCTGTAACAAAATTAGAAGTCTCAGAATGTGAGGCTTGCTCCTACACATCTACCTCCATAAGGTACTAATGCTTCCAAAGAGCCTTCCAAGGTGAGAAATCATTATATTAATGTTGTGAAAAAAATGAATAAGTTTCACATGAATATTTCATTATGGGATTAATTAAAAATAATTGGACAAAAGGACATGATTCAAAATGAATTGAAAGGACTTGGTAAGCAAGTTGGATTAGCTAGAAATGAGAATGTTATCTTAGTGAATGAAACTCAGCCCACTAAGGAATAAGTGAGTAAAATTGATAAGACTCCTCCTTTTTACCTATAATTTATTATTAGTGATTTCTTAGTTCATAATTTCATCATATATAGCAGGGATAGTACTTAAGTTATGCTCAAGTTTATAGCGGATAAACTAGGCCTAAAATATGAGCCAATGGCTAAAGGAGTTTTACAATTAGATGGATCACCAGTAAAGACCTTGGGAGTAGTCAAGGATTTAAACTTGATTTTAAAAGATTGTCCTAATTTTTCCATCCCTCATGATGTGTTTGTGGAAGATTTACCTCCATACTTTGTTCTTTGTCTGTCAAGAACGTTTACAACTAAGATAGGTGGATACTTGGCAGCCAGTTGGTCCTATATGGTTTTAAAGACAAATTATGGTACTAAAGTGAAGATTGAATAATAACCTATCCACCACAATCATTTAGAGCCTTACATGCGTAAAGTGGCAAATGTCAATTATGCCATTATTGATGAGGAAGAAATTCACATAGATCAATCTCCAATATCTTATCTTGAAGGAGTTTCTGATTTGTATTTAGATGAATGAGTAAATGAACATTATGAGCATCATCCTTACAAATTCATAGAGGAAGCTGGTATTGGAGTGTATTGCATTCATTAGTAAGACTCTTTTATTCCAAATTTGATAAATCCAAGTGAAGACATGGATGGTTTATGGTATCTTTTCTTTGATGAATCAAGAAGATTTGGGTAGTTGGTAGAGCAATGTTAGTTTCTCCTTCCAAGGAAAGGTAGTTTTCCACTTTCAGATTTCAATTCTCTTGTACTTGTAATGTGGCAGAATATGAGGCCCTCATTCATGACTTTGAGTGGGTTAGGAAAAGATGTGTGAAAAAATTACAAGTGTATGGGGATAGAGAGTTGATTGTGAATTAAGTAAGAGTCTAAAATATGACTAAGAACTCTTTGATTAAGTCCTATAAGCATAGAGTGTGGGAACTTGTGGAAGATTTCCAAGATTTAAAAATCACATCTAGAAGAAAATAAACATGCTAATAGGTTGGAAACAATTGGAGCTCAATTTGATATTATAAAAGGGATAATAGAAGATAAGAATCAACCACATCTCAAGGTGATTGTGAGGCAATCCATACTAGATAATGCCACTAATTGGCAAGTGTTTGATAGTGATAAAAAAATAGCACTTTTCCTACAAGAGGAGGTTGAGTTTTCTTCCAAGAATCAGTCCAAACTATAGCAACAATATAGAGGGAAGATTGTACAATTGAGGTCAAATAAGCTCCCTAAAGGCCTATTCATACTTGAGAGTATTTTCAATGATGATGACCAGATGAATAAATAAAAGGTAAGCATTTATACTAAGAAATAAAACTATGAGGAAGTAAAAATTTTCAAGGAGACATTGTTTTCACTTGGGAAGGTATGTACTAGTGAAGAGAAACATGCTTTCATTGAGTTATGCAAAGAGTTTTCTGATGTCTTTGCATGGGAATATAATGATTTGAATGGATTTGACCTAAACTTAGCTCAACATACCATAGATCTAGATGAAAATGCTAAGACTATCAAGGAAAGACATAGGTCAATCAATTCTAAGATTGAGCCTCTCATGAAGAAAGAGCTTACTAAGTTGATTGAGTCCAAAATCATCTTTCCTATTAAGCATTCATCTTGGTTGGCAAATTTAGTCACTATTAGGATGAATAATGGATAATTTAGGTTTTGTTTTGATTTTAGGGACTTGAACAGAGTTTATTTGAAGGACCATTATCCTCTCCCTTCTATGGATCAAATTTTGCAAGTTGTGGCAGGTAGTGAAAGGTTTTCTCTCCTTGATGGGTATTCCGGGTATAAGCAGATTTTGGTGAAGGAAAGTGATCAATATCAGACAACCTTTAATACTAAGTGGGGTACATATTCTTATAGGAAAATGACTTTTGGCTTGTCTAATGTTGGAGCTACATTTCAATGTGTAATGGATATAGATTTTTAAGGACTAATAAATGATACTATGTTGGTCTATCTTGATGTTGTCACAATTTTTTCGAAAGATGTAAATGATCACTTGAATCACCTTAGGTAGATTTTTGAGAGATGTAGAGAGTTTAGAATCTCTTTAAACCCAAAGAAGTGTGTGTTTTTTGTCCATGAAGGCAAAATTTTAGGACAGATTGTCTCAAAGAGGGCTTATCCATAGATCCTAAAAGGGTGAGTGTCATCTTGGCATTGGATTTGCCTAAGCATAAGAAAGGTTTGAAAAGTTTGTTTGGGAAAATTAATTTCATAAAAAGGTTCATTCTTAATTTTTCTAATTTAGTCAAGCTTCTAACCTCTATGATAAGGAAGGATGAAGTGTTCACTTGGACTAGAAGAAGGAAATAAAGTTTTGAAGAGATTAAACAAGCCATCACTCAGGGTCCAACTCTTGAAAGTCCTAATTTCTCAAAGGACTTCAACTTGTATACCTTTAGAAATTATGAGGAAATATCTACAATGTTCACTCAATCAAATGAAGAAAACTTGGAGTAGCCTATTTCCTTCTTTAGTCAAGGGTTAGAGGGCTATGACGTAAGGTATACTTATGTTGAGAAGCAAGTACTTTCAGTTGTTAAAAGTCTAAATAAGTTTAGGCACATGTTATCTAATAACAAGATTCACATATTGGTACCCCATCCTAGTGTCAAGGACTTCCTTTCAAGCAGATATTTGAATGAAGAGAGGGTTGGTTGGGTCATAAAAGTGATGGAGTATGACGTGGAAATAGAGACAACCAAGCTAGTGAAAGGGAAGGGGTAATTTGAGCATATTGATTTATATTTTAAGGAAAAAAAAGACGTTGTTTTAGCACTCCATGATGACCCTATAATATCTATACTTTCATCAATGAGGAGTTGGACACAATATATGATCCATTTTATTCAGACCAGTGAGTACCGACAAGGCCTAGATAAAGCTAGAAGAAGGTACTTTAGATTGCAATCCATTCCTTATGTACTTGTTGATGGAGTGTTTTTTAGGAAGGACTTCTTAGATGTGTTATTAAGGTGTGTTTAATTAGATCAAATTGAGAAAATATTTCTTGAGATTCATGATGGACCAGCTAGTGGTCACTTTGTTTCAAGAACCACAACTGCTAGGATTATGAAGGAAGGATAATTTTGGCCTATTTTGTTCAAAGACACCCATGATTGGGTAAGGAAGTGTCAAAAATATGCTCTCTTTAATGGTAAACAAAATCTTTTTGCCTTACCTCTTCATCTAATTCAGGTTGATCAACCTTTTATGTAATGGGGTTTGGATTTCATAGGCCTAATCAACCCACCTTCTAGTGCTAGCCACAAGTGGGTGTTGACTACTACATATTACTTTACAAGGTGGGTGGAGGCTATTTATTTATAGACTTATATGAAGACATAGTGACAATGTTTGGAGCTCCTTCAACAATAATTTTAGATAATGCATTGGATTTCTTTGGGATGAAGACAAGTGAATGGGCTTTGAAACATGACACATATCTTAGTACTTCCTCCAATTATTATCCACAAGGGAATGGACTAGCTGATTCCACCAATAAGAATCTAATCATGATCATAAAGAGAACCAAAGGAATTGGCATTCCAAGTTGAAGACAACTATTTGGGTTGATAGGATCACCCCAAAAAGAGCCGTTGGAAACTCACCATACACACTTATTTATGGGACAGAAACTAGACTACTTATTTCACTTGAGCTACCAACCTTAGATCTCACTTATTAGTTGGAATTGATGTAAAATAAAAGCATGAAAATTAGGTTATGTGAGTTGATAGAACTTGAGGAGACAAGAGATCAAGCTATGCAAACTATGAGAGTTCACCAAGACCAAACAAAGAGATACATTGATAGGAAAACCATTCCAAGGAGTTTCAAAGAGGGAGACATTGTTCTAAAGTAGGATGAAGATAAGGTTAAGCCTAGAAGACACACAAAGGTTAATACTTTATGGAGTGCCCCTTATGTTATCACCCAATGCAAGCAACACAATATTTTCCAACTCTCAAAGTTGGATGGAGAGGAGCTTCATATCCCAGTCAACAGGATATATCTCAAACATTGTTACTAAGATTATCCTCTCTCCCTATACATAGTTTTTTATTTTCCTTGCGTTCCCTAAGTGCTTATACACATGTGTGTCTTGTTTGTGTCTTGCTTTGTCTTGTGTTTGCTTGGTGTGGTGTTTGTTTTGTGTATGTTTTAGGAAATTAATTGATAGTTATCTTCAAGAATTCATTAACTCCCTTGGCCCATGATAGGATAAGGCTACTGGTCCTTAGTATCGTAGGCATACTCCCCTTATAAGTCACCAATTTATCGACCAAATTTGACTTTTAGGTCAAATTGGGGCACCCCTAGGTAAAAATTTAAATTTAAAATGTTTTAAGGGGGGTATAATTTATTTTCATTAGGTGTATTACATGTTATTTGATGTCATTTATGGTAATCATAGCCTTGGTCTTAGTTATATTAGTTACTTTATCAAATTTGGGTCATTTTATATACTTTTAATGGTCATTAATGCAAGTGGCATGTTTCCCAAAGGTTCCTAGGTTTCCAATTTTAATTTAAAACATCCAAAAGGTTAGTATAACTATTAAGGATGTTAGTTACATCAGAATATTGTAGGTTGTCTAACTAAAATTATAGAAACCAACTGAAAAAGGGAGAAAATGGCACTTGTACGGCTCATGGAGAAGTGTGACACATGGGATAAGATCATGTAGGGTCCTTTAATATTCTTAATACTCATCCCAATTTTTGATTCACTTTTTAAATTCCATTTTGAGGCCAAAACTATTATGTACCTTTTTTGGTTTCCTAGACACATAGAAGTGACTTTCTGGTTTTTACTCAATATGAATAGTTGAAGATGTTTCATTTCAAAAAAATTTCGGGGATTATAGTAAAATTAGATACCTTAATTTAAATATAAATATTTTTAAGAATAGTGGCATGTGCTTCATGAACCATTGCTAACAAGATGACTATACTTTTTTGGTAGTTGTTTCATACACCCTATATGTTTTGATCTATTTTGATGAAATCTGTATGAACCAATTAATGATGTTAGATATAGAGGATGTTTAATTACTTCTAAAATTGTATCCATTCTTATTTTCATCTTTCATAATTTTTGGATGAGCAAGTATACAAGAAGGTGTCACCATGTGTAGTTTTAGCTAAAGTGCTTCTTGTTTGATGAGTGCATTCTCTTTTAGGGTCTCATATATATTGGAAATGGTATTCCACAATTTTTTGGGTCATGTGACCACCTCCTTCCATGTTTTGGTTTCACCATGTCATCTCTTGGGTTGTTTGCAAATATTATCTTCATCCATTATCAACTCTTTACCCAACTTCATTCCCAGTCACCTGTATGAGCTTGTTCAACTTATCCATAGAGTTGTAATAAAATTATATTATTTATTAAAACCATCAAGAGTTGGAATTATTTCATTTAAATTCTTGTGAAATAGTTGTAATTTTATCACATGCTCAATTTCCATGCTGAAATAGTCATGAGATGCTTATGCATACTTTATCACAGATGTGTACAAGTGGTTTCAGGTTGGAAAAGGTGTTTTTAAGTTGGTTTCAAAGTGTTATTGATAGAGATAATATATTTTAAGGCTAAAAAATGCATTTTGAGTTGTTTTAAATCCATTTTCTACCATGTTTTGTCACACTTCATACCCTCACTATCTACACACAACTAAAACATCCACCTTTACCCATTACTGATGTCATCCTTGGGGGTGAAAAGATTGACATGTGTTCCAAATTATTAGAACTGATAGAGGTGTATTATGGTGTTGGATAAAATCATATAAGGTTTATATGCATAAGGAGTTCCATGTTTTTCACTTCTAGCCCATTGTGGTGCATCAAGACATCCACCTATAGGTGGTTGGGTAGGGCTATAAAAGATGCTCTCATGGAAAAGATGGAACCACTTGACACCAATTAAGGTTGTGGTATGAAGATAAATATTTGAAAAATACATGGAAAGTGCCTAGAGATCAAAAGAGATGTTAAACCAACTTGAGGAACCAAATGATTGTGTTTTGGGAAATTGCCCCAAAAATGCTAAAATAAAGGTCTAAGGGGTTTTCATAACCTATTTCCATTAAGTTTTAAGGTTGTACTAAAGCATTTGAATGATTTTACTTGACTGAACCTAGTAAAAACTAGGTCCATGCCAAGAATTAAGGTCAAAGAGTATAGGGAGATAGGTTTTTTAAGGCCTCAAACATGCTCTAAAAACCACTAAAATGCTTCAGTAATATCTATAGGCATGTAGGAGTAAATGACCCTTTGTCACTTTAGGAGAGAAACATTGAGAAAATGGTTACGAATAATGGTTTTAAACTAGTGAGATGAGGTCAAATTAAATTTAAGTAATCAAGAAAGGTTTAATAAAATATTCATTTGCAACCTATGACTATCTACAGGTGTCCCTTGTATGGATGATATATACCTTCAGCAGGGTATGAGACAGTAACCCCAACCTTGATGCCTTTTGATGTTTTGAGATCCAAAAAGGTGAGTACATGGTTAAACATCCATTTTATGATAAAAAGGGATTTAAGAGAGGTTATTTATCATCTTGATCAACTAATTGGAAGAAATAGGCACCTCCAATGTCAAGGAGAGCAAAGTGTCTCATTTAACAAGCAAAAAGCTAGCATGAGCATGTAAGTGTGATTTTAAGAAACTTAGAATATTTTATAGAAGAGAATGATGTTTTTTTTATATCAAATAGGTTTAAAAAGGGTTAGTAAACACAATTATCATCCTTTTTAAGGCCATATGCACATACATGCATGGTTGTCTCAGTCAACAGGTAGGAAAGATTCAGTATTGTTATCAAAATGCTTGAAAATAGGTTCAGAGAAGATTGAAATGGTGAAACAAGAATATATCATCTTAATTAGGACCATTATGTCCTCCATAAGCTCTTGGTTATTTAAAAAATATATACAAAGACCTCTTAAGGCCTTGCATACACCTATAACTGAGTGTGAAGTCTTAGTGAAGATAAGAGTTTATCATGCAAAGAGAGAAATAATTTTTTCCATAAAATTGAAATGGTTAATGATATGTAAAATTAATGGTTTACACATTTCAATACCCCTCCTATATGCTCAGCCATTTTTCCCTACTTGGCCAAAAAGCAATCAGTCTGTATGGTTGCTCCAAGAAACCTCCTTGCTTAATAGATGAATGGGAGGAATCTAAAGAAGAGAGGTATTTGGATGAATTTAAAAGATAAATGAGCATGAATTGAATGTGTATGATTTTTTTTGATAAATTATAGACATTTTTTTAGCTTGGAGAAGAAAATGAAAGAAAATAGGGTTTTTTGAGGGGTTTTTTGGGCATTTGGAGCTGGTTGAACACTTAAAACATGGAATAAAGAAAAAAAATTGGTATATATAATCATAAGGAATTGAAAAAAATTATAAAATATTAAATTTTCCATGTGGATGAAGGATATACCTCACTATTTTATCTCAGAGGTCAATTAGTCTAGGAAAATCAGACTTTGGCAACGTGAGCTAGTGAGTGCAAAATGAGAAAACGACTTGACATGGAGATTTTGGAACCTCATTAAATTTTTTTATAAGGTTTATGTAAGGAAAAATTATTATATTGAATCATTAGATAAATATTTTACCACTTTGGGTGACCAAATTGCTCATGCACACAGTCCAACATGGCTAACTTCACCTAGGCCTAGTTGGCAAATGAGGAAAGAGGATGAAGAAGGGTGATTTGAGGGTTATTTAATTATATTTTAAGGTAAAATGGGATGTTAAAATTAATAATATACCAAACTACATACAATATATCAATCCTATCAGCAAAATCTAATAGAGTGACTATTAGACCTATTAGGCTTTGTGAAGGCCTAGTGTTAAATAGTGGTACAGCTTCATTTATATCCCTTGGTGGACTATATATATGATTTAGTAATGTTATGGATGTGGATATATACATTTTTTAACTAATATAATGTATATGAACCTACAATAAATCCTTTTATAGCCTAGAGAGAGTACAAGCATACAAGAAAAGAGGAAAATAAGCTTGATGAGTATCTTCAAGTGCTCATATATTTTATAAGACTATGCATGGGAACCAAAGTAATTTAAAAGAGTTATAAATGTACCTTAGATTAATTTTTTTGGAATTTAGTATCATATTCAACATCAAAGCTTTATGAATAAAGCTTAAGACCAAGAACTACCTAAAACCCTACTAAACCCTTAGCCAACACCTGATGCATAAACCGAGCTTGGAAAGTTATACTAAAGACATATTTTTGTAATTAAATATATTTTTAAATTTAGAGGACTCCCTCAAGATATCTCCCACCAAGATGAGTTATACGAAGTTGTATGGACAATATGAGAAACAAGGTTTTCTTAACCATTTTTTGTGTTGTGTAGGCTACAAGAGGAGTTTTAAGATGAAATAGATATTGGATGGAATATTAAAACTTATAATAACTCCATATGTATATTTTATTCCATGTAAAAACTCCTAAGTGTCTAAACCAGAGCTTTCCTTTCAGTCAGTCAAAACTGGCATAGTGGACACAAGGGTGAGAAGGGTGAAAACTCCAAGTGTGAGAATATTTAAAGCATGTGTGATGCCTATAAGGTAATGGAGGGTATTTAAAGGGGTCATTCACTTTATCCAATTTATTTTCATATAAAAATAATGGCATTTTTGAGGCCAAGTGTGAGGGGTGACTAGAAAAGGAGTTTTTTAGACTACAAACAGTGATGGCTTCTTTATAGGAGTTTCCAGATGAGTAGGAATGAAATCAATGCATAGATATACATGAATAAAGGCCTCAAATATTATCTAAATCATCAGACATATCCCTAATAAGTGGTGAGATGTTTGAACATGTTTAAATTATGAAGACAGTTTTTTTGAGCCAAGATTGGGAGTTGCATGCCATTTTTCATAAGTTTTATGACTTGTATGGAAACTTGGTCCTCTCGAAATTGTATGGTTCATCCCAAAGATCTTTATAATTGAATTCTAACCTATTTTATTAGATTTATAAGTGTCCAAGTGACCTTTGGACTTCTTTTGCTTTGTTCTTCTCTTAAAGGCTATAAATATTGACTCTTTTGGCTCTTTTTAGCAGCCTCCATTTGTTGATGGTGAAACCTGTTGTCCCTGAAAAATGACTACTCATTTTTGGGACAACCTACAAATCAAAATCCTCTCTTCCCCTTTCAAAAATTGTTTTGAGCATTCAGGGTCAAAGGCTTCTGTAGGTGGTTTCAGTCAAAAGAATCAGTTTTTCAACACTTAGTCATTTTTTGGGACTGTTTTAGTGCCTTGGTTCAAACAGAAATCTCCATCGGCAAACACCAATAGCAGGTTCAATGGGTTCACGGTTCAATGGGTTCACGGTTCAATGGCTCGATTCAACCAAGTGGTTCAACACTTTATTTCACTCGGGTGGTTCATTCCCTTTGTTTCAGCGTCCTTTGGTTCAATACTTAGTTCATCGGTTTGAACCATTGGCTTGAACCATTTTTGGTTCAACCGATTGGTTCAATGTCTTGGTTCAACGTTTTGGTTCAAAGACATTGTTCAAAGGAAATTTCAAATGTTCAGTTCAATGCAAAAGGAAGCTTCCCGAAGGACAAGTCAAGGGCACTTAATCGATCAAAGCACCCTTCAGAATGGTCGTTTTCAAGGAAGTCAAAAGGCAATTCTTTCAAATTTGTCTACGGCATTTAAAATTGGTTCCCTGGACTTTTTGTCCATGAAAAATTTCTCCAGGGAAAATGTCCATAGGAGGAAGCATAAGAAAATCTTGGGGGAATATTCGAAGGGTCACCCGAAGAAGCCCGAAAGGACAAGTTCAATCTGGAAAAATACCAAACAGCAAAGCTGAAGGAATTGCCAAGGAAAGTGACAGGCCCACAGATGTCAAATTCACAGAAATTAAATAACTATTGTTCTTTGAAGGCTTGAGCATGGACCCAAATGCATTCAAAATCCAAAATGCCAAAGGGAAGAACCACTGAGAGAAGGAGCGTAAAGAGCCAATAAAGCTAGGAACATATCTCGATAGCTCAAATCGCAGCAGGAAGAGGCAAAGCTGGAAAGGACAAAAGGTGGCCTCAGTCAAAGGAAGAACCAAGCCCGACTAAAGAGAAAATCCTGTGGAAAAGTGCCTGATGAAAAAAAAGACAAAGTACAGTAGAATACGTCACGTGTCCTGTTATGAATCAACAGAACATGACAAGTGCTTACATCTTTCATGCAAGAGCGACAATTTTTGCCGCCCTTGCATCCTCGTTTCCTGTCCTCTAGGTGTAAGGGTAGCAATTTTTTCTGCCCTTACACATTCACCTTCTTCAACATGCATCGGCGGTAATTTTTGCCGCTGACACACTTTCACCCTGACGTGCACATGCGGCAATTTTTACCGCCTATGCACAAGAACTTCTCCAATATGCAAGGGCGGAAATTTTTGCCACCCATACATTCCTTCTTTCTTCTTATTCTCATGCACTTTTGTCATGTAAAAGTGCATGAAATTTTGTAATGTGTAATTACATGTAAAAAATCTAGAAAAATATCTCAAAAGTCAAAGATGACTCATCTTTGACTTAGATATTTTTATATTATAGCGTATAAAGATTCATAGGGAACCTCCCCTTGATGAGAGGAGAGATTTACCTCGTCCAGATTTGGTAAACCCACACTTTTCATGGCATAAATCTCCCTGTGCTATGGTTGATATACCCATTTTGTCATCAGTTAGTTGATGACAAAATATTCAGCCAACAATTTTTTGGCGACTCCGCTGGGGACACAGTAATTTTGTGCAATTTGGAACCTCAAGTTTCAGATTGAAACATCACCTATGTCTTACCCATTATCATTATCACCTTATCCATTATAGAGTCTGGTGACTCCCATCTGGGTCTTACCCATTATCCATTTATAGCCTTACCATTTTCATCCATCTCCATTTTCATACATCCCCATTATATTATCTGGTCTGCAAAACTAGAGCTGCTGGGAAAGAAAGCGCAGTTTGAAGCCTCAAGCTTTAAGATGAAGCAGGGCCAGTTTTTTTTCATTTTTATCCTATAATCTAGCAACTCCACTCAGATGTGTTATCCCTATTTTTCATAATCCAATCATGGCAATTCGAGGCCCCTGGGGTAACTCATTTGGCCCACTTAATCTAACTCCACCCCTACATGAGCTACCACTCAATTCAAGGAAGAATTTCCCCAAATTCTTTGGTGATGGAAGAGTCCACCCTGATGAACACATTGCAACCTTAACCATAGCCTGTGGTGTGATAGGGGTGGGATTTGAAGACGTAACAGTCAGGCTGTTTGTGGAGATGCTACAAGGTGCTACTAAAGACTAGTTTTACCATCTACAGACTGGATTAGTGACTAGCTGGGACACAATCAAATCTAAGTTCAAAGCAAGGTTCAAACCAGCAGAAGATGCACATGCCCTTCTGGCCCAGCTCACACAGATGAAGAAGGAGCCTCATGAGCCTATGAGGGATTTCATTGCAAGGTTTGACAAGCTGAGGAATCAGATTCCTATCATTGCTCAGCCAACACCTGAAAACCTAAAGTGCTTCTTCATCAACTCATAACTGCCTGAAGTGAGTTTTCTGCTAAGGCGTGCTAGCCAAATAGACCTTGCTGAAGCTCAAGACTTGGCCACTGAGTTAGAAGATGACCTTATCTTGGCTGAAAAGATAAGAAGGG
The DNA here is from genome assembly GCA_037957365.1 of Torreya grandis. Taxonomy (NCBI): domain Eukaryota; kingdom Viridiplantae; phylum Streptophyta; class Pinopsida; order Cupressales; family Taxaceae; genus Torreya; species Torreya grandis. The sequence goes on along the minus strand of JARHVA010000005.1, from coordinate 5,566,872 downwards.
ATTCAAATAGAGGCACATCTTCCTTATCTTCTGATAAATCACCTACAACCACCACTGATCCAATGGTGCAGAAGCTAGCAAATGAAGTGCTGGCCCTCAAAAGACAAATGGCACAAGGGATGTCATCTGTTCCTTCATACAAAGATGCACAAAGGAGGACATTCCCTGATCAGGCACATCAAGGGCAACCCAATCGTCTTCCTCCCCCACAGAGGAACCTTGCCATTGAAGCACCTCCAGCCAACTCAGCAGTTGGGTATTTGGAAACAGAGCATGATTTTTCTTTCCAACCTGAGTTTAATCAAAAAAATGATGTTGGTCTCTTCGTGGAGGATCAAAAAGAAGCTGGTGACTCCCACATCGATTTCCTATATTACCAAGATGAACCCAAAAGTAAAGGTGGAGCATCCGAGGGATCATATGCTGTGATCACCCAGTCTCAGAATCAGTCAGCTCAACAAGTTGATAAAGGAGAAATAGAGGAGCGACCTCAGCCTACAATTTTGATTGATAAGAGTGGGACCACTCTGCCTATCCAACTGAAGGACTCAATGATTGCTGAGAAAGTAAGTATCCCAAATATTTTTGCACCTTCTACTTCAATTTTTCAAACCAGTCCTCCCACCCCTCCCATAAACCAAAAAGAAGAACTCCCATCCCCTGTGGCTAGTCCAACCCAGCCATTTGACATAATTAATCATGTCAAATGTGTTGAGACCCAAACGGCAGCCCATATAGCCTAATTTTTGTTTGAGTCTTCAGGTAGGGATGAAATAGCAGAAGAATTGGAGTGCGGCATAAGTGCAAAAGAACCCTCCCCTCTAAATGAAAAAAAAATCTGAGATATCTGAGGGGGACAACAAAGACATGTGCTGGGCTGAGTTATCAGGATAGCAAATTATGGTACTGGACCATACTGCTGCGCTCCAAAATTAGGTAGAGGAACTCTTCACAGGGAGAGCAAGGAGTTATGGTTTTTAGTTTGAAAACCACGTCCTGCCTTGGAGGAAGAAGAAAAGGCCAAGAGGAAGACGCAAAAAATTGGTTTCCTAGTGGAAAGTTCCATTCACTCGTCACTGTTTATGGGGACAAAATGGTTTCCTACTAGTTTATCAAGATGGCACACCATTTTCACTATCTCGCAGTGGGCAGCATCTGAAGCACTTCAAATCTTGAGGCATCAGATAAGATCATCTGTACATATGTATATTTGTATAGTCTTTAGTTTTATTTTGTGCTTTTTGTTTTCATTTTTGGAGCCTTTCTTTTTGGGTAGTTTGACTCCGTAGCCCAATGGCACACTTTAAGGCACTGCAGATATTGGATTCTACTCCCTTCAATTGATTTTTGCAATAGAAGAAAGTTCCCCAATTGGAGCCAACTGTTGTCCCCGAAAAATGACTACTCATTTTTGGGACAACCTATAAATCAAAATCCTCTCTTCCCCTTTCAAAAATTATTCTGAGCATTCAGGGTCAAAGGCTTTTGCAGGTGGTTTCAGTCAAAAGAATCAATTTTTCAACACTTAGTCATTTTTTGGGACTGTTTTAGTGCCTTGGTTCAAACAGAAATCTCCATCGGCAAACACCAGCAGCAGGTTCAACGGGTTCACAGTTCAATGGCTTGATTCAATCAAGCGATTCAACACTTTATTTCACTCAGGTGGTTCATTCCCTTTGTTTTAGCATCCTTTGGTTCAATACTTAGTTCATCAGTTTGAACCATTGGCTTGAACCATTTTTGGTTCAACCGATTCGTTTAATGTCTTGGTTCAACATCAAGGTTCAACATTTTGGTTCAAAGACATGGTTCAAAGGCAAGTTAAAATGTTTGGTTCAATGCAAAAGGAAGCTTCCCGAAGGACAAGTCAAGGGCACTTAATCGATCAAAGCACCCTTTGAAAGGGTCATTTTCAAGGAAGTCGAAAGGTAATTCTTTCAAATTTGTCTAAGGCATTTAAAATTGGTTCCCCAGACTTTTTGTCCGTGGGAAATTTCTCTGGGGAAAATGTCCACAGGAGGAAGCGTAAGAAAATATTGGGGGAATATCCGAAGGGTCACCTAAAGAAGCCTGGAAGGACAAGTTCAATCTGGAAAAATACCAAACAACAAAGCCGAAGGAATTGCCAAGGAAAGTGACGGGCCCACAGATGTCAAATTCACGGCAATGATATAACTGTTATTCTTTGAAGGCTTGAGCATGGACCCAAATGCATTTGAAAGCCAAAATGCCAAAAGGAAGAACTACTAAGAGAAGGAGCGTAAAGAGCCAGTAAAGTTGGGAACATATCTCGATAGCTCAAATCGCAACAGGAAGAGGCAAAGCTGGAAAGGACAAAAGGCGACCTCAGTCAAAGGAAGAACCAAGCCCGACTGAAGAGAAAAGCATGCAAAAAAGTGCCTAATGAAAAAAAAGACAAAGTGTAGCAGAATACGTCACGTGTCCTGTTATGAATCAACAGAACGTGACAAGTGCTTACATCTCTCATGCAAGAGCGGCAATTTTTGCCACCCTTGCATCCTCATTTCCTCTCCTCCAAGTGCAAGGGCGGTGATTTTTTCCGCCCTTACACATTCACCTTCTTCAACATGCATCGGTGGCAATTTTTGCCACCGACACACTTTCTCCCTGACGTGCACAGGATGCAATTTTTGCCGCCTATGCACAAGAACTTTTCCAATATGCAAGGGCGGCAATTTTTGCCACCCATACATTCCTTCTTTCTTCTTCTTCTCATGCACTTTTGTCATGTAAAAGTGCATGCAATTTTGTAATGTGTAATTACATGTAAAAAATCTGAAAAAATATCTCAAAAGTCAAAGATGACTCATCTTTGACTTAGATATTTTTATATTATAATCTTTTTAATTTTGAAGGTTTCTCCCTATATATAGTGGAGACCTCTTTTGTAAATGGATCTTTGATAATTGAGAGCAAAAACTCTGCTGAAATTGAGACACTTCTTGAGACTTTGTGCTCAACTTGTAAATCATATTTTGTTGAATGAATGAGAAGCAAGTTTATTTCAGACTTTGTGTTGAAGTTATCTGTGTTATTTAGGAAATAGTTCTTATGTCCTCTTTCCTGATAATCTCTTATTTGTTCGATTTAATAAGCAAAGTGTGTGTGTTGACATTACCTGAGGACATTTCTAAAAGACAGAAGAGAGACTTTGAGCTACTTTTATCTTTGTGATCCTTTTATCCTTTATAGTTTTAGGCAAAGACTTTGTGCTTCGTTTCACTCTACGGTTACGCGTATTCCGAATCGATGAAGGAGACAACGGAAGACTTTGTGATTACGTAGGTTTCTTTGTTAACTTTTTTTTACCTCAGGTGATTTTTTGCTCTACGCTGGATACCGTTTCTGAAAAAAGAGGAATGTTGTTGGCCAACGACAAGGGTTTCTCTCTCTTGTTCCTTAGACATCACCTCTGAAAAAAGAGAGGTGGATGTTGTTATACCACCACAAGTATTATTTTATACTTAATTATATATACATATAGCGTATAAATATTCATAGGGAACCTCCCCTTGATGAGAGGAGAGATTTACCTCGTCTAGATCTGGTAAACCCACACTTTTCGTGGCATAAATCTCCATGTGCTATGGTTGATATACCCATTTTGTCATCAGTTAGTTGACGACAAAATATTCACCCAAAAAAACCCTGGCCAATTTTGTACTTGAATATCTCTTTAAGAAATAAGACAAGTGAATTTTCATACTTACATGTTGTACAATTTAGTGTTGATGCAATATTGTTGGTCTTGTCTAGTAGAAGATGATCTTTTCTAGCATGTTATCCTTGATTGTTCTCCAATGTACAAAATAGTAATTGTTACAGGTCTTTGTTAGTGTTATCTCTTAAGTGTATGTGTGTTTTATAAGTGGTTTATGACTTTATTTCCCAAATTAATCAAGCATTACCCTCCTAATCATTCAAATTCCTCTTGAACCTAACTTATGAAATATTGATGTGACAATTCATCTTGAGTTGTGAGTCTTAAGTGAAGGAAAATTTGTTTAGCTCTTAAGTAGTATAATTTCAATCAATAGGATGAAATTAAATATTGGTGCATCACCTTTTAGTTTTATTAGTTGTTTTTATATACCCTTTTCATCTAAATTTGATAGGTAATAAAGTACTTCCAAGAGTGCATCGAGGAAACTAGCCCTTCTAGAGATTCATCTCAACAAATTGTTACCCACAACAAGAGAGATGTTTCTATTGTGCCACTTAGATGAGGAGAGCTAGGCATCTCCTCAAGGGGTGAAAATCCAAGTGACAATAATATTATTACATTATGATCATTTTAATATGTTATTTCATCAGTATTTTATGATATACATATCATGATGTTATGGACTAACTACCTGTTTGTTGCAAGTTTGACATAGGAGAGACTCATCCCTTAGGGCATGATAAAGGGAGAGAATCATTAGAGAGGTTGATGTAGATGGAGATGTTAGGAGATGATATAGGAATGAATAGAACCCTGCACATACTACACTAGCTAATACATGTTATATGCATAGTTAAATGGTTAACATAGTGCATTTTTAATGTTGTTTGTATTTAGATAGTTGATTAAGCATGGTTAGTTATGTGTTATCTTAGTTTACTAATTATGTGGAACTAACCTCATGTGATTGTGTTGTGGATATTAATTATGGAAATTGCACATGGATCTAGTGTAGAATGAATCTATGTGATTATGTCATGGTATTTGTTTTGGCATTGTTTGATTTATCATTTTAGATTAAAAAACATTATCAACCTTATATTAGTCATATTGTTGTTAAGTCATGGTGTCAATCACCTGTACTAAATGAGTTGAAAAAATATATTGTTATCTTTGAGACCATTAAAAGGTGTAGAATAAAATAAATTAGAAAATATAATAATGTAATTTTGTTAGAATTACCAATTGCATTATATTATGTTGAAATTAGGCAATAAATTAATAAAAAAAGGTGAGCTTTAAAAGCTTTAAAGACAACTTATGGAATAAATAAAAACAAAAAAAAAAGAAGAAAGAAGGTAGTTTTTAAAGGAAAGCACAAAAATTTTTAATAAAAGAGGAAAATATTTTAAAAAAAGGAGAGAAAATCATACCTAAAAAGAATAAAAGAAGATGGGGTGTAGAGGAGAGGAGGAAGAGGAGTAAAGAAAAAGAGAAGAGAACATGAATTCAGGGAACAAAAAGGAATGAAGTGGAGTAAAGGAAAAAGGGAGGGTGCATCTGGTATTATCTGACACTTTCAAGGTAGGAAATGTAATTAAAATTCTATGAACTATGTGTCATAATGGTAATCTGTATATGTGTTCATATGCCCATATAAATCACTTGACTGAGTGTATTGACAAGATACAAATATGATTGTATTAAACCATGTTGAGAGTATTCTAGTTTTGGTAAACTAACTACATTGGTTCCCAAGAAATAAATTTAGGGACAATACCATTCTAATGTAACAATCCAAAAATACATAATAATATGCATAGCAAACTATATAGGGGTATGATGAACTAACTTAGTATATTTACCAACCTTGTGTGAGATTGACATCCAAAATAACAATGTATATAAGCTCTAGGTACAATGATCTGAGTATATAATCGTGTGTATAAATTGTTGACCATATTTATTACATGTATAATAAGGAGTCATGAAACATACTTGTTTAACATCACTGCTATTCTAAGAATATATATTTTTTATCATTCTAATTATAACATCATTGTATAACAGTATAAATATATTAATTTTATAGGTGGTTGATCTACCTATAAATACTAAACATTGTGTAATTTCATATTGGGATATTATTGAATTACTATGCAGTGAACCGTGTAATAAGTAGACTATATAATTTCTGGTATAATCAAATAATTCATTATGGTGTTCCACTTATATGTATACATAAGTCATATGTATTACCCTATATTAATTGCATGTAAGTTAGATATATTACTTACAATGTTAAACTAAAATCTGATGTAAGAGTATACATTTCATAATATTATATATATAGCGATGTTTAGGTATAGAATGCACTATTAAATGGACATCGATTCATAAATACTCATATATGTCTTATACCATTAGATATAAAGTGAATGGCAGGGTTTACATAAGGACGAGTTGAGAGTAGTAAACTGCAACTTGTATAATGTGTAGTATATTCAGTGCCTTGCTCCATAGAATGAGATTATATATTTACACAATGCCTTAGTTATACTTTGAAAAATATGAGCAATCAATATAGATATTGTTTAACCACTATTTGTATACCATGATACACACACACACACACATATACATATGTATATGTGTATATATATATATATATACACACACACACACACATACACATATATATACACACATATATATGTGTGTGTGTATATATATATGTACACACACACACACACACACACACACACACACACATATCATGGTATACAAATAGTGGTTAAACAATATCTATATTGATTGCTCATATTTTTCAAAGTATAACTAAGGCATTGTGTAAATATATAATCTCATTCTATGGAGCAAGGCACTGAATATACTACACATTATATAAGTTGCAGTTTACTATTCTCAACTCATCCTTATGTAAACCTTGCCATTCACTTTATATCTAATGGTATAAGACATATATGAGCAATCAATATAGATATTGTTTAACCACTATTTGTATATATATATATATATATGTATATATATATTTATGTATATATATATATATATATATATGTATATATATATATATATGTATATATATATATATATACATATATATGTATATATATATACATATACATATATATATATACATACATATATATATATATACATATATATATATATATACATATATATATATATATATATATATATATGTTTATATATGTATATGTATATATATGTATATGTATATGTATATATATATACATATGTATATATATATATACATATATATATATATATATATATGTATGTATGTATGCATATATATATATACATATATATATGTATATTAGCCTTATTTTGTGAAGCACAAAGTTTGTGCCTTTTTCCCTTTTAAAATCAGGCACACATATAAAAATAGTTATTGTGTACTCCTGAATACAAGACAAGGTGTGTGCGTGTGGGGGGGGGGGGGTTTATGTGTGTAAGTAGGACACAAAAAATTAAAATTATAAAGATCTACCTAATAGGATATACATAATTCCCTGCTACACAATAGCATATAAACTTATATATACATGAAGAATTAGAATTTAATCAACATATATTAAACAAGCAATGTATATAAATAGTGAACTATGTAAAAAGTATCACTTGAAGGAGTAAAATGGAAAACATGCCAAGTGCATCTATATATTTAGGTACTATGTGTGATTACACTCCAAATTGACTATATGTAAGTACGAGTTCACTGGGTACAAGGACTATTTTAAAAACCAAATTGATTGTACCATCTCTACTTAATATGTCATATTTATAAACTCTCCATTCATAAACATACAGGTATTACTAGATAATATAACTCATAAAGTAATACTAAAAATTGATCTAGAAGTTAGTGGTTAATATATGTTATGATTGTGACATCAATAGATAGTATATTTATGGACTATGTGTATTTTAGATGATTAGTATATTATAACATGGACCATAAATACGTATTGAGATTTATTGGTTGTATATTGTACATTATTCCATTGAAAACTTATGAATGATACATATATGTATGTATGATTGTATACACATATGTATTAGTGCATGTGATGATTGCCTATATTTATAGTTCCATTGATGGTTCAAAACTAAGCCATAGACTTCTAAAGAATAGAACCTGACTTATACATGCATACGATAACCTTAAAACATAACATGTTAAAATGAAAGATTATGTGTTTGTGAGAAATGTGACTTTCTTAATTATAAATAGCTATTTAAATTGAGTAATGTGTACCTAAAATGGTGGACTGTTATAGTAGTGCTTGTCATATAAAATACTCCATTTGCATCCACTTACAAAAATTTGAGTATGCAGTCTAATATAGATTAAACTTGGTTGGTATAAATTGTAATTGTTATATTTAATTATGAGATAAATAATATTGTGATGATTCATTCATACATTTGATAGACTAAATGTATGCATTAAGATTATTTATATGTTTAGCATGATTTATGCCTGCTAGTAGGAAGTAATATTTATGAATATGTTGGTTATATTTATATTAACCAAATCTCGTATTATGTGTGTTAACTAAATAGTGAGATGGACATAACTAGATTATTAATATCACCAATGCCAGATGAAGGTAATCTGATCAAGTGGTGTGTATGAATTTGATTGATCCTAGAGATCAATAACTATGAAAAACTTTGGCCAAAGTAATGTTAGACATTGTCATTTCATGTGTATGATTTACATGTTTATGCGATATCATGTTAGAATGGATTTTGTTTATGGTACACTGCATGTTTTGAGAAATCATACAACACATGGGTACTAACTTGTCTCTTTGGATTCCTGTACCATCACTAGCTACTCATCCATGAAGGGAGGGACATTCCCTGATGGGGGATTGTGTAAGGGATCAATGGTCCATTTTTTGTGTGTAAAAATGCTCGAATGATGCTCTCCCTCCCCACAACAATACTTTTTTGGAGATGACACTTGAAATTGCCATAGAAACTAGAGTTTGGGAAACTCATGTTTCATGGAGCCATGAATCTTGTATTTTGTACATTGTATTGTATTTATTATTGAAACATTATCCTGATGGAATGTAATTATTTACTTATTATACATTGATAGTAGTAACTGTATGGTTGTACCAACCATGACTAGATATCTATAAATAATTTATATATTCAATTATAATGTGTTTCATATGATGATAGTGATTAGTGACAAATATATGTCACATGTTTATTTTTAAGTTGGCATGCTTAGAATGTTTTAGTTGGATCACTAATTAGATTCTTGTGGTATAATCAAATGAAAGAATACATTGTTTATTTTTTTTTAAATCACATATTTTTAAGTAGATCCCAGTGGGGATGTTACACCTTGTAAAAGTGTGCTATAAACTACACCATAAAAGGGTCTAAAATTTAACTTTGTTGTCACATATCTAACAATACCCACCTTTAGAACAATTTCTACCTAATATCTTTCTGACCAACTCATCACCTTTTCTATAAGCAAAGAGAAGCCAAACACCATTTTAGCTACTCTAACAAAATTGGTTTTATGAACATATCAACACTATTTTCCTCTGTGTGAACCTTTTCCAGTGCTACTTTTCCGTCATCAATAACCTATTTGACAATATGGTACTTTAATGAAATATGCTTTATCCTACTATGATAAACTGGATTTTTGGTCAAATTAACTACACTCTGATTATCACAAAATAGCTTCATCTTGTATTGTTCTCTTTCAAATTCACCTAATAGGCCCTTTATCCAAATTGCCTCTTGATAAGCATGATATGCTACCCCCATGGATGCCCCTTTGATAATAGTGGGGGTGGATTTGCCCCCCACATGCTCTTATAAAGTGGGTTATAAATCGCACTACAAAAGGGTCTAAAATTTAATTTTGTTGTCACATATCTAACAATTACAAATGTTATAACATTTTTTTTTACTGTATTGTTTCGAGAAGTTGTATGTTGATTTATTCTATCTACATTAGTTATCTCTACTCTATCAATTCTTCACATCTAGTAACTTCATAGAAGGGTAGGGACCCTCACAGTGGATGAGAGGTGTGTAGGGGATCTGAAAGGTATGTGATTGGAGGAAAATCCTTCCAATAATTTTTTGCTTCTTTGTTTCCAGTATGGTTTTCTGACAACAATGATGATATTAAGATTATGAATTTCCTCATGAATACTTATTCATTTATGATTATTTTGACATACAACTATATTGAATAGTAGAATTGTTATATGGAAAGATAAAATCATGTATTAACAATGATGTTGTTGTTCTGTTATGATTATGAGAATAATTTGGTTTGTATATTACCTTAGAATTGAACTATTGAACTAACAAAGGATGAATGTTGACTTGCCTTACTCAATACATGCTTAAACATGGTTGCATATGTACTTGGAATGAAAGTAGGATGTGGATTTGATTATTAGATTTATCCACTTATTGTGAAGGTTGTTCAAACTTTTGTAAATGTATATAAATCTAAATTATGAAGGCATCATTGATAAGATACAAATGTACATCTCATAAAGGAATTAAAATTGAAATGTGTTTGAATACTAATAAATGTATAATATAAAAATGTGTAATTTAATTTAAAGTGGTGTAGACCAAACTAAAAGGTTGATTTGGACACTAACTATCGTGAATGGGTTATGGAATTACCTAGTTTACACATGGTAATACTATTATAAATAATTACATGGATTGAATTAAAAGGATTTGGCCTTGATTTCTTTTAAAAGTATGATTGGATTATATAAAACTTGGACTAGTGATTTTTTATTAGTTTGAAATAAACCAATGATAAAACTTTTGGAATGATAACTTGAAGAAATAAATTTAAAAAAAAATGGCACATTTTATCTAATACCTGAGTAGGTTATTAGATATACAACAATATATGATACCTAATATACATAAGAGAATCTCATTGATGGGACATTTGACTAGTCTAAACACAATATATTGTACGTATATTATTAATGTTTGTTGGCTTACTCATTCCATCTATTATTTTATGTTAACACACAAATGTACCTATGATCTTGCAACAATCATATTTATAGATTTTGTTTATGTTTTTCACTTGGTCCTTTACTTTTTATTTTGATATGAACATTCATAACATTAATCATACAGTGATACATCATTTACATAAGTTGCATCCAAGTGTGAATTATTTTTTAGTATACTACTTGCTCATCCCTATGTATTGACTATAAATACTTGTTATGTCCTACATTGAACTTACAAGATCACACACATTTATGTCTATATATTACTTGAGCATATACATTGATTCTTACGTATTAGGGCATGCAACCTTTTATTTATACATACTATTTTGAGATACGATGTTTTGATTTACATATATAGTGGGGGCATGTTGTTTTCCTTAACAACCTCCAAATTACTATGTTATTATACTCAATACACACTATCCCTTGACATATGTTATGGATTTTTCATATCCCTTCCATTATTACATTTCAAATTCTTACTACTTGCACTTGATTGAAAAAATACAAAAAATGAAAAACCAACCTATGCATATTCGTCTACATGATTTATCTTTGACATAGACAATATGGTAGATTATATATCCAATTTTTTATATGCACATGCTTTTCACAGTATGCATGAGTGAGATGCAAGACATACAGGTTTTATATGACATGGAAATTAAGTTGCAAGACATTCCTACACCCTGGGGATACTTTCCTACATTAGGGGCATCTTGATACACTTTAGACTTGTTATATATTCTTATGACCATTCCATTGATCACATTGAGCTAGTTTACACTGATTACATATAAATTTTTATTCCTCATTATTTTATCTAAATTTTGACAAGTAGAATGCAAGTAAATAATTAAATTTGAAAAGGTAAGAATGATTAAAATAAGGCTAATTATGCAAATGAAAGATAAACATAGCTAATACTACCTAATGGTTGATTGATAGAGACAGGAAACATGAAAATAGTGACTGCATTTAAAATTTTATAATAGTTGGATCTGAGATTATGCAAGGACATGAATTAAAAAAAACAAGATTTCCTCCCACTACTATTATTGTTTGGTAATTTTATCTTTTTGCATAAAATTGGAAATCAGGGCACACTCACTTGTAATATTTGGATTTAGGTCTATATGCATTGATTTGACCTTTGGAGGTGTGCAGAAGACCTATAAATAGATTTTTAAATGTTAAAACCTTAATAGGGCTTACAATGCTTGAAATACCTAAAAATATAAATAGTTGGAGTGTAACTAGGTTGATCTAACCTTGATCACCCCCATGATGGCTGAACATTACCTATGTATCCAATACTCCAAGGAAGGAAATCAAGCCAACATAGTTCTCACATATAGAGTGTTTTGTGGAATTATTCCCCTTTGACTATATGAATCCATCTAGAATCAGCTTGAATACTTAATCATTCTTTGTTTAGGGTTAGATAATATAGGTTTATGACTTGGTTGAGGATTATATATGATGATGTGAATAAGAATTGGGAACAATAGCTAATGTTTTGTCTTAGTGTGCTCTTTTGTAAATAAGCCTTTCTATTGAAAATCCCATGTGGTGTAGTAAGTGGCTTGAGTGTGCCTTTATATCAATTCAAAAGGGGTAACAACATGATATAAATCCTAAAATTATGGAAGATAAAATAAGGGAGGGGATAATTGAAAATTTAAATGTTGGTGGGAAAAAGATATCAACATCCCATAGGTATAGGAATTATTGGAGATATTGTCATTGATGTCAAAGGTCTAGAATTGGTGATAAAGGCCCCATAGTATTTATTGTCTAAAGGAGTTTTTAATGTTCATATTTTGGCTGAAGTGTGTTGATATTTATTTAGTATTAACGAAGATATTTTGGATCGCATAAAGTAAAAAGAAGGGCCCATGAAGAAGTCAAAGAGTCACAGGGTAAAGACAAAAGAGGAATGGGATGCATTTTCTCATGAAGAGTCATCTTGAGGAATTCCAAGAGTCACCAAGTGAATAAAAAAGAGGAAGGGTGAAATTTATCATGAAGGGACACTTTGAGGAATAGAAAAAGTCACGAAGATAAAGATTAAAAAAGGGAAATGATGCATTTACTCAAGAAGGGTCACCATGTGACATTTCAAATGCAAGGATTCGAAGGGTCATGTAAATGTGGCACCATTTTCCATGAATATTGAAGGTTCACAAAGGGTTAATGCCAAATTTCATTTGGTAAGCTATAAATAAAGGCTTGGGAAGCCATTTGTAAGATGTGAAAAAAAAGCATGGTTTGTAATTATTATATCTTGCCTAGAAGAGCACAGGAGAGAAAATAAAGAGATATAGTAATGTGCTATCATTTAGTGAGAAATAAAAATTGAGATATAGTTGTGTAGTATACACACTAGGGGGTTGGTGCTCATGTGGGTTGGTGCTCATGAATTAGTTGTGTTGGTGATCAGCAAAGGGGTCGATGCTCTTGCAAGTTGGTGCTCATTCATATACTTGAGATTTTTTTCTATGGTTTTTCCCACATTGGGTTTCCATGTTAAAACTTGGTCTCTCTCTCTCTCTCTCTCTCTCTCTCTCTCTCTCTCTCTCTCTCTCTCTCTCTCTCTCTCTCTCTCTCTCTCTCTCTCTCTCTCTCTCTCTCTCTCTCTCTCTCTCTCTCTCTCTCTCTCTCTCTTGTGTGGTGTTTATTGTTTCAATTTTATTGCATATCTTGAATGTATGGTTAAGTGGAATTTGATTAAATAAAATTTTATAAGATATATGATATATTGATTCACCCCCTATCTGTATATCCCATGCTTAATAATTGGTATTAGAGTCAGTTCCTTGTTTTTATGAAACTAAGGAACCTTTGTTTGATGGGAAAAATTATGCCTTTTGGAGCATAAGGATGAGAACTTACTTGATGGACCTTGGATTCAATATTTGGAAAGTAGTGTTGGAGGAATTTGAAAAGCCATAAACACTTGTAACTACTTTGGTGGAAAAGAAGGCAAGTGAAAATAATGATAAAGATTTAAATTATATTTTATGTGGTTTATGTGAATCAAAATATGTTAAACTTATGCAATGCAAATCTACTCATGAGACTTGGGTAAATCTTGAGAATATTTACAAAGGTGATGGAAAGGCTAAGTGGGCTAAGCTTTGAACTTTAAGAAAATAGTTTAAGAGTTTGAAGATGGAAGAGGAAGAAAATATAGTGAGTTGTCTTTTGTGGGTTGATCAAATAGTAAATCAAATTCAAAGTCTTGGAGAAAATTTAGAAGAGTCAATGGTGGTACAAAAAGTTTTGATATCTCTATCAATGAGATATGATGCAAATGTTTCAACAATCGAGGAGATGAAGGATCTTGCTAAGCTAAAGATGGATGAACTACATGGTATTCTTATGGCATATGAGATTCAGACCAAATAAGATAAAACCTCAAAGAGGGAAGCTACTTTCAAGATATCAAAGAAAGAGAAAGCCAAGATTCAAGAAGCAAATGACAGCTCTAGCAGTGAGGAATATGACAATGGAGCTCTATTCATCCATAAGCCTAAAAAGGGCACAGGTAAATATCAAGGAAAATTTCCATTTAAATGTTTTAAATGTGGTAATATTAGACAATTTGTAGATAGATGCCAAGATAAGAATAACAGTGACAATGAAGAAGAAAAGTCTACATACAAGAAAAACTTTAAAGGCAAATACAAGAAGAGATTCAAGAAGAAGAGTTTATATTCTAAAGATCTTAGCTCAGTCAAAGATAGTAGAGTTAGTGACTCAGATAAGAAGAGAATCTATTCATGACCATACATGAAGATGTCTCCACAAGTAAAAGTATAGATGATCAAGAAGAAGAACATGATGAAAGTGAGGATGAATCCAAGGTGAATCTAGAAGGAGAACTCATTTGTTCTTTAGAATAACTAGAAGCTCTTGAGAATAAGAATAAAAGATTGAAGCATCAAATTGAGAAAAATGAAAAGGAGTCAAAGAAAATAATTAAAGATCTACAAGCACACTTTGAAGAAGCCAAAAATAATGAAATAGATCTAACAGCACAGTTGTAAAAAGTAAGTGAAGAATGTGAAAGGTATGTTATTTAAATTCCTCTTTAAAAGAAGATATTGAGAAAGCGGTCAATGATAAAGCAGTCAGTGATTAAAATTTTGAGGATAGCACTAACATGTTAAATAATATATTGGAAAGTCAAAAGTCAATATTAGATAAGGTAGGTATCGGATGTGATTAAATTTTGAGTGCATAATAGTATTCTTATAGATACTAATCACACTAGTATTGTCACAATAGATAGGACAAGGTCCATTTTTTCTTACTTTATAGTCTTTCAAAGTTTGCTTCATCCACATCCTGAGTACAACATGAGGCAATAACTATATACTTAGATTTTGTAGTTGATATGTATACAGAGGTTTGCTTCTTGCTTATCCAAGACACTAAACATTCACCCATGAAGAAAAAACCACCACTGGTACTCCTCCTATCATCCACACATCTTTCCCAATCTGCATTAGTGTATGTCCTAAGAGTGAATTTTTTTCTCCTAGAATACCGTAAACCATATTCTATGGTGCTCTTAAGATACCTCAAGTTTATTTTGACTACTTTCAAGTGAGTTTCTCTAGGATTAGCTTGAAACCTACCTACAAGGCCTATTGATTTCATGATATCAGGCCTAAAAGGAGTAGAGTACAAAAGACTTCTAATCATGGATCTATGTAAGGTTTGATCAACCTTTGGTGAGTGATCTTGTTTACTTAGCTTGCATCTTATGATCATTGGAGTAATCATTGGATTAAAATCCAACATGTCAAACTTCCTTAGCATATATTTGATATATTTTTCCTATGAAATGAATATCCTTGCATCAAGTTGGTTAATTTTTAATCCTAAGAATAAATAAATTTTTCCCAACATTGACATTTCAAACTCAGTCTTCATAGCATCTGCAAACTATCTACTCATGTTGTCATTGTCAGATCCAAAAAATATGTCATCAACATAGACTACCACTTGTAACAGATGAGTGTCATCTATCTTAATATACAAATTATTGTCAACTACCCATTTTTGAATCCTTGGCTTAATATATACTTGTCTAATCTATCATACCAAGCTCTAAGATCTTGTTTAAGACCATACAAAGCCTTCTTTAGTTTAAAAACATAGTCCTAATTACTTGTCATGAAAAAAACTTCAATTAACTCAATATAGACTTCTTCATCGAAGTTGCCATTCAAAAATGAGAATTTCACATCCATTTGTTAAAATTTGAAACCTTTGAAGCTTGCATATGATAAGAAGAGTGTAATTGATTCCATTCTTTCCACAAGAGGAAATGTCTCATCAAAATCTATCCCTTCAACTTGAGCATATCCTTTACACATTAATCCATCCTTATTTCTTTTGACTTCTCCTTTCTCATTCATCTTGTTTTTGAATACCCACTTAGTTCCTATCACATTTTTATATTTTGGACTAGGTACCAAATCCCATGTTTCATTATTTATAATTTGATCAAGTTCCTCATCCATTTAACATGTCTAATTTTCATCTTTTCTATCTTCTAAGAATGTTTTAGGTTCAACCTTGGATAACAAAACTGTGTCTTGTTGATTCTAATTGATCAATATTCTCCTAGTCTACAAACTAGCATTCACATCTCCAGTAACTTGGGAAACTGGATGGTCCTTCTATATTCTCCTAGAAGGAGCTTTAGCATCTTGTCTTAATTCTTCCTCTTCATCATTTGATTGACTAGGTATGCCTTCCTTATTTGAAATAGGGTTCTCAGTAGTGTCATTTATCTACAAGTTAGGTTTCTTTATTTCAACTACCTCTTCAAATCTTACATTATAACTTTCAACAACCTTGTGGAGGCTCTTATTAAAACCCCTGTAAGTATAACTTATGAAGGAATAACCCAATAATATGCGCTCATTATACCTTAAGTCAAAATTACCAATATTTTCTTCATCCCTCTTGATAAAAAACTTGCTCCTAAACACTCTAAAATGTTTGACATTATTTTCCCTATTCTTACATAGCTCATATGGAGTCTTATCATAATTTATTCTAACTTGGCACCTATTTAAGATGTAAACTAATATATTATCAACCTGTTTTGAAAAACCATCTGATAGTTTGGAATCTTGAAGCATGGTTTTACTCATCTCTTAGATAGTTTTTTTTTCCCTCTCAACTACCCCATTATGTTGGGGTGTCCTATTATAAGAATATTGTCTTCTAATTCCTTGTTCCTCACAAAAAGTATCAAACTCATAAGACCAAAATTCACCTCCTATGTCTGATCTCACACACTTGATTTTTGATCCTTTTTCATTTTCAACAAGAGCTTTGAATGCTTTAAAAAATTTAAAAGATTCTGATTTCTCCTTAAGTAAATATATCCAAGTCATCATAGTAAGGTAATCAATCAATAACATGAAGTAGTTGTTACCTTGAGTTCTTGTAGGTCCATATAGATCAATATGGATTAATTCCAATGGAACTATAGTGGAATTCTCCTTAGATTTGTAGCTTCTTTTGGTTTGCTTCCCATGAAGGCATGCCTTGTAAAGAGTATGAGGAATCTTAGTGATTTTAGGCATATGCCTCACTAATCCTTTTGAATTGATCCTCACCAAGTGTCAAAATTTAGATGTCCAAGTCTTATATGCCAAAGCTATCTTTCTTCTAATTGATTCATGAATCACTCTTATCTATTGGATTCATGGAACACATATAATTTGATGTCTACCTTGTGAATGTTTGAAACTTATTTTTCAAACTTGGCTCTTCTCACTTCACACCCTTTGTCATGAAAAGTTAGAAAATTTCCTCACATATTTGGATAACACTAAAATATTGTGTTTCAAACCTTCTACATATAGAACATTTTTAGTTCTAGTGTGACCATTATCCAAACTAACAAAACCTTTCCCAACTATGTTAGAAAAATTAATGTCACCAAATCTTATTGAATCTAAATTGTACTTCTTGAGAGAGATAAACTTGCTCTTGTCTCCTGTCATATGAATTGAGCATCCATTATCTATGTACCATTTCTTATTTTCATCCTCTTGAGTATGCAAGGTAGTTTGAACAAACATTGACTCTTCTTTTGGTGCACTATCTGAATCCTGCTTCTTTTCTTTAATCTTGGATTTGTCTTCCTTGAACCATTTGATGGTGTTGATGACTTGAATGTCCTTTTTCCAATAAGCCCTCTTGTATTATTCGGCTATGTCCCTATTGATTGTTTTTATATCATATAACCTTATTTTTTCTCTTTGAAGAGAAATTATAATCCCTATATCTGTGACCATATTGATTACAAATGTAACAGTACCCATTGAAGACATAACTATAGTTGTTCATGTTAGTCATCCCTTTTACTTGACCATTAATAACCCAAGACTTTTTATCTTTAAATTATTTAGTATAGATAGAATTATTCTTGTTTTTAGATAAAATAACATCTATTTATGTCATATATTTACCTTTCAAATGATCCATTCTTTTATTTAAGCCTTATCCAGCATATCCTACAAATTCTTGACTATTGTTTCTATTCTACCTATTTGTGTCTTCACATTATCAAAACTTGCATTAATCGCATATCATATGGAGGAATAAAATATAAATTTTTACTTCCTTTCTTGGTCTTCAATCTTTCAATTTCTTCCTCTAGATGTTTGATCTCTGATAAGACACATACTAGTTCACCTTGAAGATATGTCTCAGCCTCTTTGTCATCCATTATATCTATGATCACCTTCAAGTGGTTAAACTTACAAAGAAGGTTTGGATATAATACCAATTTTTAGAGGTATAATCACTGAGAGGGGGTGAATTAGTGATACAATCAATTCAATTCCAATTCCAAAACTTCAATCTCTCAACCATTCAATACAAGCATTCATGAAGCATATAAACTAGTTAATGCAATGAACAAAGGAAACTATGAAATACCAACACTCATGACACATGGATAATGTGGTAGAACCTCATGGGGGATAAAAACCACTCTCAATTTTGAAAATAATTGGACTAAATTCCTATAAAATATTTACAAACAAGATACTTTAGTGACGCACCCACTTCACAAGGAGCACCAAACCTTATGTATGAACAAGCACCCACTTGTCCTAGATGTTGAGCACCCACACAACACCTTATAATATCAAAACCTCTATATATTTGATTTAATTTAAAAATAATTAATATCACTTCTCTTCAACCCTTTACACTTTCTCAAACCTTCACACATAAGTAATGCATCCAAAAAGACCCTTTTGGATCACTTTACACTTATTTACTCATCTTCAATCTTCAATCCTACAATTTCACTATTATAACATCAAAAATATGACCTATATTTCAAAAAAATATCACTCACACTACTTTTATCTTCAATCTATCCACCAAGCATACTTACCCTTCTCTATACTTCACATATCAACTCTAGAAACCTTCACCTTTGATCTTTCTCTTTACTGAGTCTACATGATCATCACCTTCTTGGTCTGACATAAGACTCACCTTAACCCTTAAGGTTTATATCACACTTAAAATAGGATAAATTTTATCTACATAGGTCATCCATATATTGGATAAATCACCCTTAAACAACAACACCTTTCAATTAGGCTTACGAAGCCCTTTTAGGTCTATGGAGACCTATTCACCCTTTTAGTGCTTCACCGAGAAAAACTAAGAACACAAACACTTTAAAGCATATAATTCCATGCCACATGACCCATAAGGCACAATAAAGAGATTAAATTCATCCCTACACACCTCTGCATATGCAAAAATTATCAATCATTTGTCTTATGCATGAAAACATCATGAACAAACTAAAAGTCAACGTAAGCAATTGTTCATATTGAAGATGGATTGGTCAAACCACCAAAATAAATATAGATGATCTTCAAGGATTATAAAACATTGTCTAATATATAATTCATCTTGAAACATACAAACACTATCAATAAATACCCAAACACCCTTCTTGGGACAATTCTATAAAAAGGTCAAACACTTAGTCAACTTTTGACCACAATAAATATAGGCATATGACCATCAAATATCCAAATTATTTTCCCTAGATTTCCATTGAATTTATCTACAAATTTTATTTTTATACCACCTTAAAATTCATCCATCATAAAAATTTATAGGCAAAATAATGAGGGTTGGTTTTCCTTTGTAAATTCAAATATTTGAATTCCAACAGTCATTGCAAATTTGGCCAAGTATGGAAAACAGTGAAATCTGCCTAGGAGACCAAATTTACACTACCATAACTTTTGATAAACACCATTTAAAAATATTAAATTTTAAAAACATGATCTAGGAACAAAGCCATGTGACCATTTTCTTCTAACACCTTCACACGTGTGAATGTTGATGTTATCAATTTGCTTACTCAAGAAGATCTGCCAAGGTGACTAGACTAACCTAGACCTTCACAAGACTATTCCACTAAATTCATTTCAATTCTAAAAGTACCCAAAGTAATCTTAAACCCTCATATGGCCTCTAAAACATGGTCAACACACCATCAACATCCACCATCTTGCCTAATTAAAAAAACACTGCAAGCTCTATACATGATCAATAAGTCACACTTTTTCATTAAGAACCATGCATACTTGACAACTCATGGACACACTTGACCACATTAGGGACATAATTGACAACACCTCGATAATATATCTCAAAAAATAATATATTCATGTAAACTATGTAAGGTATAAATGTTAGCAAGATATTTTTAAATAATATAAAGATAAAAAATATTGGAGTCATAGAATGACAACACCTATACATACTATCACATGTGAATAAGATGCCACCATATTAGCAAGGTTACTAGGTAGAGGCAAGTCCAACATCTTAATCCCTATAAAATTTTGCATGTCATGTGAAACATTCATGAATACCAATGAAATGCATATATGATATAGAAAGAATGTGTTATCTACTAATCAAAGATACATAACATATTTCAAATATTGAAACTAGATTGCTAATCATGATCAGGGCTTGATTTTTAATTTTTTATAATTTTTTAAATGTTTTTATATTTTTAAATATATTATTTTTGGGGTGTTTTCTGATATTTGAAAATATAAGCAACAAAAAAATAGTGATTTTTTAACCTTTTTATGTTATGGTAAGGGTTAGGGGAGAATAGCCTAATAAAAAAAATGGCTAACCTATTATAAAATAGGCCAATTAAATAATTTAGATTCATAATATTCTAATACAATGTTTAATTATGAAAGTATGCTAAATATATAAATTATAATGCTTATAGTAATTTAATTAGAAAAAAATAAAAATAAAATAATACTTAGCTCATTTATTAATGTGCAGGAGGATCTAGAAAATGCAGGGATAGAATAAGATAAGATGATGCTCTCTAGTGATTCATAAGATTTTTAATATATTCTCTCTATCAATCTGGACATTACCTTTGAACTATGAACGCTAACATTGATGCTTTTGTCCTAAATATGATGCTTCTATATGGTATAGAATATAGGTCTTTTTTAAGAATGACTAACTACAACTCTAAGGGTTCATTTTCACCTTGTAGATTTTTAACATCCATCACATGCATAAGTTATGAATATTAGTATTTTACTCAAAACCTTAAGTTCTCCAACTTGGGCATGTCACCTTAAAAAATGGGGGTTATTGGAATAAAGTGAATTTGACCTAATCTCAAAGACCCTTATATCAATGAGCACTACCTACATATCCATATACTTCTAAGAGGGCCTTAGACCAATGTAGTTCTCCTCCTTATATGGTATTATATCTGAACAATTGTGCAATATATTATATGCAAGTAAATTTAGTGATCTATTTTGTAACTTGACAAATATTACTCATGGGTAGCTCTTTGTATGCTTTAAAACTGTAAGAAGACTGCTCATATGACTGATTTGGAAATATGAAATTATAGGGAAGTATAAATTAGTTATGCAAATGATTAAGAGTGAACTTAATAGGTGTTTGTTTGGTAATTACTTGATGATAATGAATGACCTTTTGTTTTGTATTTATAATACACCTTTTGAAATGATCTCATGGGAGGGTTAAAATAGTACCACATACTTGCCCATACATGTTGAAAGATTTGAAAATTTAACCATTTGTAAGGCTTGAGTACCAATGTCAAATCTGGGACACTAGCATTAATGCTAGTGTTTGAGTTTTTAAAATAGTTTTTGGAAGGATAGAAAGTTTTTAAAGATATATGATTACTATAGTAGTATATAAATAATTTTTTATGCATATTGTAGGCTACAGGTGATCTGGGTAATGATAATATTAGAGTTAGACAATAGTATAATCATTTAGGCATAATGAGATCGAAAATGTGAGCCTTTTGGTAGTGGAAGGTCATAAGCTAATGGGTTGAGCCATGAGTGACATTTGTCACGTGTAAAAGACTAGTTTACTATATATAATCAATTTTTTGTATTTGCATTTACCTCCCTTTAATCTAGTAATGCATAAGTATGAAATGACTAATTTAAAGGAAAGAAACACATACCTTGGTGTGTTCAACACCCCTTGTCTTTGATTAAGCCCTATTTGAATTTGTTGTTTTGGTATTACCTACAACCAAGAACATGTTACAATTTAATTAGTGTATATAATCTAAAACTTGAATAATTGAAATACTTGAAAGAAAAGAGAGCAAGGAAGGAGTACAACTATGTGTCGATATAACAATACTACCTATCTCTTGGTACTTTGATTTAGTAATGATGCTTCTTTGTTGAAGCATTAGAGAGAAAGGTTCAAAACTAAACCTTTGAGATGTGAAGAGGATAATTGAAGGGTAATCGTGCCACCAATATGGTGCAAGGGTGAGGTTTTCCAAGACCATCAAGATCACTGAATCTCAATCATACAACTTAAGTGTATACATAATCTATCCAATATATCCAATTTTCTCTAGGTCAAATGGTGTAATCATCTCAACCTACAAAAAGGAAGTAGTGCTAAGGTCATTGAGGGCATTGAGTCTTGACTGCACTAGTCAAGGGAGCCAAATACTACAGACAGATAAAGCTCAATCAATGCATCTTGGTAAGTTTAATATATAAATGTGTATTTAATATGAACATGTATCTATGTTTTGGTGGATTTACATGGCATATACACATATAATGTGTCTCAAGCTGAAGTATATATCAAAAAGTAACGTTTACTCTATAAATTGTGTATAATATCTATCATAAATATGAAAAAATTAACCCAAATATATAAAATTGGATCTAAATGCATAAAATTTTAGCCCAAATGTATATATGAATCATGTAAACCATATAAAATTCTACCAATTTTGTTAACTATATGTGTGTGGACTCGTGTCTCTATGACATGCCCCCCTTTTGAGGTGAGGGGAATGCAATGTAATAGTTACCTTATCTCAAAATGATAAGATAACCATGTTATATTTTTATCAATCATGTAGTAACCAAACATATAGTGGTATCGTGTCAAATTATATGTATCAATGAAACTTGTAGTATCCAAACATAACAAGCCCTAAGATGCATGATATGGATCATGGAAACATCTAGAAGTAACAAGCACAAGATCAAAAAATAATCAAGAACACACATAAGAGCACTCAATATCACACAAAAGGGGTCTAAAGACACCACAAATAATGAGCATGTTCAAATGTTGCACACTCAAATGAGAAGACATGATCAAATGTACGCATACCAAAGAAATAAAAATTAGGGTCAATGTAGCTAAAAAATAAGGAATATGTTTAAATATTCCACAATCAAGATATGGTAGAAAACAATAAGTACACTCAAGTAAGCCATGTCAAAAGACAAATAGGTGAAATACAAACAACTAGCATAAACATATCATACTAGTCCCTATATACATGTGTTAACAAAATGTCATGTATCATAATGTATGTAGCACATTGTGTAAGATGTGAGTATGCATATACACATATATAAGCATTAGTATATAATATCAACATGATAATCTAAAGTGAGCATAAAATAAAATCACATATAGTAGTCATGATTAATATAAGTACATACCCCCAACATAGTGTGTCATCTAGTGTATGCATGTATCACACTAAAGTATTTGTGAAACATATATTTGTATAGAAATGAAATGATATGCTATCTACTAATATAAATTAAATAACATGTATGCAATATCTAGTAAACATGTGTACGCTAAATATTTTTATATTTTTACTTTTATTTGAATGTTTTATTAATTTATTAGTTTGAATTTTAAGATATTGATATGATTATAAAAGGTGCTATGTACAAGGGAAAAGTGATACTACAATCCAATAATCTCATTAAGGAGATGCCTTCGTGAGGGCTATGTATGATATGTGTCATATTCATAATCTACTAATTAGTATCATCAGGATCATACCATTGTAGTATCATCATCTTGATTTTGTAATGCCACTCTTATGTTATTTTCTATCTAGATATGAATAATAAACTAACCCATAATGGTGTTCAACCTTTTTATTTATATTTTTCGATGTGTATTATGTTCTTTGCATTTATTGATATGACATTAATTTTATTTGTTTGTATACTAGCTAAAGATGTGATTTATTTACGTTCCTTTTGCTCTAAATATGTTGTTTATTTGGAAAAGGATGTAACCTTACCTTGGTGATCAAATGATATGCAACCCTTTTTTTATCAATCATTGCTCCTATTTAGTGTAACCATGATTTTTCAAGCACAACATTGTATGCACTTGGAGTATAAATAACATGAAAAGGAAGATAACATTCTTTTGAAGAAAATAAAACTCTTAATTGAATTTATCCCACACTAGTTGTGATTGCATTAGTCTTATCTAGTCACATGCTTGTCTGTTTACTTGAGTTTGATTTTTCACCTTCTATTCTTGCTCGTTATATTAAACATTGCCTTTGCAATACATTACTTTTGTAATTATTCACTTTCATCTTGTGCCTTTTATAATTTTTCTTTTTCGTCTTGATATTTTTGTAATATTGTTTGATCTAGATCTTCCTTTTGAATATTTTATTTCTCTAATTGTTCCTTTTGAATATGTTCTTGCTTTAAAAAATTTATTTGTAATTATTTTTACTTTTAATTATCCATTTATACACATACTTGTTTTTTTTGCACTTGTGTTATAGAAGATGCACTAATAATGTGAGTAGGTTGCTTGATTGATATATCTATGATAGGATCACAGTTATCAATTATCTTTTATATTTTTATCTTTAAATCTAAATAAAAATCTGTATGATGCCCGTGCATTTTATGATATGCACAATAGTATTTTGATCTCCCTAAAGGATATAGAGGAGGTAATTTGATCACTTTGTTTCAAATTATTTATCTTAGAATTTCACTTCAACTCTTATTAGCCTTTTGTCCATTTTTTAAACACTGTTTGTAGATGTATTTTTTTGTAGCTTCCAATATTAAGATAAAGTCTTGTTGGGCATAATATTTCTAGCTAAAGATGCAAATACATGATTGACACTAGAATATTTTTTTATTCTAAATGTATTTAATATGATTTTCCAAGGATGTGATCTTTGAATAGAAATGATTTTGTAACTCTTATATGATCCTTCTCATAGTGATTATTTGATATTTAATGGATTCACAAGCATAAACCTTTGATACTTTAGATTGAATATGCAAACACACACCATCTAAAAGAGATGTGCTAGGTGGAGGGGTTTGAGGAAGGGTAAGTGGGTTAACTTTTATTAAAACTATAAGATGGGTTTCATTACCCCTTGATGTAATGAGGATGAGGAAGATGCTACTATTTTATCCATTTTAAATATTCCAAAGAGTAAAATGAAAATAGCTAAAGAGAGACATATGAATGCTAATAAATACTCTAATATGATAAGGGAATCAAAATTAAATTTGAAACCATAGAAGGATTAAAACCCTAAGGAAAGAAAGGGTCTGAAAAAGAAGACTTAGATTTTGGGTTCACCAAAAATTTTAATCCCTTTATGTTTTTGTAAGGGTTAGGAGAGAATAGCCTAATCAAATAATTGGATAATGTATTCTAAAATTAGGCCAATAAAATAATTCAGATTCACAATATTCTAATGCAGTACTAAGTTATGAAAGTATGATAAATATATATAGTATAATTCCAATAGTAATTTCAATGTATCAACACAAATAAAAAACAATACTTAGCTCATTTAATGATACACAAGCCGAATTGGTATATGTAAGTACATGAGAAGACTGGATGATGTTTTGTAATGATTTGTCAGATACTAAATATTTACTCTTTGTCACTCTAGACACTATCATCAATTATAGACACTATAATTGATGTTTTTGCCTAGTAAATAATATAGTTCATGACCAACTACACTTGTTAGAGTTTATTTTGTCCTTGTTGATTATCATCTCAAATTGCACTCATAGGTTATGGATATCAGTCTTTTGCTCAAAACCCTAGGTCCTCCAACCGGGGCATGTCACCTTGAAAGATAAGGATTAGTGAACTCAAGTGAAGTCAAGCTAACTTCAAAGATCTCTTTATCAGTGAATGCTACCTATAAATCCGTATATTCTAAATAGGGCCTCAAACCAAGGTAGTTATTCCTCTTTTATGGTCTTATATATGAGCAATTATGTAATATGGTATATGTGGGTGTATCTAGCGATTGATATTATAATTTGACAAATACTACTCATGGGTTTTTCTTTGAATACTTCAGAATTGTAAGAAAAATCATCCTATGATTTATTTTAAAATAGAAAAGACTGGAGCAATAGAACTTAGATATGCAAATGATTAAGTGTGAGCTTGATAGGTGTTTACTTAGTGATTGCTAAATGATAATGAATGACATTTTATTTTTTATTTATAGCACACATTTTGAGGGTTAAAAGAGTACCATAGGTCAACCCATACATGTTGAAATATTTACAAATTTTACTATTTATAAGGCTCAGACACTAACGTTAGATCTAGGACATTATTATTGATGCTAGTGTCCTAGTTTGGACATTAGTATTTGGGAGGATAGAAAGTTGTTAAAGATATATAACTGCTAGAGTAGGATATTAATATATATTTTTTATATTGTGGGCTACATGATCTAGGTAATCATAATATAAGGATCAGGCTATAAGATAAGCATATAGGCACAGTGAGATGGAAAATGTGAGCCTTTTGGAAATGGGAAGGTCATGAACTAACGGGTTGAGCCATTAGTGATATTTATCAAGTGTATAAGACTACTTGATCATATATAATCAAATTTTAGTATCTATGGTGATAATTAAGGTGTTGAAAGTAGAACAAGTAAGAAAAATATGAAAAATTACCACTTGTGTTAATATGAGATACATACTAGAAAATATTTTATGGCCATGTGTGAGCAAGATGCTCCCATTATATGTGAATTGTAACTTATATAAATATATACTAGACTAAAAAATGTATGTAAAGGAATGATTTTACATCCTTGCCTCATCAATTGTACACTTTTCAAAGTATGTCATATGTTTGAACAATGTAGCTCTAAAAAGGGAGATTTTGTATGAAAATTTATGATTTGTGTACTGAAACAGGGTGGAAAATATAAAAAATGGAATTATTTCTCTTTGTGCTGAAATTATGATTTCTAGGTAAAAATTAACAAAGGACAAGATTTAATAACTAGGACAATAGTGAAAATCGATTTCGTCTTATGCTAGTTGATTTTGTCCTTGAGCAAAATGATGACTTAGAAGTGTAGACTATGAAAACATAGATATAAATGGCAAAATTGACCACTATTTTGAACTCTTTAGATTTGGAAAGTGAAAAATAAGATCTAAGGGCTTAGAAGGATCGATCAATTGATTGTATGTTCAATTAAATAGAAGGATATGATGCAACAATAAAAAAGCTATGTACAATCAATTTTTTGCATTCTTTAATTATTTGAATGTTTTTAAAATTATTTAAAATTTTGAAAATGCAACAAGCTAACCAATGATCTCATTGAGATAAGAGTCAAAGAAATCTATGATTATTAGTAAATTTATTACTTTCTTTAAATGAAATGTATCAAATGTACATATATCAGAATCATAAAATGTATCACATTCAATAAGAAAACTATGTAGATCACTCCTCATGTAATCATGTCTATGAGGAATAGTTATAGGATATGTAAAATGATGTGAAATCCCATGAAGACTAGAAAAAAATTGTACCAAATGAAAATTTGTATGTATCATGGATTTAGGAGAATTACATGTGATTGTGCTTTTTGAGAATTAGATACCTTTTTCCTATAAACACACTTTTGCATTGTTTGCTTTTGAACCCTTTGCATCTCTTTCTGAACTAGTTGATTAGAAACCTTTTGCTTATGTGTAATAATTGTAAACAAGATTTTTTTACATAGATGTAGTATTGAACTATGATGGTGGATGGGGAAGAGGATAAGCCATAGATTGCATAGGTTACTCATACATAATTCTTGAAATTGTAATAACTTGATTGAAATAAAGGTATTTTAGGCATTCATATACCATAGAAGGTACAAAACGGAGATTTTTCAACCATGAACATCCCAATATCATGTCAAATACCCCATTTTATGGAATAAATAAAAAATGAGTAGCTAGTATAGTAGGGCCCACTTGAAAATGTAACACAAGATGTCCCAAAGTGGTTTATTGCTTTCCATTGAATGTCTTGACACTTTTAAAAGTTATGTATATATCATGATGTGTGTAACTCAATGAATGAATTAATGTCATTGTACACACATTCTCACTTGATCCATTCTCAACTAACACACTATGAATAAGTTGTTGATCAATAAAATATCATATACATAAATCATTAAAATCAAAATCATTATCCACTATCACCAAAAGTAATCATAAGATGTGGTTAAACATTTTGATTAATTGTACCAAAAATTCCATCCAAGGGATGAGCATATGACTCAAGAGGTGGATAAGCATTGTAATTATGATGTGTCACTAAATTTTCCTTTTTAATATCATGATTAGGAAATGGCTCACTAAAAAACTTAAATTTAGCATTTTTATTTTGTTGAGGCCTAGTTTCCTTTGTAGGAGTATTGAGATAAATAACATTGTTGTTAATAATATCTTGAATAAGATGCTTGAACTTGAAAATTTTATTAGTAGAATGACTATTACATCTATGGTAATCACAATATGCATTATTATCAAAATATTTGCCTTGTGGTTTGCTCATGTCAAGTACAAATGGAGGAGAGAGTAATTATATTGCATTCAAGTAAATTTTGTAATAATTTCTAAGGTGATTGTGGAAATCAATAAAATTTATTTCTTGGTTGATCCGATAAAACAATCTTGTTAGAAAGTTAAGAAATAACATTGATTGTTATCTTTGCATCTAATTTAGTATTTGTTGGCTTAGCTTTGTAAGATGGTTTGCTTTTAAACTTCACTATGAAAGTTGAAGTCGATGTAAGTGACTATACTTAAGTTTGTTCAACGTAAAAATATTAACTTCTCTTTCCCATATGATATGATAAAACTCTTCAAATAATGTAAATTTCTTTAAAATAATTGACTCATGAAATGGTGCATGCAACTTTTTTTTTTTAAAAAATTGTAATTCATTATCTTTCAATGTATTAGCCATTTTGGCAAGCATGGTCTTATAATACACAATCACTGATAGGTTCATTAGTTCCTTGATCAAGCTTGGAAATTTGTTATAATAAATATTTTCATCAATGTTAATAGCAATATTATTGATAAATAAATATGTTAATGGATTGAATACTTTGATAGATTAAATAGGTAGATCATAAAACCAATGTAGGGCATATTATTCTAAACTTATTGGAAACAACTTGGTTACTAGTTTGTGATTCAAGACATAAAATAAGCATGTTACATGAAATGATATGAGATGTTGTTCTGGATCTACTTTACCTTTGTATAGTGGAAGCTTAAGAGCTAAAAAAATTTCAGGTAAAAGATATGATGTGATATTAGGGGTTAATGGGTATCAAATAAAGCTTGGGAATCTAATGATTGGCTAGATTTTGGTATACCTTGCTATAACTACAACATCTTAGCTTTAAAAACTACAATAATTTGCTACAGGGATTATGCATTAGGCAAGTTAAATGATGTAGTGTGCATAGATATCAAGGGATATAGATGAGTCACTTATTTAGGCATATGCATAGAAATATGGTGTAAACCATGTGTTTCCCACAAATGTAAAGGTGTGGATGGAATAGTAGTAGAAACACATGTGGTAGGATTAACAAGAGGTTACTTAACATAACCATTTAGTTATTTATATGTTTTATTATAATTATGTTTCATTTTTTTCTTGTTCGGCTATAAATATCAAAGAATTAATGTCATCGTGATGAGTGTTAAGGTATTCACTAAACTCCTTTGCATTAACATGATCAAAAATATTATTATTAAAAGCCTTAGATTCTTGGATTTTGTCACTTTTTATGGTCATGATAACTCCGTAAAGAGGGTGTAAAGTAAACAACATAGCATTTGCAATATATAAATGTTCTTGTTCCCATGTTATATTTTACTTAATAAAATTTTACATTAATGAAGCTTGTGTAGATTGATGGATAGTTATCTTGTCATAGTCATAAAAAATATCTATATTATCCATGGAAAAGATATTGTAAACAATAACTACAAAATAACATGCTTCAAAATAAAATGGAAATTTTGGTATCTGAATATTAGTATATTCTTATGAAATCCAAAGTTAAAAGAAGATACTTTCATTGTCATATATAAAATTTGAAGTCAAAATAAAGTTCTCTCAATGTTAGTAATTATATCTGAGGTCAAAATCAAGTTCTTTTAGTGTCAGATTTAGATCTAAGGTTGAAAGGAAATTATTTTAGTATCAAATAATTCAAAATTTGTCTTAAACCTAGGATAATATTCTTGAAACCCTATAAGGTTTAAACCTTAAGGGAAACTTAGGGTTTTTCAATGTTTAATCAATAAATGGGTTTGCCAATATGTTTTATCTATATTTGGATTAATAGGTGAACTAACACTAATTTTCATAAATAGAATAAAATAAATCAAGATATTGTAAATACATTTATAACAAGCATTGTGAAAGTAAATAAATGAATTCAACAAGGTAAGAACAATTGAATGAAATCTAACCATGCAAATTAAAGACACACTTAGCTTTTACTACCTGATGGTTGATTGTGTTGACTAATAGAGATAGGAAAAAATAAAATAATGAATGTATATGTAAAATTCTAAAAGTTTTATCTGAGACTATGCAAGGATAGAATGATAAATAAGGGCATGGTCACCTCCCACTATTGTTCTTATTGGGTCATTTTTTATTTTTGTATAAAACTAGAAATTAGGGCATGATCACTTGTAATAATTATATTTAGGAATATATGTGTTGATTTCACCTTTAGAGGTGTGCAAAATACATCCAAAAGGTTGAAACCCTAATAGGGCTTGAAATGATTAAAATACAAGCAAATAGAAAAATATGGACTGTAATTGGGATGACTGACCCCAATCACCCCCACAATGATTAACACTTCTTACATATCCAATACTCCAAGGAGATAACTCAAGCCTACATAGTTCTCCCACCTAAACTATTTTGGGCCACTATGCTCCTTTGACTATATGAATGCATCAAAAATTAGATCGAATACTTGATCATGCTTTGATTAGGGTTCGATAAATTTACTTGTGACTTAGTTGAGGACTGTATATGATGATAAGAATTGGAATAGGGGAATTTTTGCTTAGTAAAAACCTCTATATTGATTTTATAAAGTGGTGTAATAATTGAATTTAATTTGACTTTGTATCGATTCAAAATGGGTAACCACATGCTAGGAAGCCTAAAAACATGGAAGACAAGCTAAGGAAGGGGTAAAATTAAATTTTTAACTCTTGGCAAGAAAAAGACAATAATGTCCCATAGAAAAATAAATTCCTCCCACTATTTTCCCCATTAGACATTATCCCCTAGGGATAAGTGCTAATATTTAGATATGGATTTGTCCATACATATGCTTAAGGGTGTTTTTAAAAATCATAACATTTTTATATGTGACATATGACAGTTTGAAATAGAAATAGGTATTCACATGTGCTTAAGATAGGGTGAAGTTTAAAAATAGTTACTAATTAAGTGCACAAGTTAATTAAGGATTAAAAGGGTTTAAAATGACATGATCAATTATTTGTGACTGGATTTAATTTACTATAATCACACTACTTACATTGTTATTTCTATTGATACTATACTTTGTTATATGAAATGGTGGCATAGACTGAATGTGTAGATTATTGGTGTTTTTTCTATGCATTATTGAAGTTATTACATGTTACATGGTGTGATTCTTTCTTGTGTATTACATTATGTGACTCCTTTGTTATTTATGACTTTGTGTGACATTAGGTGTTCATTATATCACTCATTTTTTCCCTAAATTTTAATTTGTTTGAATTTGTTTATTCTAGATTATTCTTTAATTTATTTGACACCATATATTATCATGTGATTTTATGTGATTTATTTTGTGCATCATAGCCATGACATCTCTTGTGTCTATGTGAATCTATTTTTTATGTATGGATAAATCTAGAATTGACTACTAAGCTTGTGATGATGTGATATATATCATGCATTCTTCTCATGTACAATGCTATAATATATATCAAACATATTTTGTGTATTTATTACTTAATTTTTCTATACTCTTTCCTATATTTACTCTATCATTGTGTTTCTCATTACTATATCTATCTTGACATGACATTTTCATGCCTTAGGATACATGTTTCATATACGCTTAGATGATGTAATCTTAATAGGATGATAAAATCTACTCATGTTAGCACATGATTTACATATTTACATATTTTTAAATATAACATGATGCATATAATTATTTTATTTTAAGATGAGGAAGTCACGTGCAACATTCTTCACCTAAAAAATGGGGTTTATATAGTGGCTTATGTTAGAGACTAAATAATTTACATGGATATATTCAGAGTTTAGAAAAAAAAAATCAATTTTTTGGGCACAAAATAATTTAGATTGATACAAGTTTACACAAATTATTATATGTTTACTCAACATATTTGACACAAATTTGGGGCATATGTAAGGAATATGTCAGAAATTTAAAGGATTAAAAGTGAAATTTCATAGATTATATGAGATTATTACACAAATTATAGGACTTAGATTATATAGGTTGTCTAAGTAGGGGAATATACATGACATATGATGATGATTTTTAGATATTATGATATTAATATAAATATTACATGACTCAGTTTACAAAGGTTATCAAATTTGGGGCATATGTGACACATTATACATAGAAGCATACTCATAGTACTCAAATACTTAGATTGAATTATACAATCCATCTACAACAAAACATTCAAAAAACTTGTTTAGATTTTTAGACTCTCAAATTTCATTAAAACCCATGGTGGATCACATTCTCAAAAAATATAACGAGTGGTGTGGTTGAGGTTCTGTGTGATTTAACTTATACTCACTTCTTCATCTCTAATTAGGGTTGGGGAGTATTCAACTCAATCCATGGTTTTAACACTTGCATCTCTATGGGGTATGATCACCCCACTCTCCATTATAACCATAAAGTAACTTGGTTCACGTGCATATAGGTGTATTCATTCTTTGTTATTTCAATTTCAAATATATAAAAAGTTTTTACTTTAGATTTTATATGTTAAGTAAATACTTATTTTTACATGTTTTATGATAGGGTACATGGAACAATTTTCAATACACAACACCTACCTAAACACACCCACCATGGTTACACTCATGTATATCTCTCTATCCTTTTACTCTAACACTTTCATTACTATAATAAAAGGGGGAAATTTAGACACTTATATTTGGTATTAGACACTCAAAAATGTTAGTTTTGAACAAGGTTTGGTATACTTGACTTGCGCAAACATAACTGACTCTTGCTCACACTCTCTCTTAGCCATTCAGTCATCTATAAGTCCACCCTTCCCAAATTTGCATTACTACTACATAGGGTTTCCCATATTTCTTTGAAAAACTTATTATCATATTTACATTGTATCTTGATCTTAGATCATTTTTCCTAATTTCTTGACATTTATGGTCTTCCTCAAACAACTTTGGCTTATCGAATCCATCCACATGAGCCACATTTTTTAGCATGCCTTTTAATGAATATTTTCACAAATTCAAGTCCTTGATATAGGTTGGCCCATACATTTCACATGTCAATGTACATGGAAATTATCCAAAGTGTCGGATATTTATACAAATTAACCCTATGCCTATTCTTATCTGGAAAATATTTAGCACTTATCAAGAGAAAATATATTATTCATTCGCAGATTAAGAAGAAATAAATTAAATACTCCAAATCTAAAACTCCTATAAGGAGTAGGTATTGATACAAGTTTGAATACCATTACAAGGTTGAAATAAAAGGTTTTTAGGTGTCAAAATCCATACTTAGGATTCCATTGCATGCTAGTACTACATTGATTGCACACACATAATAGGTGGGAGAAGTATGTACAGTTTGAGCCCTTTTCAAAGTATTATAATGTATTCAAACCTTAGACAATTAGTATGGAGTGATTGAGGTCAAATTAACCAATATAACTAATCCTTTTTTATAGGAAAACTTAGTGTCTAAATTGAAGTTGGGATTTTAAAGCAAGGAGAAGGAAAATATAACTATTTATGAAGGGTTGGAGGTATCTAAATACACAAGATTCACATATAGGCACAAGTGTAGTGATCCAAATTGTCATAGAGATAAGTATATCTCCTAGATAGTTATGCCCTACCATAGGCATCTAAAAAGCACCAAACTCATCCCAATATGCACATACACTCTATTTCCATATTTATGAAAGGTTGGAGGTATCTAAATACACAAGATTCACTTGTAGGCACAAGTGTAGTGATCCAAATTGTCATAGAGATAAGTAGATATCCTAGATAGTTATGCCCTACATAGGCATATAAAAAGCACCAAACTCATCCCAATAGGCACATACACTCTTTCCATATATTATTCATCTGCAGATTAAGAATAAATACATTAAATATTTCAAATCTAAAACTCCTATAAGGAATAGGTCTTGAGACAAGTTTAAATACCATTATAAGGTTGAAATTAAAGGTTTTTAGGTGTCAAAATCCATACTTAGGATTCCATTGCATGCTAGTACTACATTGATTGCACACACATAATAGGTGGGAGAACTATGTACAATTTGAGCCCTTTTCAAAGTATTATAATGTATTCAAACCTTAGACAACTAGTATGGAGTGATTGAGGTCAACTTAACCAATACAACTAATCCTTTTTTATAAGAAAACTTAGTGTCTAAATTGATGCTAGGCTTTTAAGCAAGGAGAAGGAAAACATAACTAGTTATGAAGGGTTGGAGGTATCTAAATACACAAGATTCACTTGTAGGCACAAGTGTAGTGATCCAAATTGTCATAGAGATAAGTATATCTCCTAGAAAGTTATGCCCTATCATAGGCATCTAAAAAGAACCAAACTCATCCCAATAGGCACATACACTCTATTTCCATACCTTTGATGATGATTATAACCTATCACAAACCAAAACTAATCTAAATAATCCAAGTATCCTCTCTTCTAGGTCATTTCCATATATAGTTGTATACATATAAAATCATCCACTTCATTATTTAACATCATCACACATGTTGACCATTTTGGTCCTGCAGGCCAAAATCAGTCCCCCCTTTTTCCTGTTGTTCTGAGCCAGTTCATTTCGGGTTGCACAAGTAATCCAGTAGAAGATGAACCAATTTGAGGAATGAAAGGGGATTTTATAAAGTTTCTTCAAACCATTGAACCATTCAGTTCAATTGGCTCAGATTCATTGCTTCAACGGCTTGTTTCAATGGCTCAGTTCAACAGCTTAGTTCATTCAATTAGTTCAACAGTTTGGTTCAAATGAGACAAGTTCCCACTTAGAGGGAACATTTGAAAGGAGCCCACAGAGAAAGCCGAAAAGGTAAGTTTCCTTTAGATTTTTTATTTAAGACAAAGAAGAGAATTTCTTCAGACAAAATTTCTGAAGGAATTCCTTCAAACTTTTTGTCTGAAGAAATCCTTCAATTTTTTTTTGTGGAAATAAAAAAAGATGAGGCAAAAGACATGAATGATTTATTTCAAACTTTTTATCCGAAGGAATTCCTTTAGATAAAAGTCTGAAGAAATTTGGGAGAGAGCCGCACGTAAAAAACCTAGAGAAAATCGCCGGAGGAAAGGAACGAGCAAAGACAATTCTTGCAAACTTTTTGTCCACTAAAAAAGTAGCCATGAGAAAATCTGCAAAAAAAGTGGCCGAGTGAAAAGAACCAAAGGAAATGCCAAAGACAGTGATGTCTCTGAGGCTGTCAATTTTAGGGAAATGGACTAGTTGTCAGTTTTCAAATAGTTACGAGCTCGCGAACGTCAATTTTATACCAAGAAAAGCCCAAAAGCAGAAGCTGCCAAGTGTCATCTGCTGGGACACATGATAATTTGCCCCTAAAAGTAGAAAAATGTGCCATGTGTCCTTTGAAAAACTTGATAGAGTGTGACAAGTGTCTGCATCTGCGTTCCAAAGCTCCTTTTGACAAGTTTCCCTCAGAGTTCCACAGAGGGCACCAAGTGGCAACTGCAGAAGGCTTTGACATGTTTTTTTCTAAGAGTAGCAGAACGTGCCATGTGTCCCCTACAAAGCTCAATAGAATCTGACAAATGTCAACATTTTTGGTCTCTCCCTTTTGGTTCTGTAAAGACTATGGTGGATCCCAGATGAACTGCTAAAGAGAGTGGAAGTTGCCAAGTGTCATCATCTGTGACGAATCTGAATGAGTCCCAAATGCTTCTATATCATTTATAAAGTCCTGCAGAAGCCACCATGTGTCATCTTCCATAGGACTCTGAAAAGGTACCTAAAGCTTCTATAAGTCAAGTGGATGTTGCCACATGTCATGCCTATTTCAGCAACCAAAAATGCCACGTGTCACTTTTTGAAACTAGTGAAAAGTGGCCAAGGCAAGCGGGAAAGTGCAAAGAATTAGCAGAAGATAGCCCTCAAAGTGAAAAAATGGACAAAATAGTCTAAGTGGTGAAGGAAGGCATCGACTCAAGGAGTTATTCCAGTGGTTGACACAGTATCTGTAAAGTGGTCATCAAGGGGCACAAATAGTGAACGGTGTGACCCATTTTCTTCATTTTGCATTGATGAGCAGACAAGCTGCATGAATGCCTTGAAGGGAGTAGTCTATTTGTAAAAAAGAGGCACAGTTCATGCTTTCACATTAATTTTGGAATGCCAAAGTCAAAGCAGGAGCTGAAAATCAAATGGATTCCTCTTCTCAATGCTCACAAACGCACATGGGCCAGCTTGTCAAGGGCACCAAAAAGTCTTTTTCAAAAGGGGCACCTTTACTTATTCTCTTCTTTCTATATATTTTAAAATTCTCATTTTGGGGGGGATCCATCTTCTTAGCCTATAAGGCAAATCTCTGCCCAAAAATCTTTGGGTTTGTAAGGCAGAACTCTGCCAGATTTTACCTTGAATCAAGACATAGCATTTTTACCTCTATTTGAGCTGGCACTTTTGTATGTGTCTATGCCTTTGTTTTGTGTTAAGTAATTTTCCTTTATGCTTTTACAGGATTATTTCATCATGTCTAGTGCATTGTGATTTTCTTCTTTTATAGGTCTGCCAAAAGTGTCTACAGCAGGAATATAGGCGCACGTGAATAGGTTGCCAAAGTGTGTCTTAGAACACCTTTGATAGTTCTTCCTCCCTGTATCTCTATGGACCCCTGACTCACTGATACAGAATAGTTTCCCACATTAGATAAAGTGTATGGGAGCTTCTTCTTGGTGAAAAGTGTATGTTCGGGCTGAGTGGATCAACTTTTTTGGTGTATCACCTTTTAGTTTAGGTTTAGGTTCTATTTTCAGCATCCTTCTCCCTTTTCATCCCCCCCCCTTTTTCATTTATTTGTTATCAGTAGGAAATCCAGGACCTAAAAGATACATCAGAGGGAGCTAGCCCTTATCTTAAGACTCTCCCCCTAGTTTTGCCAGGCCCACAGGCAAGAGGGGAGTTTCCATTTTGACGTGTGAAAGGCAACAGCTCGGCCCCCTGTCCAAGGTGCAATCCACTGCGTCAACAACACACTAACAACATCTACTAATAACACTATCCTAACATTCCCTTTACATTTTTTATATCACACTAACCTTATTCCTCACCAATTACCCTTTTTACCAATTAAATACTCATATTATTATTCCATCACATCCACTAATCACACTTACACAATATCTAAGAATTTAAAATTCTTCCCCAACTACCACATCTAAAGCTCCTACAAATCACCCTCTAAATCCCCATCTAAATCTCCATGTAATATTCATTAATTACTCTAAAATTCTATAAATCTACAACCTCCTTAAGCATTGTACCACACTTCCTATAATTTTCCATGAATTTTTAATTCATTATCCCCAACCACCAAATTCTCTCATTGAATATTAACCATCGATCTTCTTCCTCCTTGTCCAATTATCCACCATTGATTTCTCTCAAATAACTCTATAAATTAAAAGCTATACCCCCATGAAAGATAATATTTTGAAGGAATAATGTTATCATATTGACATTTTAATCAACTATCAAGCAATTCAAGCATCCATAAACCAAAGTGTTGCTAAAAAACTTGAGTCACACTGAGCATCCAAAATCCATTATCATTCTTCTCAAGTCCATTTTGAGCACATCCACATGTAAAGGAGTAAGGATTATGTCAATTAAGGTATAGATTTAGTTATTTGTATTTCATTCTTATTGAATATGAATCCCTTGTTCCTTTAACTCAGTCTTGAGGTGTATGTAGTTAGATTTAGGGTAGGAATTGTGAGTTTAATTTCATTATTTCTAGATTAGAACCTTAGATCCAATTTACATATACAATAGTAAATTACAATAAATTATAAATATTCTCCAAGTTACACTCAAATATATATGTGGATTGTTATATCTTATGTAACTTGAATATTATATCATTTTATCTTGTTTAAATAATCTAAATCCAAAACCAAATAAAATAATCACTTAATGTGTATTAGTTTCTATTTTTTTTCCACTCTTACACTTTTTTGTTGTGTCCCATCCTAAAATCCTTTGCTAACTCCCACATGTAATGATAACACATTTATTGACACCGCATGCCTCAAGTGCATATATTTATAATGAAATTTGTAGTTAGTAGAGATCACTCTCCTGTCCTTTTATTACCTTTGGATTCCTATTTTATTTCATGTGATTGGATAATTTATTTGATTGTTTCATGTCTTCTAAAATTTCCTTGCCTTTATATTGTTGAATTGTTATTGGTACACAATTAGTACAATGTGTCTATGTTATAATACATAATATATGACCATGATTATCCAACTATTGATAGAGGTTAAAGTGTAGTTATTGATTTTACACATGTTACTTATGAGATTATTTAGATGGATGTAGGATTTATATACACTATGTGCATATACATGATCATGGAATAGGTTAGGGGAACCTTTTATGCTTGCCTTCAGATAATTTTGGGGGCATATCTTGAT
The DNA here is from genome assembly GCA_037957365.1 of Torreya grandis. Classification (NCBI taxonomy): domain Eukaryota; kingdom Viridiplantae; phylum Streptophyta; class Pinopsida; order Cupressales; family Taxaceae; genus Torreya; species Torreya grandis. Next base: position 5,527,334 of record JARHVA010000005.1, on the reverse strand, counting down.
AATACTTTAGATTAGATCTTCCAATGATTTATTTTAACACATTTAAGACACCTAAATTTGGTATTAAATGCTTTGGTGTATACACCCTAAATTGTTCAAGCAACCACACATATCATGTCTTTTCACAATCCTTTCATAAGAGACTCTGACTAGAGAATATGAGTCTTATTCGCATCTAGCCATGTATTTTTATTTGATTTGCCCTAGTCTTATTTCATACCCTAGACACCTTTTTAACTATTCTCAATCATTCATAACCTTCCAAACTTAACCCTTACTGACCCAGGTTACTCTTCCCATGATTATTCCATCCCCCAAGTTCCTGAACCCTCCAAATAATAAAACCCAAATAGGACTACAATGCTGAAACCCATGGTGTCTAATTTTTGACATTGTTGTCTAAGTGCAAATTTGGTTCTAATGGTTAGTTTCTCCTGCTTCATGAGTCCTAACCCTTTTTCTTAACTTCATCCTTAAGTCTTCTAATGTCAACTAAATGTGATTAAAATCTCTCAAATTCAAAACAAAGAGTATCCTATATAAATCACTTCACAAGGCATTTTGTATCTAACACTTACTATTTTGGCACATTAGACATAATAAAAATTAGTCAATAGTATAGCTCAGCTTATTTGCATCACACATGGACTTGCATGCTTGATCAAGAAAGGGCCTAAATGAAATTCATTCTTGCATCTATCATGCACATTGATTATGCACATTCCCTAAGGGAGAACTACATTTGATCTAAGACCCTAGCTTGATGATTTATGTAGGTAGTGATAAAAACAAGGGTTCTAGATTATGTGATCATTCTTCCCCTAACCCAATTTTTTTCCCCATTTTAATTTTGATGTATTTATTGTTTGCATCTGTGTATATGGATATAGGTATCAAAGATTAAACTAGACCTATAGCGAGTTTTGATGACTTTTATCCCTCAAAATTTGGTACGTAGACTCATATTGACTAGGCAAACAAAACTAAAAAAGCTTAGATCCTAAAAACAAAAACATTGGGAAGGACAATAACATTGAAGACCAGGGTGTTCCATTTCTAGTGCTCCTATCCAATCAAAAAATAGAAGCCAGATTCATATTCTTGACAGTGTCTATGTATTGCTCTTCAATTTCTAGCCTCATAATCATCCATTTTAGTAAGAATCTAGATAAGTTAATTTATATTTCTCTTATATAATTATCAGTTAAAATCTATATTTTCCTTGTTAAAGTCAATTTTTCCTATCATTCTAGACCCTTATTATTTAGGATCTAAATACTAGATTACCAAAAATAATAAAACATTTGGTGAACTCGAATTCAAACAAATTTAAAACTTTAGGTACCCTTAGTGTTTTTCCTTCATATTTTGTGCAAAAATTATTTTACAAAATTTTTATTTTTTATTAATTTTTGTGCAATTATTCCATTCAAACATATTTTCAGAATTTAAATTATAGCTATAATTTTCAAAAATTATAAAACCCTAGGCTAAAACCCTATATTTCCAAACTAGGTCCTCAAACCCCAGGTTTCCCTCCCTTACAATTTTTATAAATTAATTTCAAATTTTTTGAAAATTGTTTAGTGTGCCAAAAATATTTTCAAAATTTCTAAATTAGTAGTTATTTTGTGTAAAAATTCAATTTCAATTTTTTTATTTTTTGTGTAATTATCTTGTTCAAATTAATTTTAGAATTTAAATTATAGCCATAATTTCAAAAAAATCTAAAACCCTAGCCCAAAACCATAGATTCCTAAACTAAGTCCTCCACCTTCAAACCATTCATCCTCACAATTTTTAGAAATTAATTTTGAATTTTTTGCAAATTTTTTAGATAGTCACAAGTATTTTCAAAATTTACATCCTAGTAGTTATTATTGTATTTATTTGCTTAATATTAGTTCTTCATATTCTTTTTGGTGAAAGAAATAAAATGGCCACTAAGGCACTTCTTCCCTCTCATCCCATAGACAAGTTTCTTAATTTTTTGCATAATTATGATAATGAGTGGACAAATTTTCAAAATTGCACATTAGCTAAAATGTGGAAAATAATTTTATTTACAATGAAGATAACTACTATTATTGCAATAAGGAATATTATCATGCATATGAAGTGATAGTGAAGAAAAATTAGATGCACCTTCTCCTCTCAAACCTATCTCTTTCATCCCTTCTTCTAAAGAAAATACTTTTGATAAATGGGAAAAATACTTCTCACCTCATTCTCCTGTGCACAATGCATAAAATGAACAAATTAGTCATGTACTTCCAAATGAACCTCTAATAAGTGATAATTTGATTCCATGTGAACCTAATCTCTCTTTTTTTTTGCTACTGTTATGTTCAAAATACAACAATATAAATGCAATAGAATCAAATTACCAAAGCATAGTTCAAATGATGCATCTCCTGCTCTCAACTCTACTTTATGTAAAGAATGTTCAAATGATAACTCTCTTGCTCTTACTTCTCACACTAAAAATGAATAAAATGCATACACTCCATCCATGGATAGCATAGATACACATGATATTTAAAATTATAATGATAACTTATTGCATTTTAGAAAGGAATTAAATTCTTCTCTTTCACCTCTCCCTAGTAATGATGAAAGTGATAATGAGTATGATAGTCAACATGCAAATGAATATGAGAATGAAAGTGAATACAAAAATGATACTTCAAATTCTACTATCTCAAATGAATAAAATTCAGTTTGTGAAAATGCATGGAATAATGATGACTATTATGCATATAGCGAAAAATAAAATGCATCTAATGCTTTTACCTCTTCTCTCACTCCTCTCAAATCTAATGCATGTTAAAATGTTACTCCTATTTTTATTCATAATTCTATTTTAAATAATGCACATGATAATAATAATAATAATAATATCACATCCTCTACTAAATTAGCATACGATTCACTAAAACACAAAGATACCAATGAATCTCGCAAGCCACACCTCACTACAATAGAACCCAGTTCTCACTCTTCACCTAAAGAGAATGGTAGCCCACATCCCTCTAATAAGGTGCAAGTTACCATTACTCCCAAGGTTCAAGTGAGCATACCCCCTCTTTATGATCCAATTGTAAAATGTAGCATTCCCATGGTTAAATTTAACTATCAAATTCAATGATTAAATGAACCACTTCAAGATACTAATGTACCATCCTAGGAGATCATCTCTTTGATGTATGAAATTTGTGAATTACAACACTAAGTACATCTCCTTACCTTGGAAAACAAAGCTTACAAGTCTTGGATGGATGCGAATGATCTATATGGTAACCCTTTTCCGAAGACATTCATAAAAGCTTCATTACCTAAGCATTTTTAGATAGCATCATTACCTCACTTTGATGGAACTAGAAATCCATTTGTACACCTTCAGGCCTTTCAAAAGGCTTTGCCATCTCATGCAAGCCCATTGATTCTACTCAAGTTATTTTAGCAAATATTAGTGGGAGAAGCATACAATTGGTTCTTTCATCTACTCCCTATTGGTTCATTACACACATATGATGACTTAGAGGAGGCATTTCTCAGATATTACATCATAAACATGGGCCCTCATGTTACATATGAGAAACTGACCACACTACATTAGAATTATTCAAATCCAATTAGTGAGTATATCTTAAGATTCAAGGCTCACATGTTAAGATTGATATATAAACCAACAGATCTAGAGATTCATCATATCTTTATTGAGGGCCTTTGCCAACCTCTACTCAATCATATACTATATCAAATAGAGTCTTATTTTAGACACTTATGTTATATATTTTTATATTTGTAAAACAAATTAGGATTGATTGAGGCAGATTCAGTTGATTGGATCACTCTAGATTTCATGGTAGTATCTTCAAATATGTCTCCTAACACTCAGCATCCACCATGTCCTAGACAAGATAGGAGACCACAACCAGAAAAGCAACTATTTAAGAACATAGAGCTAGTTTATAGAGCACAACTTTCAGTCTGCACTATAGAGAACAACAACAAATCACCACTATAGTTTGATTTAGAGTTAGTTATCCCCTCTACCATATTATCAACACTACTAGATAGGAGGTTAATCACATTACCTTCTACTCATCGATGTGATCCATGTCTCTTAAATAGACATCCACATCAACTTTTTTGTAACTATCATCATATCCATGGACACAGAGATAATGACTATTTTAGACTCAGAGATTGCATTAATATATGTGTTGATAATAGTATCATAGCAATCACATAGGGGGCATAGAGATATCCTCCATTATGGAACCCTAGAACTCATTCCTCCATGATTGAGTCATCCCAAGACATTCCTTTACAAGAATCATCAGTCAATCATCATCAACACAATGTAGGATTTAGGATAGAATCTCATAGATCTCCTATTCCACTACCTTAGAAGCTTTGAAAACTAGTATAACAAGAATAGCCTACATATAGCACTATAGTTTGAGGAATACATAGTGCAGTTTCGTATACATATCCAACAGAGTCACAGACACCATAGTAGAGTCCTACTCATGAGAGATATTTACTACAACTGAGTTTTTAGGGTCTTATCTCATGGAGCAACCCACTACAATTAAGGTTAGATGAACACCCATCACATGTTATAGTTCCATCTTAATCTATTGCTCAATCATATGTATCATAGTAGAGGCCACAGGGTGTTATTTCATGTAGTAATCCACTATGATTATGAATTGATAAGCCTCCTCCATAGCACACAATTTTAGTTGCACATCTTATAAGGTTGAATTTTTTAGAGTCTTCGCGTATAGCTATAGTTAGTGCATAGTAGGTAGTATCAGATACATCATATGTTCCTACATAGCATGATCAGTATGGGAATTTATTCAGTTGGCCATTAGGGTTTAAATAGTGATACAATACACATATACCTTCACTTAACAAGGCAATGATGGATTCAAAGGGCCAACATTTGTATTTTTGAGCCACTTTCGAGGAGGTAATACACACACAATGTTATCTTACATCCCCTACTAACAACTAACATTCCTAATTACCTCTAAACTATCCATAACCCAAAACCAACCTATCAAATCCAGATCTTACCAAATCAATTGATCCAAACCCTTTACCAATCTCAAATTAACTCAACTTATCTAAACAAGTTACCAATCTCAAATTAACTCAACTTATCTAAACAAGTTACCAATCTCAAAATCCAAACTTACTTATATCCTCCTTGAAAACCAATTCATGTTACCAAATCAATTTTACCAATTACAAAAACCAACGAAATTTTTGCTGACATATGATTACAAATCAAACATCACATCCAAAAATATCCTGAACAAACAAATTGCATCTTAAATGTTGTCTTACAAAATCAAATCACATATCCCAAGTACCATTTACCAAGTATATACAACTTCAACATCAACATCAAATCGACTATTTCAAATCAAAACATTGTAATACCAGTATATTCTAGAATCCATAACATGAATACGAGTAAATCCAAACTCAAACTAGTATCTATAAATATATATATATATAACCAAGTTTTTAAATACATATACACTCTATCAAATACAATCAATCATGAATGGGCATCATGCCCTCACTCTCAGTCTCACTCTCTCCTCTAATACTAGTCCCATAATCCAGTCTTGCACTCAATGTCCCCACACCTCCTTGAGCTCTCGAATGCCTCTTACATCAACTATCTCACTCTAATAACTGACCATGCTCCTCACGCAAGTCTACATAACACTGTTGAATATCATATAATCATCCACAATCTTCATGTTCACCATGCCATAATCAGGTAAAGGCATCTTATGCCTATCCAACTCTACTCTCAGCTCATCTCTCTCTCCTGCTACCCTAACATATGTAGTTATAGCTAAAATAACCCTATCAAACAAATGATCGTAAAATCCAATTGTAATTGTCACTCACTCTATCAAACCCTCCTCCACTGCATCATTAGGAACATGCTGCATGAGCTCTCAAAGTTTTGACTCAATGATGGTCTCCTAAAACTCATCATCTCCCCTCCCCACCATAATAGATGCCTCATCCTATGCATCTCTCACTCCACCTATATGCATAAAAAGTACAACACGACATTAGATATACACTTTCAAATAAAACTAAAGCACATACATATGCACTATTTAAATACAATCACTGGTTACCTCCCATCATCTAGATTAGCTCAAGATCATCATACATGGGAGCATCCACTCCATCTACAAGATAGAATAAATCCCACCAATGCCTAGCCCACCATACGGTTTATTCCTTAGTACATCCCACATCATCTACATCAAGAATATCTATAGTTGTATCTTTTGCATCTAAAGGTAAAGCTATCAACTCAGCCTCAGTGGATCTCGCATGAGCTCCTAATCTTATTGGTGCCCATGCACTCCTCAACCATACCCATGCTACAGGAGGAACATCATGTCAAACTCTAAATTGCCGAGTCACATGCTCATACTAAAAGTACTCATACACTCCAACTCAATGGTCATGTATCCAACAACTGACCCTCATATATCTCAACTACACTCCATCCTCCACCCACCCAAGGTGTCCTCTATAAGGCCTCTATATGATAGCATGGGCCTCCATTCTATCCAAAAATCATCTACAGTGATCTATCCTAGGATATAGGATAGCCAAATCACTCATCCACCACTCACCAAATGGTTGTGGAGGTGCCCAACTCTCCCTCGACAACCCAATCAATCACACAATTGTTATGTGTTCATAAGCCTAACAATGTAACAAAGTATCTGCACCCACACCACCACTAAATGCCTCATATGTAAATCTATATAAATCAATGAATAAATGAGAAAGAATATTCCAACCTCATGAGAACATAATAGCATACATCTCACAACTATGAACCACCCTATACATCTTATAGGCAATAGAAATTTTTCTACCATACACTGCAACAAATGAAGCTAATAGCATAACTAACCACTTATATAGGCGTGTAACACTCAACTACATAATAAATGATAGTAATACATTGATATCACTACCTCTTCGATGTCTACCTAAAGGCACACCAACAAAATACCAGGATACATGATCAATGGCATCAACACCCATATCATCCTACAATGTCACTTGCTTCCCACTAATCAGGAAATGTAGAATCTGATACACATCCTCTAGGTTCACAATGATATCCCTTGTAGGAAGCCAAAATGTATAAGTGTCTACAATCCACCACTCACATAAAGTAGTGATCAAATACCTATCCCACTACATAGTACCTAGGTCACATACATGACCAAATCTTGCTCTATCTATCACGGCTCTCTCATCAACTAACAAGGGCAACATCCTCAAAATCTCCATCATCTAGCCTCTGTAGAACTCTCTCATCCACACCTCACCCTAAAAACATCAAAAAACAACATAGATATCAGTCAATCATTCTAAGAAAAATGGCTAAGCCACACAACAACATGAAACAACTTAGAAACTAAAAAAAGTATCCTTAGTGGACAACAACATTGTAGAAGGACACTAGCATTAGACAATAATGCTAGAATTTGGACAATAGCACTACATCCTGGATAGGATCATTGCCTTCAGGACAGGAGTGCTAAAACCAGCTAAACATTTCCTAGACTACTTAAAACAACCTAAAAATGTCAAAATCAAGATTTTAAAAAGGTAAAAACTAGGTACTTTCATTACTCACTAGGGTAATATCTTTACCAGCCTGAATCTAAGCTATCAACTACTCAAAATGGGCCACGAAAGGTGCTCATATCATACGCATTTTCTCACTCCAGATCTCTAATATCTCAAACTATTCAATGAACAAATGAACCCAAATTCAATTAAAATTCTTATATCAACCAACTTTTTTTGTTCAAAAGCAAAACACCATTTTGCCCATAACTAGAACCCGATAGCTCCATTTTACAAACCATTTTATTTAACAAAATCATGATAATGATACCTTCAATATCACGCATGTCTTGCTATCTCACTACATCATCTACCTACTATGTCATACACACATACCTATACCTCTTTTGTACCCTGACATACAAATTGGTACCTACCAATCAAAACTTCATTCAAATAACCCAGCTAAATCAATTATCTTTTCAATCCATTCAATCTATTACCACCTCCTTTGCCTACTACAACATAAATGTTTCTAATCTATAATATACCCACACATGAAATTTAGTCCTAACCAATCAAGAACACATTTCAATCCTAGTAATTCAACTCTCACCAATCAAACAAAATACTTTCCATTTATTTGCTACATGCCAACCTAGTTACTATTCACATACCACTAGTCATCACTTTTGGCTCAACCTCCTCTATCATAGATCTTGTCCCTCTCCTTAAAAGGGTTTCACCATTCCTACTATCTCTATAAATTACCTATTATCCCTATCCATTCCTATAGATAAATACACCTTGGTTCTCACACCTCTAATAGTCAGATTATCAATTTCAGCTCAAATTGATCAAAAAATATAGTGATTTAGACTACATGGGTCACTCAACATGGTTTTTACACCTCCAAAATCTAGATTATTAGCATTACTTAGTATAGATTGGTCAATATCATATGATGGTTTAGACTATATGGGTCACTTAGCATCACTAAACTCAGATTGGTCAAGATTATATAGTGGTTCAGACTATATGTGTCACTCAGCATCACTTGGACATCCAGAGGGATATACCTTCAATTTACAGATACACAGACTATTCAAATATAGTGGATCAGATTAGATGGCCTCATAGTGGCTTCAATACAAATTCAGACTCAGATACCAAATTTGGGGGCATTTACATTACTACATGTCTCATACATATAGCTTCATATAGCATGACAGTTACAAGACCAAATATCAAATTATAGGCATAGTGCAAAGCACATTGTTTTGATCTCTAGTTTTATACATGGGACATGGCACGATAGATCATAACACATGTGGTTATATAGATTTTTATATTATCCAAATGCATCACTCACATACCAAATTTGGGGCCATGACATAAATGATCATGTTCTTCAGCATCTAAGATTATACATATTGGAATGGTAAGCCATATCATTTCCTTCTTACACATTTACCAAATTTTTTACATTACACCCAAGCATACCCATGTTGTCACCAAGTTAGACCATATGATCATCTATAACATTTGGTCCATAGCATTACTTAAACCTAGGATTTTGTGTAGGACAAAGGATAGACATTGGTTTTGGACCTCCGCGCACTTCTCATTTGAAGTTCATATTATTCAGAGTGGAGGCATGATATATCTTACTCTTCAAATTATACATATTCTATACACACATTCTATATTACATGAGTTTATGTAGGATAGAGGGCAAACATTGGTTTTAGGCCTCTGAACATATCTCATTTCTCATTCAGATTCAGTACAGGGAGATTCCATTTCAAGGATTCCTTCTTTCTCCAGGAACTATTCAAATTCAGTATATGAGGTATCTATTTCAAAGATTCCTTATTTCTCCAGGCACTATTTAGTTCCCTATCCACTTCCCTGGCTAAGAAGTTAGACCCTTTTTCAGCACACTTATCTCCACACAAGTAAGTTCAGGTACGCATCTTTTTTCTTTCTTTTACTCTAGTATTTCATTTCATTGCATCACTAGATTAAAAGGGGGGCAAATGTATAGACCCTGAATTGGTCAATCAGCCATACATATTGTTGGTTGAATATTTTTTTGATCAATGTACTGATAAACAAAATAGGTCTGATCATCTAAAGTAGGAAGATTGGTCAGCCAAATGTGTAGTTTTACCATATCAAAAGGGGACTAATCTCTCCTCTCATCAAGGGGAGGTTCCCTATAGATATGCTATATATATATATATATATAGAAAATAATACTCAAGGGTAGGATAAACCATCCATCTCTCTTTTTTCAGAGATGATGCATGCAAATCAAAAGAGAAATCTTAGGGATAATGACAAAAAGCACTCCTCTTCTTTCAGAAGTACTATTCAGCAAACCACAAGAATCTTCATGGTAGTAATCGTAAAATGTAACCAAGGACATAATAACCAGCAAATCGAGATGTAGCCCAAAGTTTCCACCTGAATTGCCCAAGAGTGAGATACGAAGGACAATGAGGGCACCAAGTCGTCCTTAGGTCCTTTACACAAAAATAGAAAGAAAACACACTAAAGACAATTATGGAGGCACAAAGTCTCTCCATAGTTGGCTTCAGGACACCTTCATGACTACTTTCACTAATTTTGCTTGTTTAATTAAGGGAACAAAAAATATATTAAGGAAAAAGACACAAGAATAGTTTCCCCAACAACAAAGATATAACAGCACAAAGTCTGAAAAGTCACTTGCTTTCTTATTCCAATAACAAAATATGATCAACAATCTGAGCTCAAAGTCTCAGTAATGCCTTTCAATTTGGGCAGAGTTTTGTTTCTGATAATCACAGAGAGAGATCCCTCTAAAACAATAAAAGAGAGTCCCTTATATAGCCTCTTCAAGAAGGACTTGGGAACAATAACACATCATGTTGCATTGAATTTTGTTAAGAAGACATGTTGGAATTTAGGGGCATTTACCCATTTGCTTTTCTCAATGTAGAGAAATGGGTCACGCTATTGAAAGTTTGCATCTTTCAATATCCATTTGGAAGTCTACTTATAGAAACATATCTGATGCGCAAATGTTTTTGGTCGTTCCTCCTTTTTTAGTTATTTGAATCGGGTCCTTGATTCAGTTCGATGCTCTATTCCTTAGTCGCTTCCTACTGGTCTTTTGAGAACCCTACAAAAGATGAAACTTGGTAGCTTCTGCTGCATTTGATATTGTGTCTTAATAGATGACATGTCGTAGCATAGCGGGTTTTCTATTTCTTCAGACTTTTCTTTTGGAGGAAAAAGTTTGAAGGAATTCTTTCAGATAATTTGTTTCAGAGGAAAAAGTTAGAAGGAATTGTTTCAGACAATTTATCCGAAGGAATTGTCTCTTTGTCACTTTTGCCAAGGGAACTTTTTTGAAGGAAATCCCTTTGCTCTGTTGACCTTTGAATTGGTCTATTTTCCCCCTTCCTGCCCTCTGCAAGGGCTGTTTGAGCTCCAAATTAACCTTTCAGGTTTTTGCAATAGTTCACTTCAGCTTCTGAGTGTCCTCTGAAAGGGTTGTTTGTCCCTTGGAAATTTGCCTTAGTTGATTTTATGTTGATTTGATTTTATCTGAGGATTGTGACACATGGTAGCATTCATTGAACTTGTAAAAGCTTTCGATGCCTTTTGAGTGTCTTGCAGAAGATGACACTTGGCGGCTTTCGCTGCATTTTGGAAACACTATAGAACCATGTGGGATTCATTTTAGATTCATGTAGACGATGCCACTTGGCATGTTCTGATTAACTTATAGAGGACATGTGGTAGCATCTGCTGAGTTCTGTCAGGTTTTTGTTTCCTTAGTTACTTTTGCCACAAAAATTCCCTTCATAAGGGCACTTGTGTCTTTGATGCTTGGGGTGCTCCTTTGAACTTGTCACTTGAACCGACCGATTGAACCAACTTTGGTTCAATGATTCAATGGTTCATTCCCTTGTTTCTATTGACCGCTTGAACCAAGATTCTTTGAAACAAGCCTCGTTGAACCCGTTGAACCTTTTGAACCTTGAACTAGTCCTGAAAATGACTAAGTGTCATAAACTTGTTTTTTTTATTGAACCTACCTATAAAAGCCTTTGAACCTGTAAACTATTAGGCCATCACTTCCTTGTTCTTTCTAAGCTCTTTGATCTTCATCACACTAGTTGAATCTTTAAACCTATGAACTTGTTGAACCCTTTGGTTCAAGGTTCAACGGTTCAATCGGTTCATTCTTTTTATTTGGCTAAGTCCTTTTGATATTTTTGAACCAAATGCATTGAACCATTTGGTTGTTGAACCTATTGAGCCATTGAACCTGTTGAACCTTTAAACCAAAGTGGTTCAATGGTTCAACGGTTCAATGGTTCAAGCCTTCTTCTCTTTGATAAGTGTTTTGAAGCCGTTGAACCTTGAAGCAGTTGAACCTTAAAGTGGTTGAACTTTGAAGCAGTTGAACTTTGAACCTGTTGAACCTTGACAAATGCACTTGACTCTTAATACTGATGTTGAACCTTTGAACCCATTGAACCTGTTGAACCAAAATGGTTCAAGGTTCAACGGTTCAATGGTTCAATCCTTGCTTAGAAGCTTGTTGATGAAATCTTTTGGTTGAACCTTGTCATTGAACCAACTTTGAAATTGTCTAAGTGTTGAGAGCTTGCTTATTTCCTACAGAGTCTATAGAAATCAACCTGTGAAGCCCATAGAACTTGGCCTGTAGAGTCCATAGATTCAAGCCTGCAAAGTCTGTAGATTCAAGCCTGCAGAGTCCGTAGATTTTTGAGAAGCTTGAAAAATGAGGAATCTAAATGCTCATAACAAATTTAAAGAAGGGAAGAGATTATTTTGGTCTATTGAACTAAAATAGTTCACATGTCTCAAAATGAGAAGTCTATTTTTGGGGACAATAGCTGGCTCTAGTTGGGGAACTTCTATCAATTATAAAAAAGAATTCAAGGGAGTAGAATCCAGAATCTCCAGTGTCATGTGTACCATTGGGCTACAGAGTCAAATTACCTAGAAATGGAAGGAATCAAAAATGGAAACAAACAAAACAAAATAGAATTAAAAACTATACAAATATACATATGTACAGATGAAATGATTTGATACTTCAAGAGTTGAAGTGTTTCAGATGTTACCCACTGTGAGGCAGAGAAAAGAGTGTGCCATCTTGATATTTTAGCAGAAAGTTGTTTTCACCATTGTGTTGATGAATTATAAATGGGCATCTCTAAAGGGAGTCAAACTTTCCATGCATCCCTTTTGGTTCTCTCCTTTTGTCCCACAGCAAGACTTAATCCCCAATCTGGAAATCATGATTTTGTGCCTTCTGGTCAAAAAGTTTCTTTACCAGACTTTGATGAGCAGCACTTCGGTCCACCACCATGGTTCTTTGTTCATCCAGCTCAGTCAGACACATGATTCTCTTATCAAGAGAGCTTTCATATGTCTGATCTTCAATTGCCTTTACCAATTTCAAGGCTGGCAATTCTAAGGTGACTGGTATCTCAGCGTTGATACCATAAAAAAGTTGAAAAGGAGACATACCAATTGCCCTCTTTGGTGTGATTTTGTCTGCCCATAGAGCATCAATCAATTCTTTATGCCATGTCCTTTTATTGTCATTTGCTAGCTTCTTGATGATAGTTACCAGGTTTTTATTGCTTGATTCAGCTTGTCCATTCTCTTGTGGAAAATAATCAGAAGAGTGAGAGAGTGTAATTCCATAATGAAAACAGAATTGTGTAATCTCCTAGGAGGTGAAACAAGCTACATTGTTAGTAATAATTTTGGTTGGAACTCCAAATCTGAAAATGATATTCTCCTTGAGGAAATTGCATACAACTTCTGAAGTAGCATGCTTAGTTGGGATTGCTTCTACCCACTTGGTGAAATAGTCAATTACTGTAATGACATAATCATGTCCAACATTTGAAGATGGGTTTATAGTCCCAATAAAATCAATCCCCCATTGCTGGAAAAGTTTTTCTATGATCACTGGCTTGAGAGGCAGGGCAGCTAACTTGGGTTTTTCAACAAATTGTTGGCAGAGTTCACATTTTCTGACCCACTTATATGCATCTTGGAAAAGAGTTGGCCAGTAATACCTGGCTCGCAAAATCTTTTGAGCAGTTACAGGAGTAGAAAAATGTCCTCCACAGGCTAGATTGTGGAAAGATTTCAAAAGTTGGCTTTGTTTTTCTTTATCTACACAGTGAAGGAATACTCCATCTATGTTTCTCTTGTAAAAGTTGTTGTCTCAAAGGACAAAATTGGCAGCTTTCAACTTGATAGTCCTCCTTTTTTTATAAGACAAATGAGTAGGACATTCACCATAAGTAAGGAAATGAGCAATACCTGAATACCATTCATTGGTAGTGGAGACAAAAAAGATTATTGGTGTATCTTCCACTTTAGCTTCTTCATGATGTGTATCTTTTGGCTTGTTGTTGGCAATTAATTGGCATAGGCTTTTTCCCCTGACCAAATTTGTTGGCTTGATGTCTAGATCAAACTCTTGGATCTTTGCAATCCAATTTTCTCTTTTTGTGCCAAACTCTTGCTGAGTTAATATGGACTTGACTGTAGTGTCAGGAACTAAGGTAGTAGTGTGTGAATTCAGGATATAGAATCGGAAATGTTTGACTGCTTTCACCACTGCATAAGCATGCTTCTCTACGTTTAAATACTTCATCTCATGGGTTTTGAGAGGGCAACTCATGAAATAAATGGGAGATTCTATACCTTCTTTGTCCTGTTGAACAAGAATTGTTGAAAGCATGTGTTCAGAAGCATAGCTGTATATGATGAAATCTTTGTTGTAATTTGGACAAACTAAGGTAGGGGTGTGGGTAATGGTAGTCTTGATATCCTAAAATGCTGACTTGCCTTCTTTAGTCTAGTTGAATGTGGTCTTCCCTTTCATCATGTTCACAATGTGTCTAGTCTTCTCAGCAAATTTGGGGATGAACCTCCGTAAGAAATTCACATTTCTAAAGAAAGAGTGAACAACATTTTTATTTGTAGTCAAATTAAGCTCTTGAATAGATTTGACTCTGTCTGAGTCAATCTTTATGCCTTCTTTAGACACAATGTGTCTGAGGAGTTTCCCCTCTGTTACTCCAAAAATAGACTTCTTAGGGTTCAAGGAAATACCATTTTGGTGACAGCGCTCCAGCACTTGTAAGTGGCGTACATGATCAGAACGATGCTTTGAAAAAACAGTCAAGTCATCAAGGTATACCACTATGATTTTTCCCATCTCATCTTTGAAAGCTAGGTCCATTGCTCTCTGAAAGGTGGCACCAGCATTTATCAAGCCAAAAGGCATTCTTCTATATGCAAATGTACCCCAAGGTGTAGTGAATGCAGTCTTGTGTTGGTCTGCTTCACCAATTTCAACTTGATTATATCTTGAAAATCCATCTAGCATTGATAACATCTCTGAACCTGTCACTGTTTGAAGCACTTGATCCATGATTGGTAAAGGGTAATTATCTTTCAAAGATAACTGATTCAGATTCTTAAAATCTACACAAATGCAAATTTCACCACTCTTCTTCTTTGCAGGCACTATGTTTCAATCCATGTGGAATGATGGATTGGGAAGATGATTCTAGTATTTAATATTTTTTGTATCTTAGACAGAATAGTACCTGATATTTTTGGATTGTACTGTCTAGATTTTTGCTTATAAGGCATTGAATTAACCTTGAGAAGAATGTCATGGTGTATTTCATCAGGTCTGAGAGACTTTAGGTCGTCATAAGAATATGCTAAGACATCCATGTATTGACAGAGTAAAGTGGTGAACTTGAATCTTTTTTTAGAGGTGCAGCACTTACCAATGTTAACCATCTTAGGATTTTCTTTAGTAGTCAAATTTATTTGATCGAATCCCTGAGAGAAGCTTGAATCTGTTTGCTATTGTTTGATGAATCTATCATGCTTGTGAAATAGTTTCTCAAGAGAAACCAGGCCTTTAGGAATTTTATTTTCTTTTAGCTGTAAGAATTTTTCATTTATATCTGAACTAGATTCAGAGGTTGATTCATACTTCTGAGATTCACTGCCTTCAAAACATAGTTGTTCAAAATTGTCTTTTCATTCTAAAAAGGCAATAATTTGATGATCATCATTAAATACTTGCCAATAATCATCATTGTCAAGAACACTTGGTCTACAGACTAGCTCAATAATATACCTATCTTCTTTGAAATCTAAGTGAGGAACTAAGAGAGTTCTCGAAATAGCAAGTGCATCAGCTCTGTCATTAGATTCCCTGGGTATGGTAGAAATGTTGAAAGCATCAAAGCTTTCAATTTGGTCCCAAACCAAGTTGCGATAGTGGCATAGTCTTTCATTCTTGGTTTGGTATAATTTTCTCATCTGACAAACCACTAATTTAGCACCCCCTTTGGCATGAAGAAACTTGATGCCTTTATCTTGAGCAGCCTTCAATCCAAGCAATATAGATTCATATTCAGTTGTATTTTTAGTGTTGCTAAATTGTAATTTGTAAGATGAAGGAAACATATCTCCTTGAGGAGATATCAACACAATCCTAGCTCCCAAACCAGTAGAGGAGCAGCTGCCATCAAATTTCAGAATCCATACCTCATCAGATACTAATTTTTTTTAGACTTTCTTTCATTAGAGAGGGAGGGTCCTTCTTCATTTGTATTGCAACCTACTAGTTCTTCTACTATTCTAGTTGAACTGATTTCTGGATTGACACTTTCAAGAATTTTATCAAATGTTTTATGCACTTCATCTGTAGATAGAAAGTAGTTACCCATACTTGAGGATTCAAAAAGAATTTGAGCTTCGGGGGCTAATGTTTAAGTGACCACATATTTTACCTCCTTTTTAGGGAGCAATCTCTTCATTACGCCTTTGACAAGGATTTTTGCCTCAAATAGGTCCATGCTTAGTTCTCCTCCCACGTCCTTACAAAAAATTTATCCAAGCAAAATTCCATAAGATGCTGGGATGTCAGCCACCAAGATAGTCATCTTGATTCTCTTGTCTGGAAAGGCTGCAAATGCAAATTGGGCATCTTTGATTTGCCCTAGCAATGGTACTTGCTTGTTTTCCATGGAGAAACATCTCCTAAATGTCTTGGTTAGTGTGAGGCCAAGAGATTCAGCTACATTAGCAGGCATGACATTGTCAGCTGCGCCTAAGTCTATAATACAACTACTTAGCTTGTGACCATTTATTAACAGGGAAACATAGAAAGGTTTTATTTTCTCAAGGGTAGCTGGAGGAGTAATGACAAGATTATTCAAAATGGGCATGTTCTTTGGGGAATCAAGAGTTACCTTTTTAGCTTCTTGTCCTACAAGGACAGTTTGGTTCTTAACACATTGGACCAACTTATCCAATTGATCAAGATTGGACTACAAATATTCAAATTCAGACATTTGTATTTTGGTCTTTTTGACATGATCAATTATGTCAAATAGCTAAATTGGATTAGGAATAGAAGAAGGTATTTCAACCTTTTGGGTTTTAGGAGGGATAGGAGGAGGGCTAGTTTGTGAAATTGAAGAAGAAGGTGAAGGTGAAATTGATGTACTTACCTTTTGGGTGATCACCGAATCCTTTGACTAGAAAATCAGAGTGGTTCCACGCTTAGATTTTGCAATTGTTGGTTGAGGTTGCTCCTCTGTCTTCCCTTTATCAACTTGTTGGACTGATTGGTTCTTGGACTTGGTAAACACTGCATATGATCCATCAAAATCTTCTCCTTTGCTTCTAGGTTCATCCTGATAGTTCAAAAAACTAATGTGGAAGTCGCCAGTTGTTTCTTCTTGATTTTATACAAGGAAATCAATGTCATTTTCTTGATTTAATTCAGTCTGGAAAGAGAACTCTGATTCTACTTCAAGATATCCCATTGCTGAATTAGTTGGAGGAGCTTTCAGGGAAAGTTTCCCTTGTGGGGGAGGAAGATGATTTTGTTGACCTTGATTCCTGGTAGCATTGCCCTAATATGACTGATTTGGAAATGTCCTTCTTGGCATATCTCTATATGAAAGAGCATAAAATATTCCTTGTGCCATTTGCTTTTTGAGAGTAAGCAACTCATTTTCCAACTTCTACACCATTAGATCTGTGGTGCCTGTAGATGAATATTCAAAAGATGATGAGGGTCTATTTTTATTTGGATCTCTTCTTATCTTCCCTACTAAGATGAGATCATCTTCTACCTCACTGGCCAAATGTTAAGCTGCAACAAGATCTATTTGACTAGCACTTCTCAAAAGAAAATTTACTTTAGGTAACTGAGAATTAATGAAGAAGCATTTGAGATTCTCAGCTGTAGGTCGAGCAATTACAAGAATTCTATTCCTCAGTTTGTCAAACTTGGCTATGAAGTCCTTCATTGGTTCATGAAGTTATTTCTTCATCTGTGTAAGTTGAGCCAGAAGTGCATGTGCATCTTCTGCAGGTTTGAATCTAGCTTCAAACTTAGCTTTGAGGGTATTCCAATCAGTTACTGATCAAGCCTATAGATGATAAAACCAATCTACAGTAGCACCTTGTAATGTTTCTACAAATATCCTGACTGGTACATCTTCAAATTATACTCCAATTATGCCATAGGCTATGCTGAAGCTACAATGTGTTCATCAGGATAAACTTTCCCATCACCATAGAATTTGGGGAAATTCTTCCTTGAACTGTATGGAAGCTCATGTAGAGGTGGAGTAAGATTGAGAGGACCAAAAGAATTACCTCAGGGGCCTTGAGCTACCATTATATGACTATTAAAAGGAGGAATAACAAATCTCAGAAGAGTAATTATTGGCAAAGTTTTATCAACAGCAAAATTAGATACTTCATTTGGCAATGAAGATCTGACTTTATTAGGAGGAAAGCTCTTGGTTCATTGGAGGTGAGATGGTGAAGCAAACAGATCAAAATTACTTTGTTGTACCAACTCGAATATAGGTTCAACAATACCTTTATCCCTTTAGCTTCGTGTATACCTTGAATTTGCCAGATTGTGAAACAAAAATGAAAAAAATTGACCTTGCTTTAGTTTGAAGCTTGAGGCTTTAAACTGTGCGTTCTTTCCCAGTTAGTGTGGAGGTGAATGGTAAGGTTATAATAATAATGGGTAAAACATAGAAATGGAATGGAGTCTATAATGGATAATGGTAGAGACTGATTCCATCTGAAACTTGAGGTTTCAGAATGCACATAACTATAGCCCTAACAAAGTCACCAAAAATTGTTTGTTAAATATTTTATCGATCAGTGTACTGATAAACAAAATAGGTCTGATCATCCAAAGTAGAAAGCTTTGTCAGCCAAATGTGTAGTTTTACCACATCAAAAGGGGACTAATCTCTCCTCTCAAGGGGAGGTTCCCTATAGAAATGTTATATATATATATATATAGAAAATAATACTCAAGGGTAGGATAAACCATCCATCTCTCATTTTTCAGATATGATGCATGCAAATCAAAAGAGAAATCTTAGGGATAATGACAAAAAGCACTCCTCTTCTTTCAAAAGTACTATTCAACAAACCACAAGAATCTTCCTGGTAGTAATCATAAAATGTTACAAGGGACGTAATAACTAGCAAATCAAGATGTAGCACAAAGTCTCCACCTGAATTGCCCAAAAGTGAGATATGAAGGACAATGAGGGCACCAAGTCATCCCAAGGTCCTTTACACATAAACAAAAAGAAAACACACTAAAGACAATTATGGAGGCACAAAGTCTCTCCATAGTTGGCTTCAGGACACCTTCTTGACTACTTTCACTAATTCTGCTTGTTGAATTAAGGGAACAAAAAATATATTAAGGAAAAAGACACAAGAATAGTTTCCCCAACAACAAAGATATCACAGCACAAAGTCTGAAAAGTCACTTGCTTTCTTATTCCAATAACAAAATATGATCAACAATCTGAGCTCAAAGTCTCAGTAATGCCTTTCAATTTGGGTAGAGTTTTGTTTTTGATAATCAGAGAGAGAGATCCCTCTAAAACAATAAAAGAGAATCCCTTATATAGCCTCTTCAAGAAGGACTTGGGAATAGTAACACATCATGTTCCATTGAATTTTGTTAAGAAGACATGCTAGAATTTAAGGGCATTTACCCATTTGTTTTTCTCAATGCAAAGAAATGGGTCACGCTATTGAAAGTTTGCATCTTTCAATATCCATCTGGAAGTCTACTTCTAGAAACATATCTAATGTGCAAATGTTTCTGGTCGTTCCTCCTTTTTTGTTTATTTGAATCAGGTCATCGATTCAGTTCAATGCTCTGTTCCTTAGTCACTTCCTGCTGGTCTTTTGAGAACCCTACAGAAGATGACACTTGGTAGCTTTCGCTGCATTTGATACTGTATCTCAATAGATGACACGTGGAAGCATAGCGGGTTTTTTGTTTCTTTGGACTTTTCTTTTAGAGGAAAAAGTTTGAAGGAATTCTTTCAAACAATTTGTTTCAGAGGAAAAAGTTTGAAGGAATTCTTTCAAACAATTTGTCCGAAGTAATTGTCTCTTTGTCACTTTTTCTGGGGGAACTTTTCTAAAGGAAATCCCTTTGCTCTTTTGGCCTTTGAATTGGTCTATTTTCCCCCTTCCTGCCCTCTGCAAGGGCTGTTTGAGCTCTAAATTAACCTTTCAAGTTTTTGTAACGGTTCACTTCAGCTTCTGAGTGTCCTCCGAAAGGGCTGTTTGTCCCTTGGAAATTTGTCTTTGTTGATTTTATGTGAATCTCAAATTATGACACATGGCAGCATCCATTGTGAAGCAAGTAACAACACATGGCAGCATCTATTAAACTTGTAGAAGCTTTGGATGCCTTTTGAGTGTCTTGCAGAAGATGACACTTGGCAGCTTCCACTACATTTTGGAAACACTATAGAACCACGTGGGATTCATTTTAGATTCATGTAGATTATGCCACTTGGCATGTTTTGCTTAACTTATAGAGGACACGTGGTAGCATCGGCTGAGTTCTGTCACAAAAATTCCCTCCGCAAGGGCACTTGTGTCTTTAACACTTGGGGCACTCCTTTGAACTTGTCGCTTAAACCGACCGTTTGAACCAACTTTGGTTCAACTGTTCAATGGTTCATTCCCTTGTTTCTATTGACCGCTTGAACCAAGATTCTTTGAAACAAGCCTCGTTGAACTCGTTGAACCTTTTGAACCTTGAACTAGTCCTGAAAATGACTAAGTGTCAGAAACTTGTTCTTTTGATTGAACTTGCCTGTAGAAGCCTTTGAACTTGTGAACTATTAAGCTGTCACTTCCTTGTTCTTTCTAATCTCTTTGATCTTCATCACACTGGTTGAACCTTTTAACTTGTGAACTCGTTGAACCCTTTGGTTCAAGGTTCAACGGTTCAATCGATTCATTCTTTTTATTTGGCTAAGTCCTTTTGATCTTTTTGAACCAAATGCATTGAACCATTTGGTTATTGAACCTGTTGAACCATTGAACCTGTTGAACCTTTGAACCAAAGTGGTTCAATGGTTCAATGGTTCAAGACTTCATCTCTTTGATAAGTGTTTTGAAGCTGTTGAACCTTGAAGCAGTTGAACTTTAAAGCGATTGAACTTTGAAGCGGTTGAACTTTGAACCTGTTGAACCTTGAGAAATGTGCTTAACTCTTGCTGCTGATGTTGAACCTTTGAACCCATTGAACCCATTGAACCAAAATGGTTCAAGGTTCAACAGTTCAATGGTTCAATCCTTGCTTAGAAGCTTGCCGATGAACTATTTTGGTTGAACCTTGTCATTGAACCAACTTTGAAATTGCCAAAGTGTTGAGAGCTTGCTTCTTTCCTGCAGAGTCCATAGAAATCAACCTGTGAAGCCCATAGAACTTGGCCTACAGAGTCCATAGATTCAAGCCTGCAGAGTTCGTAGATTTATGAGAAGATTGAAAAATGAGGAATCTGAATGCTCAGAACAAATTTCGAGAAGGGAAGAGATTATTTTGGTCTGTTGAACCAAAATAGTTCACATGTTGTCCCAAAAATGAGAAGTCTATTTTTGGGGACAACACATAGCATGTCTTTTCATAGTCCTTTCATAAGAGATTTCAATTGGAAAATACAAGTTTTATTCGTATCTAGCCATGTCTTTTTGTCTGATTTGCCTTGGTCTTATTTCATACCCTAAACACCTTTTTGACTATTCCTAATCATCTGTAACCTTACAGACTTAACCCTTACTAACCCATGTTACTCTTTTCATGCTTATTCCATCCCCCTAGGTTCCATACCCTCTGAACAATAGTGCCCAAATAGGACTACAATGTTGAAACCTAGGGTGTCCTTTGGCATTGTTGTCCAAGTGCAATTTTGGTTATAACACTCAGTTTCTCCCACTTCATGAGTCCTAACCCTTTTTATTAACTTCATCTTTAAGTTTTCTAATGTCAAAAAAATGTGAATAAAAGCTCCCATATTCAAAATAAAGAGTCTCTTATATAAAGGAATTCACAAGGCATTTTATATTTAGTATTTACTATTTTGGCACATTAGACATAATAAAAATTAGTCAATAGTATAGCTCAGCTTCTCTACATCACACATAGACTTGCATTCTTGATCAAGGAAGGGCCTAGGCAAAATTCATTCTTGCATCTATCATGCACGTTGGTTATACAAATTCTCTAAGGGAAAACTAAATTTGATCTAAGACCCTAACTTGAGGGTTAATATAGACAGCAATCAGAACAACAAGGTTTCTAGATCATGTGATCATTCTTCCCCTAACTAAGTTTTTTCCCCCCTTTTTCTTTTGATGTATTTGTTGTTTGCATGTGTGTCGATGGATACATATATCAAAGATTAAAATGGACCTATAATGAACTCTAGTGACTTCTAGCCCTCAAAATTTGGTATGCAAGCTCATATTGACCAGACAAACAAAACCTAGAAATCTTAGATCCTCAAGTTAATAATATTGGGAAAGACTATAGCACTAGACACCAGGGTGTCCTATTTTTGGTGCTCCTATCCAATCAAAAAATAGAAGCCAAATTTAGATTCTTGATAGTGTCTCAGTCTTGCTCTTCAATTTTTAGCCTCAGAATTCTCAGTTTCAATATGAATCCAAATAAGTTAATTTTTATTTCTCTTGTATAATTATTAGTTAAAATCTATATTTTTCCTATCATTATAGACCCTTGTTATTTAGGATCTAAACACTAGATTCCCAAAAACAATAAAACATTTGGAAACATCAAATTTGACATACTCTAACAAGCTTTCACATTACAAATACATTTGAATTTTCAACACATATTCTCACTATTTGTATATCCATCTATTTTCTTGGCCACCTCTATTCTCCAAATACACATA
Source organism: Torreya grandis (assembly GCA_037957365.1). NCBI lineage: Eukaryota > Viridiplantae > Streptophyta > Pinopsida > Cupressales > Taxaceae > Torreya > Torreya grandis. Next base: position 5,504,319 of record JARHVA010000005.1, on the reverse strand, counting down.
TTCATTATTTTTTAATCTATACAAGAACATCTCAAATTTCTAGACAAACCTTTTTTATATTTCTAATCATTATTTTACACTTCTAAGACATTATCAGGAAGTGTCAGTTACCATAGGCATCTATCTCTGTTGATAATGTCTATACATACTCAATGCCTATTTTTAAAATTAAAAAGTCTCCATTAAGTCGATCTAGAAAAATTTCATGGGTCGATCATAGTTGGAAATTAACAAAGATTTATCTATATATAGGAATCAGTCCTAAGGTTAAATTCACTTGGCCATCACCTCAAGAATCACTTGGAAAGTTGAGGATCAATTATCACTTTCTTTATACATTATCAAAAGGCATACAAATTTCAAATCCTTTATGTAATAGCCCTATAATTTTCCATATAGCTAATAACGAATACAAAAAATTAAATTTGCATGGTGAAAAGTGTTGAAGATCAATACATTGCATTGTATTCTACATGGTTCATGATATTAAACGGACACACATAAGTGGGAGAACCATATTTGGTTTGATCCCTCTTTAAAGTATTAAAACATAGGCAAAACTCAACCATTGAACACGAATTGGTTAGGGTTTTCCAACCCAAAATTTCAACCCCTTTTAACAACATATTGTGTTCAAAAACATAATTAGGGTCTGGATAAAAGAAAAGGAAAAAGGCATTCTTGCATAGGACCAAAGTTGTACACACATGAGAGAACCATTTGTAGGCAAAGGCATAAGGGTCTCAAGAATTACAGACCTACAAAGTGAATAGTTATATTGTAAGTAATCTCTAAACAACATTAGCTACCGTAGGTTTCAGACTCTATAGCCAACTTCCTGAGAGGCCTCCAGCCTATGTTTCAAATTTGAGTAGTTGATAAAATAATTACAAATCATTTATAGGTACATAGAACCTTATGTAAGTGATAGATAATCAAACATAGATAAGTACATTATTTATCTCTTCCTTTGTCAATTTTAAATACAAAAGTGCATTATATATCTATCCATTTTAATTTATACTAGTATTAATTCAAACTAGTACATTTATTGTCATATTTTACATAATGATGCTGTCGTGTTAGAGTTCTTAATTAAGAGATGTCTTAGACAATGTAGACCTTATAATACACAATGGAATATGCAATTAAATGTAATAAAAACAAATTAAATCTTTATTTTATTTCAATTAAAAGAATCATAATGCACAAATGCAACAATAGTGATAACAATATAATAAAGAGATGCATTGCAATACTGGATTTACAAATATTTTCTTGCTAACTCATAATCTTTGAGAGTGTAGGTCTATATTATATATTCTCAAGCTCATTGACTTTATAACTAGTTAGCTCAATTATAGGGACATGCTTACCAGGGTACAAGAACCACCTACTTATAATATTACTTAATAATCCACTAACGTCATTGAATGCACTAAGATATCAAATGCTTAACACAATTACAATATAAATACATCACACAAGAGAATATTATAAAGTAACAAATTTTGATGTAAACATCAATGGTATTCTGTTAACCCTCTTAATTATCTCCAATGTAATCAATCCCATAATAAATAGATAAAAAGAAGATAAATATCCTAAATCTAACACGTCAGATCATCATGACTGCTAGACAACTCTATAACCTATTTGGTTACATGGATAGTATTAAAAACCTTAAATGAACTCTCTATCTCACTACGAACCTCATATCTAACAAGAATATTACTATGCATTATCATTAGATTCCTAGATGGCTAAAAATATGTAATAATGTCATACTAAGTAAAAAGCCTCCAAATTAACTTCATTGATGTTAGATTCATTACTGAAGATAATCCCAATTACCAAAATTAATGTAAGTTAATGTAGTAATGGTGTGGCAAAGAAAAAATTATTGAAGAATTGTTGAAACACATCAAATTTTATAATATTTTGTAAAATAATTAAACTATATAGTGACACAAATGAATTTGTTAATGCTATAAAAGATTTCATAGTTGATTTCTTTTACAGCCTGCGAAGTCGTTTCAAATTTGAGTTATCAAAAATAGCTATAATAATCTTTAATGAAACTGGTGGTTGGTAGTGATTATTTTTACCTTTAAATTAATACAATAAATTTAATTTATTAATTTTGGATGTCTTTATTATTTTTAATGAATCAATTCTATTCCAAGTTTATTTTAAAAATTGCATAACAGAAATTTTTCTACATTAAAATCTATTTGGAATGCTAAGTTATTTTATCATTTAAATTAGTGAAAATTAGTTTTGTAAGCTCTTAGTGGTAGCTTGTAGCTATTAGGATATAGATTAACTTATATAAATAATTTTCACCTCGTGGGGGTATTTTATCCATCACCATTTGATAGGCAATTTAACAAAATTGTAAATTGATTGTGAGGTGAACTAGTCAAGTCTAGATACACCGTGGTTGGGTAATTCCACTTTAACATGAATGGTTAATTTTAAATAGTGTACTTATGGGTGATAAAATTATTTTATTTTAAGTTGGGATAATTAGGAGTTTTGTTGCTTATGCAGTTTTATCATGCTTATAAGTTGTAGTTGTAAAAAGTAAGGTGTCAACAAACTATTGACGGATCACATTCCATACCATTTGGGACAAGCTTAAGTTTTGGTTTTATTAATCCAATATATACATAATATCCCTTGAGTATCATTTGAATTTAGTATTGCACACCAATGTTGGTGTATTCGACACATCTAAGTCACACTAACTTATCGAAAGCCTTTATGCTTTTTATTTTTCAAAATAGATGGTGATTGTCTATGTTGCATATAACATACCTTGGGTGTGTTTGTACACCTTTAAGGTTTTATTATGGATGAGGGATTATAATATTTGTATATTTAATACGTGTATTAATATGGTTGTGTTAATGGCTAAAATTTTATTTATGCAGAATTAGTGTTTCACAAGAGAAAAAAATGTAGACACCTAAATCTGGGCACTGATAACCTCCAATTAGACTTTTGGCCAATTTTCACTTAAAATATACAATTTGGCCTAAAAACACTAAAACATGCTAAATGATGTGAAAATGACATTTGCAAGTGCCAATTTTGGCCAGGGTATCACTAAATGGGGCAATGCAATTTATGGGCCAACTAACTTTGATCAGATCATTCCAAGTCAAAATACCAATTTTACACCTACGTACTCTGGATTACTCTTTCCTATCAAATATTTTGCATAATACAAATGCCTTTCTTATTTTCTATTTATAACATCCTAAATGGGATAACGGATCCAATACATCTGACATTGCCTTCCAATTCTAATCTAGGCAAATTTTGGACCAATAATAAGACATTCTGATCAATTTGAATAATTTGTGCACAGTGATTAATCATAATTAAGAGATAATTAATCCAAATAAAGGCCTAATTAATAAATCCATGGAAACTTGTTGAATAATTTGTTTTGGAAATGAATATTGAATATCTGCATCATCAGGTGACCTCATTTCTTGGGAAGACATCCCTAGGCCATAAATGCTACAAATATCAGGATTCATGTCCTCCATGCCTCATCAATGCCTTCCATGATGCTCTTCATTCCTCTTAATTTCCCCTTCTTCCAATTTCATGATGAAGATAATTAAAAACTTAATTCTAAAAATTGAATTAATCTTTAACCACACATCTCAATCTCAAGAAGGACAGTTCATGTTGATTCTAGACATTTGCAAAAATCTATAAATAGAGAGGCCATGAACATCATTTCTAAAACTTGATAATATAAAGTTATAATGCATAAATGATTCCAAAAGCCATTACAATTAGTGTTACCATGCCAAATTAACTCCAAACCAAGCCAAGCCAAAGCCATAAGGTGTCAAGGAGAAGAGGAGATAGCCAAGCCTCCTTTGATGAAGACTTCATGAGCACAAAAACTGAGTAAGCCACTACTATAAAGGTATTTGGAGCATCCAAGGAAGGTGAAATAATTCTTGTGTTTTATTCCTTACTTTTTAGTTGTGTTTGTCATTTGATTTTGTTAACTAAGCTCTCCCTAGTGTCTAGTCCTAGAGATGTTATGTTACTTAGTGTATTTCTTTCATTTTGTTTTTATTTTGAAACTAGCACCATACTAAACATCCTCTCTTGAGTCAAATTCCTAAATCACAAAAAATAGTAGTGTTTTTGTGGGTTTTATTTGAGTGAGATTTTGGGCATTAGAGATAACCTCTTGAAAGAAAGACATTTGATACTCCATATTTACGCTTTATCAAATTGTTTGAGATCTTTTGATATTTTCGTTAAGCTCAAAATAAGTTTAAAGAAAATAAACAAAATAAACTAAAAGATAAATAAAATAACTAAAAATGAAAACCAAACAATGAGACACAAATAAAAGCTAACATGACTCCTTGAATAACAATCTATCAAAATAAGGAATAAACTATTCTAAGCTACAAATAAACTATCAAAAAATAACCTACAAACAAAAAACAAACAATGTAAGGAACTTTAATTTAATCAAAACTGAAAATAAATCTAAGTTTAAACTAAAAGACTAATATCAAAACTTACAAAATATAAGGGTTAATCCAAACACACAAGTGAACCCAATTTAAATAAAAGGAAAATAAACTAATAATTGAATCAAACACACTTAATTTAATTTAACTAGAAGAGAACACCTAAAGAATCTAGATTAACCAACTTGAAAGAAATAAATGAATGACAATTAAACCTAAGACATAATTAGAACTTAAAGGGAAATAATACTAAAAGGAAATGTAAATCTAAACAAAAGGAATTAATAAAATAATAAATTAAAACTTTAATAAGATGAAAATCAAATCTAAGTCCAAACAGACTAATTAAATCTAAATAGGTAACAAAATCAAGTAAGAAAATTGAACCTAGATGAAAAGAAAAGTGAAACTAATTTAAATAAATAATTAATCAAAAAATAAAATAAAATTGTGAGTCTTAGAAAAGAGTCATCTTAAAAAATAAAATATATTGTTATTGAGAAATAGATTCAATACAAAATATCTTTGAAATAGCAATTTTTATAGTTTAAAAAATCATTAAAATGTCACACATGGTGATGTAATATTTACTATTATTAGAGTAGGTTACTCAGGTTTACTAGGTGATTTTTGTCTTTTTCCTATTGTGTATTTTTTCCACACTAGTTGGGATGATTTGCTCCGTGTTTGTCGTTGTCTATATATGTAAGGCTTCTCATTTGTAACAAGATACAAGAAGTTTGGATGTAATATATGATATTTGATACTTTGTTTTGCATGTCATTTTTCAACCCTTTGTTTTAAAGATCTCTCCTTTTTTGATATTCTTTATTATCATCACTTGATATTCTATGGCTTGGAATAATCTAGTCATCATTCTTTTTATGGTATTAGAGTGGTAGGTGTTGTATTCATCCATTTACGAGTTTGTTGGTGCAAAGTTTTTTTTTGTATATCTAGTTTTCTTCTCATTATCGAGATTTGCATTTTCAGTGTCCTCATTTTGCATATTGTTGTGCTCTCATTTTTGTTGGTCATACATTTTTTGAAGAAATTATAAAAAAAAATTGCAAAAAATCATGACTATCTTCCAGACCAGTTTTCTTTTCACATAGGGGTCTCATTTATAAAATCATTTCATTGTTGGAAAGAGGACTTTGAGAAGTTATGATAGAATAGTAATAATAAGGATTTTTATTAGTATTGAATAATATATGAGGCTCTGAAGTTTCCCCTAAGAATATATTTTTCTATAAATTTTTATGCACGATCAAGGAGAAAAAATTAAATCTTGTATTTAAAGTGAAAAATCAACATAGAAGATTGATCTATGTGGAAGATTGTTTTTTCACTTTCCTAAAAATTTCCTTAAAATCCACTTTTTCTAAATCTGGTAGAAAGAATTAAATTTTATGGGAAACATGTAAAAGTTATAACTTTTGAACCATGACTTGAAATTGAGTTCTATTTTTTTCAAAAGTGTATGTATTTTATTATGTATCCATTTGGGTCATTATCTTATAAACCATTATCAATTATAAAGTGTCAAATTCTTAGGGGGCTTGCATATTTTTGGGGGTTTATTTATTCCTTGTCATTCTTTGAATCGAGAGATGTTCTTTTAGAGGGGTCATTATTTCTTCTTCTTGACTTTTTTCTTATATTTTGATAATGGAGCTCCTTAATACCTCAAATTACACTACTTGGAAAATAAAAATAAAGATACACCTTTGACTAAAAGGTTTTTGGATAATGGTTCTTGGTGACCTTCCCAACTTCACAAATGAGGAAGATATTGTCAAGATTGCATCTAAACAAGATAAGTCTCTTCACTTGATTTGTCTTAATGTTTCAAATAGCTTACACATTCATATTATGGATTCCACATCAACAAAGGAAGCTTGGGATTTTATTTCAGCCTTTTTTGAGGAGGTTATTAAGCCCTTTCATTTTTTAAACCCTATTTTACTCAACCACATGTTCCACTTCCTTCTCCTCCTATTATTGAAGATTTATATTTTTATGGTGACATGGATGATGCTTCTTTATCTCCTAATCTTGTTAATGATGTTTTCTCTTCTAATGATATACTCTCTCCTCCTATTATAGTTTCTTATGATGACATATTCTTGATAGACATTGCTCTTTTTTTTTATCAAGCCACCTCTATGGGATGGGTTTATGTCAGACTTGGGATGTCTATTTGTAAAACCTACCTTTGTTCTTATATAGGATGTTGAATCACCATAGATTATCACTTGGGAGGACTCTATTAGTTTTAGTGAGAGTAAACTTGTTAAGCATTATGTTCCACTTCCTATTGACATTCTTTCAGTAAATATTATATGTCTTTCTTATGATCGATTCAATTATGTGACATTACATCTAATTCGTGTGTATGATCTTACCAGACCTATGCCACACTTTAGATTTGGATTTGATTCAGAGATATTTGTATTGCTACCTCTTTTATCTTCCATTATGGAATGGGCAAACTTACAGTACACCATTCATTTTCTTCCTTTAGAAAAGGGAAGAAACATTATTTGATGTAGATATAACTTCTATATTATTCTAGCTGAGGATCTTGACATCAACATTGGTCATATTATGAGCCTGACTTGGAGTGTCGATAGTTTTAGTATCGATGATAGTTTTCCTTTGGGGAATTCCATATAAAGTCCTTCCTTCCTTCTTTTAAATCATTTGGGGGTAAGTTTTGTTCCTATAGGTTTTCTATCTTTCTCCACTTATACATATTGTACATGAGTACCTGATATGGCCTTGTTGTTGGGACTCATACTGTAGATATGCCACTTTGTGTTTGCCTATTTTTAGCTCCTAGTTTCATTTTTAAGTGGGGTTAGAATAGGTTACTCATATTTACTAGGTGTTTTTTTGTCTTTTTTCTATTATAGATTTATCCCACACTGGTTATGATCTTTTGCTCCTTATTTTTCTTCGCCTATATATGCAAGGCTTCTCAATTGTAATAATATAAAAGAAGTTTGGATGTAATTATGGTATTTACTACTTTGATTTGCATAACAGTTTACAATCTTTTATTTTACATATCTCTCCTTTTGTGATATTTTTTATTGTCAACACTTGAGATTCTACAGCTTGAAATGATCTAGTCATTATTCATTTCAATTATTCAGATTAATTACTTTGGATTTTGTACATATAAATGCACATCTATAATCATCATAAGATATTATAATTAATAAACTTTAGATAATCAATTCATAAATTAAACCAAAAACATGGATATACCTATGCTCATTAAGTGTATTACTTAACTATCAAAAGATGTATTATTAGTTTATTTGCAAAAGTTGTATAATCTCAGATGTGTTGCACAGAAAAGTGAATAATGAATAACTTTGAATTAACTAAGAGTCTTCAGAATACCTGTGTAATCTTTCTCTATTGTTGATGTAACTTTGATCTCTTTTTAAACAATCTCTTCAAGAAATGGTTCGGAAAATAAGTTATAACTAAATTTATTTAGTTATTTGTTAACTTTAATTGACTTAAATAAAATGATTTAGTTAATTTATAACTTGACTTCAAATTCTAGACTTTAATAAAGTTTTAAAATTAAAATTAAATAATAATAGACCAAATACAACTCTAGATAGGTGGGGGCCCTTTAGTCATTACAATTATAAAAAATAAGCATTCAATTATGTCAAAAAAAGAACTATAGCAATTTAAATATAATTAACTACTTTAAATGATAATTCCATATGCATTTAACAATGTAATTTAGTAAAATATAATCAAGATGAATTATACTATATAAAATACCAAATTATTGTCATGTATTCATAAAACCAAAATGCAAAGTATCGCATACTCAAAAATATCAAAGTATTACCAATAAAAAATTAAACTATCAAGTTTTAACCAAAAATATTTTAAGCAACAACCCACTCATCATTAATATCTAAAAATACTTCAATCAAAGGATGACCTTTATCTATCTCATATTTAGTGTATTCCATTGTAGTTACAAGCAACTTACACAACTCATTGTCCTCATCATCTATCTTTAGCCTTATCTTTTTAACCATCTTGGTAATCAATGGTGAATTTGAATATGAAGGATTGTTTACACACCTTTTACCATTGGAAGAAGCATGTTTGTCTTGTTCACATGAATAAAGTGAAAACTAATCAAGACTTAATTTAGAACACCCTTCAAGTCTACTTATTAGTTTAGGTGAGGGTGATTTAGTATTCAATGACACAAGAGAAAGCCAATGAATTTTTGTAATCATTTGGAGTTTATTTTCAAGATTGGATGCTCTATGTTTAAGATAATTATGGGGCTCAAACTATATGACAATATGCATAAACTAAGAAGAACCACTTGGAGTTTCTCATCTGCAAGTACAAAACCTCCGAGGAGGAATTCTCCAAACTCTATTTCCACAGACATAAGCAAGATTAGATGGAAAATAATTTAAGACATTCCAAAAGGCAGGGTCAATAGCATCAAAAAGAATGGACATGCGAGTACCATGGTTAAAAGGTCGAGGAAAATTTATAGCACTAACTACAAAAAAATTGACCTCTCTGAGCATGCCTCTATAGAGGAGTATATTTTCTCCACTGATCATTATTATGTCCCCAATTATTTCCATCTAAATGATGTGAATTTTGAGGAGTCCAACCAGACATTTTATACTAAAATATAGAACATTAAAGAAAAATCAAAACTTTGTTTGTACTTCAAATCCTAACTTATCAATGTATAAAGACTTCAATAAAATGTATCAATATTGAAACTAACTATCACACTCAAATCTAGTAAACAAAAAAAATAAGATCACATCTTTTATATTTACTAAAAATGTTAACAAGAATAACTAAAAAATGTTTGGAATCATTTTATATATCAAAAACACTGATATTGATATGATATCAACAACTCAATCTCTTTATATTTTGAAACAAAGTGTTTTAAATATATAAATTCAAATCCATATAGCTCTATCCTTAATGAATTGCATATATTATATCAAACAATAATTTGTTGTTTCAAAAATGTAAAACACAAAACTGATCATAACCTTAGAACTTCCCTGCTATCAAACAAATTTTATAATCACTATAAAGATCAAAGTCACTATAATTCAACTTTATGAGCGAACCAAGATTTTGACTATGAACACTTATGCCAAACTATCCTCAAGCAATCATTTAAAATAAAGACATCCAAAATCAATTCAAAACTTCAAAACTATTATACATACTTTACTTCTCCAATCAATCTATCATAACAACCTAAAATTATTTTCAAATAAAATGTGCATCTTCAAACAAAATTATACCAAATATCAATGTTACCACTGAAAATAATCAAATTGTTCACTGTTAAAATTGACCTTGCTTCTAAAAGAGAAATGAAAAATATCTAAAACTAGTCCTCCAAAAATGCCTTCTACCAAAATAAACTATATATATATATATATAAAACAAAACATATTATGTGTAATTGAAACTCTTCAAGACTACTTAAAAAAACCAATCAATTTCACTTTTGACATTAAGTTCAAACCATTCAATTGCAACATTATATCATCCATTTTATCAAACAAATTTTATATCACCAAAAGGATGCAAAGAGTCATTTCACAAACATTCTCTCAAAAAATTATTTACAAAACAAATTGTTCAATACATGACCAAATAAGCATTCTGCATATTTGAACCTTCAAACTTTATTACAAAATAATAAGTTCTATGATAGTATCATTGAAAACATTTCATCATATATCCAATATATACTATCAAAATCCAAATACAATCTGATATCAAACAGAATGAGGATAAAAAGGAATTCAATAGAAAGCAACTTATGACTAGCATGATGCAAGAACAAGCTACATGAAAAATAGTAACTTATTTACAAATTATCCAATTTGCATATACCATAACAAACTGACTGCATAAAACCCTAAAAATATTTCATCATAACATGAAACAACCTTATTTCATATATATGCTCAACAACTTTCTCATTTTAAACCATAAAATACATCCTTCAAAATGAATGTGTCATGAATAACCAAAAATGACTTATTTGAACCAAAATATGCATGCAAAAGAACTGAACCCAAATACCATAATGACATTAAACTATTTATGTCAAAATTCAAAAAATGACAAATGAAACAACATTCTTTTTATGCACAACATTATAAATGCATCAAAACTTGAATAATGCCAAGTCTTTACTCATGCAAACCTTATTATTTGAATTTGATTAAATAAAAAAATTAATCCTTCACATGTAGACCCCTTCAAAAATTTGACACCAAAAAACCCATTTCAAATAATACCATTCGAAATTATCATCTTATACACTTACAGACTACATTCGCATGAAAATTTTGAGCACCAATAAAAATATCAACAAACCAAAGGATTTTGACATGTCACCAAGTTATCATTTTATTGTAGATACAAATCTTGAAACCCAAAATTGATATCACTAAAAACTTTCAAGTTTATAAATATTTTTCACATAAACATAATAATACTCAACATGCATCATATTTTCATAAAACCAGAGTCTAAAACCTAACTTATATGAAGTTATAGTTATTTTAAAATAACTTCAGTACATACAAGATTTTACAATTCCATCCCATAATGCCATGCAAGTAAAAAATAAATAAATACATTAATATTATCATTTGAGCAGTCAAACAAGTTTTGATTTTCCATGAAAATAATAACTATGATATGGTTGACATATCTTGCTTCTGAAAATAAAACCAGATTCATAAAGCTCTTTCAAACTCAATATTTCTTTCTTTCCACTAACAGAGTTCCACTTCCACCTGAAAGCTTGAAAAATGACTAACCATATGCAAAATAACTACCTTTTTGTATTTACCAAGCTTGCATTAACAATTCACATCTACGTGTCCAATTTTAATTAGTTATTAACTCTGTCACCAACTAGTTTAGTGGTTTAACCTACTATTGAGGTCAACATACCCACATTCCTAGAAATGGGGACCCTTGTTTCAAATTTAATAAATTTGTGATTTAAATTGAAAATACATCTAATCAGAGTACCATTAGCATGTTTGCATATTTGAAGGTCATCTTTATTTTCCTGAGCCTAACTTAAATATCATTTTTGTACGTAAGATCAATGGTCCACATTTTCTTGGGTGATCAAGATACAATAGTACAAGATTAAAGTTGAATAGTCAAAGCCCTGGCCCTGAATTAAAGTTCAAGCATCTTCCAAAGATCAACAATATGTGTTTGCTCAAGCAGGATTGATCTAATGGCATGTATTGAGTCAAGACTTTAACAAAGCCCCAAGACAAGTGAAGAAGTGACAAGTGTTGCAATATCAATGAAATAAAATTGAGTAGCCAATGGCATTCTACCCCTTAGATTGAGATCTGATAGAATGCGTTTGCTCAGGTGAAGATGATCATATGGTGCATAGAAAATGTTGAAAAGTTAAGAGTCCTGAGGATAATCATGAAGATGACATGTGGCATAACCGTGAGCCAAAATTAAAGCTTGAGCATCTTTAAAATATCAATAGTATGTGGATGAGCATACATATTCTAATTAATGTTCTATGTGGTAGGAGGCATAATTAAGTAGATCAAGATCGATAAAGTGTGATTGATTCATGTAAATGAGATCAATGGTGTAAGATCAACGTTGACATTTAAACAAAGCTCAGAGCGAATGTAGAAGTGATAAGTTTCATAACCATGGGGAACATAGCAAGCAACCAATAGCATTTAAGTTCTTATATCAAGATCAACAAACCACATTGAGCCAAATAAATAGATCTAACAATGTGAGGTGAAGCAAAGTTTTCAAAAGGATCATAACCAATAAAATATTGACATGTGTCCAAGGGCAAAAAATTATCATAATTTAAATATAAATGGATAGCTTAGCATGGGCATTGACATATTGACATGACACATTAGATTCCTAAACTAGTGAAGATCAGGAATGTGAACACACATGTCTTAGACTTAATTTGGTTAGAGAATATGAAAATAAAGATTTGGAAATAGAATAAGAGAAGGCTGCAGTTATAGAAGCATCTCAAAGGTCAATTAAGTTGACACAGTATATTTTTTTGAGTTAAAGACTCTGTAAATATTTTGAAAAGGAATATTCTATTCTATAAAGGCATGAGAAACATGTAATGCATAGTTATATTAGGTTAGTCATAGTTAAACAGGGTCATAAGTTCTAAAGCATTGGTAAAGGGATACTTGTCTTTGACATTTGTCTAAGTGCTATTTGAGAATGGCTAAATTAAACCATCTCATAGGTTGCTCTCATAACCCATAAAATGTGGTTTTGTCAATGTAGAAGGGGGGGAGTTCTTAAAGCCAAAATTACTTTGTAAACTTGGAGCAAGTAGTACAAGTAAATAATTCTGCAAAGATTGTCCAATATTTGTTTGTGTGTTTGCTATCATGGTTGCTTCCTCAGTTATCTAGTTTGATATTCAGATTTGAATTATATTTTATGAATTTTGAGTGTGCAGCTTTTGATGCAGAGTTGCTAATTTAGGCTAATGTTATATTAGTTGAAATTTCTTAGGTGTACTTCACATTTTTTGTTCTTCTTACATCTGGGATAATGTTATTTGCTTGTAGGGGTGAATCTTTAAAGTGAACCTGATTTATTATTTGAATTATTTATCTTTATATGTTTTCCTAATGTGTGATAGGATTTGAGCTTATGCTACTTCATGTCATATATTGGTTAAATGTGTGTTCAGATGAAATTGAAACTTAGTCATAATGTCTGGATTAAAGATCAGAAACACCTTCTTTCTACCCTACCCTTCCTTTTGTTATTTTTTTACCAAATCACTTTAGTTTAGCTTGTCATTGTAAATATCCATACTAGCTTAGGGTTTAGACATTAAGTTTTAGACATCATTCATTGGATTTGGTTTAGATTACTTTCATCTTCATAAAGCTTTAGGACCACAGTTGCTCCCAATAACCATTTACATGTACATATTGTGAAACAATCATTTAGCTTGGTCGCTACTCCACCACAAATCTTGGGAAGATCACAACCAACAAATCATGCAATGGATTCTTCAGATCCAAAAATGAGAAGTGTTTCATAACCACTATATGAACCCATTGATACATTTAGGTGCATCAATAGAGAAATATTGATGTGAGAAGGATGGAGTTAGCTAAATCTTTATGAATTTATAGTATCTTTGCTAATTTTAGTAAATTTTACTTAAATATCAGTTGATTCTTTGCATATTTGTGTTAATAGTAGCTTAATTGTGTAAATCTCATTGATATTCATGGTTTCATACTAGTCTTTGGGCTTATTTTAGCTAAAGATTGCTATTCTTTGAAAATTTATGTGAAAACATTGTAAAGGTTGCTTAAGCTTCATTAAGGATCCATTTGTCTTTGCAAAGATTTGGTTTCTATGTTGTATTTTGAACATGATTTCGTCTAGAATGACCACAAGTAATATTTTCATAAAGGTATGATGTGGTTAGGTAGATATTATATCAATGTGCTTAATTAGGTATATGATTTGCCTTGAAATCCTGAAAGGTATTTGCCTTATTTTAGTCCTATTGGTGTTGTGACTATTGAAGAACACATCAAGTGTTTTAAAGCTAACTTAGGATTGTTAAATGTTGTTCATGAAGATGTTACTTGTAGATTGTTTCATTTTACTCTTATAGATGAGGCATATGATTGGTTTCTTAACCTTCTTGAAGATTTCATTATCAGCTAGAATGATTTTAATAATTATTTCATTGATCAATTTGGAAAGATCATCAGTCCATATGTCCTTTATCAACAATTTATTACTATAAAAAAGGATTCAAATGAAACCATTAGAACTTTGAATGCTAGGTTTCAAAAGATGTTGAATAAAACTATAACTCCTTATAGACTTGTTAAGGCTTTAACTTTAGATATTTATAAAGATGCTTTAGATCCATTAACTTCTGTGTTTTTGAAAAGATCAGTTGCATAAACTAATACATTAGCTTTAGCCTATGTTGAGGCTATGGTAATTAATGACCAAATGCAACCCTAGGGTTAAATGGCATATGTCATTTCAAATATCAAATCTAATTTTCCCATATTGAATGTCATTCCTAATGTTAATCAGAGCATGCTTAATTTAAATCAAACTCTAGTTTTAAACAAATTACCTTTGAGTCATGCTTATCCTATCCAACACCTAGAATTATTGAATAATATTGTAAGTGGATCTCATCTATAAGATCAAAGAGCTAGGGTGCCGACAGCTAGAAGTAGTCCTCAAGTCCACAATTTAGAGGTAGTTGAAAGTGAAAATGATTCCATATTAAAAATGGTTCAAAAACTAAGCATTGATTTTCTTGAGACACAAAAGCAATTAGGTAACAATAGAGAAGGTTATAATAGAAATTATTCTATTTTGGGGTTCAACAGACCCACATCTAGGTTTAGATACAATAATGACAACTATAACAATGAGCCATCTAAAATTTGAATGTGCCTAACATAAACACTTGTGATGTGCCTTTGACTAATTATTATAGGGTTCATAATAATGTTGTGTGGTCATATAATTCTTCTGAGACCTCTACATCTTCCAAAACAACTCTTGTGGTAGAGACTTGTGATTTGCCATTTCAAGATGAAGATGAATTTGAAGATACCCCAGAGGAGGAACCTACGATGTTAATCAAGGAGAAAGAGCCTATCCTTTCTGGAGCAATAGAAGAAGTTATAGCTGAGATGAATGAAATTCTTGAAGAAGTCATTGAAATACTTATAGGTGAAGAAGATGGAGATGAAACAAATGCAACAATCAAGAACTTTCAAATGATTCCATCAAAATATCAAAAATATGTGATCAACATGTTTCAAATGGTAAGATTCTAAATGAATCTCATGTCCTTTTTGTTGATCATGATGAAGAAGCCTTTTGGGCTGACTTCAAGATTTTTCCTGTAAGGATTAATAGTTTATTCCCAATTCATATGCAGATTAAGGAATGTATTATAGAAAGTAATGTTGTAGCTATTCTTCAAGAAGGCAATGATATTCTCGAGATCCCAAAGCAAGATGAGTTGGAGCCTAATGATGACATCAATCTAAGTATACCAGGTGAGTTCACAATACAACCATGGAACAAGAATGAGATAAGACATGATCAGTCTTTGAATGAATCAGAGCTAGATTTCTTGATGTAAGAAAGAATAATTTTGGAAGAAGATGATTGGATCTTGGATCTATATCTTTAATCCATGCACTTGAAAATGGAGGTAGAAATCCAAGCTACATCATACAAAAGACACAAGCATACAAGTGCTTCTATTCACAAGAAGAGGCCATTGAATGGAAGCAATCATGTTTTAAGGTTATGTAGTATATTAAATAACTTTCTATTTGATCTTGGAGTTAAGTTATTTGTGAAATTAGTGTAGGGATTTAGATTAGTTTCTTTCTTATTTCGTTCCTTCCTACCCCTTGTTTGTAAATATTTATTTGTTTGGTGTGTTAGCTTTCTTTGCTTTATTCCTTGATTCTAAATAAGTCTTTTCCAAGATAGTTCTTAGGCTCCAAATTCACTTAAATGCTTAAGGAGCTTCTCAAATCAAGAATGCAAAGATGAATTTTAAACATTGGTTGATCATGGATTTTTTAAATATGATCTTGATGTTATAACTTGGAGAAATTGGTAAAGATTAATATCTAGGTTAATTGTTCCTTAAAATCGTAAACCTTGTTATGATCTAAATTTGATTTTAATAAGGATTGCACATGTTGGGTGAAAGTTTGAATTATTCAAACAAAACCATGTTTACACTTAATAAACATTATTTCTTAGGACAACCCAAGTATGATTATATGAATATCAAAACACTTAACTAAATCCCAAAACTTGGCTAACCTGGTTCCTGACCTTTGTTAGAGAGTCAAAAATGATTTAAAAAATTCAAAAAAAAATAAGAGCCTTATTGAAAATTTCAAGAGCTTTTTAAGAAGAGGTGATTCCGGTAATATCCACCAAGGATATGGACACCTGATTGGTAGTGGAAAAAGGCTTTGATTGGAGACAAAGGTATCTCTGTCAGGGATATGAATGGCTGGTTGGTAGTAGAGCAATACCCAAGCCTTCCCTGTATAAAGCATGGTTCTTAATAAACATCTAAATATGTTATAAGTCAGTGTTAATGGTAAGGTCATGAACGTGGAAGTTCTTCCCTAAATCTTATGGTAAATAGTAAGTGGAATCAAAGCACACACATAACATGGTTGAGTTTTGATATTTGATCCCAATCATGCATGAGTAAGACCTATTTTAATTATGAATTGATCTTAACTATGGTATCTAATCATGTGGAATAAGTAGCCTAGTTATTAATATAAACTATAGTCTCTAGATTCTAACATATTGTTATGTTTCCCTCAGAAGTCACCATTTATTAAGGTCAACATACCCCCATACCTAAAAATGAAGACCCTTATTTCAAATTGGGTAAATTTATGCTTTAAATTGAAAATTCATCTGATCAGAGTACCACTAACATGTTTTCACATTGTCTTTATTTGAAGATCATCCACACCTGGTTCTCCTTTGGATTAATTGACATATTCTCAAATGACCATGGTTTTACCCCTTCTACTGTTGCTAATGATTGTTGACTATGTTTCTATATTGTAGGCTCAATAGAATCTCATTTGAAAATGAGCATGTTTAGGGTTTTGTGCTTCAATATTAAATTAATCTTTTACTAACCTTTGATTTGTCAAAGATTATTTGAATATATTTAAAAAACCCTAGTGTAATATTTTAACCTAGGTCCCTTTTGAATTAAATTCAAATTTACATAGGAATAATTTACGTGAGAATGATTAATCATGCTATGGACTTAGTTCAATTTTATCCCAAGGTTTGGCAATGTTTATTAACAGAATCAAACCTTAGTCTAAAATTTTTATCTTTGGTCCCTTTATGTCCCAAGCCCCCCTTGGTCCCTTTTATTTCCACATGGTCTAACTAACTGTTAGGTCGTTTTGTTATGCTTTAGGATTTAGCTAAAATCCTTGTCCTAAGACTTTATGACATGTCTTTTATTATGTGTGGGGTCCCCTTTATCATGTTTAAAACTTAGCTTAAAAGGTTTATCTTAAGGTCTTACCCGTTTTTATTAACACACAATAAAACCATCATCTAAAAACTTTATGTTAAGTTCTTTATTTTCTTGAACCTGACTTAAATATCATTTTTATCCATAGGATTAATGGTCCATGTTTGCTCAGGAAAATGAGAAAAATGGTGTGATATTAAAGTTAAACAGTTAAAGCCCCGTCCCTAAATTAAAGTTTGAGCATCTTCTAAAGATCAATGGTACGTGTTTACTTGAGTAGGATTAATCTAACAGTGCATATTGAGTCAAGACTTCAATGGAGCCTAGAACAAGTGATAAAGTGACAATTTTCATAATCTTAGTGAATTAAAATTGAGAAACCAATGGTGTTCCACCCCTCAGATCAAAATCCAATGGAGCATGTTTGCTCAGGTGAAGATGATTGGATGGTGCGTAGTAAATGTTAAAAAGTCAAGAGTCCTAAGGGAAACTATGAAGATGACATGTGGCATAACCATAAGCTATAAATTAAAGCTCAATCATCTTTCAAAGATCAATGGTACACAAATGAGAGTACACATTCTAATCAACGGTCTATAAAATAAGAGGCATAATTAAATAGATCAAGATCGACAAAGTGTAATTAATTCATGAAAATGATATCAATGGCGTGAGATCAACATTGATATTTTAATAAATCTTAGAGCAAATGTGGAAGTGACAAGTGTCATAACCATAGGGAATGTAGAAAGTAGCCAATAACATTTGATTTCTCATATCAAGATCAACGAATCGCCTTAAGCTAAAAAAATAGATCAAATGATATAAGGTGAAGCAAAAAATTGTAAAGGGACCACAACCAATAAAATACTGACATGTGTCTAAAGGTGATAAATGATCATATTTTAAATATAAATGGATAGATCATTATGGGCATTGCCAAATTGACATGACACATTAGATTCCCAAACCAGTGAAGATCAAAAATGTGAACACACGTGTCTTAGACTTAATCTAGTTAGCAAATATGAAAATGAAAATCCAATAATAAAACAAGGAAGACTATAGTTATAGAGGCATCTCAAAGGTCAATTAAGTTGACATGTATATTCTTTTGAGTTAAAGACCTTGTAAATATTTTGAAAAGGAATATTCTATTTTATAAAATCATGAGAACATGTAACGCACAGTCATATTAGGTTACTCATAGTTAAATATGGTCATGAGTTCTAAAGCATTGGTAAAAGGATACTTATCTTTAACACATATCTCAGTGATATTTGAGAATGGCTGACTTAAACCATCTCATAAGTTGCTCTCATAACTTATAAAATGGGTTTTTATCATTGTATAAGGGGGAAGTTCTTAGAGCCAAAATTACTTTGTAAATTTGGAACAATCAATACAAGCAAAGAATTCTATAAAGTTTATCCAATATTTGTCTATGTGTTTGTTATCATCATTGCTTCCTCAGTTATATGGTTTGATATTCAAATTTGAATTTTTTTTTTTTGAATTTTGAGTGTGCACTTTTTGATGCAGAATTTCTAATTTGGGTTAATGTTGGATTAGTTGAAAGTTCTTAGGTTTACGTCACTTTTTTTAATATTTTTGCATCTGGGCTAATGTTGTTTGCTTGCAGGGGTGAATCTTTAAAGTGAACCTGATTTGTTATTTACATTATCTATCCTTAGATATTTGCCTAATGTGTGATAGGATTTGATCTTATGCTACTTCATATCATATATTGGTTAAATGCATGTTCAGATGAAATTAGAACTTTGTCATAATATTTGGATTGAAGATTAGAAACACTTTCTTTCTACCATACCCTTCCTTTTACTCATTTTCTGACCAAATCACTTTAGTTTATCTTGTCATTATAAATATCCGTGCTAGCTTAAGGTTTCAAATTTAGGTTTTGGACATCATTCATCAGATTTAGTGTAGATTACTTTCATATTCACAAATTTTTAGGGCCATGTTTACTCCCAAAAACCATTTACATGTTCATTTTGTGAAACAATCATTTAGCTTGGCCACTACTCCACCACAAATCTTAGGAAGATCACAACCAACAACTCATGCAATGGATTCTTTGGATCTATAAATGAGAAGTGTTTATTAAACACTATATGAACCTATTGATACATTTATGTGCATCAAACCTTAGCTACACACATCATCACTAATTTAGTAATCACTAAATTCCCTTCCAAATATCTCGCCAATACATCAAAACCAATGTAAGTACCTCAATATTAAATTAAATATGATATCTAGGATTCTAATGGATCTTAAAGAAATTCCCACATAAAAATATGCATCAAGCATTAATTTTACTTTATTCAAAACCTCAATGGTCGCACCACCACAATATTTAAGTTAAATTCAAACTTGACTTTGAACCGTGGTTTCAATTGAAGTTTAAATGTATCATCATATACCATAAACCCTCCATTTAATCACCTTAACAATTTATGTCATGATAAACATATCACCTTGTAACTCAATCCTTTAGATTTAGAATTTAGGTCTAGTTACTCATATAAAACTTTAGGTAATCAATAAAATTTTAGTATATGTACTTAGGTTTTCAAACAAATACATATCCTTATAATCATTGACTCTAAACAATAGTCATCTATTTTATATATGAACTGATATGATGTTAATAACATAATCAACTTGATCAATCCTACCTAATAAATCCTTATGAGTTTGAAAACTAAACCAATGAATCTATATGCAAACTCTACATAATAAATTTGAATATGTATCTTTATACCTTTCACTAATCCATGCAAATAAACCAAATAATGTGATATCTTCATATATATCAAATCCAATGGATAAACTATATCATCTATAACTGAAAAAAGATAAAATGAAAGCTCACAATTGTTGTTTCTCAATCAAGTCAAATCACAAACAACTATCACTTTGCATATCTCAATCATATAAATATTAAATGTATTTTCATTAGTCACCACTTATGTTTTCAAAACCACTTATTAACATTAAAATAAGAATTTCATTAAATGCGATAATCATTAATGATTATTTCACTTAAGAATCCATATTCAAGATGAAATTAAATGACTTAGACACCCATAAACAATTTTATATATCATGACTCGAAGTCATCAGTATGGAAGAATGCCTCAATAAATTCAATTTTTTGAGAAAGATAGAGGTGCCAAAAATAGGCACAATATTAATGATGTTGTTAGCTAGTTTTAGTAATGAAATTAGGTAACATTAAAAAAATTACCTATTAAAAGATAAATCACCTGAGAGTGCAATCTAGGTTCAAGTTTTTTTCAAGAAACTATATACAAATCCCTTTAATAATGATAAATTGTTAAGGAATGAAGTGTTCGGCTAGCATGGCATGGAGAATGGGAAATTTGGGTTGGATAATCAATCAAATGAGAAATCCTCAAGTGTAAATTATGAAAATTAGTAATATTTTCAACTCGTTTGTAACTCAGTTCATATTTATTTATAAAATAAAAATCTGAACTTTATCATGTAAAATATCTTAACATAATTAAAAAATTGACAATGATATGACAACTTCCATCTGACTCTTTCATCAAAATTATGAATTTTTCAACCAATGTGACCAATGTTAATCTTTTAAAAAAGGAACTAATAATGAAATAACTTCAAATGATGTCTATTGACCAAAAGACATTATGTTAAAATCAAATATTCTTTTTAAATAGTAAAAGTTATCTTATGTATATTATCTAGATTGACAAATATTTGATTATAAACAAAAAATTCATCAATTCAAGACATCATTTTAGATAATACAACTCATTTCAAGATTTGATCAATATTAGGAAGATGAAAATTATCTTTTATAGTACTCTTATTTAAATCTCTAAAGTCTACACATAGTCTAACATCACCATTCTTTTTATGTATAGGGACTAAGTTAACTACACAATTAGAATATTTTACAGAAAAATGACACCACCATCAAGCATTTTGTCAAGCTCTTTGTTGATGATGTCTTCCAACAAAAGACTTCTTCTTATTTTCTATCTAATTGGTTTAATATCAGGGTTTATAGGAATATCATGATTAATAATATTAATATCATGACCCTTTAAGTCTTTATATGATCAGGGGAACATATCAACAAATTATTTTAAAATTTTAATGAATTTAACCTTCTCATCAGGAATGCAGTATATTCCAAAATAGACAATTTTATGATCATTTTCAATTCCAAGGTTAATAGGAATAGTTTCTCTAATTATTCTCTTACAAGGTTCTTCAGTCTTTGAAATCTTAGATTAATCATTCAGAGTTAACATCAATTCTAGGCTCACTAAATCAACATATAATTTATTAGTGTTTAATTATAATTAATCTCTATAATTTAGCATATAATCATCTTAAAAATAATTCCCTTTAATAAAATAATCAATATGTTCATCATAGTTGAAAACATGCCAATTTTCAATTAAATCAAGAATTTTATATCTGAATTTTTTTAAATGAAAAGTCAATAGTGGGCTCAATTTCACTTAGAGTAGGATTAGAAATAAAAACAATGAGCTTAGAAGTGTGAACATTAAATTCTCTAAGTACATGAGAGACATTAAAGACTTCAAAATTTTCAAGTAAAGCCCAAACCTTTGAGTTTATCGAAGAAGATGAGTTTGATTCATTTTGTAAACTTTCCTAAATTGTCTAACAATCAACTCAAAATCACCAAAAAACTTCTAATTTTTTAACATTCAATTTAATGACCTTTTAGAGACCTAAGCATTAGGCTTCAAATTCAGCTATATTATTAGTTTTATCAAAAGACAATTTGTAAGCATAACGAAAGTTTTTTCCCAAAGGAGAAATAAGACAAATTCCAACACCATTACCACTTTATGAACAAACTCCATCAAAATATAAAGATCATAAATTGTCCCTTAAAAAAGTATTATCCTTCTAGTTTTTAGATTCATTTAATGTCAACAACTCATAATTATTGATCCTTGTTTCCACATAATCAGTGGCATGAGGTAAAGAATCAATAACATTGCTAAACAATTCTCCTCTTTATATAAAAGCTATCTCATTTCCTACCAGAACCTAAGTTGTATTCTTTCCAACAAAAGCACCAATTGATTTTGACCAATCTCTTCCTTAAAGCATGGCATAACTACTAATAATATCTAAAACTTAAATATTAATCATACACCTAATGCTTTAATCCTATGTAATTTTAATAATAAGATCACGAAACTTACCACAACTTTTAGTTTATTGTGAATCAAAACCTATAAGTTTCATGTTATTAGTTTTATAGGAAATTCTTAATTAGTCAGCAATAAACTTTAGCATTATATTGTATGAAACACTAGTATTTAGAATACAATTATATATAATTTTATCAATAATTTTAGTTTATACATAAAAAGGAGGAATATAATCAACAGGGGGATCATATATATATCTAAGCAAAAAAATAGATTGATTTTTTTTATTAATCTTATTTTCTTCTTAAAATCTTAATACATCCTTAGAATTTGAGTTTTTAATAGTATCATTGATTTGTCAAGTTGTTTTGATAAACCAACATGTTATAATAGTGAAAACCTTACTTTTATAGTAGCCAACTCATCTATAATATTATAATCTCTTACATCTGAATGATATATATGAGTGTAACTATTTGATTTATAAAGACGGTATTGAGGATTATTAAATCTAATAGATAAAATATTATTATTGTGGGAACTAACTATAGCATCCATTGATGTAGCATTATTTTGCGTACCTTCGCTTTTATCAATAATTTTAGAAGAAGATTGATTGTTATCCATGTTATCTTTCTGAATAGTGTTGGAAGTATAATGACTAAGAGGGGGGGTGAATTAGTCTTTAAATTCTTTCCTTTAAGTTCCCTTTAGAAATCATGATCAAACAAACATATAGAACTAGCAAACATAAACACGTATTCACATAAGCATGAAACATAAGAATACATCATATATGTGGGAAACCCTCAAGGGGAATAAAACCTACAGATATCTACAAATGGCTAAAGTATTATAAGACAAAAACTAATTTTAGTGAAACACTAACTTCATATGGAGCACTAACCCTAACTATCCAAGCACCCACTTAACTAGGATTTAGCAAGCACCCACTTTCAAGGAGGCACCAACCCCCTAGATGACTCAACACCTATTCAACCATCTGATTGTTTTGATCACATCACCTCCAGAGCACTATGTTGCTTCATCAACAAATGATGACCACCTCTTTATCTCTTCACACTCTTATCCCTCTTATACTACCTTTTTGACCTCTTCACTCAATCAGGTCTCTTATGTTGTATGCAATAAGAAATGCATCATGTTTATAAATCAACCCTAACTCAAAAAAGAAAGATCATACTTACATTTTTGATTGGGGATATATTATATAATCGAGAACATGACCAATATGGAGATTTGCTAGACCTAATTAGGGGATCTCTTATCATAATAAACAATTTTAGGGAGGGTTCTAAAGCCTTCAATCAAGCATAATTATACAATAACCCTAACTAAGCCCCGTGTTTTCATATTCACTAAACTAATAACAAGTAAAGCAAAAAAATCTAATCCAATGCTCACTAAATTTTATGGCACAATATGGAGATTAGTAAACAAATAAACATGCATAGGAGAATCTCAATTAAGTTATGTATGAGTAAGAACTTAATGCATGGAGAACAAGAGTAATGTTATTCGAATCCAATACTTATGCTACTTTTATCTACTAAAGAAAGCATAAAAGTTAGAGAATATTTACTTTAAAGATGAACCTATCAAGACTCAATCTCTCCCCTGGCCAAAGGGTCTTCACAAGAGGTTGTTGTGGTTTGTAAGGATCACTAAAGAAAAGCCAAAGCATCCAAGACTTCTCCACAAGACTAGATTCTCTAAGTATAAAACCTAAGATAAGACTCCTCAAGTAAAATGGTGGAAGAGCAGATTGTAAAGAAGCACAAATAAATAACAACTTTTATTTATTGGTAAATAATGATGAAATGATCTTGTAATATAGGCAGATTTAACTTTAAGCCATTCTGAAAGTTTCAGTCATCAAGGTCGATTGAGTCAACCTAGTACTATTATGGACAAAAATTCATTGGGTTGAAGGCTAAGTTGGTCAAGAGCTGAACTAGACCCTAAATGAATTTTACCCATAAGAGTACATGGTCAACCTAGTTGACTTAGTACTGTAAGCAGTCAAAAGTGGCTTTAGGTGAGGAAAAGAGGGATGAAAGGTGGGAAAAGATTGAATGAGTATGAAAAATAGGAGTAATAACTTAGAGAATGGTTTTAGGAGTTGGTTAAATTGGTAATAAGTGGAAATAAGGGACAACAATCCTACGAAGCACCAATGGTCTGTGCACCTCTTTCTTGATGCATGTTTTAAGACGTGCACTTAGAGAGATTAAGACTTGATGGGTTCCTACAAGATAGAAATCATTACTATTTGATAAAAGTTGGAAATATTATGTGTATACATATGCTCCACTTGAATCTCATCACATGTCACTCAGGTGCCGCAAGGGATGGTGCTTCAAGAAAGAACATAGTAACACACAACACTGAGGCTAAAAATATTTATAGTATTTTAAATAAAAAATAATTGAAAGTAAATGACTAAAAGAAAAATCATTTAAAAAATAAAATGTGACGTGTTCCTTGACTTACCTTTATCATTTGATGGTTCTATATTATGTTTATAGTTTTGATTATAGAGGGTGCAAAGACTATTTTTGACAAACCCAATAATACAAAACTAAAGAGCAAAAACAAATAAACGTAGGAAAGCCAAGATAATTAGTGTTATATGGATGGGATGTACTTGGAAATTTGGCAAGCTAGGGTGATAGGTGTTATGTTAGACCAAATGACCAAGTCAAAATTTAGAGTAAATTAGGTAGCCAAAAAACTAAGGCTACTAAAGACCGAAAAACTCAAACAAGTAAACTTTAAGTAAGAAAGGAAAACTCACCAAGTCAAGCCAAAGATACATGTCAAAAAGGATGGTAATCAAACATCTATGTAAAATCAATAAAAATCCTTACCTAAATAAAGATGGTAAAACAACATTGATGAGTGAGAAGTAACAATCCTTATGCAATCATTAATGAAAAAAGGTGCATAAAATGAAAAACAACATCGATGAGTGAGAAGTAACAAGCCAACCTCACTCAATAATAGAAAAAGTATATGAAAGTAGAAACTAACTTAGCTTTTGAATAGAACGGTGGTACAATAATGAAAAATAAGAAGCAAAAGAAGGCATATCTATAAATGTAGAGACATGGTATAATAAAAATAATCCATAGTTGCTCGAGCATGTTGTTTTGCTCTAAAGATAGGTAAAACTGAAACAAAGTAGTACTAGCATGTTTTTAAGATCTGAAAAAGAATGAAGTATATAAACGGGAAAAAAGATTTATAATCGCACATGCCTATCAAGGGAAGAAATTAAATGTGTGGAGGGGATAATGAAGGAAAAGCCAAGGTAGAAGAACTCTTTATCGAAGTCAATACACTCAAATTAAGTTTTTCAAAACAAGAGAACTTTTAACCTTAAGGACTCTAAAGAACTTATCTTAGCCACATAAGTCTTATGTCAAAAAATTAAGTATGTATATCATCCCATGAAGGCTATATGCAAGAAAAAGTAAAATAGACCTACCTTCCAATAATGTGTTTCCTATTTCTTAGGACACCTTACAAAGTCATCGATCTTCTATGAAGATTGGGTACTTATGTGAGAATGTAGGTAGCATCATAGAGTGTGTTGAATTATCCTATTCCAATCTACTGGCCTACCACACCCCAATTGATCTCAGCTCTAGTGTGAGGCTAATTATGGAGTTTGAGTTTCAATTGGAGATAGGATATGTGCTTGTAATCAAGTCTTTTGGTGTGATTTTAACTTTTAATATTTATATGTTACCTTTTGTATATCATTGCCTTTTCTTTCAAATGATTTTACTTTCAACTTTCTTGATGTCTTTTTCTATTCCTCCTCCTTACGTATCTGGAAAACCAAACATGGGTGCTAAAGATGACTTTCATTTTAATACTTGGGACTTGGTTGATAAGAGAGAGGGAGAGCATGGGGTCTAAGAGTCTCATAAATCTAGATGAAATAAAAGTGCTATCTTGACTTCAACCTTGTTTTATCTAATATGGAGTGAAAGGAAAGGAAATCAAGAGGAATGAAACATGAAATAATTTGAATTACTTCAAATCGTAAAAAATGTGATAAAGGGTTAAAAAGGGATACAATGACAGAAAAATGTGATTCATTATCATAAGAATGAGGGAAATGGAGAAAAAACATGTTATCATAGATTATTTGTAAATTCCATTGATCAAAAGAAACAAAAGCTAAAGTTGAGAACAAAGATCAAGAACTTATAACCAGTGCTAAACACATTCTAGAAAAAGGAATGACAAAATGGTGATTTTATGAGGAGGGCTAGGACGTATCCGTGGTATTATACTATAACTCATAAAAGAAAAGCCTATGAGGGTGCTAAAAAGTAATAAATGGGATAAGAAAAAGATGGTACTTGTGAGGAAGGTCAGGTCCTATCTATGGTCTTACACTGCAACTCATAAAATGAAAACCCAAGGGGTGTCAAAAAGTGTTGGAAAAATAAATGAAAACAAGGAATAGTATAGTACATCATGAGGAATATTGGGTCCTATCCGTAGTTTTACAATGTGACTCATGATAAAAAGGAAATTCAATGAATCCATAAGGGGTCTTTAGGAGCAAGAACATGTTATGGGAAGGCAGGTCTATTTTAATTTTCATGCATATATCTTTCATCGGTTGATCTATGTACTTCACTTTTTATCCCAATCTTTGTATTCATTTGTCAAAATGTCCTAAGACCTTGGTGTTGATAGTTCTTAGCCTTTCTCACTTGCCTAATGTGTCTCATTCTTGCTAAATATGTTCACATCACCCATGTGGTGCCTCACATTCTTTATTTACATCATATTCTCCTTATATTCACCTTGTTAGTTATTATTTTTAGTTGATCGCATCCTTGATCACATTTATCATATTACACCTTTTAATTTATAGTTTATGAGTTGTATTGTAAGAACTTGGATAGGACTAGGCCTTCCTCAAAAATACCCTTACACCATTTGCTTACCACACCATCTCATTGTCATACTAGTCATGTCATCAGATGGTTTTTCTTACATTGTATCTTAGAATCAACACTAAGTTTGAATTTTCATCCTTTAGAGCTTTTTTATTTTCATTTCTCCAACATGTTCTTGTTTGATTTTTGTGGACTTCACTTATCTTATATATGACATTTGGCATTCTTAAATGTTTCTATTTATGTATGAATTATTCATGTTTGTCTCACATCTTGAATTACATCTCATTTTTAGGCATTCATGTTTTTATTCATGTTTTATTTGACATGTTTAACTTACATGGGGTCACTTGTCACTTACCTCCATATATTTGTTAGATTGTCTTGCATCTATATTTTTTTTTGCCATTTATGTTTTATATAATTTCCAACATGATTTAGTATGTTCTACATTCTTTTTTGCCATTTATGGTTTACATACTTCTCAACGTGATTTAGTATGTTCTACATTCTTTTTTGTCATTTATGTTTTACATGTTTTTCAACATGATTTAGTATGTTCTACATTACTTTATGCCATTTATGTTTTACATGATTTCCAATGTGATTTAGTGTGTTTTATAGTCATTTTTCATTCATTTTCCATCCTTTTATCATTCATTTGCCTTCAATATTTTGGTTCTAAACTTGCCTTAACAATCCTAATTTGCCAATTTTATTAAGACCCTCATATCTTTGTCTCTACTAAGTCATTTTTCAAATAATAAAAAGTTGTGAAATTGTGACTCGTAGATAATATTAGCTAAAACTATATGTTTATATTAAAAAAAAATCAAATTTTCTCTCTTTTTTGCAATAATCTATACAGGTTCACCTAATGTTCTTCATCTTGGACCGCCTTCACTTATCTCATAATCTCCTACAATCTCCTTCTTTATATATAGCACTAAGGTAAGTAAAAATATATGGTTTTCAATTCTGACCTTTCATTTAACTTAATTTTCCTTATTACACTTTACTTAGCATCATCGTTATGTGTCATCATGTTTTATTTCTAAAGCACCATCTTGTGTTGCACTTACCTGACACATGATGAGCTTTGAGTGGGGCATATGTATACACATAATATTTTCAAACTTTTATCAATTACTAATACTTATTATCTTGTAAGAACTCATCAAATCTCAATCTTTTTGAGTTCATGCCTGAAGGGGTGCACCAAGAAAGGGGTGGGCAGACCATTAGTGCTTCATAGGATTGTTGTCCCTTTTATCACTTATTATCTACACACTTGTCTACTGAAAACCATTCCCCTAAGTTTATTCTCCTCTTTTACACACTCCTCCAGTCATTTACCACCTTCATTATCCATTTGCCTAACCTAAACCCCTTTTTGGTAGTTTAAATGACTATGTCATTAGGGTCGACCCTGTATTGTTATCTACAACAACTTATTAAGAACTAAGCCATCCACCATGGTTGACTCAGCTCATTATCTAGTGAGTTTCTTGTGAATTATGATACTAGGTCAATTGGGTCGACCTTATCAGTCAAAAAATTTAGAAGGGTTTAGGGTTAAATCTACCTATATTTACAAGATCTTTTTTCCATTATTTAGAGAAGAGAAGAAGAAGTGAAATCTATTACACATCTGCTTATCCACCATTCTAGTTGAGGATTAAGCTAGGGTTTCATACTTTTTTTTGGAGATAAGGATGTTGTCTTTTGGATGCATTGATAGGTTGTGTATCATAAAGCTTATTTATCATTTTCATCCTTACATACCACAATAACCACTTGCGAAGCACCTTGGCCAAGGGAGAGATTGAGGCTTAATGGGTTCATCTTCAAAGATAAGTATTCATAACTTTATTTCTCCTTTGTAAGAGTAGATATATATGCATGTGTACTTATCTTCTATGCATTAGGATTCCATATACATTTATGTGACTATATGTCTCTTATGCATGTTTAATTTTGTTGTTTATTACCCCCACTTTATGCCATAAGCTTTGGTGAGCACTAGATTAGATTTCTTTGATTTACTTGTTATTAGTTTAGTGAATATGAAAACATAGGGCTTTGTTAGGGTTATTTCATGATTGTGCTTGATTGTAAGCCTATTATTGTTTATTTTGATTATATATCCCCTAATTGGGTCTATTATATCCCTGTATTTGTCATGTTCTTAATTATTTAATGTATTAGCGATAAAAAGTGTAAGTATGATCTATCTTCTCTGAGTTAGGATTGATTTATAGACATGATACATTTTTGATTGCATACATCTTCAAGACTAATTAGTCATATGAACTTTATATTCATATGTATACACACTCTCATATATTCATTTCAGGTCTTCTACACTCCTTTGATGGTCTACAAGACCTCCTTCTACTCAACAATGTGCTATATCTTTTGCATACACTACTTTTGTTAAATGGGCCTAAATTTTTCTTATATATATACAAGCCTCTTACTCATATACCTTTTGGTCATCCATATACATTTTAACACTTATATTAACTTTTAAAAAGGCATTATAACATGTTTCATAAATTAATAAATCATTACAATAGGCCATCCACAACTTAAAAGATGAAAACCTCTTTTAGGCCTTAAGGAGACCTAATATGCCTTCTTAGCAACACGTTACCTTATGTTCTTATTGAAAAAATTTAGCTAAATATAAAAATAATATCCTTTAATACATTGATAAAATATACACCAATAAACATCTTTTAAGGTCCATAACATTTTTAGCACCAACCCCTTCATGAACACTCCTTGTAGCACTATTCACAATTAGGCCTATGAACCTACATAAAGTCTACCAAAAAAAACTGGATCATGTACACAATTTAGTAATACAAAAATGGAAATAAATCACATAAACATAAATTCAATGAATTTAATAACATCACCATGTGCTTTATACTTAACAACTCAAGTCAAAAGGACTCAAACACTTCTCTGCAAATAGACCACTCAAAACTGCCAAAACACTCCAAAAACCAATCATGAACAACTCGATCTTCAACACCTAAAAGAACACTTCCCATCACTAATGACACTTTAAAATTATCCTTTTACATCTATATACCAATCTAAAATACAAAAATCACAAGTTCTAATGTCAAATATTGGTCTTTCAAACCAATCTTTTGACCTCTATCCTCATAGTCACACCAGAACCAGATAAACCATTTTGGCTTCAAATATTCAACCTCTATAACTAAATTTCAAGCCTTCCAAAAGCATGATTAGTACTTAAAATCATAAATATAAACACCATATGTATTATATACTTCAACTTAGGGAATAGAGCTTCAAAAATACCTCTGCAACTCACTCTTTTAGAACTGTTAGTTTTCTTGAAAGACTTGTCATGGTGACTTAGACCTCCAACACCTGTATAAGAATTTTAAATGAATTATTATGTATGTATATGAACCTATGAGATAATTATATGATTCTCAAATAGAAATATAATATGGTTAAATGTAAAATATTGATCTTGCAGACCAATCTCATGATTGTATATCTCATTATCTCATTTGAACCAGGCAGGTCAACTTGTGAGTAACTTTTTCACTATAATCACTGACCTTAAAAAATTATAAAAAATATTAAAATGTATTAAAAATTTTGAAAAATATCTCCATTCACTTATTTTCATCATTATATCATGATAACACATTCCTAATCACCTTCTCACTATTGTTTAGGTTTTGCACTAGTTTACACCATTAAGCATGTTAGTGACTAGTTAACTTGGATGACTGGTTTAGCATTCTTAAGGGATATAAATTGTATAGAAACCATCATATACATGAAACATGAGTCTAAATATTCATCCTTCATCCATTTACATACTTTGACTTGCTCAACTCTAACTATTAGAATAAATCTTTGAGAAATTAACACTTTTCTGTAGGGTCTACTTACACACTTGACAACTCAATCACACTTAGAGGTGTCTAAGACAGTTTAATACAACATCAAATAGCTTATCTAATCATACCAATCCTTTATGAACACTTTTTATCAACATATTTAACATCGGATCCTTATTAGGGTTCTAAGAGGGTTTAAACATGTTTCCTCTCTTAATAATCATCTCTTACTAATCATTCATAAAGCATGGTCCCTCAATCCAAAAATAAATGCCTATAATTTTGAGCTAAGACCCTTCCCAATATACCATGAATATATTATATTCATATGCAAAGGTTTGACAAGATGATGAGCACAATAAAATTCTTTTTGGATTGAGAACCCTTCATTTTATACACTTGAGAGATATCTAAACAACTTTTCATGCTTTGTCCTTCACAATAAGAACTCAAACTACATGAAAACACTTGAAAAAACAATCTTCACCTTTGAAAATTCTTTCATAATCTCAACCATTCTAAAATTTTATCATGACCCCTCATTAGGCCACATTCTCATTTTTTTCTCTCTAGATCTTAATCTGCAAACCACATTAGGCCTTAAAACTGACCTTCATGCCTTATTCCATTCACTCTCCACCTCACTCACATACTAAAGTAACCTATCTCATGCTCAAACACTAATATACATCCTTCACATGCCTTGACAATAGGTCATGATACCTCATTAGACTAGGTAAGGTCTAGAAGTGGTCTAGGTGTAGACTTGGTCTGAAGGTCCTACCCCTGGAGGCTCACCCTGAGACTCTAATGAGTGATAAAATTCCTCATATACATTATCAAGAAACTTCACACATCCACTCATGTATGTTTTAACTAATCTTACAAATTCACCATACTCATACCTTCTCACAAAGACTTTGCATGGCATGACTAGTGCAATGACTAGGCTTCTTAAGCACTTAAAACTTGACAAGTGACCTTGAAACACTTATGAAAGTATATATACTTTACTTACATGATCACACAATTCCAAACAACCTATAACAAGCTTGTTATTACTTACTTCACAAAACTTCACTATGCATACCTTGTGACAGGGTTTAGACTGGGTTTCTCAAGACAACTTGTACTCAAGAACTAGTACTCAAACATGCTTACCTCAATGATATCAAATAAGAACACTCTTTATATATAACACTCACACCACTACAATAATATTTTTCTTATCAACATTATCTCATGACCTCATACAAACCTAGAGCCTCATAACCATGCTTCAATGCTCACTTGACCATCATACCTCTTCATGACAACACTAACAACTTCAAGCAACATCAACCTTGACATATGTTGGGTGAATATTTTATTGACTAGCTAATTGGTGAGTAAAATAGTTCCTATCATCAAAGCATAGGGAGATTGGTCATCCAAGTGTGCAGTTTTACTACATCAACAGGGGACAAATCTCTCCTCTCATCAAGGGGAGGTTCCCTATTAAATATACGAAGGTTATATACTATATATATAAGCAAAAAGTAAGACACAGGGGTGGGATAAGCCATCCATCTCTCTTTTTTTATAGATGATGTTAACAAATAGAGGAGAAATCCTAGGTGATTAGTGAAGGTACTTCTCTTCTTTCAGAAGTAACATTCAGCCAAGAGCCAGATCCCTTCTTGGATAGTAGAAATCCTAGTGAAGCGACAAAAGGCACTTCTCTTCTTTTAGAAGTTCTTGTTCTTGCAAACAATCAGGAATATTTCTGGTAGGATAAGTAACCAGGTGCCAAGGGCTTAGTAACTAGCAGCCTAAGATGTAGCAAAAAGTCTCCACGTCGACTGCCCAAGAGTGAGATACGAAGGAAAATGAGGGCACAAAGTCATCCCAAGGTCCTTTACATAGAAACAAAAATAAAACAAACTAAAGGCAATTGTGGGGGGCATAAAGTCTCTCCACAGTTGGCTTCAGGACACCTTCCTGATTACTTCCACTAGTTCTACTTGCCAAATTAAATAAACAAGAACACATTTAGAAGATAGACATAAGAACAATCTCCTAAAATGATACAAGCTATGACAACACAGTCTGCAAACAACTTGATTTCTCATTCAAATAATGAAATGAACAACAATCTAAGCTCAAAGTCTCAATATTCACCTTTCAATTTGGGCAGAGTTTTACTTCTGGTAATGGGAAGATCTCCCTTGTAATAAATGAGAGATTACAATATATAGCCACCAAGCAAGGCTTAGCGCTCTCTCCCATGGGATGGCCCATGATGCAGTCAATGTCTTATATGCGCCTTCAGTTCTGTCTGGAGGGACCATGCCTAGAATAGTGTGTTGCCTTAACTATGGCGTGTCTATTCATCTAATATGTCTTCTCTTGAGTCTGGATCATCTAGTCTGTTCCCTCTAACATATATGCAACTGTCCATTTTGTCTTTACTCCAAAGGAGACCAACAGGCCGCGCCTTTAATGTTTGCAAGCTCAAATATCTACTTTGTAGACTATTCCACCTACTAGAATAACTTCTATGCAAATATTTTGGGCTTTTCCTTCTTTCCACTTTTGTCCTTTTTAGCTTTATCTTTTCCAGCTTTGTCTCTTCTTGGAATTTAAGCTCCTAGGCTATCTTTTTAGCCAGTCACTTGGTTCTTCCTTCAAGTTCTGTGCTTTATTTAAATTTTAAAAGATATTACCTCACTTTAAATTTGATGTTTGTGGGGCCATCAATGGTCACTAGCCGCTTGAACCATGTTGAACCTTAAACCTTTGAACCCACTGAAAGTACATTGGTTCATTGGTTCATCGGTTCATTCTGCCTCTTTTGTCCCATCGCTTCCTAGTTCAATCGCTTTCTCGCTCCTTGGTTGAACCATCCATTGCACCACCTATTTGTTGCTTTTTTCCTTGACTGAGGCCGCCTTTAAACCTTTGAACCCATAAACCATTGAACTTTGAACTCTTTCGGTTCAAGGTTCATTGGTTCATCCTTTATTTGTCACTTCCTTGTTCTTTCTAAGCTCTTTGATCTTCATCGCACTGATTGAACCTTTGAACCTATGAACTCATTGAACCTTTTGGTTCAAGGTTCAATGGTTCAATCGGTTCATTCTTTTTATTTGGCCAAGTCCTTTTGATCTTTTTGAACCAAACACGTTGAACTATTTGGTCATTGAACCTATTAAAAGATTGAACCCATTAAACCTTTGAACCAAAGTGGTTCAATGGTTCAACAGTTCAATGGTTCAAGCCTTCTTCTCTTTGATAAGTGTTTTGAAGCCATTAAACCTTGAAGTGGTTGAACTTTGAACCTTGACAAATGCGCTTAACTCTTGCTTCTGACGTTGAACCTTTGAACCCATTGAACCCATTGAACCAAAATGGTTCAAGGTTCAACAGTTCAATGGATCAATCCTTGCTTAGAAGCTTATTGATGAACTCTTTTGGTTGAACCTTGTCGTTGAATCAACTTTGAAATCACCTAAGTGTTGAGAGCTTGCTTCTTTCCTGTAGAGTCCGTAGAAATCAACTTGTGAAGCCCGTAGAACTTGGCCTGCAGAGTCCGTAGATTTTATTCCTGCAGAGTCCATAGATTCAAGCCTTCAGAGTCTGTAAATTTTTGAGAATCTTAAAAAATGAGGAATTTGAATGCTCAGAACAAATTTTGAGAAGGGAAGAGATTATTTTGGTCTGTTGAACCAAAATAGTTCACATGTTGTCCAAAAAATGAGAAGTCTATTTTTGGGGACAACAGCTGGCTCCAGTTGGGGAACTACTTTCAGATGAGAACTTGGAATGGCTAAGGGGACTAGAAACCATAATCTCCAGTGCCTTGAAGTTTACCATTGGGCTATGGAGTCATGCTACCCAAAAAAAAAGGCTCTAAAAAATGAAAACAAAAATAAAAAGCACAAAACAAAACCAAAACTATACAAATGTACATATGTATAGGTGAACTTCTCTAACACTTCAAGAATTGAAGTGATCCAGATGCTACCCATTATAAGACAATGAAAATGGTGTTCCATCTTGATAAACTAGCAGGAAACCATTTCATCCCCAGAATCGGTGATGGGCGAATGGAACTCTCCACCAAGAATCACATTTTTTGTGAACTCTTTTTGGCTCTTTCTTCTTTTTTCCCCATGGCAGGACGTGGTCTTCAAACTAAAAACCATAACTCCTTGCTCTCTTGGTGAAGAGTTCTTTTTGCTGACTTTGGAGTATAGCAGTATGGTCCACCACCATAGCTTATTATTCTACTAGTCTAGTCTAGCACATGCTTTGATTGTCAGCATCAAACTCCTAACAAACCATCAACTTAGCATCTCCTTAGGTGTGAAGGAGTTTGATATCTTCATCCTGAGCAGTCTTCAATCTGAGCAATAGAGATTCGCATCTAGCTATGTTGTTGGTGTTGCTAAACTGTAACTTGCATGAAGGAAAAATATCTCCTTGAGGAGATATCAACACAGTCCCAGCTCCAGCATTAGTGGAAGAATTGTTGCCATCAGATTCCAAGATCCAAGCATCATCAAAAGCTGATCTTCTATTAGATTTTCCTTCATTGGAGATGGAAGATCCTTCTTCATTTGTATTGTGCCCTACCAATTATTTTGATGCCTTGTTTGGATCAAATCTTGGATTGCCAGCTATGGGACTTTCATCAGCTGAGACATGAGCATCTTTTCTGGTCAAGAAGTAATTACCCCTACTTAAAGGCTCAAATAGAAATTGAGTTGTAGGGGTTGACATTTGGGTGACCACAATTTTTGCCTCAGATAGGTCCACACTTAGTTCTCCACCAATGTTTAACTGCTCAGGATTGGCTTGCAGGAATTCAAATTCAGTCATTTGAATTTTGGATTTCTTGACATGATCAATTATATCAGATTACTAAAATGGACTTGGAAGAGGGGATGGGAGTTCATCCTTTTGGTTTTTGGGAGGGGGAGGACTGGTCTGCAAATTTGAAGTAGAAGGTGCAAAAATGTTCGATGTACTTACCTTTTTGGCAATCACTAGGTCCTTTGATTGGAAAGGAAGAGGGGTTCTCTACTTAGCAATTGAAATTGCTGGTTGGGGTCACTCCTCTGTCTTTTCTTTTTTGGCCTGCTAGGCTGACTGATTTTCAGACCGGGCAAATACGGCATATGACCCTTTGACTGCTTCACCTTCACTTTTGGGTTCATCTTAGTAATTCAAGAAACCAATGTGGGAGTCGCCAGTCGATTCTTCTTGATCTTTTGTGAAGAGATCATCATCATTTTCTTGCTCAAACTCAGGTTAGAAAGAGAAAGCATGTTCTATTTCCATATATCCAACTATTGAGTTGGTTGGAGGTGCTTCAAGGGCAAGGTTCCTCTGTGGGGGAGGAAGATGATTTAGCTATCCTTGAATCCTAGAAGCATTGCCTTGATATGCCTAATTTTGAAGTGTCCTCCTTGGCATATCTTGATTAGGGGGAGCAGACATACCTTAGGCCATTTGCTTTTTCAAGGCTAGCAGTTCATTTGCTAGCTTTTGCACCATTTATCAGTGGTGGCTGAAGGTGGATACTCAGAAGATGAAGAGGATTACCTCTGTTAGGATCTCTCCTTATCTTTTCTGCCAAGATAAAGTCATCTTCTTGCTCAGTAGCCAAGTCTTGAGCAGCCTCAAGGTCTATGTGTCTAGCCTGTCTCAATAGAAAACTCACTTCAGGCAGCTGTGAGTTGATGAAGAAACACTTGAGATTCTGAGGTGTCAGTTGGGTGATCATGGGAATCCTGTGCCTCAGCTTGTCAAACCTGGCAATGAAGTCCCTCATAGGTTCATGGGGCTCCTTCTTCATCTATGTGAGCTAGGCTAGCAAGGCATGTGCATCTTCTATAGGCTTGAAATTTTCTTCAAACTTGGCTTTTAGGGTATTCCAGTCTGTCACTGATCGAGCTTACAGATGGTATAACCACTCTGCAATAGCACCTTATAGGGTCTCCACAAAAAGCCTGACTGCCACGTCTTCAAATTCCACCTCTATCACACCATAGGCTATGCTGAAGGCTGCAATGTGTTTATCAAGGTGAACTCTCCCATCTCCAAATAATTTGGGGAAGTTCTTTCTTGAGCTGTGTGGAAGTTCATGCAGAGATGGAGTCAAGTTGAGTGGGCCAAATGAGTAAACCCAGGGGCCTTGAACTGCCATGATTTAATTATGAAAAATAGGGATAACAAATATGGGTGGAGTGGCCAGATTGCAAAACAAAAATGGAAAAAAATTGGCCTTACTTCAGCTTGAGGCTTCAAACTGAGCACTCTTTCCCAGCAGCTCTGGTTTTGCAGACCAGATAAAATAATGGAGATGGAGGAAAATGCTAAGGCTATAATAATAATGGGTAAGACACAGAATGGAGTTGCCAGATTCTATATAATGGATAAGGGAAGGAACTCCTTCAATCTAAAACTTGAGACTTCATACTACACGTTCATCCCTAGCGGAGTTGTCAAAAACTGTTGGGTGAATATTTTGTCAACCAGCTAACTAGTGAGTAAAATAATTCCTATCACCAAAGCATAGGGAGATTGCTCGTCCAAGTGTGCAATTTTACTACATCAATAGGTGAAAAATCTCTCCTCTCATCAAGGGGAGGTTCCCTATTAAATATATGGAGGCTATATACTATATATATAAGCAAAAAGTAAGACACAGGGGTGGGATAAGCCATCCATCTCTCTTTTTTAAGAGATAATGTTAACAAACAGAGGAGAAATCTTGGGTGATTGGTGAAGGTACTTCTCTTCTTTTAGAAGTAACATTCAGACAAGATCCAGATCCCTTCTTGGATAGTAGAAATCCTGGTGAAGTGATAGAAGGCACTTCTCTTCTTTCAGAAGTGCTTATTCTTGCAAACAATCAGGAATCTTTCTAGTAGGATAAGTAACCATGTGCCAAGGGCGTAGTAACCAACAGCTTGAGATGTAGCACAAAGTCTCCACCTCAACTTCCCAAGAGTGAGATACGATGGACAATAAGGGCACAAAGTCGTCCTAAGGTCTTTTACACAAAAATAGAAAGAAAACACACTAAAGGCAATTGTGGGGGGCACAAAGTCTCTCCACAGTTGGCTTCAGGACACCTTCTTGATTACTTCCACTAGTTATACTTGCCAAATTAAATAAACAAGAACACATTTAGAAGATAGACATAAGAATAATCTCCTAAAATGATACAAGCTATGATAGCACAAAGTCTGCAAACAACTTGCTTTCTCATTCAGATAAAATGAAATGAACAACAATTTGAGCTCAAAGTCTCAGTATTCGCCTTTCAATTTTGATAGATTTTTGCTTTTGGTAATGGGAAGATCTCCCTTGTAGCAAATTAGAGATTACAATATATAGCCACCAAGCAAGGCTTGGTGCTCTCTCCCATGGGACGGCCCATGCTACAATCAACACTTTTAATGCGCCTTCAGGTATGTCTGGAGGGACCATGCCTGAAACAATGCGTTGCCTTAACTATGGCATGTCTATTCATCTAATATGTCTTCTCTTGAGTATGGATCATCTGGTTTGTTCCCTCTGACATCTGTGCAGATGTCCATTTTGTCTTTACTCCAAAGGAGACCAACAGGCCGTGCCTTCAATGTTTGCAAGCTCAAATATCTACTTTGCAGACTGTTCCACCTACAGGAATAACTTTTGCACAGATATTTTAGGCTTTTCCCTCTTTCTGCTTTTGTCCTTTCCAGCTTTGTCTTTTCTAGCTTTGTCTCTTCTTCAAATTTTAGCTCTCAGGCTATCTTTTCAGCTAGTCACTTGGTTCTTCCTTCAAGTTCCACGCTTTATTTGAATTTCAACGGATATTCCCTTACTTTAAAATTGATGTTTGTGGGGCCGTCAATGGTCGCTAGCCACTTGAACCATGTTGAACCTTAAACCTTTGAACCTATTGAAAGTACATTGGTTCATTGGTTCATCGGTTCATTCTGCCTCTTTTGTTCCATCGCTTTCTGGTTCAATCACTTTCCCGCTCCTTAGTTGAACCATCTATTGAACCACCTATTTGTTGCTTCTTTCCTTGACTGAGGCCCCCTTTGAACCCATGAACCATTAAACTTTGAACTCTTTCAGTTCAAGGTTCAATTGGTTCATTGGTTCATCCTTTGTCCGTCACTTCCTTGTTCTTTCTAAGCTCTTTGATCTTCATCGCACTAGTTGAACCGTTGAACCTGTGAACTCGTTGAACCTTTTGGTTCAATGTTCAATGATTTAATCAGTTCATTTTTTTTATTTGGCCAAGTCCTTTTGATATTTTTGAACCAAACACATTGAACCATTTGGTCGTTGAACATGTTGAACCATTGAACCCATTGAACCTTTGAACCAAAGTGGTTCAATGGTTCAACGGTTTAATGGTTCAAGCCTCCTTCTCTTTGATAAGTGTTTTGAAGCCGTTGAACCTTGAAGCGGTTGAACTTTGAACCTTGACAAATGCACTTAACTTTTGCTGCTGACGTTGAACCTTTGAACCCATTGAATACATTGAACCAAAATGGTTCAAGGTTCAACAGTTCAATGGTTCAATCTTTGCTTAGAAGCTTATCGATGAACTCTTTTGGTTGAACCTTGTCATTGAACCAACTTTGAAATCACCTAAGTGTTGAGAGCTTGCTTCTTTCCTACAGAGTCCATAGAAATCAACCTGTGAAGCACGTAGAACTTGGCCTACAGAGTCCATAGATTTTCTTCCTGTAGAGTCTGTAGATTCAAGCCTGCAGAGTCCATAGATTTTTGAGAAGCTTGAAAAATGAGGAATTTGAATGCTCAGAACAATTTTAAAGAAGGGAAGAGATTATTTTGGTCTGTTGAACCAAAATAGTTCACATGTTATCCCAAAAATGAGAAGTCTATTTTTGGGGACAACAACATCAACCAATAGAAGAGACATTAGTTGCCTTCAAATTATCTCTTCTCTTTAAATTCTCTCTTGTCACATGACTTCATTATCACATAAAATAGATAAGCTCATACCTCAAAAACAACTCACCATGCATCTTTACCAGATGCACCTTGACATCAATGACATAAACCTTGACATAAATGATAATTCTTCTCAATCAAATCCCCCTTTGTCATTGATGATAAAACATTCTTTAATCTGATCACTTATCTCCCCCAATATGTTCAATCTCCCTTCTTGAACTTTCTCCCCATTTGACATTAATGACAAAGGGTCATACATACTACAACTTATGAAACCACTCATTATACCCCTTTGGAAACTACTCTCAGAAATTATAAAAGAACTCAGTGCTATGAAGCTCCCCCTTATACCAATCATAGTCTTCAAATGAACTTCAAATCTCAATATGACTTACGAAGATACTAAACTCTTGATATAACTTGAAGAAATAGTAACTCCCCTTTGTATCTTTTATGATTGTCAACAACAAAACATGGAGCTTATGAACAACCTAAATATCTCCCCATCAAAC
This sequence comes from Torreya grandis, assembly GCA_037957365.1. Taxonomy (NCBI): domain Eukaryota; kingdom Viridiplantae; phylum Streptophyta; class Pinopsida; order Cupressales; family Taxaceae; genus Torreya; species Torreya grandis. Next base: position 5,463,109 of record JARHVA010000005.1, on the reverse strand, counting down.
AAAGTATCCACCATGTTTCTACTAACTAAAGAGAGTCTTTATGAAACCTAATGGATTCACCCATTTCATAGGACACTAAAAAAATACAAACTTAGGATATTCCTAGATCTCCATTCTCTCACAAGATTGAATACGTTTCATGATCCTTTTAGGCTTGATTGGCACCTTAGGCTTGACCTCTTCATCAACTATTTGATCAATAATATGAGTTGATATCAAATAAAATTGACTTGATTTTAGATTTGAATTGTTCTCTATCATAGCAAACAGTCCACTTGGACTTGTGGATTTATCAATGCTCACCTTTACTATCTCTTGTTTACACACATTCATTTGCCTTTTCTCTTGCACTCTAGGGGCTTCAAACGTCCTTTTTTGACTTGATGGCCTTCCAACTCTATTAGAATAGAATTTTGAAATGTGTCTCACATTCTGATAATTGTATCAAAAAACTTCATTCATACCTCTTGACTAATGATTCCTTTCATAATCCTATGCATATTTATTTTTATAGGGCCTTCTACACTCTCTTGCTCTATGACTAAACTAATATCATGCAAAATAGTAACCATTGAATGAATTAGCATACCTCATATCATTAAGCTATCTGATTGGTCTTTTCATGTTAACCTTCTTATCTTTATTAGCCTTCTCCTTGACTTGAGCTGCCTTCTTTAGGTCTTATTTTAAACCAAGACTTGTTTTATCACTTACAGACTTCTAACTACTCAAGATGTTATCTAGAGCATTATTACTCTTTTCAAACTTAATAAAGGTCTTCAATTTGATAGATTATTGATCCAACTCATCTTTCAAGAATTTCATTTTAGTTCCATACCTAGTGCATTCTTCCTCTTTAGCTTTTAAACTAGCAGTGACTATCTCCATCTATGCTTCAATATGATTGATGATCTCATCATACTCCTTAAATGTGTTACTGAGTCTCTCCTCAAATAAACCAATTTTCTCTTCATAGTCCTTAACTAATAAATTTAATTAATGACTCTTGCTTCTTTGGAACTTTAACTCCTCTAGAGAACTCACCAATTCTACCTCAAGGTTCACTTCAGCCTCTTCTTCATTTGATTCTTCACCATCCATAAGGCCTTTCCCTTTTGAGCAACCCTTATTATCTATTTTTATAGCCATGAATAATATTTCATTATTGTCATGTTCACGTTCATTACTGTCATCATCACTATAAGATGTACTTGTGTCACTTACATCATATGAGTTATTTTCTTCTTTGATATAGAACTTGTCTTGTTCTTGAATGATCATTTCTTACCTTTATATTTATTTAAATCTTTCTTTCTTTTATCAGGGTTATAGACCTTCTTATCATTTCCATGATGTTCATCATGTTCTTCATCATACTCAGTCTTATCCTTGTTATGGCACTTAGATGCAAAGTGACCAATACTACCACAGTTGAAACATTTGAAAGGTAAATTACTCTTGTACTTTCTAGATCCAAACCTCAATTTCTTAGCAAACATGGCTATTATTTCATCATCATCAACATCTGAACATACCTCATCTTTGACCTTCTTAGCTTTTGACTTCTCAGCTTTTAATGTTGCTTCCTTTTTAGGAGGTCTTCCTTCATAGATAGTCTTCAAATTGTCTCATATCACCTTGGTTGACTCATAGTGCATCACCTTCACAAACTCTATCTATGATAGGCCATATATAATGGCATTCATTACCTTGGAATTTCTCACTTTCCTTCTTACCTGTTACATCAGTTGTTGGTGTAAGAAGTGGAGTGTATCCATCCACAACTAATTTATATATGTCATGGCCCATTAACATTAGATATGTCCTCATTCTGATGCTCCAAAAGGTATAATTAGCTTGATTAAATAACTGAGCCTTACTATTATAGAAACCTCCTTGAACTTGACTACTAGTCATCCTTGCTTCTAAGATCTCCTTTAAGCTGTTAAAACTAATTTAAAGGACTAGGGTTTGATACCAATTGTTTTAAGTATAATGACTAAGAGGGGGGTGAATCAATCTTCAAATTCTTTCCTTTAAGTTCCCTTAAGCAATCATGAATCATTCAATCAAACATATAGATCTAACAAGCATAAACACTTATCCACATAAGCATGAAACATAAGAAAACATCATATATGTGAGAAACCCTCAAGGATAATAAAACCCATAGATACATACAAATGAACTAAAACCCTATAATACAAAAACCAAGTTTATTGAAACACCAACTTCACATGGAGCACCAACCCCAACTAGCCAAACACCCACTTGACTAGGCTTTACTAAGCACCCACTTGAAAGGAGGAACCAACCCCCTAGATGACTCAATACCTAATCATCCACCTCATTATATTTATCACCTTTATAACACTATGTTTATTCACCAATAAATGACGACCACTTCTTCAACTCTTCACACTCTTATCTCTCTCAAATTGCCTTCTAAGCCTCTTCGCTCAGTTAGGTCTCTTTAAGACTAATTAGGTCATATGAAACTAATATTCATATGTATAATAAATTTCAAATATTCATTACATGTCCTATACACTCCTTTTATGGTCTAAAAGACCTCTTTCTTCTCAACAATGTATTATATCATTTACATACACTCTACTTTGTTAAATGGGCCTAAAACTACCTTCTATATATACGAGCCTCTTGATCATGTACTTGTTGGTTAAAAATATACACTTTAAAACTTGGATTAACTTTAAAATTTGTCTTATAACATGTTTCATACATGAATAAATAATTAAAATATGTTATCCACAACTTAAAAGACCAAAACCTCTTTTAGGCCTTGAGGAAACCTAATAGGCCTTCTTAGCAACACATTACCTTACATTATTCTTACCGTAATTTACTTTAATTTATGAACAATATCCTTTAATACATTTATAATATATACCCAAATAAACAAATTCTAATTTCCATAACATTTTTAACACTAACCCCTTCATGAACACTCCTTATAACACTATTCACAATTAGGCCTGTGAACCTACAGAAAGTTTGCCAAACAAAACTAAAGCATGTACACAATTTAGTCACATAACCATGAAAATAAAAAACATGAACATAAAATTCATGAAATTAAAATCATCACCATGTGATCTATACTTAACAACTCAACGTAAAAGTTCTCTACAAATAACCCACTCAGAACTACTAGAATACTCAAAAAACTAGTCATGAACAAGTTGATCTTCAACACCTAAAAAAACACTTCCCATGACCACTGACACTTTAAAAATATATTTTTACATATATATAACACTATAAAATACATAAATCATAATGTCTAATGTCAATTATTGGTTTTGTAGGCCAATCTTCTGACCTCTCTCCTCACAATCACACCAGAACCAGATAAGCCATTTTCGCTTCAACTTTTAAACCTCTATACCTAACTTCCAATATTTCCAAAATCATAACCTAGGCTTTAAAATCACAAATAAAAACACCATATGCATTATATACTTCAAATTAGGGCATATAGCCTCAAAAATCCCTCTGTAACTCACTCATTTAGAACTGCCAATTTTCCTAAAAGACCAGTCATAGTGACTCAGACCTCCAACACTTGTATAGGCATTTAAAATGACTTATTATGCATTTATATGAACATATTATATCATTATACCATTATTATATAGAAATATAATATTTTCAAATGGAAAATATTGGTCTTGTAGACCAATCTCATGACCTTATATCTCATTGTCTCATCTGAGCTAGACATGTCAACTTGTGAGCAACTTTTTCACTTTAATCACTAACCTTAAAAAAGTATACCAAAAATTAAAATGTCTTAAAAATCCTAAAAAATATCTCTATTCACTTTGTTTCATCATTCTATCATGACAACACATTCCTAATCATCTTCTCACTGTTGCCTAGGTTTTTCACTATTTTACACCATTAGGCCTGTTAGCAATAAGTTAAATTGGATGACTAATTTAGCATACTTTAGGGACAAAAATTATCCAAAAAACTTCATATACATTAAACATGAGTCTCAATATTAATCCTCTATCCATTTTCATACTTTGACTTGGTCAACTCTGATTGTTACAACAAAACTTCAAGAAATTAACACTTTCCTGTAGGGTCTACTCATACACTTGACAACTCAATAAAACTTAGAGGTGCCTAGGAGATTTAAATACTATATAAAATAGCTTACATAATTATACCAATCCATTTTAGGCACCTTTTATCAGCATCTTTAACATTGGATCCTTATTAGGGTTCTAAGAGGGTTTAAACCTATTTTCACTCTTAATAATTGTTCATAAAGCATAATTCCTCAATCCAAAAACAAATGCATATAATTTTGAGATAGGAACATTCCCCATATAATATTAATATATTATATTCCCATGCAAAGTTTTGATGAGCTGATGAGCACAAAAAAATCCTTCTTAGATTGAGAACCCTTCATTTTGTGCACTCAAGAGACATTTAAACAACTTTTCATGCCTTATCCTTCACACTAATACCTCAAAATGCATGAACACACTTGAAAAAACATACCTCACCTTTTAAAATGTCCTATAATCTCAACCAATATTAAATCTAATCATGAATCCTCATTAAGCCACATTCTCACTTTTTTCTCTCTAGACCTTAACCTGCAAACCACATTAGGCCTTAAAACTAACCTGCATGCCTCTTTACATGCACTATAAACATCACTCACATACTAAATAAACCTATCTAATGCTAAAACACCAACATACATCCTTCACATGCCCTAACAATAGATCATGATACCTCATTAGGGTAGGCAAGATCTAGAAGTGGTTTAGGTGTAGACTTGGTCTGAAGGTCCCACCCTTGTAGGCTCTCCCTGAGACTCTCATTAGTGATCTAATGCCTCACATACATGCTCAAAAAACATCATACATAAATTCATTACTATGTTCACTCATATTACCAAGTCATCATACCCATACCTTCTCATAAGGACTTTGCATACCACGATTAGTGTTATGAAAAGGCTTCTTAAGCACTTTAAACTTGACAACTAACCTTGAAAGAATCTATACTTTACTTACATGATCACACAATGCTAAACAATCTCTAAAAATATTGTTCTTACTTACTTCACCAAACTTCACTATGCATACCTTAATAGGGTTTCGACTAGGCTTCTCGAGACACCTTGTACTCAAGAACAAGTACTCAAACATGTTTACCTTAATGATATCAAACAAGATCACTCCTTAGAGAGATTTATCACACCACTACAACAATATATTTTTGATCAATATTCACTCATGACCTCATGTAGACCTAGAGCCTCATAACCATGCTTTCATGCTCACTTAACCAACATACCTCTTTGTGAAAACACTGATAACTTCAAGCTAACCTGAACTTTGACATAAAACTTGACATCACCCAATAGAAGATACATTAGTTGCCTTCAAATTCTCATATGTCACATGGCATCCTCATCACATCAAGCACACAAGATCATACCTTAAAGACCACTCACCATGCATCTTTACCAGATGCACTTGACATCAATGACATTAACCTTGACATCAATGTCAACACTTATCATGATCTAGAACTCAGAAGTTTTGGTTGACGAATATTTCAATAACACAAAAATAACACAATAACAATGAATTCTCTGAGAAGAGACGTCGTATTACTTAAAAATTTCATATACAAAACATACGCTTATCTCTAAGAAGAGATGTCTGCCTTGCCTTTTCGGGTTACAATGCATTTATACATATTTTGAAAACATCAGGGGATTGAGTGGCTCGAGGAATTAACGAGTGATGATTTAAGACTGAGTGACTCAAGAGAAATACCTGTCACCAACAATGTGACTTCCAAGAATGAAAATAATACAAAATTCAAGGAATTAACTGTCACCCGATAAATCGGCGTCCAAGATTTAAAAAAATACAAAGCTACGCGCAACCCTACCCGGTCTACCAACCGCTCGCTTCGAGGCCTTACAACAAATACTTCAATAGCCACAGTCCATTGTACCACTGCATCTTAGCACTCGTTATACCACCTGAATTATCACCCAGACCATTCCTCCCTCCTTGAAAAGCAATGGTCCCCATTGCATCACTGTTCCCCATCAGGTGTGGTAGTTGTGTCTTGATTTGATTCCCGATGCACACTTGGAAGGGACTATGGTTTATGGAACTGTGCGGGGCTCGATTGTTCACCATTTCTGTCTGACCATTAGTCTGTGGATGGAAGGCCGTGAACTTCTTCAGCGCAGTATCTATTTGCTTCTATTGTTGTGTTATCAGGGCTGTAACATTGGCCCTTTTGGATTCCTGTGGCTTGACCACCATGAAAACAAATTTCTTGGCACTAAGCAGAGAGACAGATGTGGAAGGTGGTACTTCTAGTACCCTGTAGCACCGTGTTCCAAGAGTGAGAGTGATCCATCTAGTTCTTGATTCGTATATACCATGTCGATCATACATGAATGGCTGACCAAAGAGTACATCACAAACATCTAGATTGACCACATCACATAAGACCTGATCTTGGAAAGGTTGTATTACATATGAGAGAAGACATTGGTGGGTGACACGGAGGTTTCTCCCTGGACTCAACCATCCAATATTGTATTGTTTTGGGTGAGGCTTCATGGACATATTTAGGCTTTTCACAACATTAGTAGAGATTAAATTCTTGACTTCCGCTATCAAGAATGAAATGTAGAGGCTTACCTTTCACCCATAACTTAGAGTGAAACAACCTTTCCTTGTCATCTAACATCTTGTTGTGTGTCTGTGATGAAGCTACAATGGCTTTAGGATCAGCATCTATAATTTCTTCTTCAACCTCTTCGACTACAGGGTCTGTATGAGGTAGAACAGTAGATGTTGAGGATGGTGACTTGAAAAGCAATGATTTGATAGTTTGACATTCTTCTTTGGAGTGAGTTTCAGATTTGTGATAACCACACCACTTCCTAGTCTTTCCTTCTTTTTGCTTCCAATTTTGGCCTCGTGTTTGACCTTCTTTATCACTTTTCCATTTTGAAGATTGATTCTTTATATCCATTCTTCCATGCTTCTACTCAATCTTTACTGCAAACTTGTATGCCTCACCGATGGTTTCTAAACTGAAGAGTTCCATTTCTCCTCGTATGTACCATTGTAATCCACCACGATATTTGAGAACCTTGTCTTTCTCACTTTCTTGGATGCCCAATCTTGAAAATAGAGTATGAAAAATGTCAGTGTAATCTTGGACAGATTGTTCCTTACCTTGATGAAGTTGTTGCCGCTGTATGTACAGATCATCATACGCTCTGATGGGATAGTATTCTTCTTTTATTGCTTCCATAAAATCATCCCAGGTAGGTTCTACCTCAAGGCCAATGATATTCATACTGAACCTCTTTTTGTACACTTCCCACTAGTTTTTCATGGGCAATGATGATTTCAAAAGAGCAAAAGTGATCTTTTCTCCATCGGTGAACTTATTTACAGAGAAGTAGGAAGACAGTTGATCCAACCAATTTTCCACTGCATCAGCATTGATTTTCCCTTCAAATGTGGGAATATCAATATTTACCTAAACCTTGAAGGGTGTTGGGGCACTGAAAGGAAGTTCCCTCGATGAGGAGTAAGGATGTGTAGCCACGGAGCCAGAATTTCCCATCAGAAGTGTTTAAAGAATTTGAGCAAATTGTTGGAGCATCTGTGCTTGTTGCCACTGGAGGGCTTCATTCACCATTTCCTTGAAAGGATCATATGTCTCAGTGTCATCCACCATTTGAATTCATTTGGGGCACACAGGTGGAATGTTTGGAAGCTCTGTCACTTCCCACCTAAGTTTCCTGTATCCTGACCTCGTCCTCAAGATCATACACTCTCAAGACAAACCGCTTTGATACCACTAATCTAGAACTCAGAAGTTCTAGTTGACAAATATTTCAATAGCACAAAAATAACACAATAACAATGAATTCTCTGAGAAGAGATGTTGTATTACTTAAAAATTGAAGATACAAAACATACGCTTATCTTTGAGAAGAGATGTCTGCCTTCCCTTTTCGGGTTACAATGCATTTATACATATTTTGAAAACATCAGGGGATTGAGTGGCTCGAGGAATTAATGGGTGACGATTTAAGACTGAGTGGCTCGAGAGAAATAACTGTCATCAAAAATGTGACTTCCAAGAATGAAAACAATACAAAATTTGAGAAATTTACTGTCACCCGACAATTCGGCATCCAAGATTTAAAATAATACAAAGCTATGCGTAGCCCTACCTAGTCTACCAGCTGCTCGCTCTGGGGCCTTACAAAAACCGCTTCAACAGCTACAGTCCATTATACTACCGCATCTTGGCACTCATTATACCACCCAAATTGTCGCCTGGATCATTCCTCCCTCCTTGAAAAGCAATGGTCCCCATTACGTCATTGTTCCCCATCAGGTGTGGTAGTTGTGTCTTGATTTGATTCCTAATGCACACTTGGAAGGGACTGTGGTTTATGGAACTGTGCGGGGCCTGATTATTCACCATTTTTTCTGACCATCAGTTTGTGGATGGAAGGCTATGAACTTCTTCAGTGTGGTATCTATTTGCTTCTGTTGTTGTGTTGTCAGGGCTGTAACATCGACCCTTTTGGATTCATGTGGCTTGACCACCATGAAAACAAATTTCTTGGTGCTAAGCAGAGAGACAAATGTGGAAGGTGGTACTTCTAGTACCCTATAACACCGTGTTCAAAGAGTGAGAGTGATCCGTCTAGTTCTTGATTCATATATACCATGTCGATCATACATGAATGGCTGACCAAAGAGTACATCACAAACATCTAGATTGACCATATCACATAAGACCTCATCTTGGAAAGGTTGTATTACATATGAGAGAAGACATTGGTGGGTGACACGGAGGTTGCTCCCTGGACTCAACCATCTAATAATGTATGGTTTTGGGTGAGGCTTCATGGATAGATTTAGGCTTTTCACAACATTAGTAGAGATTAAATTCTTTTGACTTCCGCTATCAAGAATGAAATGTAGAGGCTTACCTTTCACCCATAACTTAGAGTGAAACAACCTTTCCTTGTCATCTAGCATCTCATTGTGTATCTGTGATGAAGCTACAATGGCTTCAGGATCAACATCTATAATTTCTTCTTTAACCTCTTCGACTGCAGGGTCTGTATGAGGTAGAGCAGTAGATGTTGAGGATGGTGACTCAAAAAGTAGTGATTTGATAGCTCAACATTCTTCTTTAGAGTGAGTTCCAGATTTGTGATAACCACACCACTTCCCAGTCTTTCCTTCCTTTTGCTTCCAATTTTGGCCTCGTGTTTGACCTTCTTTATCACTTTTCTATTTTGAATACTGATTCTTTATATCCATTCTTCCATGCTTCTGCTCAATCTTTACTACGAACTTGTATGCCTCATCGATGGTTTCCAAATTAAAGAGTTCCGTTTCTCCTCGTATGTACCATTGTAATCCACCACGATATTTGAGAACCTTGTGTTTCTTACTTTTTTGGATGCCCAATCTCACAAATAGAGAATGAAAAATGTTAGTGTAATCTTGGATAGATTGTTCCTTACCTTGGCGAAGTTGCTGCCACTATATGTACAGATCATCATATGCTCTGATGGGATAGTATTCTTCTTTTACTGCTTCCATAAAATCATCCCAGGTAGGTTCCACCCCAAGGCCAATGATATCCATACTGAACCTCTTTTTGTACACTTCCAACCAGTTTTTCATGGGCAATGATGATTTCAAAAGAATAAAAGTGATCTTTTCTCCATCGGTGAACTTATTTATAGAGAAGTAGGAAGACAGTTGATCCAACCAATTTTCCACTACATCAACATTCATTTTGCCTTCAAATGTGGGAATATCAAAATTTACCTAAACCTTAAAGGGTATTGGGGCACTGAAAGGAAGTTCCCTTGATGAGGAGCAAGGATGTGTAGCTACAGAGCCAAAATTTCCCATCAGAAGTGTTTGAAGAATTTGAGCAAATTATTGGAGCATCTATGCTTCTTGCCACTGGAGGGCTTCTTTCACCATTTCCTTGAAAGGATCAGATGTCTCGGTGTCATTAGCCATTTGAAGTCATTTGGGGCACACAGGTGGAACATTTGGAAGCTCTATCACTTCCCACCCAAGTTTCCTGTATCTTGACCTCGTCCTCAGGATCATACACTCTCAAGACAAACTACTCTGATACCACTAATCTAGAACTCAGAAGTTCTAGTTGACGAATATTTCAATAGCACATAAATAACACAATAATAATGAATTATCTAAGAAGAGACGTCATATTACTTAAAAATTGTAGATACAAAACATTCGCTTATCTTTGAGAAGAGATGTTTGCCTTCCCTTTTTGGGTTATAATGCATTTATACATATTTTGAAAACATCAGGGGATTGAATGACTCAAGGAATTAACGTGTGATGATTTAAGATTGAGTGGCTTGAGAGAAATAACTGTCACTGACAATGTGACTTCCAAGAATGAAAACAATACAAAATTTGAGGAATTAACTGTCACCCGACAATTCGACATCCAAGATTTAAAACAATACAAAGCTACGTGCAGCCCTACCTGGTCTACCAGCTGCCCACTTCGGGGCCTTACAATAATCGCTTCGGCAGCCGCAGTCCATTATACCACCGCATCTTAGCGTTCGTTATACCACCTGAATTGTCACCCGAATCGTCTCAACAAATAGAATAATCCTTTTATCTTATATAAACTGTATAAGAATTTACATATTTGACTTCATCTAAAAACTCATTAAATCCACACATATATCTATTGTCAACAAGATCAATGGAAATACTTTCTTTTTCTTGAATATATATTTTAAAAATTTTGCATAGCTAAACAAGTTTTAGGACCATGATTCAACTCGTAAAAATTATAATAATGAACCCTTTCTTCAAATCTACCCTTCGAGGGAAAGAAGATTTACCTAATGATGATAGTGTTATCAATTCTATTTTTCACCCATTTTGTGTAGTATTAGTATGAGTTGTAGTACATGGGAAATCTAATGATGCAATGAGATCACCTACAAGCTGTGGGACCTTGACAAATTGAGGTGAACCTCTAGAAAAGGTTGGCTTCCTTTCACTAAGATTAGTGTAATTGATATATGACTAGTTCATTTCAAATTATAGCTTTCTTAGTGATATTGCTCCTAACTAGGGCTTTAGCTTGTAAGGAAAAAAGTTTTAGAAGGAGTTTTAAAAGTGGAAAAAATGGTGATGCATCAAAGGATTTTAGTGGAAATTAATGCTTGATTTGATTGAACATAGTTGAACAATACTATATTGAAATCTCTTTAAGCACAATATTACACAAGTATGAGATAAAAAGGTAATATTGGGTATTATACCAAACAAGGAACAAACTTCTTGATTTTTTGTTAATAAGATTTCAAAAGGGCAAGATAAATACCACAAATGATTCTTATATAACTAAAATAATATTTAGATCATTCATAAATTTAATAAAATCCATATATACACAAATATAAAACAAGATAAGGAAGGTAAAACTTCATTCTATTAGTAATCTCTACGTTATATTATATAGATAAATTTATCAAAGGTAGAAAAATTCACCTAATAGCAAAAAGATCCATGGGTTATGTAGGAAACCCATATTTATACAAAAAATCATTCATTTGAGAGAGAGGAAGTTAAAAACCTTTACACTCAGTTCTGGAGCAAGAAATCAGGGAACCTCCATATAAATGTCATAATTCCTAGCTTGAAAAGGTGTCCTTGGTGGAGTAGGAAGAAAAGAACTATGGAATGGCTTGGTGCTTCACCAAGTGTTGGAAGAGGAGAAATATTTATTGGAGTCTTTCAATTAAACCATTTTCCTAGAGTTTTGTTGAAGAAATCTCTCCCAATAAATGGGGTGCCAAAATGAACCATGACTTGGGCAAAAATTAAATCCTTTTTAATATTTGGATATTTTAAAACTAGACTTACAAAACCTAACTTGCAATTTGTAGTTGAGACTTTTAAAACTTTTAAGTAATTCAACCTAAAAAAAAGGAAAGTACAAATCACAGTGTGAGTTTTTACAACTAAAGCCATTCAACTTGTCAAAAGGAAAAGTGTGAAATACAAGTTACACTTTTTCAAATAGAACTTTGATATAAAGATAATTGAAAATTACAAGTAGCTCTTTTCAACTTAAAGTTAAGAGCTATCAAAATGATAGTTGTAATTTGAAAGTTAAAACTTTATAATGTAACTTATGAAATTTTTAATTTAAAAAATGCATTTTTGAAATAATTAAAAAATCAATCCATAATAGTGACTTCTAAAGATTCCTTGTCCTTTTTCACTTGTATCTTCTTGATATAAACATCAAATCTATTGAATATCTCTTGTAGGAAATTTTTGTTAGGACCAATTATGTAAATATTGATGATGTCACATTTTTTAATTACCTCAAATAACTCTTTGGAAGAGGCTCTGTAGACTTGAATATCCTTTCCCAGCTGATCAAGTGTATTATGGTACTTGATGAACCGATAGATGGAATTCAAATTGAAAGTTGTGTCTTGTGTTGATTCTTTCTTAATTACCTCTTTGAATTTATCTTAGACCTCTTGAGTAGGAAGAGGTTTATCTTGGTTATCAACTACATCACATGACAATTTGAAAATCAAATCTTCAATGTCATACATTGCATCTGTGGCCTTGTCACATGTGCTTTTGGCCTTATCAATATTTTTACTGAGTATTCTGATTCTAAATTTAGCTGCCCTCTCCATTTCATCATATTCCAAAAGGTTTTTGATTATTTTATTAAACATGAGGGTGTCAATCTCTATTAGGTCAATGGCCTATAATTTGATAAAGTAGACGTTCATCCTTTCTACCTCTTCTTCATATTTACTTACCTTTGTCTTTAGAGATTCAATATCATCCTTCAAAGTCTTGTAGTAATCCTTGGCCAGTCCTATCATTCTATTCCCTTTTATGATTAGTTATTTAGCCCAGTCTTTTGTATATCTTCCCATGGTACCAATCTCTATCATTGCCTCAAATGTTTCTTTGTCAAGGAATTGAGAAAGAGATTGGGTTGGCTAGGCATATTCAGGTGGATTTGTTGGGTCTATGAATTTTCTTAAGACAACTATCAACTGCTCAACTTTGTTCTTCAGTTCATCTTTATTGACCTTGTCATTGTCCATTTTCTGAAAGAGAGAAATTATACTCATATGGACATCGTATTTTAGTCCTTCTCTTGTTGGACGACCCAAGTGCACCTTATATATCTGATAATCCCCCATCATTAAATCTTATTTTTATTTGTCAGATGGGGTAACTGCTATCTCTACATATTTTTTCCTTGTTATATCACATGAAATTTTGGAGATGGTTTTGGGGCCTCTCTTTGGTCATTTGGATGCTTCCAATAGATCAAAATCCATAGTGTTGGGAGATAGCATTTGTTTTATCTTCTTCGACACTGATTATACCAACCAACTTGGAGTGGCTTCCAGTGAATCATGTGTTGTTGTAATGGCCACTATTACTTATGAGTCTACAACTAAATATGGTATAATGGTAGTTACCATGACAAGTGCCATATCTACCATTATAATTATTTTTGAGTCCTTGACTGATAATTTGGATATCTCATCCCCATTAGTGGGTTGAGTAGCCATAGTTGTGTCAATGGGTATCTTTATTTCTACCTCATTAGTGTAGGCTTTGGTTAATGTGAGAGTGGAAGAAGGCAAGGATACCTAGATTAGTGAAGTAGATGTGTTGATAAGGGGTTTGGAAGCTTAAAGTGACACAGGTGGAGAGGTAGGCATGTGTGGTTGGAACAACGAAACTTGTGAAAGGGTAGAGTACAAGGTAGCAAAAAAAACAATCAACATAGTGGGAATGGCCAAAATGGATGAAATGGGTAGTGTGATGTAAGATGAAGATGGGGTTGTATCTAACCTGGTGGCTATGATAGATATTAGGGCTGCAATTAGAATGACTAAGTCAATAGCCATGTATTATTGGGTGGTGTTAGTGATCAATGGGGTGGAATCGATTGTGGAAGAGGGAGGTGGAGGTCAAGTGGGGATAACCAACTACAATAATTGACTCATTGCTAAGGGAATAAGTGGTATTGGGGAGTTAGATGAAGGAGTGATTACTTATATTGATGGGATAGTAGAAATAGGAGGAAGGATTACTTATATTGGTTGGACAGAAGTTGTGTCCTTTAAGGAAACTAATAGTGCTTGATCCATTGGCTGGGTTGTTGAAGAAGCCCTTCTTGCCTTCTACTTTTGCTTCTACACGTGTAAGATAATTGGTCCCACTACCTGATCTGTTTGATTTTTGCTATTGGAACCCTTTGATGTTATTGCCACTACACCCTTATCTTTTACTTCTCTTAACCTATCTATGACATTCAGGGCCTCTTTGGTTATTTTAACCCCCTTACTCTGTAACCAGTTCAATGTTCTATTTATAATTAGGGTGGTCCTATCTAATAAGGAGAAGGATTCAAGTGTAGATCACCTGACTTGAGGAAGAGGTTGGAGGTATATTTGATTATCATAATATACCTTATCCACTAGTTTCTCCTCATCTTTCAAATCTTATGAAACTAAGGCCATATCATAAGTCTTAATTTGTTATAGGGTCCTTCTAGAATAATCTCTCAATCTAACCTCTTCTTCATCCTACATATCCTCCCAATAATCTTCATATAAGGGAATGTGGGAATATGAGGAACCCATTATACTAGTAACATAACCACTCACATCACAGAAAAGCCTAACATCAAGAGCTCTCAAAGTCATCTGGGTCATCTCTGCATCCTCACATTTGGCCTTAGATAGAGAAGGGTAGGTGTATCTCCATATACTGATAGGGCAGTGTATCCTTGTATTGTGCCTACTTAATAAGAACTTGTGAGTTTCTACTAGTTGTCTCACAAGTTCCATTAAGGCCCATTTGTTATTTACATATCTAGGAAGGGTGTAAGGACACTCACTAAAACCACCAACTCTAATGTATGAATATGTGGGGAATTGGATAAAGTATAATCTCCAATTTGCTATTTTTGTTGTTACAGCTTCAAAAAACCTTATCCTCCCTAGTTCATTTTCAAACATGATTATGATGCAGTAGATAAAAGCAAAATTAACTCTTCTGAATTGTTGTTTACTCCCCTCTAAATTGGGATCAGGTTAGTAGTGATAAACTTTGTTGATTTGATATGGCACTGTGTTTAATCTTGAGAATGCCCTCCCTTTTGATAAAATAGAGACAAGGTAAGAGATTATATAAAATTTGCTTGTATTTTAAACTTCCATCAACTATTTGTGAATGGAGTCATTAATCAATTGGGCTCAATGAATGTATTGTTTGTTCTGATGGATTACCTAGATATACTAGTACATATAATCTTGATAATTATTTGTATTTGGTCTGCCTGTAACTCTATGTAAGAGTATAATGATATTTCATACCTCATCCTTGAAGTCTATCTTAGCCAAGGTCTTAAACATTCTTGTGGTTGAAGATTTAGGGGTTTTTAACCATTGTTTATTTAAAACTCATAAATAGGCTGAGTTATTATCTTGATAGAACTTCTTGGAAGAATCAAGAGTAATGTCTATGTAACTTTAAAATTATGATATTAAGAACATTGTATCAATGAAATTTGGATCTAGATTTATAATCTTCTCCCCTTTATAATTCACTACTTCTTTCTTCTCGGCATTATAATGTTTAGACATGGTGAGCACAAGCTCAGGAATTTACACTGAGAATGGGAAGGTTGTAGCTTGAGGCAAACCATTGTCAATCCAATCATTCTTGAATTTATCAATGACTCTCATCCAGAAGTCTGTTAGGTTTATGTGACCTAAATCTGTGTCAATTATCTCATTGATATTTGAATCTAGGCTAGATGGGACACTAGATCCCTTTGACTTAAACTTTATCTCTTTTTTAGACATGTGCACTAGATAAATGGTCAAGTAAAACCAATTATAGAGTTGGTCTAGATTTTAAATTGCAATTATAGGTTAATTATCTACTTTAAACTTGGTGAGGTTTTGTTATGTTTTTTCAAGGTTTAGCTCTGATGAGAATATAATGTGAAACAGTAGCTGTAAACTCTAACCAAATCGTCTGATGGGGTTTTTAAGTTTCAATTACACTTGTAAAGTCTAGACAAAAGTCTAATGGGGTTGTGATTTGTAATTACACGAAGGATCTCTAATGAAAACTTAGGGTGTTAAAACAAATGGAATCTTTGCCTAGATTTAAATAAGGGTTTTATGTGTTTTTGTAGTTAAAAATTCTAGTGAAGGTTCGAGTCTGGGAAAATTTTTGAGTTTAACAATCCTTGATGAAAACCCTAGATTTTGAAAAAATCTAAAGAAATTACAATAATCTAGACTAGTTACAGTAAAATGTTAGCACGTGAATGAAAAAATAGGGAAAATATGAGAAACAAGGTCCATGATTATATTCAAATGTTCCAAATACAAAACCCTAGGTATGATAAAGGAAAATCTAAAATTTGTGAAAATAGAACAATGGAGGTAACTAAAAGGAAAAGTAGGTAACCTAGGAGAATATTGTGGATGCATGCAAGTTTGCAATGAAGGTTGTCTTAGAAGTGGCATTGTTTAGCTTCGTGCTTTGGTTCATAAAATCACTTGGAAAAGCTTTAGTTTTGGTTTACAATATTGAAAATGATGCAAAAAAAACCTAATTATATACCAAAACATGTAATTAATGCTAATCATTTTGATTAATGGTGATAGATGGGAAAATAGCAGGAAAATAGGTCATTAGAATCACTTCACAAGTTGACAACTTAAAATTTTGTAATGTGCTTCCCATTCTTCTCTTTTTTCTAATGGGTTTTAGAGGTGGGAATTGCTTTGGAGGTAGGTACTAGGATCCTCGTTACACTTTGAAAAGTTGTAAAGTGTAGTGAGAGTTATGATTCCTATTGGGTCATGGTGAAAGACAAGAAGTGAAATATGTATTGCACTTTGTAATTTTGCAAAGTTGTAAATTGTAATGTGAGTTCTAATTCTTGCTAAGTATTAATGAAGAGTGGAAAGTAGAGTTTGGATTATAATTTATAACTTTGCATTTAAATTATAATGAAAGTCCTAGTTCCTGTTAGGTCTTAGATAAGCAAGAAAGTGGAGGTTTGGGTGCACTTTACAATTTTACAAAGTTACAAACTACAAAGAAATCTTTGGTTTCCACTTGAGTCTTGGACAAAGGTATTTAGGTCATTTTAAATATTTTTCTCAAAAACATTATGGGTTTCTTGTAAGGCATAAGGTGTTTTGAGGTTTTTGTCACGAAAATATTATATTATCATAATTTAATCATGTTTTAGTTCTATCATTTAAATTGACATGTTTTATTTTTTTCATGCTCAATGCAAAAAATTAGAGTTTCATCTAATTCATAATATATTTATCTTCTAAAGCCATTTTATATTTTAAAGGCAAAATATTACAAAAATATAGTCTAGACAATCTTTTTGAAGGTCAACATCATGTGGGATCTTTTATCATAGTATAGTAAATTTACCAATAATCAATAAATGATTTCTCTTGGATTTATAGAAAGATTTATTTATTCATTAACCAGATCTAAATATTATTTATTTATGTATACTAAAATAAATCTCTACTCATTCCTCAATATCATTCCAAGTACAAATAACACTAGAGGGAACACTAATAAAAACTTGATAAGCTTTTCCTTTTAATGTTTGAGAGAAAAATCTAAAAGACACTTTTTCATTTACAATATATAAAGTTGTATAAATTAATCTAAAAGCATTTAAATTATCTTCTTATGATTCACTAGGACATCCAGAGAACTTAATTAATACTTTTGAATGAAGGAAGCTTACCTAGACGAGTACCAATATTAATAAGATTTTTGCAAATCCAATGATTCACTAAAGGTTTGGCCACTTTATCATTATAATTTGTCTCATTATCAATTACTTCAACTTGAAATATGTTTTTTTAAAGGCCTGTAAT
Organism: Torreya grandis; assembly: GCA_037957365.1. Lineage (NCBI taxonomy): Eukaryota > Viridiplantae > Streptophyta > Pinopsida > Cupressales > Taxaceae > Torreya > Torreya grandis. Next base: position 5,445,036 of record JARHVA010000005.1, on the reverse strand, counting down.
TAGATCTCAAGTTCTATATTATATCTATTGAATTCGTGGTGATTGTTCTTCTATTATAATTTTTAATAAATTCAACTACTTGACTAGACTGGTTTAAGTCTAAAGTGGTATTAGGGTCAATAGGAAAAATATTATCCTCAAGATGAAAAGAATCAGAAAGAAAATAAACTCTAGATCAAGGATTAATAGGTATGATCTAATTTCTCTCCTGCCTGATTCGTTGGTTAGTTTCCTAAATATAGTATTATGTTTCACATGAAAGACTTGTTTATCTCACTAATTTACACTTCCTCTTCTTTATTGTTTATAACTTTAATTATGTGATAGATTAAAAACAATGTCAACTTGATCATCGACAATGCCAATTAAAGACTTTATAATTGGAGGGGGATCCCCAATGATCATGGAAAAACAATGAAAAATAGAAAAACATATATAAAAATTCTATTAAAAAAAAAATTAAGTGAAGTCATCAAATTTGTTGGCGATCAAAATTTCCATGTCAACGAATCAACCCTTTCACCTATTGTGAAGGTTAAGATGAATTGTTTCAGTCTAATAATAGGGATATAAAAGGTCACAAATGATCTTATAGATATGCAAGGGGTTTTTTAATTTTCTAAAAAGTAACAAGTCAAATATTGAACAAGACTATTATAATTTAGAAATCAAATATCACTTAAATCAAATGAAAGGAATCAGATTATGATTATATAATCTAACTTATTCAACAAAGAAAGTATATGAATGAGACAACCTCTTGAATAAAAACTCTCTAATCCTTCCTGTTTATTTTTTATCAAATTATATATGATCTTTTGATATATTTGTTAAGCTCAAAATAAATCTAAGGAAAAAATAAAATGAACCAAAAAATAAATAAAATAATTAAAAATAAAAACTGAACAACAAGATAGAAATAAAAACTAACATAAATATTTAAATAACAATCTATCAAAATAAGAAAGAAACTATTCTAAACTACAAAAAAAAATTAAATAAATAACCTACAAATAAGAAACAAACCATGTAAAGAATGTTAATCTAATCTAAACTGGAAATAAATTTAAGCTTAAATTAAAAGACTGATATAAAATCTTATAGAATAAAAGGGATAATCCAAACACACAAGTGAATCCAATTAAAAGAAAAGGAAAATAAAATACTAATTGAATCAAACACATTTAATTTAAATAGAAGAGAACACCTAAAGAATCTAGATTAACCAACTTGTAATAAAGAAATGAATGATAATTAAACAATGTTGAAAGGAAATACAAAACTAAACAAAAATAAATTAATCAATTAAATCTATAGAGAACAAAATAAAGTAAGAAAATTGAACCTAGGTGAAAAGAAAAGTATAACTAATCTAAATAAAGATTTAATCAGAAAATAAAATAAAATTATGAGTCTTAGAAAAGAATTGTCTTAAAATCAAATATAATATATTTTAATTGATAAATAAATTCAAAACAAAATATTTTTGAAGTGATAAGCATTGCAATTTGAAAAGATCAATAAAGTGTCATACATGGTGATGTAATCATTATTATTTGGGTTAAGTATCTCAAATTCTACACATATGATTATGTATCTGCAATCACCATAAGATATTAGACTTAATAGACTTTAGATAATTGATTCATAAACCAAACAATAAATTTGAATATACATGTATTGATTAAATGTATTGCATAACTATCAAAATATGTATTAATGGTCTATCTATAAAAGTTGTATTATCGCAAAAATGTTGCACATAAAAGAGAATGGTGATTAACTTTGAAGTAATTCAGAGTCTTCAGAATATCTTTGTAATTTTTCTCCGTTTGTGATGTAACTTTAATCTCCTTTTAAACAATCTCCTTGAGAGATGGTTAAGAAAATAAGTTATAACTAACTTTAGTTAATTATTTTTTAAATTTAATTAATTTAAATAAATTCAATTGGTTAATTAATAAACTGACTTCAAATTCAAGATTTTAATAAAGTCTTAAGATCAAAATTAAATAATAATAGATCAAATACAACTCTAAATAGGTGGAGGTCATTTAGTAATTACAATCATTAACAATAAATATTTAAATATGCCAAAGAACATAATAAATATAACAATTTAAATAAAATTAAATACTTTAAAAGTTAATTTCATATGCATTTAACCATGCAATTCAGTAAAATATAATAAAGATAAACTATATTGTATAAAATACCAATTTTTTATCATGTGTTCTTAAAACCAAAATGCAAAGTACCACATACTCAAAAAATCAAAGTATCACCAACAACAAATTAAAGTATCAATTTTTAATCAAAAAATATCTTAAGCAACAAGCCATTCATCATCAGTATCTAAAAATACTTCAATCAATGATGACATTTATCTGTCACATATTTAGTATATTCCATTATATTCAGTATCTAAAAATACTTCAATCAATTTCATATCTAACTCGTTGTCCTCATCATCTATCTCCAACTTTATCTTTTTAACCATCTGATAATCAATGGTGAATCTGAAGTTGAAGAATTGATTGCATGCCTTTTACCATTGGAAGAAACATGTATATCTTGTTCATGTGAATAAGGTGGAAACTGATCAAAACTTAATTTAGAACACCCTACAGGTCTACTTATTAGTTCAAGTGAGAGTGTTTTAGAATTCAATAGCACAAGAGAATATAGATGAAGTTTTCCAATCATTTGGAGTTCATTTTTAGGAATGGATGCTCTATGTTCAAGAGAATTATGGGGCTCAAGTTGTACAAAAATATCCTTAAACTGAGAAGAACCACTTAGAATTCCTCATCTGTGAGGACAAGATCTCCAAGGAGGACATCTCCAACGTCTATTTATGTAGACATAAATGGATTAGATGGCAAATAATTTAACACGTTCCAAAAGGTAGGGTCAACAACATCAAAATAAATGAAAAAAATCTATCACCCTTACGACTGCAGAAAAATTGACCTCTCTGAACATGCCTCTCTAGAGGAGTATCTTCTCTGCACTGATCATTATTAAGACCCCAATTATTCCCATCTAAATGATGTGAATTTGGAGGAGTCCAACTAGACATTTTATACTGAAATGTAGGACATTAAATGAAAATCAAAACTTTGTTTATACCTCAAATCCTGACTTATCAATGTATAATGACTTGAATAAAATGTATCAATCTTGTAATTAAACTATTAAACTCCATACCCATAAAAATAAAAATAAAAATCATGTCAATTGTATTTATCGAAAATGCCAACAAGGATAACTAAAAAATGTTTTGAATCATTTTGTACATCAAAAACACTGATACTAATAAGATATCAAAAATTAAATCTCTTTATATTTTGAAACAAAATGTTTTAAATATATGAATTCAAAACCATACAAATCTATCATTGATGAATCACATATATTATATCAAATAATAATATGTTGTTAAAGAAATATAAACACAAAAATTATTGTAACCTTATAACTTCTATGTTATCAACAAATTTCTAAGCCAACTAAGATTTTGAATATGAATGCTTATGCCAAAATATCCTCAAGCAACCATTAAAAACTAAGACATGCAAAGTGAATTCAAAATTTCAAAACCATTATACATGTTTTACTTCTCCAATCAGTGTATCACAGCAACCCACAATGATTTTTGAATAAAATGTGCATCTTTGAATAAAATTATACCAAATATCAATGTTTCCACTGAAAATATTCAAATTGATCAATATTCAAACTAACTTTGCTTCTAAAAGAGAAACAAAAATATCTAAAACTAGTCTTCCAAAAACACCTTTTGCGAAAATAAACTATATATTTATAACTAATTTAACATATTCTGAGAAATTGAAATTCTTCAAGACTGCTTGAAAAAACCAATCAATTTCACCTTTGACATCAAGTTCAAACCATTCAACTGCAACATTATATCATCCATTTTATCAAGCAAATTTTATATCACCAAAAGGATGCAAAGAGTCACTGCACAAACATTCTCCCAAAAATATCTTTACAAAATAAATTATTCAATACATGACCAAATAACCATTATGTATATTTGAAGCTTCAAACTTTGTTACAAAATAATAAGTTGTATATTTGCAAATTTCAATGATAGTATCATTTAAATTATTTCATCATATATCCATTGTATACTGTCAAAATCCAAATGCAATTTGATAATGAACAAAATGAGGACAAAAAGGAATTCAACACAAATCAACTTATGACTATCAGAATGCAAAAACAAACTATAGAAAAAGTAGTAACTTATTCAAAAATTACCCAATTTGCATATGCCATAACAAATTGACTGAATACGACCCTAAAAATATTTTATCTTAACATCAAACAACCATATTTAATATATATGCTCAAAAACTTTCTCATTTTGAACCAAAAAACACATCTTTCAAAATAAATGCATTGTGGATAACCAAGAATGACTAATTTAAACCAAAATACACATGCAAAAGAATTGAACCCAAACACCATATTGGCATTAAACTATTTATGTCAAAATTCAAAAAATGACAACTAAAACAACATTCTTTTTAGGCATGACATTCTGAATGCATCAAAAACTGAAGAATGCAAAGTCTTTACTCATGCAAGCCTTATTATTTGCATTTGAGTAAACAAATAAATCAAAACTTCACATGTAAAATCCTTCAAAATATCAACATCGAGAAAACCATTTCAAAAATTATCATCTTATACACATGTAAACTACATTAACATGAAAATTTTGAGCACCAAGAAAAATATCAACAAAACCAAAGGATTTATACCTACCACCAAGATATCATCTTACTATAGATACAAATCCCAAAACCCAAAACAAATATCATTAAAAACCTTAAAGTTTCTAAATATTTTCTAGATAAACACAATAATACTCAGCATGCATCATCTTTTCACAAAACTAGAGTCTAAAACCCAAACCATATGAAGTTATAGTTATTTGAAAATGACCTAAGATACATACAAGATTTTACAGTTCCAACCCATAATGCCATGCGTGTTAAATAGAAATGAATGTTGATATTATCATTTATGAATTCAAACAAGTTGTGATTTTTCTATGAAAGTAATAACTATGACATGGTTGACGTACCTTACTTCTACAAACAAAACCATATTCACAAACCTCTTCCAAATTCAATCTTTCTTTCTTTCCACTAGTAGAGTTTTGCTTCCACCTGAAAGCTTGAAAAAGGACTAACCAAATCCAAAGTAACTACATTTTTATATTTTTCAAGCTCGCATTAATAACTCACATCTACGTGTTTGATTTTAATTAGTCGTTAACTCTATCACCGACTAGTTTAGTGGTTCAACCTAGCTAAACACATCATCACCAAATTAGTAATCACTAAATTCCCTTCCAAATATCCCACCAATGCATCAAAACAATTGAAAGTGCATCGATATTCAATGAAATGTGATCTCCAGGCTTCTAACTGATCCCAAATAAATCCCCACACAAAAATCTACATCAAGCATCAAATTCACTTTATTTGAAACCTCCATGGTGGCACCACCACAATACCTGAGATAAACTCAAACTTGACTTCAAATCATGGTTTCAATTGTAATTTAAATGTATCCTCATATACCATAAACCATCCACTTAATCACCTTAGCAATTTATGATAACCATATCACCTTGTAACTCAATCCTTTAGAATTATCATTTAACTCTAGGTACTCATATAAAATTTTAGGCAATAAATAAAGATTTGGTATATGCATTAGGTTTTCAAACAAACACATAGTTATAATCATTGACTGTAGACAATAGCCATCTATTCCATATATGGATTGAATATGATATTTGTTGAGTTGTGGAGCTAAAAGCTTCACTAATGAGCTAGATTGAGCTTGCTGAGTTTACACAGTAACTGACATCGGTTACATAGTCGACCAGCATCGCTAGTATCACCGACATCGGTCAGGAATAGACACAGGACCGACTGACATCAGTCAGGGGTCGACCGACATCGGTCACCTGTAGATTGACACTGACAACTATGCATTTGTATGCATTTCCAAAATTAGATTTGTTCTAATTTTAGGAGAACAATTGGTTTGCATGTAAAGACTAATTTTAGTCTTGAGTCTATTTTTTTAATTATTGTTTGCCTTGGATCCTATTTAAGAGACCCATGGGTCAGTATTGTAATTAAGAAGAAAGAAAAGAGGGAATAACAACTCGGTTATTGAGTTGATTGTAATTGATTGAGAGAGAGAGAAAGAACTCTTGAGAGAGAAATATTGTACACTCAAGAGGTGTGGGAAGAGTGAGATTTCTTCATTATATTCTGGAAGAGCTTAATGCAAGATTGGTTGTTTCTTGTATCTCTTATTATTTATTGTTTCTGATTTCTAGTTATTACTTTTGGGTTAATTCCGTGTTTAGTTGCTTATACAAAAGTAATCAATTGTATTCCAAGTTCCTAACAAGTGGTATTAGAGCTTGGTTCACTACTAGGATCACTAACAAGTGGTATCAGAGCGTGTTAGTGTTTGTTGATTACAAAATTCACTCACAGGGGTTTCTGATTGAGTGGGAGTAAAGCAATGATAGAAGAAAGTAAACTAAGAATGGAAAAATTCAATGGCAAGAATTATCAATTATGAAGGATGCAGATAGAAGATTATTTGTATCAGAAAGATCTATACTTACCATTGGGTGGGGTTGCAAGCAAGCCCATAGATATGGAAGATGAAGAATGGAATGTTCTTGATAAAAAGGCTCTTGGAGCGATAAGGCTGAGCCTGGTAGCTTCTGTGTTTTCAAACTTATCACAGACAAAGACAACGGTAGAGTTAATGGATACTTTGGCAAATTTATATGAAAAACCCTCAGCTTCGAATAAGGTGTATCTTATGAAGCAATTATTTAATTTGCAAATGCAGGAAGGTGGATTTGTATATAGTCATCTTAATGATTTCCATGGAATTGTAAATCAGTTAAATTCAATCAAAATAGTTTTTGATGATGAAATTAAGGCTCTCTTATTCTTATGCTCTTTACCTGAAAGCTGGGATAGCTTGGTAATGGCAGTTAGTAATACTGTGTTTGCTTCAAATATATTGAAAGTTGATGATGTTGTTAGTGTAATCTTGAATGAAGAAATTTACAGGAAAAGCACAGGAGAAACATCAGGTAATGCTTTAAGTTTTGAAAGTAGGGGAAGGAAAAGAGAGAAGGGCAAGCAAGGGAAATCAAGGTCAAAAATGGGAAGAAGATCCAAATCCAAAAATGGAAAAATAACCTGCTGGAATTGTGGAAAGAAAGGGCATGCAAAGAAAGATTGTTGGTTGAAGGATAACAAAGAAAATCATCATGAAGGTGATAAAGAAGCAAAAGTTGCAGGTATTGTTGCACAAGATGCTCTTATATTTTCTTTGGATAATAAAATAGAATCTTGGGTTTTAAATTTTGGTGCCTCTTTCCATGCAACCCCAAATAGAGAATTTTTCAATGATTATGTCCATGGAGATTTTGGAAAAGTTTATTTAGGGGATGATGAGCCTTGTCAAATTGTTGGCAAAGGAAAAGTGCAGCTGAAATTGCAGAATGGCAACACATGGGTGTTGAAGGATGTCATGTATGTACCCATCCTGAAGAGGAATCTGATTTCTGTAGGAAAGTTGAGTGATGAGGGTTGCACAATAACTCTCACAGCTGAATCTTAAAAATTTTCCAAGGGTGCACTTGTATTAGCAAGAGATAAGAGAGTAGGTACACTTTATCTATCTACTTGTATTAGTGATTATTCTCCTTCTATTTTATCTACTTCAGATGTAGATGCAAAGTTGTGGCACTACAGGCTTGGTCACATGAGTGAGAAGGAAATGGATATTCTTAAGTCAAAAGGTAAGCTTTCAGATTTAAAAAGCATAGATCTAGATTTTTGTGAGCATTGTATTTTTGAGAAACAAAAGAAAGTGAGGTTTCTCAAAACTGGGTAAACAAAGAAGAAGCACAAGTTGGAGCTTGTTCACACAGACGTGTGGGGACCAGCTCAGGTAGCCTCTATTAGAGGATCACGATATTATGTTTCTTTCATTGATGATGCTACAAGAAAGGTATGGGTTTATTGCATAAAAAGAAAATCTGATGTTTTTGACACATTTAAGAAATGGAAAGCTTTGGTTGAGAATGAAATAGGTTTAACATTGAAGTGCCTTAGATCTGACAATGGTGGTGAGTACTACAGTAATAAATTCAACAGTTACTATTCTATGAGTGGAATACGCAGGGAAAGGATGGTTCCAAGGACACCTCAGCAAAATGGAGTTGCTAAAAGGATGAATAGAACAATAATGGAGCGTGCACAGAGTATGAGGTTGCATGCTAGTTTGCCCTTATAGTTTTGGGTAGAAGCTATAGATACTGTGGTTTACCTAATTAACAGAGGACCTTCTACTGCACTGGATGGTGGAATTTCAGAAGAGACGTGGATAGGTAAAAAAGTAGATCTTTCATTTCTCAGAGTTTTTGGTTCTAAAGCTTTTGTGCACGTCAATAAAGAAAATAGAAAGAAGTTGGATGCTAAATCTATGTGGTGCACTTTCATTGGTTATGGTTTTGGAGATTTCAGATTCTGGTTGTGGAATTTAGAAACTAACAAAATTATTAGAAGCCGGGATGTAGTTTTGAATGAGAAGGTGATGTACAGTGATCAGCTCAAGAGGCTGAATAATTCTGAGCAGGGCAATCTTGATTTGGAAAAGGTTATGATCTAAAATGAGCTCGTGGGTAAAAATCATCGCTCACAAGAAAACACAGAAATTGACATCGATCAGGTGGAAATTGACATCGATCAGGTAGAGACTGACGTCAGTTAGGAAACTGATGTCGGTGACTAGGAGGAATCGACATCAGTCAGGTGCAGACCGACATCGACCAAAGATGACTGAGATCGGTCACTGACAGAAAGAAATTTGGGCAGACAACAAGCTGTCAATGAGTCTCAAACACCCATAAGGAGGTCTGAAAGGGTAAGTAAACCTCCAATTCATTATTCCCCTTCTTTATACTACTTGTTACTTACTGATGGTGGAGAACCAAAAAATTTTGATGAGGCAATACAGGTAGAATCTAGGAAACAGTGAGAGCATGGCATGAATGAGAAAATTGATTCCTTGGAAGAGAACCAAACGTGGGATTTGGTTGAGTTTCTAGCCAAAAAGAAAGCACTGAAAAATAGATGGGTTTACAGGTTAAAAGAAGGAGATGATGGACAAATGAGACATAAGGCCAGGTTGGTAGTAAAGGGATTTGCACAGAAACCAGGTATTGATTTTGGTGAAAATTTTTCTTCTGTAGTAAAGATGACTTCTATTCAGACTGTATTGTCTTTAGTTGCTATTGAGGATTTGCATCTTGAGTAGCTTGATGTTAAGACAACGTTTCTTCATGGATATTTGGATGAAGAGATATATATGGATCAGCTGGAAGGTTTTGAGGTCAAAGGTAAGGAGAAACTTGTGTGCAGGTTGAAGAAAAGCTTATATGGTCTTAAGCAAGCTCTAAGACAATGGCATTTGAGGTTTGACAGGTTTATGAAAGAGCATGGCTTTAGTAAATGTCAATCTGACCTTTGTGTTTATTTTACCAGATTAGATAATGGTAGTTATATTATCCTGTTACTGTATGTAGATGATATGCTTGTTGCAGGTTCACACATGCATGAAATTACTGAGCCAAAGGTAAAATTAGCTCACACATTTTCCATGAAGGATTTAGGAGCAGCAAAAAAAATCCTTGGCATGAGTATTAAGAGAGTCAAGAAAAATTACAGTTTGATTTTGTCTCAAGAAGATTATGTGAATAAGGTGTCAGAGAGGTTTTATATGCAGGATGCAAAACCAGTAAGCACACCTATGGCTGGACACTTCAAGATGAGCAAAGATCAGTGTCCTAAATCACATGATGAGGTTGAGTACATGAGCAGCATTCCATATGCTTCAGCAGTTGGGAGCTTGATGTATGCAATGGTATGTACTAGACCTGATATTGCCCAAGCAGTGGGAGTTGTCAGCAAGTTTATGGTCAATCCAGGAAAGAAACACTGGAAAGTAGTTCAGTGGATTCTCAGATATCTGAGAGGGACCAATAGTAGGCATTTATGTTATGGAGGGTCAAACACTTCTCTACATGGGTATGTAGATTCGGATATGGCAGGTGACTTGGATGGCAGGAGAAGCACTACAGGATATGTGTTCACTGTTGGTGGAACGACGGTTAGCTAGATTTCAAAGTTGCAGAAGGTTGTTACCCTATCTACTACAGAGGCAGAATATATTGCAGTCACAAAGGCTAGCAAGAAAATGATATGGATGACTCAGTTTATGGAAGAGTTGGGAAAGGAGCAAGAGAGTTGTAGATTGTACAATGATAGTCAAAGTGCAATTTATTTGGCAAAGAATAGCCTTTCATTCAAGAACCAAACATATACAGCTTAGGTGCCACTTCATTAGACAGGTATTGGATGATGGACAGTTGAAGCTGGAAAAGATTCATACGGATAAGAACCCTACTGATATGTTAACAAATCCTGTAACAAAGGAGAAGTTGAATCTTCATTCAACTTTTGTTGGTCTTCAAGATTGAACTTGAAGATGGAGAAATAAGCCAGAAACAAGCTAGAGGATGTTGCTGTACAGGTACAGGTGCAGCTGTTTATCTCCAAGTGGGAGATTATTGAGTTGTGGAGCTAAAAGCTTTGCTAATGAGCTAGATTGAGGTTGCTGAGTTTACATAGTAATCGACATCGGTTACATAGTCGACCGGCATTAGCAGTATCACCGACATCGACCAGGAATAGACACAGGACTGACTGACATCGGTCAGGGGTCGGTCGACATCAGTCACCTATAGACTGACACCGACAACCATGCGTTTGCATGCGTTTCCAGAATTAGATTTGTTCTAATTTTAGGAGAACATTTGGTTTGCATGTAAAGACTAATTTTAGTCTTGAGTTTGTTTTTCTAATTATTGTTTGCCTTGGATCCTATTTAAGAGACCCATGGGGCAGTATTGTAATTAAGAAGAAAGAAAAGAGGGAATAACAACTTGGTTATTGAGTTGATTGTAATTGATTGAGAGAGAGAGAAAACTCTTGAGAGAGAAATAATGTACACCCAAGAGGTGTGGGAAGAGTGAGATTTCTTCATTGTATTCTAGAAGAGTTTAATGCAAGATTGGTTGTTTCTTGTATCTCTTATTATTTGTTGTTTCTGATTTCTTGTTACTTATTACTTCTGGGTTAATTTTGTGTTTAGTTGCTTATACAAAAGTAATCAATTGTACTCCAAGTTCCTAACAATATTAATAACATAATCAACTTTATCGATCATGCCTAGTAAACTCTTTTGAGTTTGAAAACTAAACCAATGAATCTATATGCAAACTCTGCATGAGAAATCTGAATATGTATCTTCATACCTTTCACTAATCCATGCAAATAAACCAGATAATGTGATCTCTTCATATATATATATATATATATATATATATATATATATAATCCAATGGATAAATTTTATCATCTATAAATGAAAATAGATAAAATGAAAGCTCACAACTGTTGTTGCTCAACCAAGTCAAATTACAAACAACTATCACTATGCATATCTTAATCATATAAATACTAAATGTATTTTCTTCAGTCATCACTTAAGCTTTTGAAAAAAACTTGTTAACATTCACATAATAATTTCATTAAATACGACAATCATTAATGATTATTTCACATAAGAATGCATCTTTAAAATGAAATCAAATGACTTAGACCCCCATGCGTAGTTTTAGATGTCATGACCCTAAGTCATCATTATGGCAAAATGTCTAAGTATATGCAAAAATTTTAAAAAAGAGAGGGGTGCCAAAAATAGGCATAACACATTATCAAAGATATTTTCATTTGTTTAAAGTGAATGTGCATGTATGAAAGCTCATATTAATAGTGTTCCATCATTAGAACTACCATTTTGAATCTCTTGTTCATAGAATATTATGGGAGGAGGATCCTCAAGGATTTCATTAACAAAGCCTATAAATATATCAAGTTGATGAACTTTAGAAGCTTGTGGTGGCTCTCTTGATCTACTATATGAACACTAACTTTATAATTAGATTGAATGGTGTTATTTAAAATATAATTTGTAAACGTTTTCAAATGTTTATTTGGTTGAGCTTGTAAATAGTTAAACATAATTGTTGAGACCCTCTACCAAAATTTGATTATTATAAAAAGGGTATTGGATCTTATGTTTAAGATTAATGCATATGTTTTTATAATGTCTTGTAACTCTATGATAATCACATAGTGTATTAGCATCATAGTTCTTAGGCAAATGACTAGATGGATCTAACTCTCTAATAAGAGGTAAAGTAGCCATGTTGTGATCAATTAATTGTTTAAGCATATTTTGAGGACTTTCACTTAACATTTTAAAATTATATTTCCTATCTTTGTTGTGACAAGACGAGCCTATTCGGTGGTTCATCCACCATAATAACTAGATTATTGGCATCATTTTACAGTTGAAACACATTGACATTTATTTTAACCTTCAAGTTTTTTACCTTGAAATTTGGATCCAATAAAAGTAGGGGATTTGGTCTCATATTTTATCTTGTTGGCCTATAAAATCTTAATTTCATAGTTTTTAATCACATGTAAAATATCATCGAAAGATGGGTAAGTGTTTAAGACCACTTTGTCTTTAATAGGTAAAAATAAACTTCAAAAAAATATACTCTGTAATTCCCTATCAGGTAATTGGTTAGTTATTTTGAATCCATTGTCTTAGGTCGAAACACATACTAAAATTTCCATTGGGTCCTTATTTAAGTGGATTAATTTGTGTGAATTTTTATTTCATTCTAATATTTATTGAAAAATGAGCTAAGAAATCATCAACTAAAGTAGTGAAAGAATGCATAAATCCACATGGTAAAACATTGAACCAATCAAGAGCACAATACTTGGGCGATATAATTCATTCAGTATTTTTTCATGATTAAAAAAAATGGACAAGAAACATAGAATTATTAAATATGCTGAGAAGGACCTCCTTTGCCATCAAATAATTCAAACTTTGAAGCTACAAACCCTATTGGGAAGGGATAAGAAAAAACTTCATAAGCCAATGGTTACAGAAAAATATCATGTGAAATGACCCTAATTATTGACTTTTGGGATCCTCGAGAAAGTAATTTGACTTTTTATTCATCATGACATAAGGTTTGCATTGTAAAAGTAATTTCAAAGGTTGGAATACAAGTGGTCATAGAATATGTGGGAATAAAAGCATTATTCAAATAAGCCAAAATAAACATTATGATGAGGAGATGAAATTTGGTAAGCATGTTAGGTGGTTGATGAGTCTAAGAAGTAATGAGTGAAGGATTCTGAATAACTATAGAAGCATTGAAAGCATTTTGAGAAGGTAAAGTAACACCAACAAGAGTAGGAGTAATACAAATAAAAGGAAGAATAATTTGACAAGAAATATGGGACACTAACACATCATTAATCATGGAATTGGATATTATAGGGGTGTGATATTCCTTATTTGAATTCAAATATCCATTATTAACTCTATAAGGCGTATCTTCTATTGGAGTATCTTGACCTAGTGTTTGGCATTGGACATCTTTCATCACATATGAAATTGTGTTTATTTATTTAAGATTATATTGAGTGTGCTTTCTAAATATAACAAGTCATTCAAATCTATCATTAATTATTGGAAGCAAAATGATTGAGAGGGGGGTGTGAATCAGTCTTCAAAAAAATTCTTTAACAATATTATTTAAGTAATCATGGATCATTTAAACAAGGATGTGCATCTTATCAAGCATAATCACCAATCCAAAAGAGTATGAAACGCATAAACATAGTATATATGTGGGAAAACCTCAAGGGAAATAAAACCCACTGATGATGTAAATGTACTATAGTCTTATAAGACAAACACCAACTTTAGTGAAGCACCCACTTCACATGGAGCACCAACCCAAACTAGCTCAGCATCAACTCAGCTAGGCTTTAGCAAACACCAACTTGCAAAGAGGCACTAACCCCTTAGATGACTCAACACCAACTAAACCACCTGAATCAATTGATCATATTTAGAATGCATTTTCTCATAAAATATATGATGATCTTCTTCCTCAACACTTCACACACTTCTATCCTTCTTAAACTAGCCTTTAACCTTCTTCACTCAACTAATCCTCTTATTGGCTTGATTAGGTCATATGAACTTGATCCTCATATGCAAAACCTAGGTCAAAGCTTCATCATTGATCCTATACACTAATATGATGGTATATAAAACCTTATTCTATGTACCAAGTGTTATATTATTTGCTTACTCTCTTCACACTCACCACACTCTAAATAGGCCTAAAATTGCCTAGTATTTATACAAGTCAATTGCTCATATCCTTCTTAGTCGGCCAAACATATTATCTTCTTAGGTCATCCATGGAATGGATCTTAAGATATCTCATAGAAATGGATCAAATTTGCTATGATTCCCTTTAGGTCTGACCTATTTAAATTAGGCCTTATCTCTCCTTTAGGTCTCATGGAGACCTAATTCCATTAGGTTTTCTTAGCAGACGTTACCCTTTGATCTTATTGGATCATATTCAAACACCTCATAAAGAAGGAACACATGATATGCCACTCCAATATACCCTTAATAATTTTATTTGGGATTTATGACACTTTTTAGCTCAAACCACTACTTGGAACATGTCATTAGTACTGTTCATATTAGGTTTGTGTATACTCAACAAGTTTATCTTAAATAAATAGAGTAAAAACATAATTTTTAAAAACAACCAATGAAAAAAAAATTAAAAAGCTACATAACTTCAAGGTCATCAAAAAATTTATAAGATGCATCAACTTAGGGTATATAGGCTCAAACTCTTCTCTGCAAGTAGCCCACTCAGAATTGCCAACTAGCCTCAAAACACAATCATGGAAAATTGATATTCAACACCTTAAAGAATAATTTATATGACCTATGACACCTTAAATATGTTATTTGACATATCCATATCAATCTCAAGTACAAATATCATAAGGTCTAATGCCAAATATTGATCTTGTAGACCAATCTTTTGTCTTCAATATACACAGTCAAATCTGAACCAATCAACCCATTTTGGCTTTATCATTTCAATCACTTTCACCAACTTAAAATATTCTAAAAATCATGGATAGGAAATTCACATCCTAAACAACAACATCATATGCATTTGATGCTTCAGCTTAGGTCAAAGCCTCCAACTCATCACTACAACTTGCTTACCTAGAGATGTCAGTTTACCTTCAAACACAGTCATGGCGATAATGAACTTAAAAAAATACGTATAAAATTATAGATAATTCCAATGCAAGTGGATTATATTATAACATCATTATACAAATCTCAAATAGATAGATAACATGGTCATATGTCAATATTGGTTTTACAGACCAATCTTACAAGCTTACAAGCTTACACCTTCATTGTCTTATCTACTCTAGACAGGTCAATCATATGTCAATATTGGTTTTACAGACCAATCTTACAAGCTTACAAGCTTACACCTTCATTGTCTTATCTACTCTAGACTGGTCAACTTATGAGCAACATTTTCATCATTACCATTGACCTCAAAAATATCTATCCAAAATCAACATGTATACATGTCTTGAAAAACATATCCATGCACTTGTATTTGTCCCTAGTCCATGTTAACACATCCCTAATCATCTTCTCACTTCTATCTTGGTTTTCTTACTATTTGCACCATTAGGTCTGTTAGCAACTAGTCAACTTGTATGACAAGTTTATCACCACTAAGTGATAAAACCTACTCATAAACCACCATGGACATAAGATACAAACCTCAAGCTTTAACATTCATCCATTTATCAACTTTGACTTGGTCAAATTTGACTACTACAATAAATCTCTAAGAAACAAGGCCTTTCTTGTAGGCTCCACCCACTCACCTGACAAACCAATCATACCTAGAGGTGCTTAAGAGAGTTGAATACATGTGCCACTCGCTTAAATATCCATGTAAAACAATTTTGAGCACTTTAGATCAAAATATTTCTCATCAGGTCACTATTAGAGTTCTTTAAGTGTGTAAACCATCTTACAGTTTTAACTATCCTTCATAAAGCTTAGCCCCTCATTCTAGAAACCAATTATTGGATGAGCTAGGAACCTTCCCCATCTACCATAAATAACTTAGTTCATCATGCAGATGTTGCATGTGCCAATGAGCACTTAAAAAACCTTATCAGGTAGACAACTCTTCATTTTGTGCACTTGAGAGACCTTAAAACACTTTTTCTTGCCTTAACCTATAAAATTTGACCTATAACTTGGTCAACATACTTGAAACAACACGGCATACCTCTATCAATGGACACATACTCATACTTGCCTTGAAAACTAATCTTGATACCCCATATGGCCACCATCTCTCTCTTTGCTCTCTAAGCCTTTGACTTGCAATTCATAATAGGTCTTGAAGCTCACCTTCTAACCACTATCCAAGCTCTCAACACCTCATGTACAAACAACCTCTTTCATGATCAAACATTTTCAAGTATTCTACATATGTCTTATCAACAACTCATGTTGTTTTATTAGGCCAAGCAAGGTCTAGAGGTCATCTAGTTACATACTAGGTCTATAGGTCTTACCCATGTATGCTTACCTTGAAACTCACTTGAGTGCTTCAAAGCCTCATAAGCATGCTCAAACAACCTCATACAATCTCTTATGCCTTTGTGCATTCATCTCACTAGGCCACTGAGCTCATAACTTCTCACAAGGTTTCTTCATGCAAAGACTAGTGTCATGACTAGACTTCTTAAGCATTTGAAGCTTAACCACTAACCTTAAAACACTTCTTTACCTGAAACTTGACATCAACCTTAGAATAATATTCAAGTTTCCTTCAAATTCTCTCTAAATAGAGAGGCATTATCAAAATATTTTAAACTATTAATATGAATAGTAATGTCTAAAATAAGATATATAAACAGGGAAAATCTATATATGTACATTAGATATCTTTTGAGTTGTTATATTAATATGTAAAGTACAACTAAGCTTATTTAGAGTGTGGCTGGGTGTCTTTAGAGCATGACTAGACAAGTCTTTGGAGCTTCATCGAAATGCCTTCAAAACTACCTGACAGATCTTCAGAGCTTCAATAGAACATCTTCGTAGCTCGATGGAGCATCTTCAAAGTTGCTTATACAGATCTTCGAAAGTTGATTAAGGATCTTCACAGCTCACTGTGTTCTATGTTGAGTCTTCATATTAGGCATATAGGCTCTTACCCCACACTCCATGCATCTTGGAATCAATGACATCAACCTTGACATCAAATGATATCAACCTTGACATCAATGACAACACTTCTCAATAAACTCCCCCTTTATCATTGATGGCAAAAAATTCTTCAAACTAACCACTCTCATCTCCTCTATTCTGGTCAAAATCCCTTCTTGGACTTTCTCCCCCGTTGACATTAATTATAAAGGTCTTCCATAACTATCAACTAGAAACACACCTTATTTGTAACAAAAGTTCAACATACATAATATGAAGCATTGTATAAACATGTTCCCCCTTACTCCATGCATACCTTCTACACTACACACCTAGTTTTGAAGCTCATGAATTGTTTGATTAGATCCCTTTTTATTTTTATATCTTGTGCTCATCACTTTAGTCATTAGGACTCTCAAACCATCCTTTAACCATCTTGACACCAATACCCCTTCTTAACATAGATCAAGCTTAACTATTCACACAAATAGCTACCAAAAGCTTACCTCTCATATGTTAATTGACTGCACTTTAACCTCAGATACCTAATGTCAAATTTGGATCTCTAATCATGCTGCTTACTACACTTGGAGCTTATGAATAACCTAAATATCTCCCCCTTAAACCAAGAATCCACCATACTTCTACTAAATAAAGAATGTCTCCATGAAGCCTAATGGAGTCACCCTTTTACATAGGGTACTAAAACACCATGGACTCAGGAGATTCTTAGATCTCGAATTCACTCTTCTCAACAATCTTACAATCATGAGACTGATAGTCCTTTAGAACCCACTTAGGCTTGGTTGCAACATTCAACTCATCCACCTTGTCATCCTTCTTTTTTTCTTTGACTCCCTTGTTAACACATGCAGATAACAAGTATTCTTGACATTCCTTCACCTCTGATCCTTGTTCAATCTTGGAAAATAATCCATGTTGACCATTAGACTCAATATGATCAATTTTGACATTTTTTGACATCCATACCTTCATTTATCTTATTTTTTGCACTCTAGGGGCTTCAAACTTCCTGTTTTGACTTGATGACCTTATAACTCTATTAGGATAGAATCTTGAAAAATTTCCTACATTATGGCAGCTATAACAAATTACCTTGTACATACCATTTGACTGATGTGAATTGTGACTCTTTCTATAGTTCCATGAGTACTCATTCGTGGAGTGTCTTATATACTCTCTTGCTCTGTGACCAAATTGACTATATATAAAATAGTAACCATTGAAATAACTAGCATACCTTATAGCATTAGGATATTTGATAGGTCTTTTCATGTTGACCTTTTTGTCTTCAATAGTCTTCTCCTTGATAGGAGGTGCCTCCTTTTGGTCTTCTTTGAAACAAAGACTTGTCTTATCACTTGCAGAATTTTGAATATTCAAGATATCATAAAGATCCTCGATGCTCTTTTCAAACTTCACAAAGCTCTTCACCTTGCCAGATGCTTGATCCAGCCTAGCTTTTAGGAATTCTATTTTATTTTCATACCTAATGCATTCTTCCTCTTTATCTTTTAGGTTTGCATTGACTATCTCCATATGTGCCTCAACCTGATTGATGATATTATCATACTCCTTGAAGGTGTTACTCAATCTCTCTTCAAACTAGCCAATATACTTCTCATAGTCCTCAACTAGTGATCTTAGTTTGTGATTCTTTCTTCTTTGAAACTTTAACTCCTCTAAGGCATTTACCAATTCTACCTAAAGATTCACTTTTGCTTCTTCTTCATCTGATTCCACATCAACCATAAGATATTTCCCATTTGAACAACCCTCATTGTTTGACTCTATGGCCACAAACAAGGTTTTATTATTATCATGTTCAGGTTCATTGCTACCACCATCACTGTTAGATTCACTTGAGTCGCTTATATTAGAAAAATTATCTTATTTAATGTTGAAGCTTCTCTTGTTTTTGAAAGTTCCTTTCCTACTTTCATACTTCCTGAACTCCTTTTTATTTTTATTAGGATTATAGGTCTTCTTGTCATCTTCATGATGTTCATCATGTTTAGGTTAATCATTCTCATATTTATCCTTGTTAGGACATTTGGATTCAAAGTGACCAATCTTGCCATAGTTGAAACATTTAAAGGGCAACTTACCTTTGTACTTTTCAGATCCAAACCTCAATGTCTTTGTAAACATGGCTATCAGTTGATCATCATAAATATATGAGTATTGATCATCGATGAACTTCTTAGTTTTTGCCTTCTTTTAAAATTTGAAAGCTACTTCCTTCTTGAGATGTCTTCCTTCATTAGTTCTCATCTTATAGGCAGTCAAAATGCCATGAAGCCCATCCATCTCTACCTTGTCCAAATCTTGCATCTCTTCTACTATAGACACCTTAGATTCAAACTTAAGAGTTAGTTATCTCAACACCTTTTGAAAAATAATAGATTCTTTCACTTCTTCTCCCAATCCTCTGATGACATTGAAAACTTAATCAACCCTTAATAAGTAACATGCAATGGTTTCATCTTCAGGCTTTCAAATTGTCTTTGGTGGGTCTATAACTTGGCCATCTTCACCTTGGTGTCTTATCCTTCATAGATAGTATTAAACTTGTCCCATATCTTTTTATCTAATTCATAGTGCATTACCTTCATAATATTTACCTTTGATAGGCCAAAAATAATGGCATTCATTGCCTTAGAGTTGTTTTCACTAGCTTTCTTACATGTTGCATTAGTTAGTGGAATAGGACGAGAATTATATCCATCCACAACTAACTACTAGATATAATTATCTTGAGACATCAAATATATCTTCATCCTAACATTCCAAAATGTTTAAATGGATCCACTGAATAACAAAGCCTTACTAGTAGAGAAACCCCCTAAGCTTGCTGACTAGTCATCTTTACTTCTAGGACCTCCATTAGGTTTTAGACCTACTTCAAAGGACCAAGATCTGATAAAAAAATTTGGAAGGAAAATGACTAAGAGGGGAGGTGAATCAGTCTTCAAAAAAAATCTTTAACAATCTTTCTTAATCAATCATAGATCATTTAAACAAGCATGTACATCTTAGCAAGCATAATCACCAATCCACAAGAGCATGAAACAAAAGAACACAATATATATGAGGGAAACCCTTGAGGGGAAGAAAAAACATTGATGATTCAAATGGAATACAATCCTATAAGACAAACACCAAATTTATTGAAGCACCCACTTCACATGGAGCACTAACCCCAACTAGTTAAGCACCAACTCAGCTAGACTTTAGCAAGCACCAACTTGCAAGGAGGCACCCACCCCCTATATGACCCAGCTCCAACTCAGCCACCTAAAGAACTTGATCATGTTTATAATACCTTATTAATCATATAATACATTATGACATTCTTCCTCTGCTCTTTGCACACTTTTATCCCTCTCAAACTGGCCTCTAACCTTCTTTGCTCAACTAGCCCTCTTATTGGCTTGATTAGGTCAGATGACCTTGATACTCATATGAATAACCTACATAAAAGATTCATCACTAATACTATACACTCCTCTAATTTAATATAATACCTTTTTCTACTCACCAAGTGTTATATTATTCACTTACTATTGTCACACTCACCAAACTCTAAATAGGCCTAAAATTGCCTGGTATTTATACAAGCCACTTGATCATATCCATCTTAGTTGGCTAAACATTCTTATATTCTTAGGTCATCCATATAATGGATATTAATTCATCTCATATAATGGATAAAATGTGCTTTGAGTCCCTTTAGCTCTGACCTATTTCAATTAGGCCTTATCTCTCGTTCAGATCTCATGGATACCTGATTCTATTAGGCTTACTTAACACACATTACCTTTTGATCCTATTGGAGAATATTAAAACACCTCAAAAGGTAGGAACAAATAATATGTAACTCCAATAGACCCATGCTAATATTATCTGGGCTTCATAACACTTTTTATCTCAAACCACTACTTGGAGCACATCACTAATATTGTTCATATTAGGTCTGTGCATACTCAAAAAGTATGTCTTAAACAAATAAATTAAAAACATAGTTTTGAAAAATAACCATTGAAATAAAATACATATTCAGAATCTAAATTACCTCAAGGTCATCATAAACTTCATAAGATTCTTCAACTCAGGGTATATAGGCTCAAACTCTTCTCTACAAGTAGCCCACTTAGAACTGCCAACTAGCCTCAAAACATAGTCATGGAAACTTGATCTTAAACACCTAAAATAATAATTTATATGATATATGACACCTTTAATATATTATTTTACATCTCTATATCACTCTCAAGTACATAGATGACAAGTTCTAATGCCAAATATTAGTCCTGCATACTAAGCTTTTGTCTTTAATATATATATTCAAATTTGAACTAGTCAACCCATTTTGGATTTACCATTTCAATCACTTTAACTGAATTTAAATATTTTTAAAAGAATATATAGAACATTAATGTCATAAAAATCATCATATTCATTGGATGCTTCATCTCAGGGCAAAGAGCCTCTAACTCATCATTGTAACTTGCTTACCCAGATCTACCAGTTTACCTTCAAACATAGTCATGGTGATAATGACCTTTAACATATTTTTAGACACTTTAAAAGAATTTTAATGGAATTTTGTGATCTTATAATATCATTATACCATTCTAAAATAGATAGATAACATGGTCATATGACAATATTGGTCTTGCAGACCAATCTTACAATCTTGCACCTTCACTATCTTATCTGTACTAGACAGGTCAACTTATGAGCAACATTTTCATCATTACCATTGATGTCAAAAACATATATCTAACATTAAAATGTATTATATATCTTTAAAAAACATCTCCATGCACTTAGATCCATCCCTAGTCCATTTAACACATCCCTATTCATCTTCTCACTTTTGTCTAGTTTTCTTATTATCTACACCACTAGGTCTGTTAGCAACTAGTCAACTTGTATGACCAGTTTAACACCATTGAGGGATATAACCTAATCATAAATCACCATGGACATAATATACAATCCTCAATATTCAACCTTCATTCATTTAGCAACTTTAACTTCCACAAATAATCTCTAAGAAACAAAGCCTCTCTTGTAGGGTCCACTCACTCATCTGACAAACCAATCATACCTAGATGAGCCTAAGAGAGTTGAATATATTCTACAATCACTTAATTATCCATGTCAAACCATTTTGAGCACTTTATAACATTATCTTTCTCATTGGGTCACTATTAGAGTTCTTTGAGGGTTTAAACCATCTTATAATTTTAACAATCCTTCATAAAGCTTAGCCCTCATTCCAAAAACCAATGCTTGTAACTTAGATCTAGGACCCTTACGCATCTACCATGAATATCTTAGGTCCTCATGCAAATGTTTCACATGCCAATGATCACTTAAAAAACCTTTTTGAGTAGATAACTCTTCATTTTGTGCACTCAAAAGACCTTAAAACACCTTTTCTTGCCTTAACCTATAAACCTTGATCTAAGACTTGGTTTACTTGAAACAACATGAAATAGCTATGTCAATGCACACATACTCACACTTGCCTTAGAAACTAGACCTGATACCCCATCTAGCCACCATCTCTCTCTTTGCTCTCTAAGCCTTTAACTTGTAAGTCACAATAGGTCTTGAATCTTACCTTCTAACCATTTCCCAAGATCTCAACACCTCATGTACAAACTCAAAAAAACTATCTCATGCTCAAATAATGTCAAGTATTTTTCATATATCTTATCAACAACTCATGTTTCTTTATTAGGCTAAATAGGTCTAGAGGTGGTCTAGTTGCATACTAGGTCTGTATGTCTTACCCATGTATGCTTACCCTAAATCTCACTTGAGTGATCCACAGCCTCATAAGCATACTTAAATAACCTCATACAACCTCTTATGCCTATGTGCATTCATCTCACCAGGCCACTAAGCTCATACCTTCTCACAATGTTTTTTCATGCAATGACCAGTGTCATGACTATACTTCTCAAGAACTTGAAGCTTAAAAATTGACCTTAAAACACTCCTTGACCTGAGACTTGACATCAAACTCAAAATAATTTTTGGGTTGCCTTCAAATTCTCTCTCAATAGGTTGACATTATTAGATCATTTTAGTCTATTGATATGAATAGTAATGTCTAAAAGAAGATATCTAAAGAGGGGAAATTTATATATGTACATTAGATATCTTTAGAGTTGTTATATCAATCTATAGAGTACAACTGGGCATCTTCAGAGTGTGGCTAGGCATCTTCAGAGCATAACCAGACAGGGTTTTGAAGCTTCATCAAAACATCTTTGAAGCTACCTAGAAAATCTTTTGAGCTTAAACAAAACATCTTCATAATTTGACGGAGCATCTTTGGAGCTACTTATGCAAATCTTCAAAGTTTGACTAAAGATATTCGTAGCTCACTATGTTTTATGCCAAGTCTTCATATCAGGAATACAAGCTCATACCCCACATTCCATGTATCTTGACATCAATGACAACACTTCTTAACAATATCATCATGGTGATCAATATCAAAGATATTATTACTTCGAGATTGATTCACAACAATATCATTCAAAGGAATTTAAACACCATTTGCAATAACAAAAGTAAAAGTCAAAGAAACATAAACATCATTTTTCTCTTCAAATAAGTTATAGTTTTAACCAAAGGGTTTTGAACAAAATTTAAAAAAAAACAATTTAGCCTAGCGCTTTTTCTAGTAGAGCTTGTACCTTTGATCACTTCAGGTGACACAAGATGGAAACATAAATAACATAATTTTTTTTTATGGTTTTAATGTTATCTAAAAGGTTAGGGTTAAGTATTGAAAACAAAAAAAGAACCCTGGAAAAATAATATATACCACAATGAAAATAATATATAACCCTAAGAGGTGTAAGAGAGTAAATGATCACCAAAACACAGTATGGGAAAAGTGGTTTCACACTAGTATGACCAGCATGTACCCATACAACATGTAATTAGGCTTTATTAGATTTAATAAAATGAAACAATAAATTATATCTAATTTTAATAAATATTATTTTATAACAAATAATCATTAAAAATAGAGGGTTATAGAATAATATATGATTTGTCATGAGTTTAGGACATTTAGTAGAAATAAGTAGTGTAAAATATGTCCAAAAGGCAAATCTAACATAACCTAGAAAATTTGAGACAAACATACATATTTTTCAAAGTTCCAGAAATGGGAGTATGGTTTTAAGCATTCTATATCCATAGTGTATTGTTTTATTAGCTTCTGAATATTTGAATTCTGATTATACTACCATGTTTACCTCCTCATGGGATTTGAAAATGTCGCTTACTTTTGCCAAATTAGACGTAGGTCTCTGGAAAATTAATCTCCTTCTCTATAACCCTAACAACTCATCATAAACCAAAAAAAATTAGGGGAATAAATGAGCATCATGTGTTATCCCTCGACTATTATTAAGCCCCTAGTATGGAAATAATATAGAAAACAACACTTGATTCACTTTTACAAATAATTTGTGGATGCAAACCCTAATCTTATATGACTTTTCATGTTGTATGAATAAGTTGTCAGGCAGTGAAACATGGATGAAAAAAAATGAGAATTAAGTGTAAACTAAAGTTATTACAATAACTAAATGAAGAGAGTTTACATCATATATAGCCAAACAAATGACTATTCACTTCATCTTCCAAGAAGACTATTCATCTTCCTACACAAACTATCCATTTCCCACTATGCGACAAAATTTCTCCTAAGATTAACATTATTATGTATATTAATATTACATCCCCCATTGATCTATAGGGGTAATTGTGAGACCAAGCATGTTTTTGAGCTTTTCAAATACTTATCTTCTAATTGCTTTTATCAAGATGTCTATTGGTTGCTCTGCGGTAGGATAATGTAGAAAGTTTACAACACCATATTTCACATAATATTGAATCAAATAAAATTTCATGATGATGTTCTTAGTTTGGTTGTGAACAACTGGATTATTTTCCTGAATTACATATGTGTTTTTAACCATGAGAGGTGTTGACAAAACCTATTACTTTGAAAATATGAAAGACCCCTTTTGAGCCATAAATTTTCTATAATTGCTTATGAAGCTACCATGCATTTTTATTTTGCTAAATAAATTCTTAGCATTGATCACTTATTTGACTTCTAACTAACAAATGGTGTTTCCAAATTCATTAGAAAACCTAAATTATATTTCAAATCTTCAAAATCACTAACATAGAATCTAAAGATACTACCAGTTTGAAGTCTATTGTATTGAAGTATTTGACCCTAAAATTTGGTGTTCCTTTTAGATATCAAAGCATTCTTTTTGTTGCTACCCAATGAATTTCCCTAGGTGGTTTCATGAATCGATAACGAACACCAACAACAAAAGAAATATCTAGTTTAATTATGGTCATATATATTAGAATTATAATCAGAGGTGTGTATTTAGTAACATTTAGTAAATCTATGGTATCTTTTGATATCAATTTTAGATTTTGTTCCATGGGTATATTGAGAGGCTTACAACTTTCATTCTGAATTTCCTCATAAATTCATCGATATATTTTTGTTGAGTGATGAAGATATGCTTTGATTTTTGAATTACTTCAATACCCAAATAATAAGGAAGATAACCTAGATTTATCATTATAAAGCCTTTCATCAACTATGATTTGAATTTTTCAATGTATCTCTCATTATTTATTATGATGAGAAAATCATCCACATACACCATTAGAAATGTAATTTTTATGGAAAAAAAAGTTGCATATTCAAACTTAAAAACATTTGAAGTTCATTTTTAGGAGGAACTTAGTGTGTTTGTCATACCATGCCCTTGGGTTTCATTTCAATCCATACAATTATTTTTCCAACTTGCACACTCTATGCTCTTGGTTGTGTACTAAAAAACATTTGGGCTAGGTGATGTACATTATTTTTTGGAGATCACCAATAAGAAATACAATTTTTATGTCCATTTGGTAAACTTTCCATCTTTTGTGAGCTGCCAAAGCCAACATAGTTCGAATGGCTATCCATTTTGATGTTCATGCAAAGGTTTCATTGTAATATACTCCTTATTTTTTAACAAACCCTTTTATGATAAACCTTGCTTTGTATTTTTTAAGTGAGCCAACTACTTTGTACTTGTTTTGAAATACCACTTGCAACCAATAGGTTTATAGCTGATCGAAGGATCAACCAATTTCCATGTTCCATTTTTGAACAATGCATCATACTCACACTTCATTGCATTTCTACATGCATCAAACTTTTTAGGTTGCTTGAAGGATGTAGGTTCAAAGTCAAAAACAATGTTGACTTCTTTTTCTAGAGGGTCTTCTTAGGTAATCTTTTCTATCTTGTCTAAAATTTCATCTAGGAACTTGTTTGATTATTGTGCAGTTGTATGTGCACTTTGGGTGCTTATTTTTCCAACTTTATTAGATTTGGCATCTTTGAATGTATGTTTGTCCCATTTTGGTATATTTTTTTAAAATATATTGTATAATCATTGGCACCTCATTTTATTTATTTGAATCTCCTTAATTTTCATACATTGGACCATCTTCTGATGAAGTTTCACTTTCTTCTATAGGGTGAGTGTCATTTTAAATTATAGAAGTCGATAGAGATTCAATTATTTCCCAATTATAGGTCCCCCTTTCACTGTTTATAACCTTTATATCAACCTTCTTTAAAACATCAAATTTGTCATATTTTTCAAGTCGATTCAATTGTTGATTGATGTTTATTGTTTCTTTTGTAATTTCAAAAAATACAACATATCTTATGATAATAAATTTCTTGTTGTCCTCATTAAATGGCTTATATGCTTTTGAGGATTTTGAGTGTCCCAAAACTATGCATTTATGACTCATGTTTTCTAGTTTGTTTCTTTTCTCCTTGAGAATCAATGCATAGAAAGTGGGTTTGAAAATCTAAAAATGTCACATTAAAGGGAGATGACCACACTAGACATCAAATCGAATCTTAATTTCTAGGGCCAATGATGGTGAGATATTATAGAAATATACTAATGTTTGAGTTGTTTCTACCCCAAAGTGGAGATTCACCCCTTTGAATTTCAATAGTGCATGAACTATGTTCACCACATATCCATTCATTTTCTCAACTAATCCATTATGTTAAGGGTAAGGGACAGTGAGATGATGCTTGAATTGACTATAATTGATATATGTTTCAAACGCATTTGATGTGAATTTACCACCATTGTTTGTCTCGATTGTCCCAATGTGGGATTTATCTTCTTTTTCAACCATTGTTTAAAACTTTTGAAAAAAATTGAAGGCTTCTAATTTTTATTTAGAAATTATATGCAATTCATTATGATGTAATGATGAATGAACAACATGAAGTACTTGTGACCACCAACAAAAATTATTGGTAGAGAACACATATCATAGTGAACCAAATATAATTTATTGTCATCTTTCCATTTTTTACTTTTGAAATGGTTCCTTTTGGTGTTCAACTAATATGTGGGATTCACACTTTCCAATGTTTTTGGGTAGAGTTTACAAGCCTACAACACCATTTTGCATTGTGTGTATACTTTCATAACGTTTGTTCCCAAATATGGCATGCCAAAGAAGACTTGTTGGTATTCCATCTTCGATAAAAAGAGAAAAAAATATTGGCACTAAGTGCTCAACCTTGAGTTTTAGCAATTTGCCTTCCTCGTATCTAGCTAGAATAACTATGCTATTACTTTTCCTTGTGACCTTCACCTCTCCATCATCCAAATAAATGAAGAGGCCTTGTTGTGAAATGAACACAAGAGATGAAAAATTTATTCTCAACTGGTGAAGGTATAATGCATTTTTGAGATTGAAGTCTAGAATCCTTGGTGACTTGAGTCGAAATCAACCTTTTTTTTGAGATCACAAACTTATTTTATTCTGCCAAATATACAAGACCATAAATTTCTTCATGAAACTCCTCAAATAATTCCACTTAAAAATTTATATCGTTGCATAGCAACAATGTTTAAGACTCAAACATTATCATAAGTTAAACTCTCTAAGGCATTATTTGCTTTGTCAAAGATGAAAATCACAATTCACTAGAAAATTTAATCGAGTCTCGTTATGAGTTTTAATCTTCTCCTTTTATTATTTTTATTTTTCGTAGGTTTTATTATTGTCACATGATGTTTTTCATTATTGTCATATGATGTTTTACATTCATGTGTCCTGTGACTCCCTTTCCTTTTACAATGTTTTCAAAATAAATGTTGTTTGTCAATTTATCTTTCTTGATGTTGACTATTACTTTTCCCAGATATTTTTCCCCACCCTTTGTTTTTCCCTTTGTATCTATTATTTCTTGCATTCATAAAAGAATTTCCCTTTAGGTTATCATAATAAATGCTTTCTTTTGTGGACTCTATTTTTTCTTCCAATGGCTTTTTATCTTTTGGCCATCTTCTCAACTAGTTGATCAAAGGCAAGAGTCTTGAAAAAATTTCTATCTTGCAACGACTCTAAGTACGTTGAGTATGTAGGGATAAGAACCTTTATGAAGGTGGTTATGTACACATTAATTTTTACATTACTAACATCAACATAATGTTTGAGATCATGGATTTTTGAAGCCAAACTCATGACATTGTCATTTTTAAACTCAAGATTGAATAATTTTAAGTAAAACTGTATGAACTTTAATTTTGAGTAAGAATCATATAGGTCCTTCAATTTGTGAAATGATTCACAAGGAGTGTTGCTCCCCTACATGTGATGAAAAATGTTGGCATCAACTAAGGCTCGCATCAAGGTCAATACTTCTAAATTATTCTACTTTCAGAATGATATCTCCTTTACTTCTTTATTTTAAATAGGTTTTGAATACCTGTCATAAATGTTAAACTTCAAATCATTGAATATGAGTGTATCATCCACTTGTCTTGATAATTGTAACAAGGTATCTTTTATGATTAGTGTGATGCCAACAATAGTATTGATTGAATGCATGCTTATTTTATAGATAGATATAATGGTTCTTAATTGCTCTTAAAAGTTTCCCTTTTATACATACCACTGGATCTATATATCAAAATTCTCTATATACTTGCCCTTCCCATATACCCATTGGTATATGGAAGAAGTTCGTCTTATCTATATACTTGGTGGTACATGAAATAAATGTTAAATTATGTGAGACCATATTAGTACATGATATTTTAATGTACCCTTTTGGGATGAATTAGAAACAAAGGGGTTCCCCTAAAAACCCTAGTACAAGTATATCATTTTATAAATTTAAGAACACCAAACCTTAACCAAACAATTATGAATTTCTAGTTTTTTCCCACTTGCAACCCTAGATAAAATTCAAATTACTGGAAATGAATAATTAGGGCAAAAATGTCAGTAAATTCCTTGTCAAGTATTTATCAAAATATTCAAAAATTTACTGCCATATTTATACCTCAATATTTTGAAATTTTAGATCAACAATAGCTGTAAAAAATATCATAAAATTGTAAAATAAATTTACAATGTTCCAACAATGAATTTAATCACAAACAACCCCATAAAATGACAAAATAGACCCCCAAAGGAGGTCGCCCAATTTATAAAAGTTGGTTAAAGACCTAGGGTGCCCCATGCAACCCTAGAAATTAGCTTCCAACCTCAACAATGACCATTTGTAGGCCTCCATATAGCTCACTGCCCTTAATGTGACCTTTAAACCCTAGTCATTGCCCTAGAGTGAA
Organism: Torreya grandis; assembly: GCA_037957365.1. Lineage (NCBI taxonomy): Eukaryota > Viridiplantae > Streptophyta > Pinopsida > Cupressales > Taxaceae > Torreya > Torreya grandis. The sequence continues at coordinate 5,414,881 of JARHVA010000005.1, read as the reverse complement.
GTCCTCAACCTCTGTGAAGTTATTCCTTACTGCCATTAGCTAGGATGATGAATAGTCTACTCCAATAGTTAGAAATGTTGCCTAATCAGATCAATTAAGCCCTTTATAGCCCCTAAATGAAGTTACCCTAGCTGAATATTGGGGTTTTTCATCCCTAATTTAGGCACCAATGAAGGTTTTTGTCTTTAAAAGTGGAGAGTCGAGTGTTTTTGTGCTTAAGCCAATAAATTCAATTCGTAAAATGTGGTGTCCTTTCAAATGATCCTCTCATCCTTTTTTATACCATTTTCCCACCAATTATTTTTTGAAAGTGGGGTGCTCCACTTGGGAGGGAAAATTCAAATATTGAAAGTACCCTTTTCTTATAATGCACTTAAGGGTTTTCTTTTTAAAAAGGTCCCCTTCTTGATTCAAAAGAAAATTAGACTATTATTACTTTATTTTAAGTATTTATAAATACTTTTTATTTTAGTAATGATATTGTTCTAATTTAAAAAAAGGGACAATACAGTCCTCCCTTCCCAAATTTGCTTGTCCTCAAGAAAATGTAAGCTCTCATGCCCAAGTGACCTCATGCCAAGGTGAAAGAACATGTTGTAATGATCCCATAATCTAGATCATGTGCCCATCAAATGAAAGAGATTTTACAAGGAAAAACTCATACAGTTATTACCCCTCTTCTTATTGATGTATTTTGGTAGCCCATGGGTTCTATAAGCTTCCTTGGAGTGGAGATCAGCTGCTGACCCAATTCTCCTCTTCATTTTCACCCTTAAAAACAACATTAGTAATTTCTTCTCTTGCATACTCCATTGTGAAAAAATCGTTCCAACCTTTCATCCCATCCTTGTTAACGAAGGTGGAAGAAAATCCTCTAATGGATGCTACCTTAATTATATCCTTTCCATCTTCAAATGTAACTTCATATGTCCCATAATTTGTTTGGGTGGGAAAAAAATTCAGATTTTCTTTCCTTTTTTAACCTAAACCTACACATGGAACCAACTCATTAAAGAAAATAAGAGTGGTAAACAACATTTTTACAAGCACTTCATCATGCCTTATAGATAGGATAACTAGCTCTCTTCCTCTGCTTGCAACTTCATCAACATTTATCTTCATGTAATGGACTCCCAAGGGTCTACTCTTGCTACCCCAACCATTAGTATTGTTGTACCTTTGTCTTTCCTTCCTCACAATTATCATTGTGATGGTTGGACCTTCCTCCACAACAACTAAAAACCATCCTTTATTGGTGATGGTTGTGACTCCCTCCCATTTTCTGGGTGGAAACATGTTTGTGTTTGTCAAGGATGGCATAAAAAGACTATCTATGCTACATACATCAGAAATAAACATAGGATGGTAGACATCATACTCAATGTTTTCCTCCATATTCAAAATTATAGATGATTTATAGACCGATAACAACCCTGAAATGACTAAAATTAAATCCATGACTATAATAAACAAAAACATATTAATGTATGCAAATGGAGTTGCATATACAACTGCACATCGAGTGTTGAGTTGGCTGGGAATGTGCATAACAATAGTTCTATAGCTCAGAATCATGAGATATTTTTGTATGAACTCATCTTATTTTAGTTATCCTTTGTACCAAGCAGCTAAAATTATCTTTATGGTTGTCATATGAATGTAAAAGTGGCTAATACTAATGCAAGAAACTTTAAAAAATGGTACAACAACTACCAATCATGGTGTTCTCCACCAAACTAAGCCACATGAAAAATCTAAATATGTGCCACAACCCTCCTTTGACTAAACCTTCAACAAATTTCTACTTGAAACTCTCTTTCCACTCAGTTTTTAAGGGATGGCAACTACTATTCAATAAGAATCTTGAGTAGTGATTATTTATTATTATATTGGGGCATCCATCATACTCCCTAGGGATCCTCATAGGACTCCTTTTAATTTAATTACATGTGTTGTAAAATTTATTTACCAAAGAAATGTTTAACATAATTGAAATCTTATCCTTCTTGTATTCCCATAGAACACCTAAATCACAAACTTCCATGTGCACACAATAGGAAACCAAAATGAAAGAATCAATGCAGTATTTGCCACTCAAAGTGCTCTTCATTCTATCATTGTTTCCATGTTATTGCTCATAATGATCATAGCCTTTCCATGATATATATAAAATCATCAAAAATTGACATATGGTCATTCTTTGTCATATGTTGCCCATGGTGATCACACTTTCCCAACGGCATAGTAGGAAGCTAGAAATTTCCAATACTTTCATACCTTTATTGGGAAAAGATTCTTAACTCTTCTTCTTCTATATTTTCTACCTTATAAACCCCTTAAAGTGCCTTAATATACAATGCCTTCACTATTTTTTCCATGTTCTTTAAAGGACATTTATGTATGACAAACTCAGCTACTATGACAAACTCAGTTGTTGCCTCCTCTATCTTTTCCATGTCTATTGAAGGACATTCATAAATGACAAACTCTATTGCAAGCTTATCTTCCTTGTACCTCTTCAACTCAAGTGCCCTTGGCATGCTTCCATGTTCTTGCCCCTCATCTTCTTTTTTTATATCAAAATTACCTTTAAATTCAAATGGCTTTGTCTCTCTGGCTATAACCTTCTTCCTCCTCTTAATTTTATCTTTGGCTTCAAGCCAATTGTTTTTTATTTCCCTTGAATATTCTTCTTGATTCATTTATTTTGTCACCATGTTCTTAATCAAGGTGTTGATGTGTACCTCTGAACCATATTTACAAAAGGTTTCAAACACAAATACTAATTTTATTATTAAACATTGCTTTCTAAAGACAAACTCAGTGTTGGGATGAATGGTTATACTCAAAAAAGATCCTGAGAAGATATCATTAAAATCCATCCTATGTAGCATTTGAAAATCAACATGAAAATCATGATGATTATCGAGTATGAAGTAATTTTCAAGTTCTTTTTCCCAAAGCAACTTGTTGTCAATGAAGATTGCTCTTTACCATAAACTCCCCCCCATCCTTTGTTACGAATTAATATCTAGTAACATTATTTTTATTTGTGAGTTAGTTTAGTTACCATCAAGTAATTAATACTTACAGTTATATTTTTGTAATGTTGTTGTTGTAACAAAAAATATGTGATTAGGTTTGGTATTATTATTAGAGATTGGGAGTTTCATAGGTGAGATTTTATAGGGATATGTGTATCCCTAATTATAGGAGTTAGAGTCCTATATATTTATTGTAATGTGTTCGTATGAAAATGATCATAGTGAATAATATACATTTTCAGTGTGTGAAAAGATTATCTATGTATTAGCTCCATTATTCAAATATATTATTGATATAATTATGTGTTAGACTCTGATATACACCATCATCTAGTATCAGAATGGGTTTAATATGAAGAGTTAGAAGGAAAAGGGGGCAACGTCATGATTGCATGTTTGCCCTTGTATATCCATTTTTGTTAATGAAGGAAGCATTCTTAGGGTAGTAATGAGATAATTTTAGCATAGTTTAATTTTATATGTGTCAATACCATATCTGCGGACTACATCACGTATCTAGTATAATTAGCATTTATCTTTTATCAAATGTGAGACTTATTTCCCCCTAATGACTGTGCATTTGACTATGCCTATTTCAATTTGACAGATACGCCCTTATGTATCAATTTTGACTAGATTTTATCCTACACCATCGATAGTATCAGAAGGATGTTTCAAATTCTTAGGCTTTCTACACAGTGCAATTCATTTGCTTATTGTTTATAGTGTATATTATCATGTATTATAGATTCTTATTGACATCAGTCTCATATTTATTTTATCTACCCTAATCAAATCTCTCTATGCATCTAACATCTATGCAGTCAATGCTTCCCATAACCTGACATTACTAAAATGGCAACCTTGGTATCAGGTTCAGCCTTTTGGAATCTCCTCATTCAGAATTGGTGGATTCCATGTTGTAACTTCACTAGATCAACATAGTGGAGAATAAATTCATTGATTTGTGCCATATCCAACACTGGAGCCTTGATCTATGTCATGAATCTTTGTGCCTATCAGTCAAATTCTACCAATCAATTTTCTATGAGATCTTTATAGCTCACAGTTATATAATCAACCATTATGGCTTAGTTAAAATCATTTAAGTTTAATATATGTCAGTCTTCACATTTTATTTGGTTTTAAAGATTGGTTCTTTTATTTAGTGTTGTTTATAGACTCTTGAGTCTATAAACATTTATTATAGGGTTATTTTTATAGCATTAATCTTTGAGTCGATAGGTAATAATGATTTTTTATAGTCAATTCTTATTTAAATCAAAAGTCAATACAATGGGTCATATGTTAAAAATAAAAGGAATAATCATGTTAATAGTGTTTTATAGGTTGTGTCAATATTTTTTAAGTGTCAAAAATTCATCAAAAACCAAGTCGTTATTGTCAAAAATTAGAGTCCTTATTTGTGTCCTTCTAGTCATTATAAAAAAAAATCAAAAATAAAATATATTGGGTTAATTGTAAATGGATGTATTTTTGGGCATACCTAACATCCGATGAGCATGTCAACCTTGTGGGGGGGGGGGGATCTTATTCTATTCAAAGTGATAAGCATATGAGTTTTAAGTCTTTATTAGTTGATAGGAAATAAGATACTAGAGGAAGGAGGAAATGGAGACTAGAGGTTCTAGAGCCTCTCGTCACTCACCAACGACACTGCACCAATGATGTGGTGATTTTTGTTTCAGTTGTGTGTAGTGTGTTTGCTTTCTTACTTTGTGTGGTAGCTAAATATGAGCAAAAGTGCAATTCATATTTGAATAATAATTATTTCCTTTTGTAATCCCTCTAAGTTAGAAAATGATGGAAATCAAATATGTACTTGCATATATGACATGGTTTGTGGTAAACCAACAAAACCACTTGGTTGGTGGTTAGCCATAGGATAAACCATCATTGGTTGTTGGTAAGACATGGGAAAAACCGTCACTAGTTTTTTGTTAGCCATAGCAAAACCATTTTTCAGGTTTGTGATCCTTGAAAAAATCACACAATCATAAATTCAGATGCATTATAGGATGATATTCTCCTCATGTTCAAATTAAGGTGGTGCGAATAGGAATACAAATGTTAAGGGGGTAAATGTTACAGATTCATATCTAGTAACATTATTATTGTATGTGAGTTAGTTTAGTTACCATAAAGTAATTAATACTTACAGTTATATTTTTGTAGTGTTGTTGTAATAACAAATACGTGAATAGGTTTGGTATTATTATTAGAGATTGGGAGTTTCATAGGTGAGATTTTATAGAGATATGTGAATCCTTAATTATAGGGGTTAGAGTCCTATATATTTATTTTAATGTGTTCATATGAAAATGATCAAAGTGAATAATATACATTTTTAGTGTGTGAAATTATTATCTCTATATTAGCTCCATTATTCGAATATGCTATTATAATAATTGTGTGTTATAATTTGATATACATCATCATTTTTTTGGTCATGATCACTTGAGGGGTACCATTCATCATGAATTGAAGCACAACCTCGTTTCTATCAACCTCGAGCTTTAACTCCATGTTTCCCTTATACTTATTCAAAATCAATTATGATTTTTCCCTTATCCCAATGAAAGGAACAACTGCAAATACATTGAGATAATAATTTTTACCCTCTGTAAATATTAGAATATTATTGGGATCCCACACTTTTTGGAAATAATAATTATAAACTTGAATCAAGGGGTCCACATACCCCATATTATAAACTGCATGCCTTATTTTATCACCCCTTTAGCATGTTTCTTATGAGGACAACAAATCTGAAATGGCATAGTGTGAAATAAATCTAATGTGTTACCAAAATTTTCATACCTTGGGCTGGAATCAAAGAGTTTATCTCCTTTAGCTAAGGTGGAAGTTTTAGATAAATTTCTACTCATATTATTAATCTTTTCAAGTGCCTTTTCTAAAAATCAGCCTCATACTTCTTGAATTGATGCATACTTTTGTAGCATGGACTCGTTCCCCAATGGATTGATGAGATTTTGTTGAATGGGGATAACTTCCTCAATTTGTGCATTCAACAAGTGATGTATTTTCCTTCTTGACTTTTTATTTATTCTACTTGTGCATGCAATCATTATAAGTCAATAAAATATCATTTTCTTCCCTTAACTTCATACCTTCCATGGATTATTCCTTGTCAATTTCTTGCAAATCTGAATGTTCTTCTTTATTTGGCTCATGCTCCACAATTTATTCCTCTTGGGCTAGGATATTTCTCCCACTTTACCTTGGTATGGTGGATGCCTCTATGAATAGTTCACTAACCCCTTTTACATTTGAATTCTCTTATTTTTTGATTCCTTCATTAGAATCCTCATGAGGGTTTGACCCTCCATCTTTTACCTTCAAAATTACTTGCAACTCAATTTTTTATTCCTTGGATTCCTCATATCTTTGCTCTTTTGCAGGGTTTTGGAATTTAGACCTTGTCTTTTTAATTTTATTTTCTAGAGGTCTAGGGCTTGACCCTACAAACTTCATCCATGCTTTAAGACCTGTTACCCTTACTTCCCTATGATATTATTGCATAGCTTGTAACATTTATTCCATGGTTTCTAGTGTTGTCTTCATCTTTCTTTCACTGCCCTGCATGAAAAAGAGTCTACAAACAGTTCACTACCCATAGCTGGCAAGAAAATGGCTCTAATACCACTGCAATGTCCCCTTTAGTTTGAATTAGAAACAAAGGGGTTCCCTTACAAACCCCATTATAAGTATATAATTTTTTTAATTTATGAATATCAAACCCTAACCAAACAATTATGAATTTATGGTTTTTTCCACTTGTAACCCTAGATGAAATTTTGATTGATGGAAATGAATAATTAGGGCACAAATATCAATAAATTCCCTATCAAGTATTTAACAATTTTTTTATAAAGTTACATCCATATACATACCTCAATATCTTGAATTTTTAGATCAAAGATAGTTGTAAACAATATCATAAAATTGTAGATTAAATTTGCAATGTTCCAACTATGAATTTGGGCACAAATAACCCCAAAAAATGTCAAAATAAACCCCCAAAGGAGGTCACCCATCTTCCAAAAGTTGGTTACAGACCTAGGGTACCTAATGCAGCCCTAGCAATCAATTTACAACCTCAATAATGACCATTTTCAAGCCTCCAAATAACTCATTGCGCTTGATGTAACCTTAAAACCCTAGTAACTACCTTGGACTGAAGTCCTTACCCTTTGCAAAGTTATTCCTTGCTACCACTAGCCAAGAATGATGAATATTATGCTCCAACACATAGAAATGCTACCCAATCAGAACAATGAAGCCCTTTGTAGCCCTTGAATGAAGCTTACCTAGCTAAATATCAAGGTTTTCATCCCTAATATAGGCACCAGTAAAGGTTTTTATCTTTAAAGGTGGAGATTCAAGCATTTTGGTGCTTAAGACCATAAATTCAATTCATAAAACGTGGTGTCCTTTCAAATGATCCTCTCATCCTTTTTTATACCATTTTTCCCACAAATTATCTTCTGAAAGTGGGCATTCCACTTGGGAGGAAAAATTCAAATATTAAAAATACCTTTTTATTATAATTCACTTAAGGGTTATCTTTTTAAAAAGGTCTACTTCTTAAGTCACAAGCAAATTAGATTATTATAACTTGATTTTAAGTATTTAGAAATACTTTTTATTTTAGTAATAATATTATTCTAATTTTGAAAAAGGGGCCATTACAGGTACTTAGGTAGTATATGAAGGTGATTCACTCTATCTATGACAACCACTTAGCAATAAGTCCTTGTATGTGGCCGTTATAACACTATATACATGAAGTATTCTTATTTTTGATATTTACATCTACTGATAGTTGTGAGTGGGTAACAAAGGGAGTGGGAAAATGAAAACTTTCCATATTTTTACCTAGAAATTTATAAAGATGATGCCACAATTATCGTTGTTGTGACTATATTAGGTTATAAGTGCAATAGTTTAAATGCAACAACATTAAGTGTAAACATGAACTAGAGGAACTATTGATACTGAGCACTATGATTTTGTTTTTATTTTCATAATTTTATTATTTAAAAAAAAATAAATAAAAATTGATTTTGGTTCTTAAATGACTTATTTTTTGTTTTTGAATAAGTTAAAAATAATAACATATGTATTTTTCCTTTATGGGAATATCCTTCATTCAAAATTTAGACTAATATTTGGAAAGAAAGACATAAAAGTTTAAAAAAAAGACTTATCTCAAGATGCCACAAGCATGTTTATTCTTTCCACTATAATTTTGACACCATTTGCCTTGTAAAATGTGGATTATACTTTGAAGTTTCTTTGGAACACCTTAATTAGCCAATTTTTTAGTAAATATAGCAAAAAAGAAGTGATACACAATTAATTTTTGAGTAAATACAAAAAAAAACAATTAAAACCACCACATAGTAGTTGATATGCAGTCCAACAAAGTAAGGAACATCACACAACTATCACAAAACTGAAAAAACACTTCCTTAACAGGTCCACACAGTTAAAATTAGTCAAAACTAAGTGATATGCAACCTTACTTGGTTAAAATACAATCTTATAAGGTTAAAAATGCCACACAACAATATGAATTAGCCTTCAAATGCCTTATTCAGATCTATACTTTGTAAAACAAATAGTTATAATGCCATCTAACAACTGACACACAATGTTTTCACCAAAAAATGTAGTTAAAACTACTAATAATCACCACACATGTCTTAAAACATGTAAACAATAGATTAAAATGCCTTGCGAGTCTAAGACATTGTCAAAATTTGCCAAAAGTACAATCTAAAACTTTAAAATTTGAGTTTGAATGCATTTTATAGGCTATAAATGGAATTTACAACAAGGAGGATGAATGGAGGAAGAAAAATATTAAATAAACTATGTGTTTTGATACCAATGTTATTTTACATGACTAGAATAAAACAAAATATTGTGCAAACCAATGTTATTGCATTGATTAAATGAAGAGAGATTACATTATATATAGCCAAACAAATGATTATTCACCTCATCTTTTAAGAAGAGTATTTCACTTCCTAAGTAGACTTTCCATCTACCACTACGAGACAAAAGCTCTCCTCCAATTACTCTTATGATTAACATTATTATGCATAATATTATTACATAATTGGCAAAATATAATAAAGTATTTAAAATTCTGCTCTAAAAGTTGAACTTCTACTCTTTAATAAATGTTTGACTCTACTTTTCACATTCACTCATCATTCTTAACATTCACATTCATCTAATGTCATTCATATTCTTCATGTCTTTTAAGCAGTAATGCACATGTGTATTCATAGACTTATCAAATTTAAATTACGACCAAATTAAAAAATGAACTGATATATATCGAGTAGTAAATGCAAAAAAATAGGGAGCATAATGTATAATGGACCCAAAATAAGGGTCACAAGGTTCCATAATAGAACCACACACAACATAATTCTATACAAAAACAATAAAAAAGATCTATGGAAGAAATAAGAAAGGAGAGAGAAACATGAATGGAAATTACAAGGTCTAAATGATAATCAACAACACAGAAACACCCTAGAACAATGCTAATGAGATATTAATATGAAGCGATAACTAAAAAAAACATAAATACCCTAAAATAATGTAATTTGATAACTAAAACAACCCCATACAAAAAGTAGGTGTTCATAATTCCAATGTGATGCAATCCATATTTTCATAAAACATATATGATTTATTATATACATCACATTCTTAAAATACAACTCTCTTAGCATAAATGATTAGAATTAAGATAAAAATAATGCAACTTAAAAAAAACTAGTCACAATATTAGCTTTTTTTAATTGGTAGAACAAGGTTGTGGGGACCCTTGCCCCTTTCATTAATAAAAAAGAGTTGTTACAATAACATCCATTTTGCCAAACTAGCAAGGCCAAAGTTACTAGAGTTAGCTTAATGACTATAACCATAGCTTCTTAAAAGTGTACAAAAAAAATTAAAAAATTAAAGATAACGAGTTGCCCAAAAGAGGGTGTTTGAGAGTCTCACACAAAATACCCAAAGAAATAAATTCTTCTATAGGTAAAGCACAACCACTTTTGTAGCAATAAAGCTAAAGATATTTTTGCAACAAAAACTAAGTCTTCTGTATTAGATATCAAAATGGGCCAAATAACATGTTTGATCAATCTTTTGTAGCTCATCCATAGTTAAGACCAAGAAATAAAATTTCATAGCCAAACCCAAAACACAACTAAAAAACTTTCAAACATCAATTTTTGAGAAAGAATAGCCCAAGAAAAATTAGAGAGATGGAAACCCACAATGAATCCAAAAGCATGAAAAGAAGCATCTCTACAAAAGAAACAATACAAAACCTAATACTACGTTTGTAGTTAAGTATAATAGCTTTTAGAAGAATAACATTTGAAATGTTGTTCATAAAATAAAATGGTAATTATGCCCTCTATAGACACTCATTTTTTGTATTAGACACTTTACAATGTGTAGTTTGACCAAACATGAACCTAATTCACTTGTCACCACATACATGACACTTATTCACCATTCTTCATAGCCATTCTCTTATAAACGAGCATGACCCTTCCTAATTGTCAATAATATCAATCAGCTCAATATCATTCTCATACTCTCTCTTGGCCTCAACTTAGTGTTCTTATTTTCTAGATAGGTCCATCCCTTTGAGATAGGTCTATTGTTGCGGACTTGTCCACTTAGGATGGAGTTGTCCTTGCACTCTTTAATGGCTAGTTTACAATATTCAAAATAATTTTATAGATAACCCACACATTTCATAGTTAGTTCAAAGAAAATTACCCAAATAGTCAGCTATATAATCTAATGAAGCCTAAGCATTTAATTATCTATAAATATAACAACCTATCAAGTTATAACAGGAAATCACTCTACACATTGAGAGGAAATTGCCTAAAGCTTCCAAATATAAATTCCCTCAAAGGAGAAACCCCTAAGCTAAATTTGAATACCATTTTGTAAGGTCATGTCACAGGTTTCAAGTGTTGAAAGCCATAAATATGACTACACAACGTATTATTATTACACAATATTATGCACACTAAATTAAGTGGGATAACTACATGTGATTTTATTCCCTCCTCTGAGTATTGGATATGTAGACAACTTTTAGTCACAATGGGGTAGCTAAGGTTAGCTCAGCCCTTCCTTTTCATTCTTTGTCTCAATTTACAATTATCTTACAGTGTACATCTAGGGTTTGAAACAAAGAGAATGAAAACAAAGATATTCACACATATTTTGAGATATCAAAAAATATAGGATTGCTCAATAGACATAGGTGTAATTAGGGACACAATCACATATTGGTAAAAACATAGTGGATAGGTCCATAATACATTACATGTGGTCGCATTGTGCAGTTGTCTAGGAAACACAAACTCATCTCGACACACATAGACTCTCTATTTCTAGATCTGAGCATTCACAAACCACTTTTAAATTATCGTTAATAACTTTATTCCATCGTATACTTGTACATATTTGAAATATGCTAAGCTATTCAATTTCCTAGTATTATTCATAAATAGAAAATTACTATATTTATCTAGATGCAATCATATTTGTTTAGTGATTGTATATCTTAAACAATTTGATTTATTCAATAATATTATGCATATCAAGGTCAAATAAATCCTGAAATCAATAAAACATTTTCAACTCCTCCAAAGTACCAATAAAAAGACCCAAAACAACGTTGTTGAACCCTAAAAGACATCATAATATGACTCTTGTTATTATATTTCAACTCTTCCATTTGAAATAGGAAAATACTTTTTATTTTTTAAAATTGAACCATATTGCCTTCATAATTTTTATTAACTTACATCAATAAAAAAAGGTTTCTTAAGGGCACATAATTTTACTTGGATGAAGACCTCTTGTACAACAAAAAGAGAGAAAGCAACAATAAGAAAAAGTGAGATTATCAAGAAATGTAGGAAAATGGGCTTGGTTACATAATGGGAAAAAATAAATACGATACAACTCAAGACTTAATAAATAGGGATTGTGGGACCCCTGGGAGTATTTGACCATGGTAAGCTAGAATTTTAAGGGTTATCCTTGGAGGAGAGGTCCCAAGTAGGTCCCATAACATAGGGAATAAAAATGATCATTCTTACCAAAATGCATGATCATGATGGTTGAAAAGTCCCAACTTTTGAAGGGTATAAGAAAATTTTAGATTGGGGCAAAAGGACTAAAATAAAAAAATTGTAAAGAGAATAAACCATACTAATTATATAATTAAGGGGCGAAGTTCTAAAAGTGGTTAAAGAAGAGCTAAACAAGATATATATAAGGTTGAAGAGAACTAAAAATGAGTTAATTATTAGGCTTGCCTCCTACTACTTTGCATCAATAGGTTCAAAATCTTATAGAAAAATAACTTATATTGTGAAGATCAATTTATGTCTTTAAACAATAACATCTTAATATTTAACACCTTAAAGGAGGTCATGGTAATAGGTGACTTCAATATGAGGGGGAAAACCCCCAAGTCATCAATTTGAAAAATAAAGGTGGTGTGAATCCATCATGGTTATATGAATAAGAAGATCAACATTTGGAAATGGTCTCACACGATGGATTCAGGATGTTACGTATTATGGAGCAGATTTATTGGGCCTATCTAGTCTCTACGACATGATTATATGCAATGGCATAGGAACATGGTCGAATTCAAGAAACATCACTTGTAAAACGTACAATGGTCAAGTGTGGTGGTTTATTTTATTCTTTCATAGATTTATTTTGATATTGATAGAGATGGAAGTTGGAGATTGCCCTATAGATTTGAAATTATACCATAATCCAATATATTTAAAGATTGACACGAAAATAAATTGTCACCAAAGAGAATATGTACACCAAAATCAAAAGAAGACACCCCTTTAGTGTCAAATCCTCATAACATGAGAATTGAAAATATTTAAAACATCCATTGAAAAACCCCCACAAGAAATAAAAAATAGTGTATCATGTATATTTAGTCAACCAATAAATACCAACATGTTGACTCTCATAAATCATAAGGCACTAAGTGCATGCAAATGATCTAAGCATGAGTGTAGAAATATGAGTAACTTTATAGAAAATATCTAGTACGATAAAGAGTACAAGGTAAAAATAATAATTTTGAGGGAACTTGTGATGGATAAGGAAAATATGAAGGCTTATGAAAAATTGGTACAGACCAAAATAGAAAGTTATATGAGCACAAGGGGAAATAACTGGATTCTTTTGGGAAATACAACCCTAAAGGCTTTTGGAGAGAACTACAACAAAAGAGAAAATAAATAGAGAATAATATTACAGATACCCAATGGTTTAATTATGAAAAATTGCTTTATGAAAGATATCAGGATAAAGACAACCCACCCATAATCAACACAACAATTGACTTCTCTTTAGCAAAAACATTAATCAAAGTATAAAGAATATAGTAGGAGGTAAGGCACAAGACATGAATGGGCTACGATAAAATATTTAAAGTGTGGTTCAGAAATTCTCACACAATATATCAAAAACATATTAAATGGTGTCATCTAAGAAGGCTTCCTGAAAGATCCTAATGACTAGTGTCATTATTACTATCTATAAAAGTGGAGATATCAACAACCCATCAAACAATTTTACTATCATGATTAACCTTCTTATTTGAAAATTATTTAGGAGCATGGTAAAGTGAAAAATTAGCAGTTGGGCATAAAAATAATGGAAAAGAGTGAAAGGACTAACAAGTTGCACACTGAAACACTCCATTGTTGACTATTGTGTCATGTTAGAGATTAGCGTTTACATTGTGTAATTTTAAGTATTTACCGAGAGATAAATAGTAATTGATTAGTTAGTATTTGGTAATAGTTAGTCATCAAAATATTGTTATATAACAATATTATCATAATAGATAGGAATATATATTTATTTAGATATATTGTTATGTTTTATAACAATATATTGTAGTTAGTGTTTATATAATCCATGAGATTTTGGATGAGAATTTAATGGAGAGATAATCTCCATAAATATAGGAATGGTTTTTCTATTTATATGTAACACCTGAATGTTTTAATATTCAGTGAGTGTGGAATATGTAGAAATATTATCAGAACGTGTCAATAAAATATATAATATAATATTATCGTTTGGAATATTGTCTCAGTATTCGGCTTTATTACATAATGTATGAGATAGATTTGGGAAGACTCTGATAAACCCTATCATTTGGTATCATAGTAGGATTTCCAATAGTCATGAGATTCATATGAGAAATAATGTGACTGTGATGGATTTATTCGTATCTGTTGGTTGTTGATTTCTACAACTACAAACTGTTCAAATCTGACGGCTTTAATGATATTTCATTCAACATTGGATCGCTAATGTTTCTCAGATTTTTGGTCTATGAGAATTGGAGCCTTTATCCAAAGATCTCTAGAGATTCGTGTGTTATTTATTTTTATTGAGCATCTACTTCAGTGAAATTCCATGTATTCATGACAAATATATTGTTTTGTATGCAACGTTAGCTTTACACAATATTTATTTTTGCAGATATTCCATGTCTTCCTTCCACGAGCGTATATCTATTGTACTCTATTCGATGTCAAACCATATCTACATGCATCATTCCTAAATCCGCCACCAATCCACGTTGTGTAGTCTAATTGTCACTTTCTTCAAAATTCCATTTTGTTCAGTCACGTCAATCTCATATCACCATATGTGTTATGTGCAATCCTGTGTGTTCTTGCTCTCGATCTAAATGATTCTGACGTAGACTTGTTATTCTACTGACTTCTCAGTTTAATTTGCAATCAGATCCAATAGCATCTCCGCCAAGGATTCATGCTCTACCTACTTATGAGCTCAACCTCACTGTCATCATTTGCATCCACTGTTTGCATCAAAAGGATCTGCATTAGACCTGAAGGAATGCTCGAAGCATAGCTTTGATAAGTGACTCAACATTTTTCAGTCTCATATTCATAATTAGACCTATAAGTGCATTGGAGAATCCGTTAAACTTCTCCATTGCCTAAATCCACATGTTTCTAATGTTCAATATTTGTTGTTCTCTCGACATGCATTTTAGTCAAGTTTAATTAGGTTTAGTCTAAGGGTTTTTCAATGATAAATAGTCAATTAGATTATATTTTTTATTAATAATTTGTAAGTCATTAAGAGTCAACAAAGTTTTTGTCATTATAATTGAGTCGATTTAGTTGTAGTTTTATAGTATTTTTGTATCGTAGATGTTTAGAGGTCATATGTCATAAATTGTCATATGTATAAAAATACAAAGTGTCTGGTCTATTATAAATTATTTAGGTCCAGCATAAATTTTATAGTTATTTTAGTGTTTTTAATTTAAAAATGTCAGTCCTCTTTTTTAAGTTGTCGTAATGTATGTCAAAAGAGTCAAAGTTAAAGTACCTTTCATTATAATGGATGTAATTTCAGGTAACCTTGACATTTAATTTGTAAGACATATGTCCAAATTATGGGGGGTCTTTTCATAAAAAATGACATGCATATGAGCTTCATGACATTATCAGTTGAGTGAGCAGCTTCATCCACTAGAAGATGGAAGACATAGGAGGTTGGAGGACAATCAACATCCTCTCACAAACTGCTAGCAATAGGGCTATGTTTTGAGATCGTGGCATACTATGGGCCAAATCTACTATGCTAAGGATGATCACCAGTGGAAGTGGTGAATATATACGTTATGTGAGATCGAGTGGAACTAATCACGTACAAAGGCTACAGGAGATGATGAAGACTTAATCCTATTTTTTTATTTTTTTAACATTTTGTATGTTTAAATAAGAACATAAGTACATGCATGTTCAAGATTTGTAATTTATGTGTAATTCCAAAACATAATTACCTAATGTGAGAACATAGTGAAAGGACATAAAGCACCAATGTAGGTCAGTTCATGGATCTTGAAAAGATTTTTAGTAGATCCAGAAAACCACCAAAGGTGAACAATGGATAGGAGGAGGTTCCTGTTCATGTCAAGGTTTGTGGTAAATTGATTAAAACCACGGGAGGAGTGAGCCTTTCTTTGGATCAATGTCCTGACCCAAATAGGACATGTCACAAGGGGCCAGCATGCTATAGGTGAGAGTGTGAATGTTTTTGCACCATGTAAAAACTAAGTGGGGGGATGTTAGGGATTAGCTTTTACATTGTGTAAGTTTGAGAATTTATCGAGAGGTAAATAGTAATTGGTTAGGTATCAAAATATTGTTGTATAATAATATTATGATAATAGATAGGAATATATATTTGTTGAGATATATTTTTATGCTTTATAAGAATATATCGTATTTAGTGTTTGTATAATCTATGAGATATTGGGTGAGAATTTAATGGAGAGATAATCTCCATAAATATAGGAATGGTTTTCATATATATATATATATATATATATATATATATATATATATATATATATGTATGTAACACTTGAATCTTGTAATATTCAATGAGTGTGGAATATGTAGAAATATTATCAGCATGTGTAAATAAAATATATAGTAGAATATTATTGTTTGGAATATTGTCTCAATATTCGGCTTTTTTACACAATGTATGAGATAGATTTGGGAAGTCTCTGATAAACCCTGTCATGTCACTCTTAGGCACTTGGTTGAAAAAACATGAAATAACCATGGAAAAGAAGCTTTTTTTTTTTAATTTGTGAAGTTTAGAAAAGCTTTTGACACAATATCTAAAAGCAAAATTTGAAGTAGGATGGAGGAACTTAGAGTTATAGATGAGTATAAATTGATAGTGTATAGGCTTCATGATCAACTCTGAGCCAAAATTGAAATAGGCGAAGGAATATCAAAATGCATTAGAAGCGACATTGGGGTCAAAAAAGGTTATTTGTTATCCCCTACATTATTTTGACTACACATAGATAAACTAGAGGAGTGGATAAATAAAGTTGGTGGAGGGTGTTTCCTTGGTTAGTTATGTAGTAAAGTTAATATTATATGTGGATGATCTTATCCTAATTATAAAAACAATACATAGTTTGAGATAACACTTGAGTGCTTGAAAGCCATTTTGTCTAGAGGTTGGGATGCAAGTAAATACCAACAAAATCAAAGTCATGATCTTCTCTTTATGAGAAATAAATAATTAAAATGACTTGCTTTTCAAAAGAAGCCCTTTGGAAGTGGTACAAGAATACAAGTACCTCAGTGTATATTATGACAACAAGATTAATTAGGAGTCTTGCAGGAAAAAATAATATAAGGGGAATAGAAGGATTTACACTTCTAAAAAATAATTGCAATAATGCAAAATTGTGGTGTTGTAAAATCAAATGGATCTTGTTTGGGTTTCTTGTAAAGTTAGTTGTGATCTACAAATGTGAAGTTTAGGGAAATAATGTGTCAGATCTGAAAAAAAAAAAAAAAAATTAAAAACCCCTAATAACAAGTAGCCTCAATAATAAAATATCAGTTTGATATGGGATCTTATTAGCGAAAACAAGGACTTTCTTGTTGGAGGCATCAATTATGATTCATATGATAAGTTACTTAATGAGGACAAAAAGCATGGAGATTCACCGGTGGCCAAAAATGGTAGTGGAGGAAGAGTTAAGTAAGAGGAAGAATATGTGGATGAAACATAACAACAACTAGACAAACAAATGGGGCATTGTCATGCAAGGGTACCCAAATATAAAAGAGGAAATAAAAAGGTATGTGAGAGAAAAATTCAAGGTAACCACAAGGGAAAAACAACTTGGGTGGACTAAATAATAATATGTAGAGGAAGTTAATTCCACACATGATCATGATGTAAAAGCCTACATAAGATTGTAAATCAAGTGAAGGATGAAAATGTCTATGTCTTAGCTAAGGACTAGTTCACGTCATCTTCATTATGAAACTAAAAAGTAGACAACACTTAAAAAGAGTGAGAAACTTGTATATTTTTTACCATGGGGGTGGTGGATGACACTACATCATAGAGTGCCCAACTTATAATGACATTCAAATCGAATATGAGAATAACTTGAATCTGGACATTCTAACTGCCTTGCTTGAAGAGGTGAGGATAGATAAAACAACATTTTTTTTATCGAGATTCATAATAGAATAACTAACATTGAAAATGGAATAGACATTTCATAAACTAATGAAGCAACACTTGTTTCAAGTGGTTATCCTCACACAAAACATTCATGTTATTATTTTTGGTCCTAGAGACTATTTAGTCTTTATCATTCATTCCTCTGTGCTCACTCTTTTAAGAAAATAGATATATAATTTTAGATCACTATTAGGGTTTGAAATAAATCTACAATTTTATATTTTGGATAAGGGTTTACAGGAAAACCCTGATTGTTCTAATTTTACCCCAAAAGGGTCATTACAATGGTATCAGAGCCATTTTTTGGCTAGCTATGGAAACCAAGTTGTTATATACTCTTCTTCATGTAGGGTAGTGATAAAAAAATGAAAACAACACAGGAAGCCATGGAAGAGATGTTGGAAGCTATGCAAGAATCTCATAGGGAACTAAGGGCAATGGGTCCCAAAGCATGGATGAAGTTTGTAGGGTCAAGCCCTAAACCTCCATAAAAGAAAACTAAAAAGACAAGGTCTGAACTCCAAAACCCTACAAAAGAGCAAAGCAATGCAAAAGCCAAGGAAGAAATATTGGAAAAGTAAATGCCATCGATTGATTGCCCTAAGAGTTTCGTAGAAAAGAAGAGCATAAATGATATATGTGAGGTAGAATTTAATGATCCGCCATTAACAACAAAAGTGGATGATGGGGTTGAAAGGAAACTGACTACCTTGTAAGCAAGCACAAAAGATGTGATAAGGACCCAAAGGAGGTGTTATGATTGTCTAAGAAGAGTGAAAGAGGCAAAGTTGATATCCATTCAAGCAAGACAACACCTAAAGGAATTCAAAGAGAAGGGTAAACAACTTGAGTCTTCAGTTCCTAAGGGTAAAATTTTGCCTTTTGAACAACATAAAACTAGCATTTCAAGGTTTTTTGGGGAGCAAAGGGAAAACACTTTGGGGCACCCTAGGGATGTAATTTTAAAACATAAAAAAAGGTCACCTTGGGGCAACAAAATGAGCCCTCTTATCAGGGTTCAGGGAAGCAAAATGATCTGCCAAAGATAGTTAAAAATGAAGAAAAATCATTTTTGCAAGAGGTTTGCGAGAAGGAATTCTAAGAAGACTTTGTTGTGAGGCATACTCATGAGGAAAGTGCCTCACTAGCTTCTCATGATGGCATTCAACCTAATGGGATTTTCAGACCAACATCTAAAGGTAAACAATTTAATTATCTTCATAGTAAGGATTTATTGTATCATCATCATACTATATCCTTACAATATTTTGATCATCATGAGAATCATGCTAACAATGTGGATAAGATGAAGGGTGCCAAATGGAAAGAGGATTTCTTCCAATAAACCCCCATCCATATTTTGAGCATCCCAATGAATGAGCCAAGTTGTATGAGGATAACTAATTCAAATAGAATAATAAGATACTTATTGTTAGAAGGAGAAGTCAAGGAAGGGATACTATAAAATGGATCACAATTCATTTCAGGGGTTGTCTCTAATATTATAACTATTGTTCCACATGTTTCCAGCTTGTTTTACATTGCATTTGTAGGTTTTGAGAGATATTTGATCACCATAAAAATTCATGCATTGAAGGAAACGCTTTTGAATTCCAAGCTCAAAGATATTAAAGAGGTCACAAACCCTCTTCATCTTATAAGGAAGGATGGACAAGTAGAAGGCAACTCAAGGCATGGGAATGTTTCAAATTTTTTGTTTACTCACATGTCAGCTAGGATAAGTGGTTACAAAGGGTAACATATGTCCAAAAATGAACCATTTTCAAGCTTTTTTTTTTTTAATACACCATGGCAAGGTGCCTTCATCATGGGCAACCACATGAAGGTATGAATGCAATGAAGGTCACCTAGAGTGACAAAAGAGGCATGGATTCCCTCGTTATGGGTTTTGATGGTGTTCACATGAGAGTTGGGAAGGTGAACACCAAGGGGAATGCAAGAAGGGTAAAGTATTTGAGGAATTCAATGTTACTATTTTTAATTAATTATTTATCCCATATATTTGGATAGGAAAGAGGTTTGTGGGAAATCCTATGAAGGATGTCATGCATTCCAATGAAGTTATGGGGAGTCAATGTTCACATTCCATGAATCACTCCTTAAAGTTAAGTCCATCACGTAAGAATAAGGCTATAAAGAAAGTCTCCATTATTGAGGCATCGAGATACTTGATATGAAAGGTGGGTAAGCCGTTTGATCTTTATGTACTTGTTGCCATGCAAGTAATTTCAATCATTATAGCAAGTAATTGTCAATTTGAGACTACTTTTGAGGAGATTTCAGTCACATGGTGAGAAGGGGAACTCAAGGATGATGTGTTTGTTCAAAATGGATTCACTATAATGGGACATATAGTTGTTGTCCCACTCATTTTCAGCCAGCTCAAAAGTTGGTATGCAACCAAACAAGTAAACTCAGTCATACATTAGAGTGATCTTTAGTTTTTTGACATTATTGAACCCTCTTTAGCCACCTTATGGTTGATTCCAACCACCACCATTATGATTTTCAATATAGGAATGCATTACTTTGGTCAAGCTTCTAGGGCAGGTCATTATTTAGCACAAAAAATGGGAAGCATGAAGTGCAAAATTTTAGAAACAAGATTTTCAAGATATGATGAGTAACTATCATCTGTCATGCATGCTTTCAATAAATACATACATCACCGAGTTAATGGCAAGTGTTTGAAGTTTTTTGTGGATCTACATAGTGAGCCACAACATAGGGTAAAAGCAAGCCAAAATTATGATATAAGAAGGGAAAGGAATGTAGATGATGATTTCTTTTTCAGAATGACTACCTTTTATCATGTTTCTATCCTTTATAAAGATTGGGAATGGCTCATCATGATGAGTATAGCCAATGATGCAATTTCTTCTAACACACTAGGTGAATGTGTGAAGGAAATCAAGTATAACAATTATAGTTTTTATCTTTTACCGGTTGCCATGATAGTCATAAATGTGTTTCAAGGCATATGGTATAAGGATTTAAACCCATGGTTAAAATAGAAGTATCTTCAGTTGATACAAGTAGTATTCTAGCCACTACCATTCTAATTTTTGGGAAGAAAAGACAAGGTTACAATTGCATTTGGGGTAACAGGATTGAAGATTTGGGAATTCAACATTTGAATGGAAATTATGAGAGGAAAGCAAGTAAGGGAGCAAAGTTGGCCCTCATGTCTATAAGGCATGATGTAGCGAGTGTAAAGGTGTTGGTAAACACTCTTGTTTTCTTTAATGAGTTTGTTCCATGTGTAGGTGCACATACAAAAAGAAAGAACAATGGGGTTTGTTTTCAACACAAGTAAATAATGAAAAGTTTTCGGTCCTCATATGGCTACCTATTACTCCTACATCAATCACATTATTGAATTTTGCATGGGTTTGTCATATTTATAATTGTTACAACATTATAATATTGTTGGTATGTATATTTTCAGTCATGAATAATTATACATTTGAGCAAATTGAGAAGATTTCCTTGCATGGTAACGTTAGGGGAGGTGTTCTATTATTAAAAAAAATCATTCCAACCATCCTAGTGCTGATTTGGGTGAAATTCTAGGTGACTTGCGGCTGTTTTAATTCATATCTAGCCCATACACAAGCTGATTTCAAGTTTTCAAGAATGAATTAGGATTTAGGTATTATAGAGATGGCTATTTGGGCAAGCTTACATTTGCCTGAGGGTAAACAAATTTAGAAAGGGTGCATTTTAATGCCCCCATTTATAAATTAAAATAATATTATTATTAAATTAAAAAAGTTATTAAATACTTAAAATATAAAATAATGATATGTTCAGGTTGCCAAAAAGGTGAATACATCGGTAACTTATTCTAACTTGAGTTGTGACTTGAGAAGGGAACTTTTAAAAAGGATCACCCTTACGTGAATTATAAGAAAAAGATACTTGTATTCCCCTCCTTGTGGAGTGCCCCACTTTGGGAAGATAATTGGTGGGAAAAGGTATAAAAAAGAGATGGCGATTCATTGGAAAGTAGACTATTTTTTATAATTGAAATTTGATGAATTTGAGCACGTGAAAGCTTGATTTATTAATTTGAAGATAAAAACCTTCAAAGTTGATTAGAATTAAGGATGAAACTCCTTAATATCCAGCTAGGACAACTTCATAAGGGAGTTGTAATTAATGACCAAGGGTGTTTTGAACACCAATTTATTTGTAATAGGTGGGCGACTTCATCTTATAGCCTGGCGATTGATTTGAGAAGTGGGCGACTTGCTTTGGGAGGTTGGTGACTAGGGTTTGAGATCCAAATCAGGGAGAAATTAGGGTTTACAAGTGTTAAAGACCCCTTTTCTATGGATGCATGGAATTACATTCAAAAATTCATTATTTCCAGCTAAGATGAACCCCTTTGAGGGCTTGATTTGAGGGTTTGTAGGGCTATTTCAGACTAAAATACACTTAGGAATATTGTATAAATCTTTTGATATTTTTTATTTATTTTTAATAAAATTTTCTAGCCTCAAATATACTTGGAAATATTGTATAAATTTTATGATATTTTCAATATAATTTTTTAACCATTTGATCTGGAAAAATCAACAAAAAAGGTATTCATGTTGTACTTTTTATAATAAATTGGTGCTTTTTGGCAATATTTTATTGGTGTGGAGCCCTAAATATTTATTTGCAGCATTCAAAAAATTAAGGGCTAGGGTATGAATGTTTAATTCAGAAATTTACAGTTTTGATGTTAGGGTTTGAGGGTGAAAAACTAGAAAATACAATTTTTGGTTACCAAATATTTTATAAAATATTTCCAATGGTTTCTACATCTATTTTCAATTGTTTATGTGTTTGCTACCCTGCTATATATAATTTTAGTTAGTTGTAAGGGATTGAAATAAAATCAAAATTTTGTACTTTGGATAAGGGTTTGTAGGAAAACCCTAGGTGTTCTAATTTTATCCCAAAAGGGACATTACATGGTCCATTAGTGTGGTCTTTAATGCTTATTTTATGTTTTCACTTTTTCTTTTGTTGGATATCATTTTAGACACCAATAGAGTATTAATTTAGATTCAAATTGTCTAGAAATATACATGAATTTTAATCAATTTGAGAATAATAAATAGGCAATCAGATGGTACATTAAGTATTATATAAACAATTTGTTAATCATTTGGAAACATTTTATAAGAAATCAAGTAACCATTAAAATATTCATTAAAGCACAAGAGTTTATGTTTAGACATACACCACAAGTAATTCCTTTGTATGCTATTGGAAATATTTTAATTATTAAGACTTTCGATATTATTATTGTTGAAAATAATATTTTTTTAATAAATATGATTTTTTTATAATTATTTAATATTAGTAAAAAATGTTTAGATTAAAAATAAAAATAAATATTTTGTATGTGAAGGAAAATTATATAATTTACTACTAATATATGTATATTTCTACAAATTTAATATTTTTTATTACAAAATTTGATGAATATTTTATCAAAAAATTATAAAATTTGGTAAAAAAAATCTCTTAAGATATACTCCAATGAGTGGGAAATATCAAGACAGTTTGACTTTCCTTTAGCTTAATGCATATTCCAAAACATATTTTGTTTTCCAAATTTGTAGACATTATCCAATTAGGAAAAGAAGCATAAATTTATTTCACAAGAATTGGAGTCAAAGCTTATAACCATTAACAATGTTTTTGGATTTATCTAGTGTCCCCAATGCTTCGTACTACCACGGGAGGTGAGGACGCTCTTGAAATATTCATTTGTTTAGTGTGAAATTTATATTCAGTGTCTTATCACTTCTTAATGTGCAATTATAATGTTATATTTTGATGACTGTCTCCCTTGCCTGAAATAAAATCAAATAAACCTAAAGCTTGTGTTCGGCCTATTTCTATACTTATAATTAATTCATAAAACTTTATTTTTATATTTTGCATATTATTGAGCTCATTTGAATGCTCAAATTACATAGACATTCAAGTTAAGTATAAAAAAACATTGAGAATTGGCTCCATCTCAGAGCTATTTAAAGAGCCCAAAGTAAAAAGGTTGGGGGCGCTCATAACTTAAATTAGTAAGGAGAAATGAAAGATTTTAATAACGTCCATGAGACCCAATAATATCTTAGACCAAGTGTTGCAACAAAGTTGTTCTATGATACCACAACCTCACAAAGGCGTCGTCTTAATAATAATGTAAGATTGTTAATCCCTTCTCAATGGTAACTCTTCTACTATGGATCTTTATTAGAAAACTTTTTGTTCTATGTAACCTTTCCTCTTCAAATAACACAGTTAAGTCATCAACCCTCACACTGTCTTTGTACTTGATACAGATGTCATTATAGGCTGCACATTTTATAATGAAGTGCCATTTTGTCTCCACAACTCCCTTGTCACAAAATAAACATGTTCTCATTTCCCATTCTTCACTGGGCACTGTCCACCTGTCGGACACCTAAGATGATGTGAGATAGTTGCCAACTGTGCAATCAACATCTTTGCTTTCCATTTGATTTTTGATCCTATGTATGTCTTTTCTTTGTGCTCCCACATGGGATTAAATTCTTTGATGTAATATGCTTTCTTCCGTCCTAGTTGCTTTGTCTACATTGCTGAACTAGATTTCTCTCTCACATACTTTTTTATTTCCTCATTGGTGTTTGGGTATTCTTGTAAGTCGATGCCCTATTTACTCATCCATTTGTTGTTTTCTTTCATCCATGTATTTTTTCTTCATCTTAGCTCTATTTCTATTACTATTTTGGGCCATTGATAGTTCTTCATACTTTGTATCTCTTTTAAATAACTTAATGTTTGGGTTATTGCTGATGCTTCAAAAGGAAAAGTACATGTTTTTGCTAATAAAATATTATGTGGAACTATGAATTTGACTTTAAGGCTACTTTTTATTAAATACTTTTGAATCCTCTCTATCTATCTTTAATTTAGGCTAGACACATTGCCGCCCCAAACTTCACATCCATATAGAACCACTAGTGTGACAAGTAAGCCGAACAAGATTTTTTTGGTGTTCTAATCTCATAATTCTGCATTCTTGCATCTATTTTGTAGTAAGTATAAGGCCTTCCATCTCCCTGGAATTTTTGTTGCCCTATACTAAGTGTGTTGTGAAAGTCAAGTCCAAGCTATTTGTATTCTTCCACTACCTCCACTAGGGTTCCTTCGACAATGAACTCAATTTATTTCTTTTTCTTCATAAATAAAAGATCATGACTTTCGTCTTGATAATATTCACTTGTGTTCCCATCTCTTGACAGAGGAAACTACATTCTTAAAGAAACATCTTGATCCATAAATCTTTAAACGGTTGAAATAATTGAAACAATTTATGGTCCCATACACTCGTAAATCGTGTGGATATACTTAAAACAACATTTTCACCCTCTAGTTTATTTTCATTTCGACGTTTAGTTGAGATTCATGCATAATGAAGATAATCCAAGGAGGATGGAGAGCATTGTACTCTCTTCAAAACAGGGGCAAAGATGCTAATTTGTGGAATTGGAAGACGACTAGGGTCTTGTTCAGACTACTAGTAGTTCTAGTGGTACTCTATGGATGCAAAGTTTGGGCCAGCAGTATGTCAAGGTTAAAGTGGAGGCAATTTGAGAGAATTTAGAAACAACTAATCACAAGTACCTTTAAGTTCAAAGCGTTAGTTCCATACAAGATAATTATAGCAGAAACAAGTATTTTCTGAATAGAAGCTGCAACTATGATGCATCTCCTAGAGTACATAAAGAAAATAGAGGGCATGAAGGCCAGAGGTAGTAGTAAAATAAGATTTGAACAAGTGAAAGATGACGTGGATGAAACAAAATAAAATTTTAGATGGATAAGTGAGACATTAACATTCATGAGTGCTCGAAGATCAGTCAAGAGATAAAGAGACATGTGAGGGAGAAGTTTAAAATAAACATGTGGACAAAACATACAGGGAGGAAAAAATAATATTACATGACTGAGTTCAACTTTAATTATAAATACGACCAAAAAATCTACATAGAGGCAAAAATTAAATGGATAATGAAGATGTTTATAAGACAATTGAGAACGGGGTCAGATCAACTTCGATGTAAGATGGGTAGGTAGAAGATCCTAAAAGAAAAGTGAGACGAGAGAATAAGTCCTATGTGCGCATCATGTATAGTCGAGACAAAATATCATTATCTCATGGAATGCTCTGCATATAACAACATACAGCGAAATGCGTGGATAATCTATTGAGAATATCTATGCTCACTATATTTGAATGTAAGAACATTGATAGAAACAAATTTTTTTTATTAAAATTCACAATAAAAAAACAAATTTTCAAAGATAGAATAACAACAAATTTAAAAACTAGAGTTAGAAAAACTCAAAACCCCTCTTGTTTTTTTTTTTACAAATTCTTCACTTCTTTAAATTATGATTTTTGATTTAAGTTCCCATAAACTCTTGTTGGTCTCCTGGATGTTATTAAAATATCCATTTATATATCCGCAAGGAAAATCCAAGTTCAAATTGTACAGAAATAAACATATATTTGAAACAGAATGAAATGTCACCTGCATTCTAGGATTACAAGGTAGTTCTGGAGAGCTGAACCAACGTGCCAGAGCACTTGCAAGCCACTTCATCCTTGATTTGAGGCTTTTTGGCATTTTGAATTGGATTGGATGGTCCGGTCGAGGGCCAAATAGCTTTTCTCTGCTTGTTGCATGTGGAACTTCTGAATCAAGCTGTTACACACCAGTTCCACCAGGTTTATTCTAAATTTTGTGTTTTCAAAACCATAGGGATGTAATCATTTTGCTCTGAGGACATCCCCTTTTGTTTTGTTTTCTGCAATAATGGTGAAGCGAAAGCAGAGTAATCCCAGTAAGGCGAGGAATAGCCAGTGTTTTGGTAGCGACGGAATACGGCATGTCTCCAGTAACATTAGCACTAGTTCTGGACCGCAAAACGCCGTGGGGGATCATACAAAAATAGTAGATTTAGCTATTGATTCAAGTGCTGGTTACTTTGACCTTGCTGAGGTCATTTTATGTGATGTTAAGTTCGGCCAAGACTTGGCTTCTGAGAACGTGGAGGTCTCACTGAGGTTGAGATTAAGTATGCAACATACTAGAGTTGGGTGTTGGCCTGTGGTTCCTGCCAAGGATATTTCTCTTCAATTCTTAATTCCTGCAATACCCGACGGTTCTTGCCAAGGGCAGGAGGCGACTCCCTCATCTACAGTTGTTTTATTTGAGGGACATTTTGATGGTCCAGACGAGGGTGTCTCCGGACTTGCCCACTTAATCAGCCAAGGCTTCATAACACTGAGGATGGCAACCAATCAGAAAGTTGTTGATCCAAGCTCATTTTGCAGAGTCCAAATAATGATTACCAAAAAGGCTTTTGATGTTTGCGGTGGGCTTTCGAGAAATTTGAGAAATTCTTGGAATAAGAGCATGATCAATACCATGTCATGGTTGCGACCAGAAGTTACAACTGATGAAACCATTTATGGGCCCATTGCAGCAGAAAACAGGGAAGCCGGTTCTGATATATTTTCTGAGTCAGATGCTACGAATGATCCAGATAATCACTTTGATACTGCTGCTTTCTATGAAGCCATAAAAACATCCAAGTAAGTTCATCTATGCAGTTTTAACTTATTATGGTCAGTTTTTCTTGTATCCAGACATACTAAGTTTTAGTATTTCCAGCAGTTCTTCAACGCCTTTCTGTCCATAGGGTACCTTTACTGTTTCTTGAAATGTTATAGAATTCCTCGTTTGAGCATTAAATTTCATAAATGCAGAGAAGAACCTATGTTAGAGGTTAACTTTCCAGAGTTACTTCCCAAACTTAGACCTTACCAGCGACGTGCTTCTTATTGGATGGTTCAACGCGAGAGGGGCAAAATCCACGATGCAACAACTGAAAGTCCATCGGGAAACATTTCAAACCCTCTTTGTGTGGTTGTGAGCTCATGTAATATGCATTCCAAAATGTATTACAATCCTTTCAGGTAAGAATGGTTGAAGTGATATCAGGAGAATATTTGCATATAATGTCCTTTATTACTATCTTAAATCACTTCGTTTTAGATCAGGTAGATGTGGTTGTTTAGTTTTATATTGAGAAGTACTAGAAATGGAGGGCATGATACCATTGTCACTATGTGGAAGAGATAGGCTGGAGTAATTCATTTGTCCATCAGTCATGATAACATGGTACACACAGATCCTATGAAAAGAAATATCTCATCCTTAAAAAACTCCACTGATCTACAAGAAGCAAAAATCAGAATGAGAAACTAATTGAGTGGAGACAATACTGAAACTATTATAGATATGGGGTTACAATCCATTAAGAAAAATTAATGGCTTTAAGAGCATGCTAAAGAACTCAAAAAACAAAGCAAGGGCAGCAAGACCACCATAAAGATGCTGAATTAAGAGTTGCAAGGATTGAGGTCTAGGGCCTGGTTGAGTCCATCTGCCATTAAACGGAACAAGACAGATTGGGCCTTCTGCAACACCCAGAGTTGCTAATTAAGGTTCTGCAATGTTTTGGAGGTTTCCTCTTGCCTGGCCTTCCAATAATTTGCCTGCCATGGATCTCCATATGAAAAGAAAAGTTCCGTCCAGTTCTATACTTGATAAGCTGTGATACAACCCATTCCCTTTGACTCACAATATTCTTCATTGCAGCGGGCTCCCCTTCCAAACACAACCCCCTGCTAGTAAAAACTTTCCCATTATAATTGATTTTCTTCTTCCCCGATTCCAATTCAGAGTATCTGTTTGCGAAGCAGGATCAATGCTGCTAGTGCTAATAAATGTAGAGACAGAGCTCCCACCACAGGCCTTTAGAGGCCTGCCTCTCCATCAAGGAGTCAAAGACCCACCAACATAGGAGTTGAGCAGGGGACATCGATTTTCACGGAACACCACCTCTTCAAGTATTTATGTTTGTCCAAGAACAATTCATTCTGAATCCTTCAAAGTTTGATTAGGGCAATTCACACCTTTCCCATCCATACATTGATTTGGCATGCAGGGGAGAACAAGCAGCTGAGGAAGATTGAGGGAATAAGAATTGAATAGGCATATGTGAATTGAAGGTGCCAGAGTTCATTACAGGCTGAGGTGATGGGGAATCGATGACAAAGCATGAGGCCACCTGCCAACCTGAGTTATGATTGCCTTTGAGAGTGAATCATTCAAAAGATAACTCCAGGTATTTGGATTGATGCCATCATCATTAATGACGATAATATATTAATTATAACTCTCTGGAACTTCTAGGATCCTATGATCATCAAATTGAGCATATGCCTTCCCATGATTAATATTCATGAGACTGATGCTTGAGAGGGGACAAAGAGTCTCATTGGACAAGTCTTCTGGAAGAAGAATTTTGGTACTGTGGTTAGCTTGAAGAGAAACTCCAAAGTGTGCTAGTCAGTTTGCCACTGATGGCCTCCCTAGAACAATGGGAAAAGAAAATGGAGTTGAATCTTGATTTAAGATGCATTGCTTCTTCTAATCTGGCTGAAATATGCCAGTGAGCACAAGCACCTTAGTTGTTTGCATTGATTATCATCATCGAGATGCCTTTGACCATTAGCTCTTGAAAATCTTTTGTCAAATCTATCTCGGGACTTGTAATAAGAACCTCAATCTCTGTGACTTTGTCTTAGGAGATTGAATTTCCACATATGAAATATCCTTCTGAGTCCAACAAGACTCCTTCAGCCCAGCAGGACCAGGGTTGCCTTTGGCAGCTCCGTCAAGATTCAACTTTATAAACTCAGCTCAAGGCAGATATCAACGAGCTTGGTCTCTAATCATCATCTCATCATACTTCCCATTAGGGGCATCCATTGTTTCACAGATTGCTGCCTTAATAGTGATGTTACGAGCACAACTTCAACCCATTTATAATTTATGGAATTCTAAAAGTGAAAGGAACACCTGAAACTGGAACTGCTGGTAAACTGAAATGGCTGAAAATTCTACAATTTAACTACTGGAAAAAAATGAATTAAAATTATGAAGCTTTAAACCCCTAGATCTGAAACGTAAATTTTGAATTAAGAATTGAAATCATAAATTTGTGAAACTAGTATGAAGTCTGAAATCTGAAACTGGAAAATATGGAATCTGGAACTGTTGAAAAAAATATGAAGCTGAATTATTATTTTTTCATTTATAAACTAGAAAGAGAATATAATAGCAGTGGCTGGAAATTAGATCTCAGAGTACATCGAAAACGAGACAACTTTTTTGAGAAGGTATGACTGTTGATTCAGTCTGAAGGGGTCATCCAAGAACAGTAAGGTCGCTGTCACAGCCAAAGTAGTCTCAAATTTTTGCACAAAGAACTGCTTCCTCAAAAACATAACTTGACCTCTTATGAGAGGGGAGGACACCTCTTTATATAATTTACCATGAGAACTTGAGAAGTACATTTGTTCTAAAGTTTAAACCTAACAAATCTTACCAAACAACCTGTATACATTGAATCTGGGCACATTGGCCAAATGGTGTGTTTCTGTCTTTCCTGAGAAGGTCTTTTATGAACAATATGGTTATTCTCTTGGCCAAAACACAATGTTAGACTGTGCACAAATAACTATTTTGCCAACACGTGAAATATAACTTTATTACACTTTGGCTGTTGGTGGTATTGGCTCTACTAGGTTAAATGGTGACAAGTATCTTAATCTTGTGTGCTATGTGCCCAATCTAAAGCAAAATATTCCTTCTGTTTGGGCGATGTGTGGAAATGGGGAAAGGAAGAATGAAATAGAATGCTAGAGAATATACATGAAAAGAGGGAACAATGCTTCATATATTAATGCTCGTCTGCAATACATTTAAAATTTTCTTCATCAACTGATTTTGAAACTGACAACTACCTCCTAATTTTGAACTAACTCATAATTACCAAGTAATGCATAATTGTTATGACCATTACTTTTATTCTATTACCCTCTCTCATGGTCATACACGATACAATATAAAGTTTGTGCTCCAAGTTGTTTTGTGAAGATATCAGTTGTCTCCTCTTGATTCACAAAATATTGCAAGTCTATTTTTCTAGCGTTGGCAAGTTGTTGAATATAATGGAATTGTACATTAATATGCTATGCTTGTGCTTGAAAGACTTGATTCTTAGTCATTTTGAATGCACTTTGATCCTCATAATGAATAACTGTTGATCCCATTTGCATCACCTGCAAATCAGCAAGTATCCCTCTCAGCCAAACTGCTTCACAAGTTGTAAGGACAGCTTTATTTTACACTTAAGTGGAGCAAGGAGCTACTGTTTGCTGTTTTTTGCTAGTCGACGAAACAACTCTTGTTCCTAGGTCCAAAGCATATCTTGCTATAGATTTCGTATCATGTGTTGAACTTTCCCAATCAACACTATTGAAAACAAGAATTGGAAAATGATGATTTCAACCATACCAAATAGCAAACCTGATTGTATCTTGTACATATTTCAGAATTTGTTTGGCTACTCTACAATGATTCATCCTAGTTTCACTTATGAACCTAGAAATCCAGCTCATAGCAAAATCGAGATTAGGCCTAGTGGTTGTAAGATAGGCCAAGCTGCCCATCAACTTCCTAAAAAGCAACTCATTGATCTTTTGTGAGTCCCTATTGGCTGATAACTTCTGACCAGCCTCCATAGAAGTAGATACCTGCTTACAATCATCCATGTGAATATTTTCTAACAAGTTCATGGCATACTGCAATAGTGAGAAATGAAAACTACACCATTAGTCTGCCAAAAACCCACTCCTAGGTATTAATGCAAGAGACGTAAATCTGTGATGTTAAAAGCAGCAAATATGATTTTTAGTTCAGATATTTGAAAACATCGCAGTCATTTACAAAAAATCTGAACAAAAAATGCAGCATTGTGAACAAAACCTCAAAAATCTGAATTTACTTGCTAAATTGTGCTGGTCTTTTTACTCGTGATGATTAAATCATTCATTTAAACAATGAAATAACTATATTATCACGTGGACTATATATATGTGTGTGTGTGTGTGTGTGTGGATAAGAAGGGCTTCTTCTGAATTCTGATCTAATAAGATGGAAAGTGATTTTGATATTCCAGGGTTGTGGAGCTTGCTTCAAATCGTAAAGAGCTTTGACGACTTACACACAGTGTTCTTTACTTTGAACTTTGATCTGTTGTGGTTGAGTCATATACACTTACTCCTCCAAATCTCCGTTGAGGAATGCACTCTTGATGCACATCTAGTAGTGTTTCCAGCCAAATTGCGATGCAATGGCTAGAACCAGCTTGATAGTCACCATTGTTTTTGTTGTAGCGAAGATTCCGCTCATAGTCTATGCCTCTTATTGTGCAAACCCCTTTGACACCAAGCTTATGTTGTTCGTTTATTATTTGATTCTCTTAGTAAGGCACAGGATAATAGAATATATGTGGCAAATAATACTTCTTTATCTGTTCTTGGATTTGGCAAGGTCAATGTAAAGTATGCCGTGATTAGTGATGTTTATTATGTGCCTGGATTGAGTTCAGATGTGCTTATTATATATCAATTCACCCAAATTGGGAAGAAAGTTGAATTCTGGTCTGATAAGTTTGTAGTAAATTATATCAAAAACAACTTCAAATTCTTGTATTAGGGTATCTTGACACTTCTGAGAAGCTCTACAAGTTTACACACTTTCATGGTCCATCTAAGAAAGCTCTTCTCTGCCCATATGAAGATCTATTTCAGTTATGTAGTGCAAAAGTTGAAATGAATGGAGGAAAAGGTCATTGCGCTTAAAATTGTTGTTCAACGGGACTCAATATTCTTCTTTCAGAAGGTCCTGTAAAGGTCAAGTTCTTCAGAGGACTCATCCATAGAGGAAACTGATTATTCATCAGATTCAAGAGGTTGTTTTTGCATTCAGTTCTTTAATACGTCTCTTCAGATTCATATATGTCATCTCATAGCTTCTAAAAGAAAGGAGTTGGATGAAAAATTCTTTGGAAAATTAGTTATTCAAGTAGACTTGGATAACATAGCCAAGCCATTGTTAACCCAATACAACCAGTATCTCAATCATCCAAAGTAGGGCTTAGATACTATTTACTAATGTTGCAGAAGTATGCTCCTCTTGATCTAAGGTGGATCTTAGGCTTGATCAAGATTAGAATATCAAAGCATTACAAACAAAGAGCTCTCCTACTGATGAATTGGATTGAGGAGAGCTATCAAAATTTGAAGAAATGAGTTATGAGAAGCGTTATTGAAGGCTCTCCTATATTAGGGGAGATCCTCTTCTTCTCCTAGGACAATTTTATACTCTCATCTGATATGCATTCACTTTATTTGCTTTCGTTCTTATGGACCCTTTACGCTTGCTTATTGGGGTCATGCGGTTGCATGATATTCAGGCATGGAGCTTCTTGTTTCTTGCATCTGGTTGTTATCTATTAGTTTGTGAAACATATGATTGCTGCTCTTTGTTATCCGGGATAGGCCCTTCGTTTCTATCCATGCACTTGGCGAAGGATACCCTCATTAGTATTTTGATGGATTGGTTCAATTTAGCAACGATCTCCTCTTTTGTGGAAAGTCATGCCTTCTTGCTATCCTTGGGATTTTTTGGAGATGTCACGTGGATGATTTCTCATGCTTGAGACACCATTTTCCGCTCATTGATGTTTGGTTTCTGAGAGGCTTTGCTTGATTTAGTAGTTGAGAAGTTTTGCATATGACTCAGTTGCTGAGAGGCTTCTGGGGATGATTGCTACTGCTTCTACATCTACACCCTTGTGCCTCAGAGGCCTACATATTTCTAGTGCATTTCCTTGGCCATGTTCCTTCAGCTGGCGAGTTTGGTTCGAGGGGTGACTATTGTGGACTCTTTGGCTTCAGGGTAGTTGTAAGATACAGGTACAAGTTATTTTCGGGTTCTAGTTGGAGTTAGAGCTTAGGATATTTTGCATATCTTTTTTTAAGATTTCAATTGGAGGGAGAGCTTAGGATATTTGGTAGAGGATATTTTTAGATTTCAGTTGGAGTGAGAGCTTAGCATATTTGGTAGAGTATATTTTCAGATTTCAGCTGGAGTGAGAGCTCAAGAAGTTTGGTATAAATAATATTCAGATTCTAGATAGAGTGAGAGCTCACTTCAACTTTCAGACAAGGCAACAACTCAAAGATATCATTAGTTTTTAGACAAGGCAACAATTCATCTTTTCAGACTTCATATTTCAGTGATGATTTCAATCTTCGACAGTGATATATTTTTTGGGATTGCTATTGATAAAGCAATTTAGGGAGAGCCACACATGCTCGGAGTGGGAGTGATGCCTGTGGTAATCCTCCAAGTTAGGATTAACGGGAGATGATGGTGCAGAGTGGCACCATGGCCAATCCTAACTTAAACGATTATAACTTATTACCTCGACTAAATTATTCCCATGGGGTGCTTTGCTTGTAGGGTAACCATGGAAGTCTAAATATACATTGTCGTCAGTGGCATATTATGGAGATTCATAAAGTTCATGCCCCTTTTACCATAATGACCCGCTTATGACCCTCTTTAAGAGGTTTGTAATTAGAGAGGTTGTGTTGTGCCCTTTACTTATGGTCCTATGGAGAGGCCTATAAGTAGGAGGCTTGTGATTGCCTTCTACTCATCTATCACCGAAGCGCCAAACCTGTATCTTTCAATACCACCAATCTGTACATTTGTTGCCCTAAATCTCTTTCCCTTCCTCTTTGCAAAATTGATTTGTTGGAGTAAATGCTATTTGACTTGGAGTAGAGTAGCTGATGTGCATGTTTTCTTCAATAATATGGAATTTAGGTTAAATAGATTCACATTATGTGTTCCAAAAACAATAAATAAGGCATTTGTTTGTGAAGGGTTAGCCTATTGAAATTGTTAGATATTATTTTCTGTTAACACCAGAGGCTATAACCTTTTTACACCTTCAATCCTTAACAAAATATTGATTTGCACATAACGTTGATTTGCATGTAACGTTGCCTCCAGATGCCCTTGCCTAGTAATTTGAGTGATATGCATTAGATTCTTACTCATGCCAGGAATTTACAAAACATTCTAAAATGTGACAATCTTACCTCTTACTAGTTTGATATGAACATTTCCACGACCCTCTATGTAATGTGTATTGCCATCTATGAGATTCACATTTTTGGAATGAGTATTATCTATAGCAAAGGATACAAATTTTATGCCAATAAAGACGTCAAAAGTAGTAATTACAGAATAGAAGACATACCAAAGATTGCACACATAGGATTTAGATAACTATAGCTTTATTGATATAAAGTAGTGTGCATCAACTAGCTATGGTATAGGGTGATTTGAAATCATGGAAGCTCCCTTCCCTAATCTTCATCATTCTATATATAGGTTGGTTGATGAAGGGACCACAATTGTCAAGGTACCAACCATACTAAACAAAAATATATTAAGTACACCATGTGCTAGCACATGTAATTATGCAAAATTGTGTATGACTATATTTGCATAACACATAACAATTGATTACATAGTAATTGGCTCCATCCATCATCCCCCCTTTAAACAAGTCGTTGCCCTTGCTGACATGGACACTAGTACACTAGCTTAAGAACTATGAGGGGGAAGGTGGGATGAGGAAACACCCCTTACAACGTAGGGGCTAAAGTAAAGGGTACAAATGTTGCAGTACAAGACTATGCTAGTCCTATTGAAGCTCCAGCTGACCCAAAACATGAAGATCTTGTTGTACCAACCTTAAGCCACTTCAACTTTGTTTGAAGTGCTTGTACCTTCATTTGTTTCTTTATACCGCTGCCAAATATGAATTCCTATTGTCTGTTGTACTTGACCATTTGTACCTCTTCTTGCATCTTTCTTGTGAGGTCTCTCTTGGAAGCTACGAGCTCATCTCGTTCTGCCTTCACCTCCAGTAATCAAGCTTGCATTTCGCCAAGCTCCTACCCCTACAAGTCTTTATGTGCTGCCATGTCGGCCATCTCCCCATGCAACTTAGATAATATGGCCTCCTGATCATGTGTAAGTTGTGTTTGTAGCCAAAGTTGGTCTTGAAACCTTTGGCACTACTCCTAATATCTAGTCTACAACTCCTTTTTTTCCCTTTTAGCTCTGTTTGAGTCCTATATTAATCTCCCATATAATGCTATCTTTGTTGTAAAGTATTGGAGCCTAAACTTGTGTTCAATCGCATGTAGATCTTCGATTACACAATGCACTAGGGGATACACAACTAGATATGGCATTACTAGAAACCACCCTCGAGTCATTTCCGAAGTATGCTTCTTCAACCACCCTTGACTCACATATGCTTTGGTGAAATGTGTATGGAAATCCTTCTCCACAAACCTATTATTCGTGTCATCTCATTTTTGATTAGAGGTCCCTGCTTTTTCCAAACTACCTATCCAAATCCTTCACAATCTTAGCAATGTCCAACATAACTTGCGACATTGACCCAAGTTCTTTAGTAAATAGTACAGGGCATCTTAAGGGTCTTTGAATTCAGGCCAAGGCAAGAATATATGTGAAAACTCTAGATCAAGTGCATGTGACTCACTCAAATCCTCATGAAGTATAGGCATATGAGTCAACCTACGTACCATCACCTTCAACCTGGATCCCTTCCAACTCCTGCACATCCACATCCTGAGCAATGTTCCCCTGCACATCCTCCTATGTCTCTTCTCTCCCTAAAAACTTCTTAGTGTTGGTACCCTAACTTCCTTGTTTTCTTACGTGGCTACTTATTATGTACCTATATCATCCTGGGTACCTCAATCTCCTCATCATCCTCATCATCTCTATCGTTGCCCCCCCCTTCATCCATTTCATTCATATTGTGCTCTTCTTTCGATGTTTACTACATTGTCTACAACAACTTTCTTCTTCTTGTGTCCACACTTGCTTACCTTCCTAATCTTCTTTTGTACCTTTTGATTCAACCAAGGGGAGTACTAAGTGCCTCCATCTGAAAACTGTAGGCTGGAGGTGCCATAATCTACACCTGGCCCATGTCTGCACCAATGTAACATGCAAATACACTGCATGCAAAAAGAGTGGTATAACAGGGTACGCCATTAAGACCCCTTTATGCTTTAAGGAGAGAAAGCCACGTATTCGGCTCGACAACAACTCTCCCTAGCTATACACCTCCTTTCGATTTAGACCAACCATTTGGTTTGCCATCCAATTGGATAGTCTAGATGCCCTAGTGGCTTCAACCAGCCATCATCTCATAACATCCAGGATACACTTCCATTATTCCTTGGCCAAAAATTCATTTATAATTCCCATGTTCCCATTTGCTCGAATTTTGGCCAATTCATCAAGAGTAAGGTTGGACCTACAAAACTACTGCACGACATGATCGTTTTGTGCCTAAGTACCCCTTGAGCAGGTTTTATTATAGACAGCCCCTAAGAGGGTATTCCTAACACGTTGGTGAAATCTTCAAGCATGTATTGGTTGAAACCTCAAGCATGCATGTGGTCATTACTTCCTTATCCATATACCTAACAAAGGATTAGTGAATGTTCCTATTGTAGCTAGATACCATATAGACCAAATAGACTTAAATTTCTGTATAAAAAAATAGGGCATCGAAAACATCTTGTTAACCCTAGCAGTCCTCAATGCGACATTTAGCTCATGGTCATCTGGTTTATTCCTCCACATGTTTGGCACTCATTAGTAGGCAAGCTTTCCTAAGTAAGGGTTTCAGTTGCAGGTTGAATGCTCTTTCACCTAGTTTTTCCCTTCTGCTTTTCACTCATCTTCTTTTTTTTATTCACTCTTGCTGGTGGGGTTTGCACTATGGGAGTAGGCCTTGTTGCACTAGAACTTGCTGTAATTTTGGAAGTTGTACCCATGACTGTAAGGGAAGTTTGTATTGTCCTTTGAAGGGGTGGTGTAGTTGCAAGTAGAATTAACTCGTCTTCACACAATTTTCCATATTTTTGAAAAGTTTTGTCCAGGTTGTCTTCATGATCTTCAGCTTGAATGATGAGGCAGATGCGCTGATGGTATGATCAGCTATGATTGCGGTTTCAAACCTTGAATTTTTCACTATTGTGTATTTGTGGAAGGCTTATGCTTGGAATGTACTTTGAACAATAGGTTTTGGTCCCAAAATTAAAGAGACTTGACCAAGGGGCCGAAATGCTGAAGGGTTATTTTTCACCAAAGCCCCCTTTGGATTTGTTCTTTTGCTTCACGACTTCCTCAGTAAGTTGCTAAATATCTCCCACCTCCTTATGTTGAAATTTATTAGAGAAATTACCAACTTTTGTAACGGCTTTTTTCTCTTTATCACCGTAATGAGTTTTATGAACGATACATTGCAAAATGTGTGTTCCATTAGTATCATCCACAATACAGTACATGGATGAATTAATAGCAATAAGTCAGTTTGAAACAAGAGCATCATTGTACGATTTTGGTCTGTATATACTGGCAGTAGAGTCCCAACAACTCATGGCAGGGGTTGTTTGGTTTGGCTTCAGCGATTGGGCATATGTATCACATAAATCAGCCGGTCTTTGCAGTTTTATCCCTTAATTCCACATGACATGTTTCGCATAAATAAATGCTTTACTAGTGGCTTCCTCTTGTTTGTTTGCTCTCGAATAGTACAAACTAGAGAGTGAGCAGAAAACCCTTGAATTCTATTGTCATGAGCTGAATCACATGGTTGAGGAAATTATCACCTTAGTTGCTTGTAATTTGTCTTGTTATACTAAACCTGGTGACTATTTGTTCGTAGTTAAAGTGAGTTGTACTCTATGCACTTTGTTGGGCAAGGCTCTAACTTCTGCCCACTTGGTGAAGTATTTTGTGGTCACCACTATTTACCTATAGTGATGGATGTCACCTTCAATGGCTCGATAAAGTCTAGCCCCCATCTTTCTAACAACTCTTGGGGCTGGAAGGACCATAGGGGCATAAATTCCCTCTTTTGTGGTTTCCCCATCCTTTGGCGTGTGTCACACTCCAACATCCATTGCTCTGCATCTTTATGTAAGGTAAGCTGCTATAGACCCCACAACAACACCTTCTATGTAGCAGCATCAAGTCCCAAGTGATTGTTGACTGCACCCTTGTGTGCTTCCTAAAGTACGTCCATAACACAATGCCCTAACACTTAGCTCGGCGTCATTTTTCACATCAACCATTTTATCAATTGGAATGTCATGGTCTTTAGTGCCAATTTTCTCCACTCACCTAGTTGCATGTCCTTAGGAAAAGATGTCGACAAGTAATTGTAGATGTTCTCGTACCATGATGACACAACATCAATCTAAAATGTGTGCATATATAGAAAATCCTTGTTCACCTTGTCGTGTGGCTCACCTAACTTAAGCCTCGACAATTAGTTGCTAATGACTGGCTCTTTTTGGGTCAAACGAGTATATGAAAAGTAAATTCTTGTAGCAACTTCAACCCCCTACTTACCCATCCTTGAATGATGGGCTTGTTTGTGGTGATCCACAAAGCAAATAGATGGGGTTGTTAACAAGTAGTGTCCAAAGCTTTTGCTGGTGTACACCATCCTGAGAGCCCCCTGTTATGTTGTAATTCTTATGTGTTTGATAGAAGTTGATGATCCGTAAACCGTACAAACAAAATGGTTTTTTGAAACGGATACTAAATTTTCAATTCTTGAAGTAAATAGAATTGAAAGTGGAAATAATCTAGGATTGAATGTGATGTATTTAGCAAACTCTGTAAATCCAATTCCGCATTTAAAACTCCCTATTTTTGTGTCAAATCTTAACTTTGCATAAGTAATTCTATTGTTCCATTAAATTCATTTGCGAACTGAATTAAATGAAACCAGAATAATCTGAAAGAAAACAAATGACACCAAAAGTGATAATGAAGTTCACCCATCATTTGGGCTACGTCCCTGGGATTGCAGTTAACTGCAATCCAATTCATTATAAAAAATGATGCAATATACACTTTCAACTTACATCATAAATGGATTTAAAGGAACCTGTGCTACTGAAATTGATTCGAAAGCCTCTGCATTTTGCGTCTCCAAATTTGTAGCACCTCACCTCTTTGCCTTTCTCCGTATATTCGGACAATTCTTCTCCAATAAGAGTATCTGTAGAAACTCTTAAAAAGGGCACAATTTTAAATAGGAGTGCCCCCTGTTATCACAGCCCTGCATCTCCCGATAACAACCCTGTAATCATACACATCCCTCTAGGGAACAAATGGAGGCAACAAAAGTACAATTACTGGTCTCTGTATCAATACAGAGCCAATACATATTTTCCTTATCTATCACAGGTCTCAATGTTTAAAATAACCCGTAAGGAACATATTACATTTGCCCTTGCCCATAGGCTCTTATAAAATAAGCATCTTACCTCCTTACATCAGTTACTCAAAATATTCCTTCCATAGCCACAAACTATACAAAATAGAAGAAACAACATAAACTTGGTTTTTTAAGGAAACACATACTAGGCAACATCATAACATAGATGTATTACTTCCAGGGATTGTGTCTGTCTCATGTGCTTACAAGATAGATAAAAAATTGTACCTAGAAATTCTTGCAGCAACTAACCTCCGTTTATGGACCGAAGATCTTCCAGAACCTACGCAAAGTCCTCTATACTATATTTGTGATTCATATCCTTCTTCCAAGACCGAAGGTGTTCTTACACCATATACCCTTAACGGCCTTTATAAAATAGAAGAAAGAGCCAAAAGATTTCAATTTCGATTTACAACAACTTGCTAATATATAACCATGGTCTTACCCAAATAAAAGTAATGGACGCATCCTCCATCCTTTCCGACTTGGTTTGGCTCGGTCTCTTTACCGAAGACTTGCTTCTCGGTCTGCCATACATTGCGTCTTTCGCTTAGTCATTTCATCAGTTGAACCAATGTGGTTCCTCCACGCGACTTCGCCGCTACAACCTTTAGCAAAACGAGATAGACATAGCAAGAACGGTTTGGT
Source organism: Torreya grandis (assembly GCA_037957365.1). Taxonomy (NCBI): domain Eukaryota; kingdom Viridiplantae; phylum Streptophyta; class Pinopsida; order Cupressales; family Taxaceae; genus Torreya; species Torreya grandis. Next base: position 5,373,563 of record JARHVA010000005.1, on the reverse strand, counting down.
CCAAGTCTATTATTCACGTTGCTGCATCTACTGGCAAAAGACCATTAAACGTCGACTTTCAGCCTGTAGTATATCCTCGGCCATGGCACAAAGGCCTTTTTTCCCAACAACAGTCTTCTATATTCGCAACCTCTATCAAAATAGGCGATCTGTGTAAATGTAGACTGCCTCCACCGAGATTCTAAAGACTTTCCAAATCGACGGTCTCTCCCTTAGACTAGGCTTGACCATACTAATAAAGAATGCATTGCTTAGATTCGGCTTGGTCTCCATTCAGGACTCATTCAATGGTCTCCATTCGGGACCCGTCTTTCGCGAAGCCATTCTCTATATGCCCATTCGGGTTGTATTTAGTTCGCCATAGCCTTATGGTGTATTAAAAATGGCGATCCTCCATTTTCAAGACTTGACTTGGTCAATGGCTGTATTAAAATATGCCACAAAATGTCCCAATATAGGGACTGTGTGAATAAGGTATTCTATCGCCCATGTCCAACGACGATGCCAACTAGAATCGTTCTTTGTTTAGACAATTTTTTTGCCCAGCTTGACTTCCCTCGACCTGGTCATATTATGGCCTACATTTTTACAGACCATTCACGGTCCCTTCACCGGCTCGTGCTCTGCCCCTTTCCGAAGAGAATCCTGCAACGATATATTCTTCACCAAGATCCCAAGATCCATCAAACAGGGGAAAAACTTCTTTTTCAATCACTTCAATCTGTGTATCCAACAACTTTGCCTAAAAAAGGAATAAAAGCCCTTTATGCTCGACATGGCTGTGTTTAGCGTCAAGTTGATCCATGCTACAATAAATAGACAGTTTGCGCCAACGATGGCATGGAATTCAATGCCAAGTGTAATTTGTAGAAAAACAACGGCTTAACCCAAAATGCGTTGCACCATTTCATTCACTGTTTCATCCGTGAAACTCTGCCAAATAATGTGTTGGTTGCCAAAGGCTACGTCATATAGATTGGCGTCAAAACATGCTAAACGTTTTGTCTCTTTACAGCCATATATTATCACGCTTAACTTGGAGATGAGGTGGATAGCCTTACCATCAACTTGACTTGATAACCCTATTCATGCATAAAGGCGCCAAAGACAAACTATGGGTCGACGCCATGTGTCCACAGGAAATGAGAATAATTAAATGTAGAATTTGGCATAAGATTATCAAATGGTTTAATAAAACCATAAAATAGAGTATTAAGAATAATATAGAAATTACGGTGAGAATAATTATTTTCTAAACCGTAAAAAAAAAATCCTCCAGATCAGTTGACTATTGAATTACAAGGGTGATCCAACCCGTGAGCTCCTACTTGCATTAAGGTAAAGCCAATTGCATAGATTGAAGTGTCCACATGGATGTGGAAGTCCTTTTTTGAGTTTGGATGTGCTAGAATTAGTGAGCTGTTGAGGCGTACTTTCAACCCCTTGAACTTTGTCCTGTTCTTCCAACCACTCGAACAAGACACTTTTGCTTGTAAGAACTTTCAAGGGATAGGAACTTGGGCAAAATTATTTGTGAAGTGTTAGTAATAACCAACATTCCCTAAGAAATATTTGACCCCCGTAACGTCCTTTGGAGCTTCCATCTCCATGGCAATGCTGATTTTGTATGTGTTTCTTTGCAGCCCAAAATTACAATGTGCCCAAGAAGCTTGGCTTGGGGAACCATGAATTGAAACTTCTTTGGGTTCATTGCTTGCTTAGCTTCCTAACAATGCTTCACGCATTCGGTGAGGGCTCACAGGGGCGATTCATTGTTGTTGTAGATGGAACGATAGTGGATAAAAGGCTTGACATTGCCAGTTGACATCTTGTCAAAAATAGATGGGATGATCCTTTTAAATGTAATTGGGGCATTGTAGAATCTTAATGACATTATTTTGTATGCATATACATTGTCTTCCACTATAAAATTGGTCTTCATCTTATCCTCAACTACGCTGATCTGGTTATACCCCAAAAAGCCATCCATAAACGTGTATATCTTGTGCTTCGCTACTTCTTCAAGATTGGAGTTTGTAAATGGAATGGGGCCTTTATGGTTACTATGTTTAGAATTCTAAAGTCGACTTAGATTTTGATCTATCCCTATTCGTTCTTCAGACTTATTATAATTGGTAACACCCATTTACTCATCTCCACTTTGAAACTTATAGCGGTGTACAACATTTTGTCAATTTCTTCTTGGACCTTGGCATCATAGTTGCGGTTCATCCGGTTCGCTCTTCATCGTATGGGATGTGCTCTAGGTATAAGTGGGAATCTATGTAAGGACAACTCTGGTGTCACCCCCTTCAAGTTTTGTATGCCCATGCAAAGACATTCTTGAAGTCCATGAAAAATATTGAATGTCGTAGCCATCAATATCGGGTCTAGTTGTCACATAACATGATCATTTGTGGTTTGTCTTTAGACCCCAAGCTGTTAACTCCTTGTAATTCATGTCAACAACACTTTCTAATTTATGTGTAGAATTATCGTCAAGCTTGGCTTCATTGACCTTGTATTCAGTGAAGTCTAGAGTGTTAGCCGAGTGTGACGTCGATGGTTTAGAAGAACATGGTATAACCGAATTCTTTCGTTCGTCCTAGACCATGTTTTATGCTTCTATATCCATAATCTCAATGCAATTATATTCAGGTTGGAATACCTCAATCTTCCATTTTCCAATGGAAGCCGCTAAGTGAATTGGTTTCATCTTTAGAGCACTACTGCAACTCCAATACTCCCTTATTGTTTGACTTGATTGTACCTCGAATGGGGTCATTTTTCTTCTTCTAAGTCTGAAGAGCTAAAGACTACCTACCTTTCGAGGTCGATTATGCACCTTCTACCTTTATTCTCAATGGAGAGAATATTCTTTTCTAGTTATGGTTGGCCTTGTTATCGATGAACTATGACCCAACAACGCATCACTTGCCTCCTTTCACAAGGAGGTGATGACGAAGTTTAGTATGGACAGTTGGGTTCCAATGAACACATACCATGCCTTTTGTACACCCAAGACTTTAATACCATATTGGTTTGCTTCGACAATGTTGAAAATTGGTGGTTAAATAGTTGGCTTCCCTAGCTTTTGGCATGTCTCTTGAGGGAGAATGTTCACGCTTGAGCGACTGCCCACGATAGTGTTGGTTAGTGTCATTCCAGTCATATAACAAGCTTTTGTGCTAGGTATCATCATTAAGAGCGTAGGGTCGATTACTTGGTCACCAGATAGTGGGTGTTCGACTATGGGTTTTAGTCTTTCCTTGCTTTTAGTAATGTGTGTCATTGCTTGCTTTGTGTCAAGAATATCCTTAGGTATGGTTGTGGTAGTGGCAATGGCATACTCGAGGTCGGGATGTCATGCCCCCCTTTTGATCATGACACTATTGAAGACCCTTAGCCTTATTGGTTTCTGGAGGGCTAAGGAAAAAGAGGAAAAATAAAGGAAACATTTGGGTTCTTAAGAACACTTGTGAAAAAACAATTTATTGTTATAAAATTCACTTAATTTGGGACCCTTTGAGGGTCATGGGTGCCCAATCCACTTAAGTGGATTATAAGAGATGTTCTTTTTATATTTTGAAAAGGTATTTCCTTCCATTTTGGGCATACCCCTTGGGGGAGAACTATAAAATCAATGGAGGGTTCATTTGAATGTATGTTATGAAATATATTTGAACTTTTGAGTTCAAGCACAAAAAGCTTAAGCCAATTGACTTGAAGACAAAAACCTTCAAGCCAAAGAAGGATTGGGGATGAAAATCTTTATTCCTCAACTAGGGCAGCCTTATTCAAATCAGTGTATTAAAAAATGTGGGTACATGTGAAAACCCTTTATTTTGCAGTGTGAAGGTTGGACGACCGGTTACCTGCTGTCCGGTTACTAGGCCAAAAACCACAGGTTTTGTGGGCTAGTTATCCATAAAAAACTGCGGTTTTTGCCCTGGTAACCGGTCAAAATCTAGGAACCTAAAAAATATAAGTAAACCCCCCCCCCAAAAAAAAAATGCAATCCATTGGTTTATTCTGCCATTGTCATTTTTTCCCCTTCACTGCTTCATTGGGTCGGGATAGGTCGAGGCTCAAATTTTTTCTTTTGTTGGGTCGCGTTGGCATTTGGCAGGGGTTGTGCGAGTGTGACTGTGTGCCGTCGACTGAGCTCCATTCACTGCTGACTGCAGACTTGGGACTACCATTTATTATCATACTATTTAGGTTTAAACTTTATATTATTGCTTTGCGGCTTTACCAGTTTGCCTTTTATTATCATGCCGAGGTTTAATATCAGATTGTCTAGATTTTGGACTCTATCTAGGTACGATAATGATAAATAATAGTAAATATTTAATTATCATTTAATATATCTAAAATTTAAATACTTTGGTATTTAATTATTTGGATTCTGACTACAATTGTCAATAATAATAAATAATAGTAATTAAGTAGATAAAATAATAAATTAGGGAGGCTGTAATATTATTATCAGATAGTACACTGTATATAATAATATATATTATAAATAATAATAACATTTCGATAATAACTAATAAAATATTAAATTTTAATATTAAAATTTAATACAAATTCTAAAATTCTTTGTATAACTATAAGTTTATAATAATAAATATAATCAATAATGAACAATCAATTATTCTAAATTCGAATTTTTCATTCATGATTCGATAATGTATTTCTTCAGATTCCATAATACAGTAAATAGAAAGTTATCATATTTAATCATATTTATTATTGTTATCATATTCTCTCGAGTTTCGAAAATTGAATATTTAATTAATTTCGTAATCACTAATTCAAATCGTATGCTATTGTAACTTGCTAGGTTTGAGCTTCAACTTCTAAGATTGCTTGAAATTGCATATTGACATATTGTAACTTTAAAATGGCATCCGGTTCTTGAGGCAATAACGAGCCGAAGAAGTCTGATGACCCAGCCCAAAAACATTGTGTTGAAGGACCAGAGCTCAACTATGCGATATGCAATTACTGTGGGTTTAAGATAAGTGTAGAGGTGAATAACCTCAAGTACCACATAGCACGGATTCGAGGGAAGGATGTGCGGATATTTGATAAAGCACCACCTGAGGCTCAAATAGAGTGGTTGCTGCCCTGGCAGCATTTGAAGAGAAAAAAAAAGAACTACTGATGCACTTGCAGCAATATCAAATAGGAGGGCAACAAGAGTTGAATCTGATGAGTTAGTAGCCTCTGAGTCTTCTATTGCCCCAAGGGTGATTCGAAGATGAGCCTCACCTAGTGGAGGCACTGCAAGTTCACATTTACATGGGCTTTTTGTTCCTCAGAACACTCTTGGGGCACAACCTTCACTCAAAGGTACAACTTGGAATAAGGAACTGCATAATGAAGCAAGGGTGGCAGTGGCAAATTTTTGGTACTATAACAACATCCCATTCAATGTGGCGAGAAGTCCATACTGGGAGAATCTGGGATCTGCTTTGATCGTTGCTGGAAAGGGGTTCAAAGCCCCTACTCATGACTTGAGAGGCCCATTGTTAGAGGATGCTGTGAAAGATACAAAACTTATTGTAGATGAGCAAAGAAGAATATGGTGCAAGAAGGGTTGCAACATTTTGTTTGATGGGTGGATGGATGGAAAGAACCACACCTTGATTAATTTTCTAGTGGCTTCAAGTGGATAGTTAGTGTTCTTGAAGTCCATAGATGCCTCCGACAAAGTGAAAAATGCACAAACTTTGTGTGATATGTTGGACGAGGTAGTTATGGAGGTGGGTGTGGAGAACGTCATCTAAGTTGTGACCGATAATGTAACAACATATGTAGCAGCAGGGAGACTTTTTGAGGAGAGACACCTGTCACTTTTTTGGGGCCCATGCTCAGCCCATTGCATTGATCTCCTATTTGAGGACATAGGAAAAATGTCATGGATGAAAAATGTGGTCGAAGAGGCGAGAGATATCACAAAATACATTTACAATCATCTTTGGGTGTTGAGTTTGATGGGAGAGCATACCTACGGAAAAGAGCTAGTGTGATTAGGGGTCACGAGATTTGCTACGCACTTCATCATATTGTAGAGCATTGCAATCTTCCTGACATCTCTTAAGCAGATGCTTGTGAGCACATGGTGGATGGACTCTCCTTATAGCAAGAAAGTCGAAGGACAAAAGGTCAAGAAGACCGTTTTTTGTGATGGCTTTGAAAAGACCATGGATGAGGTCATAAAAGTAACTTTGGAATTAACTTTTTTTAGTTATGATTTATTTCTTTTTAAATATTTACAACTCAAATTTATCTTAATTTAAATTTTAAAATTATATGTTATTTGCTTTTAGGTGTCAAAGCCTCTAGTTAGAGTTCTCCGTTTGGTGGATGGAGAAAAGAATCCGACGGGGTATTTATATGAGGCCATGGATAGGGCCAATAAGAGCATAGCAAATTTTTATGGGCAAAATAAAAAAAATATGAACTCATTTGGCGTTTGATTGATCGTAGATGGAACAAACAACTCCATCGATATATACATGTCGCGGCCTACTATTTGAATCCCAAGTTTTTCTTTGCGGATTCATTTAGGGCGGATGAGGAGGTCATGGATGGCCTAAATACATGCATAGAGAGATGGTGGTTGACGAAGCCACTAGAGATATAATTGTGGATGAGCTCTAGATTTACAAGAATGCAGAAGGGAGGCTCTTTTCTTCACATCTCTATGTATTCGAAGGAGAAATTTGCATCAACCAGGGAAAACAACAAATTCAAATTTAGTCATTTATAGTTGTCATTATATCATTGTAATGTCGTTATTTCTTTATAAATGCACATCTAGTTGACTGACAAAGTTATAAATCTCTTGTTGTAGATTTGTGGTGGGAAGATTATGGTGCAAGGACACGAACTCTTTAAAAATTAGCCATTCGCATCTTGTCTCAGCCATGCAGTGCTTTTGGGTGTGAAAGAATTTGGAGCATGTTTGAGGCCATTCACACAAAGAAACGCAATAGGATGATAACACAATGCCTCAATGACCTTGTGTTTGTGTGGTACAATCTTTGCCTTCATGTGAAACAGGTGGAAATGATGGATAGTCACAAGGCAATTGACTTGGATGATATTGATCCATACTTAGATTGGATCGTTGAGTCTGATGATGTGCCCCAGGAGCCCATGTTTACCGTCAAGGGGGTCGTAGATTTAGAGAGGCAAGCAGAATAAGCTATAGCGGCAGGGGAAGCAGAGGCATTTGGAGGGGTTGGCAAGGATTTGGAGTTGGATATGTTTGTGGATGATGTTCCAGTGGAGTAGTCTTTACCTTCCACTTCTATGAGGCAGCAGAGGAGTTGGAGAGAAGAACTTCCATGAGCCATTTTAGTCTTCTTTTTGTTTGAAATAAAACATTCGATATTCACATTGTACTCTTTTTTGCTTAAAAACTAATATAAAGCATGTTTATGACTCTGAGTTATGTGTTCTCCGGGTTTCTACAATCATTTCTCTAAATTCATTTCATTTTTTTATTTATTTCACTGTATTTTATGAATTTATATATTTTTTATAAAGTCGCAATAAAAGCGCCAAGTAATTGCCGAGTCCAGAGTATGAGTCACAATTTTTGGTTGTCGAGTAACCGCAATTCCCCTTTTTTACTACTATGATTCAAATGCTGTAATTGTGCATCAAATTCTAAATTTGAAGAAGTTATCCCTCTCCTAGGGTGGCAACTTGCATTGCCAAGGTGTGTTGTTGTTTGGGGTGTGGCAACTTGCTATTGGAAGTCTTCACAAGGGTTTTTGACATCATCCAAGGGCAGCAAACTAGTGGAAGTGGGACGACTTGGTTGATGAGTGATTTGGCTAGGGTTTGAAGACAATTTAGGGCAGCCAATTGCTCTATTGATTGAAGACTGCGCTACATGGTGGAGCTTGAAGACCCCTAATTTAGGGCTGCGTTTGGAGTTAATAATATTCTGCATTTTCTACAGGAGGGCGACTTCCTTGTGAGGGGGATTCATCTGTTTCTAGGGATCAATTAGCTTAGAAAGCACTTCTGGAATTTATATAATATTTTTGTAATTTTATTAGAAATTATCCAATAAATCTTGACTTCAAATATTCCAAAAAAAGATATTTTTTATCAGCTGTAATATTTGGCTAATTTTGTTGGTTTATTGGTCAAAATATTGAGGGTTGAGGCATGGGAAGGCTGCAATAAATGTTGTTAAAATTCTGCACCTAGACGCCTAGGGTTTGAGAGTTTTTATGATCATTTGATGTCCTAACGAATGCTGGAACATGTGATATATTTTCTGTGAAGGTAGCATATTTATCTAAGGTGTTTGGTGAGGGTTTCATGGTCAATTTGGTCAAGGAAGGCAGCAATAATTTTCTGAGGATTTTTAGCAAGAGGATGCCTCAAAGTTGAGCTAGGGTTTTCTGTTATAAATCTAAAAAGTCCATATATGGCTAGGGTTTATAGTAAATTTCAGAATTCAGAAAATATTCCCCTTTAGGGATATTACAGTGGTATTAGAGCCAAAATCTTGGCTAGTTGTAGGGTTTGGAATTCTATACAATGGATCTTATCCATAAATTGTTGATGTGTGTGCAGAAAAGAGATAGAGATAGAATTAGGAGACAAGACATTAAGTATCAGCTTGTGCAACACTTTACTATCAACGATGCAGCCCTAGCATCATTCAAGGAAAGACGAATGAATGATCCTATTCAAAGGGCATGGTTGGAGGAACAAAATAAATAAGATGAGAACTAACTTATGGCCTTTGATGAATATGAGAGGAATGTTGATATGAAGGCAACCTATAACACCTTGGAAGAATTTTTAGAGGTGTACACATGAAATAAAAGTAGAAGAGCAAAGAAGGAAGCCTCTAGCGAATTGCCCTAAAGATCCATCACCAAAAAAGGGCACAAATTTAGAATCGAAAGAGGTTAGTGAGCAGCCAACTTTTAAAAATTCTGAATTGTAAAAATCAGAACGTTTAGGGCAGCAAGATGAAGGTTTTCAGCGAATTCGTAAGCAGCAAAGAGGGTTACAAGTAGAGGACAAAGGTGAGGAGGAACCTAATGTAGTGATTTCAGGGGGTATGGAGGAAGCAGAACAAATTGAGGCAACCACTTGTGGGAAAGAACAAGCTTTACATGAGGGGTGTCAAGCATCCAAGGTTGAAGTTGTTCCAAACCTAGAAGTAATGAACTTTCATGCAAACATTGCAAGGTTTGAACGAACACCTGTTAAGAGTAGTGTTATGAATCCTTCCATAGTGGTGAAGGAAGAAGAGGAAATTGTGTAGCATGAGCTAAAGGAAGAAGAAAAATCCATTTTGCAAATGGATGGAGAAAAATTGATGGTCAAAGTCAAGGTCCCAGGGACTATTGCTCATTTTCAGCTTGCTGTAATTTTTACATCAACCACTAAGGGTAAGCATTTTGACGATCTTCACATCAAGGGTTTGTTGCATCAACACCCTACTTTGTCTTTACAATATTTTGAACATAGTAAAGATCATGCTAACAATGAAGTCAAGATGAAGGGCACTAAATGGAGGAAGGAATTTCTCCAAAAGAATCTAAGGATGGGGAGTTGTAAATTCCCAATATGGATGTGGAATCCAGGTGAGACAAATTTAACATTGCTGTCATACAAATTCTAAGTTCTTTGACACCCATGCAAGGAGGTTGGCAAAGCCTCAGGATCATAAAAAAGAACAATAAGGTGAAGAGCATGCAAACCACTCCAAATCTTGGTAAGCATTATGCTTTACTTGCTGATTTTCAAATGCTACATAGGGTGGTTTTGATTGATGGAAGCATGAAGGGCAGATAGTACAAGGTTGTACAACCCTTGACCAAGGTTAAGATATGTACCGCTGTTATAGAATTATTTTCAGCTTTTATAAATCAGTTTCCATGTGGAAAAACACATTTCTACAGCCATCGTATGAAGGAGACTACTATGTTTAAATTTGTGTATGTAGGGAATTGCTGTGGGGTCACAAAGTACAATTTGTACAATGAACATATCATCGTTTGAAAGGAAAAACTGAGCAATTAATGACTACTATAGTCAATATACAACGCACTTACATTCTATTTTATCTTGTTGGACAAGGGATAGAGTTTAGATGGTCATTAAAATGGAGGTAAGCAATAGATATCATTGCTAGGTGTGACGTCGCTATTCACAGTCACTATTCATGGTGATGTGGCTGGTTGGTGATGTGGCTAATTGGTGATGTGGTTGGGTCCATGGAGGGTCTCTTACATGTGATCAGGTTGATGTGACAGGAGTGGGGCATAGCATTTCACCAAGACACATGGGTTTGTCCTTGGTAGTCACATGGGTTTTGTCTTGTGGTGTAAAAGACGAAAGGTCAAGTGTGAGGTGCCATATGTGGTGGCTCCAAGATTCCACATGTCTGGAGAAAGGCTAAAGGTGATTGCAACACCTTTTGGACTTTGTGTGCACATGTGAAGAAGACAAAAGACCATTGTTGTTGATTGACCTCACATGTGTGAGTGGGGCGCCATCTTTGGAAGCACATAGAGGTGGATGAATTTTGTCTAAAGTAGTGGATATACTTTGTTGACCCTTTGAGCATGAAGACAAACACCATATTGTTGATTACTGTTCACACAGAGTGTGGCACGTTTTTGGGGCCACCTTGTTGATTCTCTCTCCCTCTTTCTTCTATGTTATAAGTGATATAAAAGCATAAACTTTCCTTTGTATTTCTCATCTCTTTGGGGGATCATCCTTATGTTTCCTCTTGAGGATCCATGCAAGCTTGGACTTGCATGTATGGAGGGTAGAGCCTGGAGGCCGTGTTAGCTTGGCTCACCTGAATGTTTTGGTTGTAAGTGTTGAGTGCTTAGTTGTTGGAGGAGCTATTGTAGAAGAGAGGATTTGCTGATGATAATTGAAGTCTGGAAGCTGCCATTTTTCCCGTGGTTTTTACTTGTACATTGCAAGGTTTCCACGTATATCTTGTGTAATGTGTTCCCTCTTGTCTCATGTTTTGTAGTTTGTTTTTATTCCACATTTTTACTTGCACTGGAGGAGATATTCTTCCTAACAACTGGTATCAAAGCTTATTGATCCTAGCATGTGGTATTAGAGCTTTTGATTCTAACATCCGGTATCAGAGCCATGGTGAAAAACTTCTCTTTGCGAGTGTTTTCTGTTGAAGGACTGTTTTGTACAAGTGGAAGCTATTGTGACAGGAGAGATGAAGTTCAAGATGAGAAAGAAAAAAGGTTTTATGGCAGGTAGTTCTCTCTGTGGAGCAATATGAAGTATTTCTTGGTGAAGATTTTGTTCTCTTCAATGTTTCCGAGGGGAAGCCTGTAGGAGAGTTTTGCGAGACGCTACAAAAGCTTTGCTAGACGAATCAACACCAACACAATGTTCTTGTTGTAGAAGCAATTGTACAGTTTGAGGAGCAAGTTGGTTTCCATTGGTGAAGATGATGAGGATAGGCATGACCTTGTGTTTTTCGGATATGGCGAAAAAAAAGGTGAAGGGGTATATGTTGTGGTATCCTATTGACCACATGATTGTTAGATAGAGACGTTGAAAAAAAAATCCATGCAAAGGAAGGAGGGACAAAAGAAATATGAAATTGTACCTGTTTGAAGTAGTTTAGGAAGAAAAAGAACTAGTGAGACCTGGTGTTCTCGGAAGGAGAAGGCCGGTGTTGACCATATAACTCAGGGTTGTTGGAGTGTTGTGCATACGGTTGTGGTGAGTGGTCAGGTAGACTGATGCATGGAGTAACACTAGAGGCACATGAATTGGTGTTTTGGCAACATTCGGTAGAGTAAGATGCATTTTGGATGCAAGCTCAAAAACTCGGTAGGTGCAGTGATGCACTAAGTAGTGTGACGACTTTCCAAGCGCTGTTGATTGGTCCACTGAACTTGTGCCATGTTTGGGCATGGTTGATAGCTAGAGGCTATGTGAAGTCTGGTATTGACTTCTATAAGATCTTCTAACTACTATCAAGAGTGCTACTTGCATGTGTTCAAGAATTGGAGCAGCTTGATTCCTACATGGTGATCTCTTTAGAAGAGATGGAGTAGCTAGAGGACTATATGGATGAGGCAAAGAGTTGTTGGTTTGCAATTTGAAGAAATCACTGAACGGGTTGGTGCAGATGTTGCACATGAATTTCAATACCTTCATGGAGAGCTAAGATTTTAACAGAAGTTTTTGCTGTGTTGTTGACATGTTGGATGCAGGGCCCAAGATGATCACTGATATGATGGCTCAGTTGACTAGGACACATGAAATGAAGGTGGTATGGAGGAGCAAACCAAAGATGGAGATGCACAAGGACGAGAGAGCAAGGAAGTACCCCACTTGCAGTTTGAGTTGTCTTCCTAGGAGTGTCCTAAAAGAGGAGAAGACATGTCCTGTGTATTGGATTCATTAGAATTAGGAAGCCTCGTGAAAGCCATGGTGGGCACTAGATCAGATACTTCCAAGCAGTGGGAGTTGCGAGTCGGTTCATGGTAGAATCTCAGATGGAGGATTGGTTTGTGGTGAATTGGAGTCACTTCAGGTGCTACAATCTGTTATGAAGGAGTTGATGTTTACAAAGCTGGTCAAGGCAAAGAAGTTTTAGTTGTGTAACAAAACTTCTACTGGGTTTGTGTTAGGGTAGTAGTGGGCATAGATGGATATCTGGATGGAAAACTACTGAGGTGTGATAAAAACCTTTGTATATTGACTTCAAGTGGGACTATGTTAGTTGTGAAGTCACTATTCACTATCACTATTCATATATCACTATTCATATATCACTATTTACTATCACTATTCATTGTGATGTGGCTGGTCCCATGGAGGGTCTCTCACATGTGATCGGGTTGATGTGATGGGAGTGGGGCGTAAAACTCCACCAAGGCACATGGGTTTGTCCTTGGTAATTACATGGGTTTTGTCTTGTGGTGAAAAAGACAAAAGGTCAAATGTGGCACTATATGTGGTGACTTCAAGATTCCATATGTCTGGAGAAAGTTAAAAGGTGATTGCAACACCTTTTGGACTTTGTGTGCACATGAGAAGAAGACATAAAACCATTGTTGTTGATTGACTTCACATGTGTAAGTGGGGCGCCATCTTTGGAAGCACATGGAGGTGGATGAATTTTGTTTAAAGTAGTGGATCTACTTTGTTGACCTTTTGAGCATGAAGACAAACATCACATTGTTGATCACTGTTCACACATGGAGTGTGGCGCATTTTTGGGGCCACCTTGTTGATTCTCTCTCCCTCTCTCTTCTATGTTTTAAATGCTATAAAAGCATTTTTTTTGTATTTCTCATCCTTTTGGGGGGTCATCCTTATGTTTCCTAATAAAGATCCATGCAAGCTTGGACTTGCATGTATGGAGGTTAGAGCTTGGAGGTTGTGTTAGCATGGCTCCCCTGAATGCTTGGACTTAATTGGTTGTAAGCATTTAGTGCTTTGTTTGTTAGCATTGAAAGGAGTTGCTGGAGTCACTATTGTAGAAGAGAGAATTTGTTGATGATAATTGAAGTCGGGAAGCTGCCATTTGCCCCGTTGTTTTTCCTTTGCACATTGCAATGTTTCCACGTATATCTTGTGTAATGTGTTCTCTCTTGTCTCACGTTTTGTAGCTTGTTTTTATTCCACATTTTTATTTGCACTGTAGGAGCTATTTTTTCTAACAACTGGTATCAGAGCTTATTGATCTTAACATGTGGTCTCAAAGTTTCTGATCCTAACAATCATGACCCAAGGATCAATGGGAGGGCTGTTTATAACTTGATGACTTCTGTTTTTCACATTTCCAACGTGTTCCCTCCAATTTTTACTGCCACAAAAGACGTAATCTTGCATGGTTTGAGTGACAAGGTACCCCCGAAATTGACTTCAAAAGTGATGGAAGAGATCTTCCATGAGAGACCTTTTGTAGGGGCAACAAGGGCAGCAAGGAAGGCTGCATTTTCTGAGTTGGGACAGCCACCTCTACTTGTAGAGCTTCATCATACACTTGGTTTGGTAAAGGGCTGAAAGATTGGAATGTATTGTTCTTCAAAAGAGGTCAATGAAGTAGCCAAAACTGAGTATGGGCAGCCACTAAGGTGTGTGAAAGATCATTTAATTTCTTGTTTTATAAACTTTATGAATTCTAAAAATAAAGGTTCAAAACAATTCTATGAAAAGATTGAATTTCAGTTTGTGGAAAAAAGGAGGCTTGAAATTTGCATTGGGAAGAGGCCTAGGTTATACTAAGATAATTTTGAGCTTTTCATGAAAAATCAGAATATCTCATGCTCAAGAGACTGAAAAAATAGATTCATTCCAGCATCTAACAAATTCAGCAAAGGGACGGAAAGATGGACCTTGGGCATACAAAAGGGAGTGGAACTTGGAAACACGGGATTAGACCTTGCAAGGCAAGATACCTTGGTCTTTTGTGAACATGGTAAGTGCTTTACATGTGGTGAAATCTATTTCAAAACAGCAAGGGTCAAGATTGAATCTTTCAGTATTTTTAGAGAAGCTTGTTAGGCAAAGGGATATTCAGTGTTCAGATTTGAAGGGTGATTGGAAAAGCACAACAACACTCCCTCACAAGAGGATAGAAGAAGGAGAGAAAAGGCAAGGAGCTTGGGTGATTAAGCCATGGCTAGGCTGGTCACAATATTGTGAAGGTATGATTTCCAAATTTGCTAAGATTGTTTGTTGCATTAAGGAGAGCATATTTTGTTTTATGTTCATGAAGGGGACCTTAGAGTCCATTGTAGGTTATCAGAAACACATAGGGAGAATAATAGACATGTGGGACAACCGTGGAATTTATTTTCTCCATGCTGTCCATGATTGTTTCCGCCCACTAGTTGTGAGCTTGAGAACCCCTAGGTGCATGAAGGTTGCTAATTTGAAGGGGACACCTCAAAAAAAGGAGTTGTGGTTGACCAAGTGTTTATGGAGGTGCTGATTTTTGCATACCCAGCTAGTCAAGTACATGGGATGCGAAGGGTTTCACTATTGCCTTTGTATATAAGGGCATTTGTTGGTTGCCAAGAGACAAGGGGTAGAATGCTAATAAGGTGAAGAAGTTTTCCGCTCTCATAAATGGAAAAATTCTGAGTTTTGAGGTAGTTTTTGAGGGTGTAGATAGCATGGGCAGCCCTCCTATGCCCTTTAAGGCATCCACATACATGTTTTCAGCCACTTCTCATATGGAGGACATTGTCCAGGATGCAAACATGAAAAGGAAGTGGAGAACTCTTGTTTTGATTAACGTGTTTGTGTCTTGTGCAGGTGTTGATATATGGGCAACCAAAGCCCAAAATTCTGAAGACTACCTTGCTGGAATAAACTTTTCCAATCACTATAATGTTGCCATTTATGAAGATTTCCCTTTTCTCATCATCATTTTGGTATGTCCGAGGTACAAGGCCTCAATGGGAAGGAAAAGAAAGAATAATAGCTTTTGTTTTATCATTTCCTGATTGCATAAAAAGCCTAAAGCTTTCAAGGACAACATTAAAGGGCTTCTTCAAGGGGTTTTTCCTTCCATGGGAAGAAGCTAGAGTGGAGTTTTGCACAAATCCAATGATTGAGACAACTCCATGGTTGTTGCTATTGCTTGAGGACAAGCAATTTTGGGCAGGGAGGATTGTCATGTCCCCTTTTTGATTATGGCACTATTGAGGACCCTTAGCCTTATTGGTTTCCCGAGGGCTAAGGAAAAAGAGGAAACATAAAGAAAACATTTGGGTTCTTAAGAACACTTGTGAAAAAACACTTTATTGTTATAGAATTCACTTAAGTTGGGACCCTTTGAGGGTCATGCAAACCCAATCCATTTAAGTGGATTATAAGAAATGTTCTTTTTATATTTTGAAACGGTATTTCCCACCATTTTGGGTGTACCCCTTGGGAGAGAACTATAAAAGCAATGGAGGGTTCATTTGAATGTATGTTATGAAATATTTTTGAACTTTTGAGCTCAAGCACGAAAAACTAAAGCCAATTGACTTGAAGACGAAAACGTTCAAACCAAAGAAGGATTGGGGACGAAAACCTCCATTCCTCAACTAGGGCAACATTATTCAAATGCTGCAGTTGTGCATCAAATTCTGAATTTGAAGAAGTTATCCCTCTCCTAGGGTGGAGACTTGCATTGCCAAGCGGTGTTGTTGTTTGGGGTGTGGCAACTTGCTATTGGGAAGTCTTCACAAGGGTTTTTGACAACATCTAAGGGCAATGTTGTCAATCAGACCTGCACCTTTGTGAAGGTAGTTTTAGGACTTTACAATCTGCTGAAACATGGAAACAATCCTAGGTTGTGGGTGACCTAATCAGTGGATTGAGTCTAGATTCTAAGGCCTAACTCCCTTTGATGTATCAATTAGGATCTTACTACTCTATGGTACAAACTGCATGGGAAAAGGGAGAAAGAAACTTGAAAGAAAATCCTACTTAATGATGGTGATACACTTGTATAATTGATTGATCCACTCAATTAGAGCGCTTAAAACACTGATTCAGACAAGGAAAATGCTGAACTTCAACTCCAATTGATCAATATGCATAAGTATTTCGCGAAAAGGTTCTATCTAATGATCTAAGCTTGAGGGAAATGGTAAAATAGGCTTGATTGAAGGCATTAACAACCACTGTAAACTCAGTGAAAAACCGTTTAAACACACAACATGACCTGCATAAGATGACTAGCTAGTAACTAGATAAGGATCAAGATTCGACAAGGAAGAAATATTCTATCACGTGTGCAAATCAATGACAGATGCACTAAACTAGCTGCTGAAAATTGAAAACAATCCTCTTCTTATTAATTCTGAAAAAGGTTACAACGCAATCTTTGGCAGAAGTTGTCTTGCCAAAGGAGGGATGCCTTTCAAAGCTGAAAAGCCAACTTATATAGAAAAGAATATTTCAGCCAAGAGGTGGCGTTGAAAATAGAAGAGGAAGATCAACTTTTACATTAAACAAGTCCAACTCTTGTTATGCCAAGATAACAAAGCCTTTTAAATTTGTCTTTTCTTGTCCTTTGTCTTGCATTGAAAACCTCTTGCGTTGAAAATAGACGGTGGGCTCAAGCTTGGACTAATCTTTCACATGCATGAAATCCATGCTAATGCCAGATTTAGAATTTTGTTTAAACTGCTAGAACGTTTGAAAACTTTGGATTGCATGAACACCAAGGAGAAGCATGATTTCGGTCAAATAGTCAACAGAAGCTTTGACTAGTCCACTAAAAATAGCACATGCTCGCATGGATAAAGATCTTGATAAACGAGAGATGTATTCAAATTGAATCTATTTCCCGGTTTTCTATTCTTGGTTTCTTTGATCCTGTGCATGCATGTCACTTGGCTTAATCTGTTCATGGCTTTTCCGGCTTTATTTGCTCCTTGATTTACTTGGACAAAAAGTCTGTGACTTTGTGTGTCTATTCCCTTGGTGATCTTCTTGTGGATTTTTCTTGTGTATTTCAATATGAAGTCAGATGTTTAACGGGATTTTTTGCACAGTCAAATTTTCTGTGGACAAATTGTCCGCGGGAATTGTCTAAGACTTGTTTCTGTTTATTTTTATTGGGTCTTTTCCTCTCAGGAATTGCATCTCCCTTGGACTTTTCTCGGGATTATTCCCTTCATTTGTTCATCTCTTCGGACCTTGTTGTCTTTTGCTCAGACTTTTATATTTTCCACTTTCCGTGGACAAAAAGTCCGCAGGAATTATCTAAGACTCTCCCTTGTCTTGCCTTTTTTGAAGGAATTCCTTCGGACAAATTGTCCGAAGGAATTCTTTCGGACTTTTTGTCCGAACCATTTGCTTGTTCATTTCCTCTTGTCTGAAGGAATTCCTTCGGACTTTTTGTCCGAACCATTTGCTTGTTCATTTCCTCTTCCTTTCGGCTTGTTCTTTCAACAACATTGTGGAGTAACTTTTTCGAAGGGTACATACCCTTCGAGAATGTTGTAAATGTACCTTCCCGAAGGGCACATGCCCTTTGGGTTTCTTGCAAACATCCCTCCAATCTTGAAGTGAGCCTTCTCGGAGGGCAAGTGCCCCTCAAGATTTTTGTCAATGATCCTTCTGAAAGGTACATGCCTTTCAGATTTTATGAAAGTGTACTTTTCTGAAGGGCACATACCCTTCGAAAAAATTGTAATGGACCGTTCCTTTGAAAAGAAGCCCCTCGGATTTTTTGACTTGGCCTTTTTGCCTTTTGGGAAAAATGGAAGTGTCCTTTGAACTTTCTCGAAGGGCACCTACCCTTCATGATTTCTGTATTTGTCCCTTCGGAAAGTTTGGAAGAGACCCTTTGGAAAATTCGGAAGAGACCCTTCGGGATTATGAAAAAGGTCCTTCCATTGCTTGAAAAAGTCCTTCAAGCTTTTGACCAGGGAAGACTTCGGACTTTTGGATGCAAAAAACTGAATAGCGAAACCCCGAAGTAGAAAACCTGAACCAGTAATGAGGCAAGAGAAACCCGAAAAGGTCTTGGGCAGTGTTATTCGGACTTTCAAGAGGTAAAGACTTCGGGTTCTTCCCAGTGGAAGACTTTGGGTGCCGAAAACCTGAAGTAAGAAATGAGATGCCAAAAACCTGAAGTAAGCAATGAGATGCCGAAAACCCGAAATGTATTGAGAAGAGTAAATCAAGATTGGGAACCCGCATTACTTCTGCTGATGAAACTTCGTAAGTAAAGTGATTGGAGAACCTGATTTGCACTAGGAGTAAATCGGTGTTCTGGGCCTAACTTGCTTCCGCTTGTTGAAATTTTATAAGTAAAGTCAGTTGAGAAATCCGATTTGTACTAAGCCAGTAAAGCACTTCAAACGTTCAGCTTCTTTTGCCTTGTAGTTGCTCTGAACACCCTGGAAACCCTGTTTGGATCCTTCCACTGTAGTGACATAAAAAGCTTCGAATAGTAGGGATGACAATTTGACCTGAAGGGTCAAAATTGTCAATATTTTGGCGATTCTGCTGGGAAGCATGCTTGCTATGCTTAAGGACCATACCATATACATTACATTTGAACTCATAAAACAATGGCAAATCTGGTCCGTGATTGAAAATTCTCTTTCATCTTGCTGTGAGATAACCTTTATCCTTCAAAATAAGAAGAGAAACACACGAAAACAGGGAAACTAACTAATCAAAGCAAATGTGCAAACAAGCACTTATTAGAACAAAACTGAAAGAAACTACTGTGCTTGAACAACACTTGGAGGAAAGCAAAACAATTTTTGTACACGGAGCTTTGCTCTTCAATAGCAATGCCTCAGATGTATCCCATTGACGGGGATTGGAAGCCCCTGGCCATCCATCTTTGCAAGTTGGAAGGCATTGTGGGATTTACTGCTGGAGATCGTGTATGGGCCACTTCAAAGGGAATCAAACTTTGTGTGCCTTCCTGGTTTAGCTTGAACCGCATCCCACTTGAGGACCAAATCTCCTTCTTTGAAACTTCGTGAGGAAACTCCTTGTCAAAGGTTCTCTTTACCTATGCTTGATGAATTTCCATGGCTAGCATGGACTGATTTCTTGTTTCTTCAAGCTCCATAAGCTCAACATACTTGATTTTCATAGGCTCATTCTCCAACAATTCAAGCTGATGCATTAGTTCTAAAGCTGAAAATTCAAGAGAAACGCGTAACTTTGCTTCCTTACCATATACCAGCTTGTAAGGGGAGTTGGCTATTGACCTCTTGTAGGTGATCCTATCAGCGTATAGAGCTGACTTCAGTTTGAGATGCCATGATCTCTGATTGTTTTCAGTAATCCTCGTTATGATCCTCAAAAGGTTCTTGTTCGTAGATTCAACAAGGCCATTGCCTTGTGGATAATAGTTTGATGAAGTGCTGAGATAAAATCCATGTTGGACAGCCCATTGGTTGATCATAGATCCCACAAAATCCATTGCATTGTTAGAAATGCTAGGTGAAGAAACTCCAAACCTAGTAAGCAAATCTTTATAGAAATCAAGAACATTAGTTTCGTTTGTTCTTTTCAACGCTACTACTTCTGTCCAACGTGTGAACTAATTTTTAGTTGTTAGAATCTATTTATGCTTTGAACTTGGAGGATTAATGAGACCAATAAAGTCCAATCCCCATTGAACAAAGCGCTGATTTACTGCAATTCGCTGAAGAGGTAAGACTGCAAGCTTCACTTTTCCTACAAACATAGCACACTGTTTGCACTTTCTAACCTATGCATGCCAAGCGCCTAATATACTAGGCCAATAATACCCACCTCTCATGATCTTAAGTGCTGTATTTCTTGCAGAAAAGTGTCTTCCACCATGTCCATCATGGAATTTTTTAAGCAATATCTGAGTTTGGTTTGGCTCTACACATCTTAGCAACATTCCATTGATATCCTTCTTGAACAAAACACCATCAACAAACAAAAATAGAATTGATTGCAATCTGAAATATCTTCTCTTTGAAGCATTTAGATGAGAAGGGTAAATACCATGTTGGAGATAGCTTACCAAGTCATAAAACCAGCTGGACGGTGAGATATGAACAACTACAACTTCTTCATCATTTGATACCAAAACAAGCTCATTAGCCTCTTGCAAGTCTTGTGCTAGATGCTCACACAATCCTTTGCCTCTAACTAGCTTTGTGACATTAATTTCCACGTCATATTCCATTACTTTGGTTATCCAACTAGCTCTCTTCTCATTTATATCCTTGTTCAAAACAAACTCTTTGATGCTTGGATGGGCAACCATTAGATGTATCTTATTATTAGACAAGTGTCTAAACTTTTTAAGAGATCTTATAACTGAAAGGACATGCTTTTCAACAAAAGAATACCTTGTCATATTCTTCCAAGCCTTCACTGTAGAAAGTTATTGGCTACTTCAAGGACTCATGATTTTGCTGCATAAGAATGCCTGGAACGGTGTCCATGTTAGCATAAGTGTACAAAATGAAATCTTTCGTGAAATCTAGATTTAGAAGCGTAGGAGCACTAGCTATGGCCTTATTAATATCTTCAAAACTCTTTACTCCTTTGGACCAACTGAAGTTCTGATTTTTCTTAAGCATGGCTGTAAGTGGCTTAGTTAAAATGACAAAATCTAAAATATATCTCCTTATAAAATTGATTTTTCCAAAGAAACTTTGCAAAGCCTTTCTGTGCTTAGGCAAAAAAAGTGCAAGAATAGATTTTACCCTTTCAGGATCTATGCTTAAACCATACCTTGAAACATGTCCAAGAAGCTTACCTTCATGAACCGAAAAAACACACTTTTTGGGATTTAGAGATACCTCAAATTGCCTACACCTCTTGAACACTTGCTTAAGATGAACCATGTGATCTTCTGCATTCTTTGAAAACACCGTTATATCATCTAAATAAATGATTACAAACCTGTTAAGAAGGCCTTGAATGCCATATCCATGGCTCTCTGAAAGGTTGCTCTAGCATTAGAAAAACTGAATGTCATCTTTCTATATGCAAATGTCTCTCACTTGGTTGTGAACGCTGTCTTAAATTGGTCTTTTTCCTTGACCAAAATCTGATTGTAGCCACTATATTCATCCAACAAAGAAAACTTTTCTGAACCCACAACAAGTTGTAAAATTTGTTCCATTGATGGCAATTGATAGTGATTTTTAAGTGAAGATCTGTTCAAATCACGAAAGTCAACACAAACAAATCTCACCATTCTTCTTCCATACTGGAACGAGTTTGGCCACCAAAGTTGAGTGCTTGATTGGAAATATAATAGTTGACTCTATGAGCTTGTGAAGCTTAGCTCTCATCAAAGGCTCAAGCTTTGGATTGATAGGCCTTTGTCTTTGTCTCACTGGTTTAGTTTCCTCTAACTCAATGGTGTGTTGAGCCAAACTTGGATCAAAACCTTTGAGATCACTATATTGCCATGCAAATATATCAACAAAACTTGTGCATGACTCAATGAAAGCTTTCTTTTGTGAAAGAGTGCATATCTTACCCAACTTCAAAATCTTACCAGCTGCAATCTCTACAATGGTATAGTGCTCTTTCTTTGTTGACAAGGATGAATTCTCTTTTCTTAGCTCATCATCCCCACTGAAAATGTTCTCAAGTGTGACCAATCATTTGGGCAGCTTATTCATTTTTAATTGCACAATCTGATCACCATATTGCTGCAAGTGTTTTGATTGATTTTTTGAAGAAAACTCAGCGTCTTCCTGCAAAAATCTTACAATTTGATTGTCATCTTCGAATAACTGCCAATTCTCATGATTATCTGGAACATAAGGCTTTACAAACACCTTTATATGTGACTGAATTTTTTGATTTTTTACATCAGTTGGAATACTAAATTGTGCCCCAACAACAGCGAATCTATCAGCATGTTTATTCTTATCTCTTGGTATTGCCTGAATGTTAAAAGCTTGAAAATTTTCAAGTAAATCCTAAATTCTATGCTTGTAAGATTTAACCAACAAATTTTTGCATACATTCAAACCTCTTACTTGGTGGATTACAAGCTCACTATCACCAAACATTTAAAGAATTGACTTTCATCTTCCTAGCCCACCGCAGATCGTGAACTAGTGCCTCATACTCAGCAACATTGTTTGAACAACCAAATTGAAACTTAATAGAAGAGAAATACCTTTATTGTGTTAGAGAAACCAACATCATTCCAGCTACGGTTCTATGCTTATTTCTTGATCCATCAAAGTACAATTGCCACAAACTTTCATTAGATTCATCTTTTTTGACCATGGTTGGAATTGGTGCATCATTCTCATGAAGGCAATACACATCAAGACCTTCAATCAGCTGATAAGGATCATGCTCATGCAAGGTAGAAGCCCACTCATCAAGAAACAAATCCGGAACTCCATCCAAAGGTGATTCCTTTTCTACATCACTAATTTCTAGCACATCATCTGAGATGATACAGTTAGTATTCACAACACTTGGCGTATATGGCTCCATATGAAAACATGCAATAGACTCAGAGTAAATTGTTACCTTGGTACTATACCTGGTTCTGAACAACAAATAGGTTCAATCAACTGATAAATATCCTCCAATTTTTGAGGTGAAATCCTTTGAAAGACAGCAAAATAGGGAGGCAAATCTGTCACAATAGCTTGCTGAATAGTAACATTAATGCATGCATGTAAAGTCAATTTCAGATCCTTGATGATGCCTATCGTCTTCATTGGTGACCCATTCCATTGCAATACTCCTTTAGTATTTGGTTCATAAACAAGCCCAAACTTATCTGCAATCTGTTTAGGCATGACTGTACTACTAGCTCCACTATCCACCATACAATTATGAACAAAAGTATCACCTACTATCAAAAAAAGGTAGAAAGGAGGAGTTTTTTTTGATTTTACCTCAGTTTTGTTAACCTTTGCCATTTTATTTGCTTGCTGTCCCTGTTGTTTAGTTCGCTGATCTGAATTAGTCGAGACAACCCCTTCTTTCTCAACTGGTTTTGGAGACAATTTAAGAGTTGGAAACTCTTGAATAAGCTTATCCTTTTGTCCTGGAATTGAAAGAGAATCCCACATGCTAATGCTGATGTTAGACTTCTTCATTTGATCTACTATACTAAAATGAGATCCACTAACCTTTGACTGTACCTTTTGAAGCACTGGATGTTTACAAACTAGAGGTGGTTGATGGACTTTACTAACCTCTGTATTTTGATTTTTCTGAGTTGTAGAGACAACAAACTGGTCTTTTGCACTTTTAGAAACAACATGAGTACATGAAGCATTTGTCACCTCTTGAGTCTCTTCAATGGCTCTCCTTTTAGCTCTAATTACAACTGTAACTTGACCACTTGAATTGTTAGTTTCAACACTTTGAGACAAAATAACATGATCATCTTCTTGCCAATTAACATTAATGGCATCAAGCTGCCCTTGTTGAGTCTTTCCTTGTGATGCCAACCCTGTATCTTGGTATTGACCTCCTTAAAAAGAAAACTCTTCTTGTGTTATCTGTGGCATGGTGATGTTCTGTGAAACCAAGGCTTGCTGTTGAGCATAATTGAGATTTGAGAGTTGCCAACCTGAATCTTGCACCAAGTTATTTTGAAGTGGGGTGGGAACAATAGCCTTTGAAGAGGAATGAATATTAGAACCAAGGGCAACATATGGCTTAGCTGGAGTTATGGCTCCCTGTGCTTGATATGGTGGTCTATTTTCTCTGAAAACCTGATAAGGAGGCCTTTGATCTTTGAAAGACTGATAGGTGTTTTGATTTGGATGTTGATAAGGCCTATTAGATTGATATTGCTGCCTTTTGAGCTGCACTATTTCATTTCCAAAAGACTGTAGCAAACTTTTTAATTCTCTTATTTCACTAACTTCACTAGTAGGGGCTGCAATTTGAGCTTGAGGTGTTGGAATAGGAGCTAAGGATGGAATTTGAGGAACTTGAGTGGCTCGTATAGAACTTATTTCTGGAAATATAGGCATTGGAGGTCTTGTTACCAGCTTGTATCAAACTATTTTCTGCCCTTATTGCAATTTCATAAGCATCCGGCAACGTAGTACCACCCATTGACTGTATCATCACACTAATGTCAGAATTAAGAGCTTTCAAATAGTACAAAAATACATATTGAGAGGATGGCCTAGTCAACGCAGGTATCCTAGTCCATTTTTTTGGAATCTGAGGTTAAAATTAGACATGAACTCATGATGAGCCCTTGTTATGGCGGTCAATTGCTCTACCAAAGAGAGATGATCAGATTTATCTTCAAATTGTTTGACCAACACTGTGCCCAATTCATCCCAGGTGGCAATGGAATTAAGTGGCAAATTTCTATAACATTGCAACGCTTTTCCTTTGAAGGAGGCAACCAACAATCTAATAGCAACATTATTTTCAACAACATTATGGACTGAACAGAGATTAACATCTTGGATATGCTCAATAGGGGTTGTTTGATTTTCTCTTGGGAAGAATGGGATGCTCTTGAGGGTAGACATTGGAATATCATCAAACTGGGCTAAATTTAGTGGGCTACCTCTATTGAATGGAGCAAACACTTGATTTCTGATGGCCATTTGGGTAGTGGAGATTGGAGTGCTTAGAACAATAAGCTGACCAGGAGGCAAATATTGCTTTTGAGGATATGGTTTTGCCCTCTTAAACCTGTCTCTTATATGATAAAAATTCAAAAGGAGTACCTTTAGTTGCTGACTTTGTGGTAACCTTTGGCATGAAAGAGCTGTCTGAATGATGCTATGAGCTCTGCAACTGGATGATATCTTCTTCTGCTGCAAATTTTTTTCATATATGCCAAGAATTTCTTCGTGGTCCCACCGGGCGTGCCAAAAATTGTTGTCGATCAGACCTGCACCCTTGTGAAGGTAGATTTAGGCCTTCACAGTCTGCCGAAACATGGAAACAATCCTAGGTAGTGGGTGATCTAATCAATGGATTGAGTCTCTAGATTCTAAGGGCTAGTTCCTTTTGATGTATCAATTAGGATCTTACTACTCTACGGTACAAACTGCTTGGGAAAAAAGAGAAAGAAACTTGAAAAAAAATCCTACTTAATGATGGTGATATAGCTCCTAAAACACTGATTCAAATAAGGAAAAGGGTGAATTTCAACTTCAATTGATCAATATGCATAAGTATTTCGTAAAAAGGTTCTGTCTAATGATCTAAGCTCGAGGGAAATGGTAAAATAGACCTGACTGAAGGCACTAACAGCGACTAACATCCACTGTAAACTCAGTCAAAAGACGTTTAAACACAAAACATGACTTGCATAAGATGACCAGCTAGTAACTAGGTAAGGATCAAGATTCGACAAAGAAGAAATATTCTATCACGTGTGCAAATCAATGACAAAGATAAACTAAACCAGTTGCTGGAAATTGAAAACAATCATCTTCTTACTAATTCTAAAAAAGGTTACAGCACAATCTTTGGTAGAAGTTGTCTTGCCAAAAGAGGGATACCTTTCAAAGCTAAAAAACCAACTTATATAGAAAATAATACTTCAACCAAGAGGTGGTGTTAAAAATAAAAGAGGAAGATCAACTTTTACATTAAACAAGTCCAACTCTTGTTATGCCAAGATAACAAAGCCTTCTAAATTTGTCTTTTCTTGTCCTTTGTCTTGCATTGAAAACCTCTTGCGTTGAAAATAAGACGGTGGGCTCAAGCTTGGACTAATCTTTCACATGCATGAAATCCACGCTAATGCTAGATTTAGAATTTCGTTTGAACTGTTAGAATGTTTGAAAGCTTTGGATTGTATGAACACCAAGGAGAAGCATGATTTCGATCAAACAATCAACAAAAGCTTTGACCAGTTCACTAAAAATAGCACATGCTTGCATGGATAAGGATCTTGATAAACGAGAGATGTATTCAAATTAAATCTATTTTCCGGTTTTTTATTCTTGGTTTCTTTGATCCTATGCATGCATGTCTCGGCTTAATCTGTTCATGGCTTTTTCGGCTCTATTTGCTCCTTGATTTACTCGAACAAAAAGTCTGTGACTTTCTGTGTCTATTCCCTTGGTGATCTTGTGAATTTTTTCTGTGTTTTTCAATATGAAGTCAGGTGTTTAACGGGCATTTTTGCACAGTCAATTTCCCGCGGACAAATTGTCCGTGGGAATTGTCTAAGACTTGTTTTTGTTTATTTTTATCGGGTCTTTTTCCCACAAGAATTGCATCTCCCTTGGACTTTTCTTTGGATTATTCCCTTGATTTGTTCATCTCTTTGGATCTTACTGTCTTTTGCTCGGAATTTTATATTTTTCACTTTCCCACAGACAAAAAGTCCACAAGACTTATCTAAGACTCTCCCTTGTCTTACCTTTTTCGAAGGAATTCCTTCGGACTTTTTGTCCGAACCATTTGCTTGTTCATTTCCTCTTCCTTCCGGCTTGTTCTTTCGACAACATTGTGGAGTAACTTTTCTGAAGGGTACATACCCTTTGGGAATGTTGTAAATGTACCTTCTCAAAGGACACATGCCCTTCGGGCTTTTGTAAAAGTCCTTAGACTCATGAGATGAACCTTCCCGAAGGGCACATGCCCTTCGGGTTTTTTGCAAACATCCATTTCAAGATGCCCTTCGGGTTTTTTGCAAACATCCATTCCAATCTTGAAGTGAGCCTTCTCAGAGGGCAGGTGCCCTCCGGAAATTTTGTCAATGACCCTTCCGAAGGGTACATGCCCTTCAGATTTTCTGAAAGTGTACTTTCTCGAAGGGCACATACCCTTTGGAAAAATTGTAATGGACCATTCCTTTGAAAAGAAGCCCCTCGAATTTTTTGACTTGGCCTTTTTGCCTTTCGGAGAAAATGGAAGTGTCCTTTGAACTTTCTCGAAGGGCACCTACCCTTCGGGATTTCTGTATTTGTCCCTTTGGAAAGTTTGGAAGAGACCCTTCGGGGTTATGAAAAAGGTCCGTCCATTGCTTGAAAAAGTCCTTCAGGGTTTTGACTAGGTAAGACTTCGGATTTTTGGACGCAAGCAACTGAATAGCGAAACCCCGAAGTAGAAATCCTGAACTAGTAATGAGGCAAGAGAAACCCGAAAAGGTCTTGGGCAGTTTTATTCGGACTTTCTAGAGGTAAAGGCTTCGAGTTCTTCACAGTGGAAGACTTTGGGTGCCAAAAACCCGAAGTAAGCAATGAGATGCCGAAAACCCGAAGTAAGCAATGAGATGCCGAAAACTCGAAATGCACTGAGAAGAGTACATCGGGATTGGGAACCCGCATTACTTCTGCTGATGAAACTTCATAAGTAAAGTGACTTGGAGAACCCGATTTGCACTAGGAGTAAATCGGTGTTTTGGGTCTGACTTGCTTCCGCTTGTTGAAATTTTATAAGTAAAGTTAGTTGAGAAACCTGATTTGCATTAAGCTAGTAAAGCACTTCAATCGTTTAGCTTCTTCTGCCTTGCAATTGCTCTGACCACCCTGGAAAACCTGTTTGGATCCTTCCACTATAATGACATATAAAGCTTTTAATAGTAGGGGTAACAATTTGCTCTGTAGAGTCAAAATTGTCAACATGCAACAAACTTGTTGAACACACCATCTACTGAGAGAGGGGGTGAATCAGTAGATGAGCCAAAACTTGGTTCTTAAAATTTTTAAACAAGATACATAATGTATATGCAAAGTAAAGAACAAAAACAAAGATCTTACACATACATAAGAATGCTCAACCCTAGATTTTTACGTGAAAACCCAAAGGGAAAAACCACAGTGAAAAAAGTTGCTAGAAGTTACTGTTCTAATCCAGCCTCACAGAAAAGATGTCTCACAGACAAACCTCACTGGTTACATTCAAGAGCACCCACTCTAAGGAAGCATCAATTTCCTAACTGAGCACCAACTCAGTTTTTCTGATAGCACCAACCTATTAGAGAAATGAAGCTACAACTTTAGAATACAAAAGAGATTCAGAATGAATTTTGTTCAGTTTTTTGTTACAAGTCTTGTCCGTAACTGCACTTTCACGCTGTGTGCCTTCTCGTCTTATTTGCTTCTATTTCTTTGTGTTTGGATATCTTCTATATTGACACACCTTATTCACTTTGCCTCTTTACGCTGTTTGCATATGTCCTTACTCGACAATTTTGAGTTAACACTCTAATTATTATCGCAGCAGCAACAAAAGACACTTTCAAATGTTTTGTTCGTAGCATATATAGACAAATGCATCTTAGGGTTTTCTATCTGTAGAATGTTCACACTTCAACTGCTCTTAACTGGTTCAAGCTTCTGATCTACATTCAATATGACTTTTACTTCGTGTCTCGATTCATGCTTCAAACGACAACGTTCAAATGTTTTTACTATCTTTGGCATGTGCACTCCTACTGTTCTTAACTGCGCCGCTTCCTTGATCAATTAGATTGATTAATCTCGAGCTCTGTGAAGAGATATCGAGTTCATCACCTGTTCCAGTTGTTCTTTTACAGATAGTTAGAAGACATTAAATGCGAGCTTTTTATTTCTTTTATCGCGCCAAGTTCACGTTCTTTTCTTTGTTGGATCTTTCCTTATGACCTCTTGACACTTGTCAAATGTGCGTGCATTTGGAGGGTAATCTGGGTTTGCTTCGCACGATTGGATCTAATGCACCGATCAGACGTGAGCCGTTGATCTTTTAAAGTAGCATGAATTTTAATTCTTGCTTTGCCATTAACCATCGAGCTTCTTTTCTTCTCTTTTCGCATCTCACTGCTTTCTATATGATGAGTTCACTTCCGCTCCTTTCGATTGTCCTCGATATGCTTGATCTTTACCCTTTGTCTATATGTCCTTCGGAACTATTGCAAATGATCTATTTCGGAAGCTTTGTAATGGTCCATTTCATCCAAAGGGTGTCCTTCGGGAACTTTGTTTGGGACTTTTGTTTCGGTCTATTTTCCCGACTTAATTCTTCAAGCTCTTTTTGCTGGGCTCTTCTTTTTCGGACTTTCTTCCCGACTTATCTCTCGCCTTCGGACTTTCTTCCCGACTTATCTCTCGCCTTCGGACTTTTTGTCTGAGACATTTTTTCAGACTTTTTGTCAGCGTCATTTCTTCAGACTCTCTGCAATCTACCCTTTGGCTTTTCTGCAAGTGTCCACATACCCTTTGCAATGTTCAAAAGATACCCTTTGGACTTTTTGAAAAGTTCCACTTGCCCTTTGGAACGTTCAAAAGATATCCTTCGGACTTTTTGAAAAGGTCCACTTGCCCTTCAGAACGTTCAAAAGATACCCTTCGGACTTTTGTTATGTGACAATTTTCCGAAAAGGACTTGACAATTTTTACGAAAGAATTGTTCTTGCCATTTTTTCGAAAGAATTCCTCCGAAGGAATTCTTCAAGACTATTTCGGGTTTTCCATCCTTCTTGATTCATCTCGATTGTCTCTTCTAGACCCTTTTGGGTTTTTGACATTACTTAAAAACATGAAAGAAGTAAAGTCGTTCCATAAACCCGACCAACTTTATTAGACCAGTTTGGTGTTTCGAGACTGCTTTACTTATTTTATAAGAGCACTTCAGAAACCCGATTTACTCCACAAGTCTGCTCAACTCAACCTTTGGCATTAATGCATGATTATATTCGATCTCAATGACATCAATGACATCAACTTTTGACATCAATGACAATTCCATGCTGCCTTAGATGAAAATGACAATTCTTCAGTGCTCAAATTGCTTTCTAGATCATGATATCAAAATTGTCAACTGTCTCCTTACTCAAATTGCCAACAAAACTAGTGGAAGTGGGGCAACTTGGTTGATGAGTGATTCAGCTAGGGTTTGAAGACAATTTAGGGCAGCCAATTGCTCTATTCATGGTTGGAAAAACAAGTAACTGCCAGTTGGTCGGTTACTCGTTGAAAATTCCATCAGGCGAGTATTCACCGCTTGAAACCATTAGAAAAGTCTAAAAATATGCAAAAAATTAACTGACGAGTAACCGCTAGTTACTCGAGTACTTGCGAGTAATCGATGGTTACTTGTCGGTTCCTGTGCACAGATTCCACACGAAAAACCCAGCAAAATCACAAGAAAATCACGAGAATGGTCTCAAACGCTGAATAAATGCGAAAAATATGCGGAATTTTGTCTTATAAATTGCAACACACCTCTTATTTCATTCACACAAGATTTGGAGCATTCAGGAATAGATTGGAAGAAGAATTGAGCAAACAGATTTTCAGGTTAGTGCATTTATTTATTTAAAAAAAAAGTTTAAAGCATGTAAATGAATTGTAATTTAATTAAAAACATGTTTGATAAATATTTTAAATTTTAGTATTCAAATTTGATGCATTTTGTCAAATTTCATCTATTTCGTTAAATTTTAGTGTTTAGTATTTAGAATTTATGTCTATTTTTTTTAAATTTTTATTAAAAATGTTGTTTTTTAATCGTTGGCATTATGGTTAGTTTCCATTTATCATTACAATTTATTTATTGTTATTTTTAACCACTATAGATTATAGTTTTCAATTTGTTTGTTAAAATTCTAAATCATAAATGTATTTTAGTTTTCATTTAATAGTTTATCATTATAATTTATTTATCGTATTTTAATTAATAATTGGTATTAAAAATTTAAATATTTTTATTTTTGATTTTTTTAAATATTGTTTTCAATATGTTTGCACTTTGCAGGTTATCCGTTAGCAAACAATGGCCTCCGATAGTGCATCGGGTTCAGAGATAATTAGTGGTAGTCAATCGGCTCCCTTTAATGCTTGCACCGGTGCTTAGAAGTATACCACGTGGGTTGGAACGTCTCAGACAATTTCAATTTGCAACTTTTTCTCGAAGAGGATGTTGGGGGTATCAATCGCATGAAGTACCATCTTTCATGCATTCTTTGTCGCAATGTCACTGAAGAGGCCAAATGAGAGATGATGGCGGAGCTTGCATCACTAAACGAAAAAAAACTAGAGAGGGCAAGGATGCAAGTAGCCCTAATGACTGTTGGTGCCGCATTGACAGAAGAAGTGACAACGATGAGTGGGTTCTAGTCGTGGTCCACGTAAGTGCCATGACACATCTTCATCAGCGTCGATTCAGTTACACTCATTTTTTGTGCCTAAAAACACACTTGGGGCACAACTTTCACTGTAAGCTATAAGATGAAACAAGTAGGCACATGTGGAAGCAGATAAAACTTGTGTAAGTTTTTGGTACTTCAACTACCTTCCCTTCAATATGGCAAGAACCCTGTATTGGGAATATTTGGCTACAACATTGATAGTTGCAGAGAAAGGGTACAAGGCACCCTCTTCAAAAAACTTGAGTGAGAAGTTGCTCAAGAATGCTGTTGAAGATGCAAAGGTAATTGTCAAATATCAGAAGAGGTGGCGTAAGTTTGGATGCACCATTGTTTTCGATGGATGGAGGGATGGAAAGAACTGCACTCTCATCAACTTTTTGGCGGCTTCAAATGGTGAGCTAGTTATTTTGAAGTCTATTGATGCATCTAGTAAAATAAAAAATGCATAAAGTTTGAGCTTGATGATAGAGGAGGTTGTTTTAGAGGTGGGCATCGAGAATGTTATTCAAATTATCATAGACAGTGCAACAACATATGTGGCGGCTGGGAGACTTCTTAGGAAGAGACATCTATCTCTCTTTTGGACACTTTGTGCGACCTATTGCCTTGACCTTTTTTTTGGAGGACATAGGCAAACTTGATTGGGTGCGACCAGTTGTAGAAGAAGCTAGAGAAATAACAAAATATATCTACAATCACCCTTGGGTTTTCAGTTTAATGAGAGAGCACACCAAGGGAAAAGAATTTGTTCGAGCAAGGGTCACCAGGTTTGCAATGAATTTTTTTACATTGCAAAGTATTTGCAGTTTGTTGACTTCTTTGAAGTATATGCTTGTGTCTCAAGCATGGATGGACTCATCCTATTTTAAAAATGTTGATGAAGTGAAGGTTGGGAAGACAATTTTTAGTGAGACTTTCAAAACAAAAGCTACAGAGATCGTCAAGGTAACTTGAAATTACAATTTAAATTTCAAATTTTTTTCTGTTTTCAAAATTTTAAACTCATTCTTTATTTAATAATTTATCTATAAGTTTGTAATACTAACTTTAATTTGTTTGTAACTTCGTAGCTGTCTGAGCCTTTGGTGAGGGTTTTGCGATTGGTGGATGGGGAGCAAAATCCAATGGGTTATATTTATGAGGCTATGTATAGGGCCAAAGAGGCTGTCCAAAACTATTATAAAGGGGATCGTGCTAGATTTGATCCCATTTGGGAGTTGATTGTTCAGAAGTGGAACTATCAACTCCACCAACCCATCCATGCAGCGGAGTACTACTTTACTACTTTGATGGCTTCATAGATGCTAGTGGAGAGGTTATAGAGGGGCTCTCAACATGCATTGAGAGTATGACACTTGACGTTGAGGTGATGAACCTCATTGTTGTAGAGTTGTAGAACTAAAAGCAGGCAAGAGGAAGGTTTTTTTTTTCAGCACTAGCTATCCGATGGAGAGACACGCAGTCACCAGGTGATACAAAATGAAGTCTTTACTTGTACCTTAACAGTTACATATTTACAATTATTAATATCTTACAAAGTTTTGAATATCTTGTTTGCACGGTTGTGGTGAGAATATTGGAGTGAAAATACTTCAAATCTTCAAAGGTCAGTCCTCCGGATTTTATCCTAACCTTGTAACACTTTTGGATGTGAGCACAATTAGAGTTTGTTTGACTCTATTCATACGAAGAAGTGCAACAAGTTGAGCCAACAATGCCTCAATGACTTGATTTTTGTGCAATATAACCTTTGACTTTGCACAAAGAAGTTGGAGAATGCATCAGAGGAACCTATCGATATAGATGAGATCGATCTCTATAGCGATTGGATTGCATAGGAGGCCCCCATGTTCACAGAGGAGGAGATTGCTGATTTTAAGATGTAAGCTATAGAGGGTGTAGTCGAAGCAAAAGGAGGAGAGATTGGATTGGAGGACATCCTTGAAGATAAGGCAAAGGCAGAGGTAGATGTGAGCCACAGGGGCAAATGCAGTGTTCTAGATAGAGCGAGGCGGGGCAGTTGAGTGGGAGGATTAGAGTTTCTTAGTCTACCTTAGTTTTCCAGAGAGCAAGGAAGAGAAAATTATAGGTTATTGTAATTTGTACTTGTAGATTCTTGTATAAGATTATAAGTATCACAGTAGTTTGTGACTATGTTGTATTCACATGATTATGCAATTTTGTACTTTATTTGTATTCAAATTTAATAGAAAACACTTTCTCAATGTTTTACAGACTCATTTCATCTATTTTGTTTTGTAATTTCTATTTTTTTTTTGTTGATAAATTCAAGTATTTTTCGCTTTTGTAGGTTATTCGCTCGAGTGGGTCGAATAACCGATGGTTACCCATTTTGGCCCCTCGACGAGTAGTCGCCCCAACCGGTTATGTGAACTATGGCTCTATTGATTGAAGACCCCTTTGATAAGGGCCGTGCTACATGGTGGGGCTTCAAGACCCCTAATTTAGGGCTGCATTCGGAGTAAATAATATTTTGCATTTTCTACAGGAGGGCGACTTCCTTGTGAGGTGGTTTCCTCTGTTTCTATAGCTCAATTAACATAGAAACCACTTCTGGAATTTATATAATATTTCTGTAATTTTATTGGAAATTATCCAATAAATCTCGACTCCAAATATTCCAGAAAAAGATACTTTTATCAGTTGTAATATTTTGTTAATTTTGGTGGTTTATTGGTCATAAAATATTGAAGGTTGAGGCGTGGGAAGGCTGAAATAAATGCTGTTAAAATTCTGTTGAGAGCTTTTATAATCATTTGATGTCCTAATGAATGCTAGAATAGTTGATATATTTTCTGTGAAGTTAGCATATTTATCGAAGGTGTTTGGCAAGGGTTTCATGGTCAATTTGGTCAAGGAAGGCAGCTGTAATTTTCTGAGTAGTTTTAGCAAGATGATGCCTAAGAGTTTGTTGGAATATTGTCATTGATGTCAAATGAACTATTGCCGAAAGTGAACGGAATTGATTGCCGGAAGTGAACAGAATTGATGGCCAGAAGTGAACGGAAATGTCGACGGAAGTGAACGGAATTGTTGATGGAAGTGAACGGAATTGTCGACGAAAGTGAACGGAAATGTCGTCGGAAGTGAACGGAATTGTCGACGGAAGTGAACGAAGTGTCGACGGAATTGTCAACCTTGGCCGACCTATTGGGAGGAGTTGTGACCGTTCGAAAGGACCTTTTCACTTGAAGAGTCACGACCTTAATTTATGGCTTTCCGTGGGTTATAAATAAGTGCATAACGAATGGCAAAATGGTAGATTCGAAAGTGGAAGATATATAAAAGAAGAGCAGAATTTTTAAAGGCAAATTTTTGTGAGAATATTAAAAAGAAAAAATCAAGTAGAAGGAAGAGTATAGCAGCAAAAACACACAAGTGTAGATCGAATCTAAAGGAGATAAAGCAAGTGTTCTATCATCCGTTGTTTTGACAACAAATTTGAGATAGAAGAGTGATTTTTTCTGAGAAGGTTGGTGCCTTCGTTTTGAAGAGATTGGTGTCTCTTGCTGAGTTGGTGCTCGGTGAAAGGGGTTGGTGCTCCTGTAGGTTGGTGCCTACAAAATTGTTTTTGGGGTTGGTGCCCTAGTAGGTTGGTGTCTACGAATATTTATATTAAGAGAATTTCTCCGTGGTTTTCTCCCGAAAGGGTTTCCACGCAAATCTGTGTCTATTTGCATTGTGTGGTTTTGCATTGTATTCTTTGATTGCTTTGAATATATTAATTGCAAAGTAATTTGAGGTTTTTATTTAAGATTAATAGTCGAAAGCGAAAAAATATCTTATACTAATTCACCCCCCCTCTCAGTATAAGCTTGTGCTTAACAGAGTTGAGCTAGGGTTTGTTGTTACAAATCTAGAAAATTCATATTTGGCTAGAGTTTACAATAAATTTCGGAATTCAAAAAATATTTCCCTTTTGGGATACACGGGAACGATCTGCAACAAATCCTCTACCTTTACTGATATCATTTTTTGCAAGACTTATCTTGCAATCTTTTTGTCTTGCTCAAGTTTCCTAGTCATTGTATTTGTATGTTCATGGTACATTTTGTGTTCGCTGGCCATTGCTTTCTTGATCTCAGTCCTAAGTTTAATCAACTTATGTTCTTTATCGTTGGGACAATGTGTTGTACTTTCTTAGCATGTTAGTGTGTGATTTCCCTGATTTCTTTCTCTTTAGCTATGTCAATCAAGTTGATGTTTTCTCCTAAAGATTGCTTAGGATAATTACCATCGTTATGATTCCTTGGCTCACACCATTGATAGAGAAGTCCTACATTGTTATGATTTTTGGGACAATCTTCGGCAAAACACTCCACTTATTACATATCTGGCACTACACGATTGGTTGAGTTTGAGTGTTTTACTTGATTTAACTATCACCACTAATATTATTCCGACGTTGATTATTATTTCTCTAGTTCTCGCATTTGCTAGAAGTTTCTCCCTTGTTACTCTTCTATTTTTTTGGGCTTGCAATCAACCTTTTGTTCTCAGTCCTTGCGTTGAGGTACCATGCTTTCTTAGCCCGTTAGCATGTGATTGCCATAATTTCTCTCTTTAGCTACGTCAATGATGTTGATGATTTTCTATTGAAGACTACTTAGGGAAATTATTGTCGTTACGATTCCATGGCTTGCACCATTGATAGAGAAGTCCTACATTATTATGATTTGTGGGAGAATAACTGATGAAACACCCCACTCATTACATTTTTTGGCAATACACATTAGGTCGACACGCCACGAAGAGGGTTGTACTTGATTTGATTATTGTCACTAATATTGCTTTGATGTCGATTATTATTTCTCTAGTTTCCATATTTGCTAGAAGTTTCTCCTTTGGTTCTATTACATTTTTTTTGGGGCGTGGTTGGTGTGGTTGGTGGCATGGAGGATTCACCTTGTGTTAATAGTACTACACACTCTTATTTTTGAAGTTATATGAGCAATCTTATTTTACAAGATACCCCCTACTTGATATATATTGCATAACTTTTTATTTGGGCTATTGGCTCTTGTGTTGCCTTTTGCCTTATAGTTAGTGCACCACACATCTTTCCTTTCCTTCTTTGTGTCCTTCAACTCTTATATTATTCTCAAATGTTTTTCTAAAGATCTTTGATGAATGCTAGTTCATTGCCATCACTTTTGTAAGACTTGCCCCTCCTCATTCTTGACCACATAGACATCTTGTTCTCACTTTTGATATTCATGTCTCTATTGTATGTCTCCTTGTATGATGAGGTAGTGACCACTTTCATATTATTCGTTAGGGAGGGTTCAATTCCTCAACAAACCTTCCTTTCTTTAGTCCATCGGCTCGTTCTTTCTCGAGTTTCTCCAACAATTTTGTGTCTTCAATTCTAGGCCTTGATAGACTCCTTCCCTTGTCATGTGTTTTAAATTTCAGCGGCAATGTTGTTGTCATCTTTGAGAAGTTTAATCCTTTCTCAAAATCTTTTTGAAGTTTCTCTCAAGTGTTCCCACTACTATCCTTGTGTGTCCATATACTTCTCAATTCCGACCCCTTTGAGCGTCACTGGAAACCATAGTTACCAAGTTTGGAAATCTGAATCCGTTTGGGAGGGCAAAAAAATGCGGAATCCGGATTTCCTGAAAAAGTTAGAATTTTTTTTGGAAAAATCGGGTTCGGAATATATATATATATATATATATATATATATATATATATATATATATATATATATATATATATGTTTCAATCTACCAAATAATAAACACATTAAATAAACACAAATCACAATAATATGCACACATATTTCAATCTACCAAATAATAAACACATTAAATAAACACAAATCACAATAATATGCACACATATTTCAATCTACCAAATAATAAACACATTAAATGAAAAATAATGAATTTAAATATCACAATTTTATTAATTTTAATTTATTTGTAATATATAGTAAAATTTATTTAGTTATTTTTTAACAAAAATAAAAAAACAAATAAAATTATTATAAACTAAATAAGATTAATAAAATATTAAAAACTAAATAATATAAAATAAATTTTGTAGTTTATAAATTTACAAATTACAACTTAAAATGAATAATCTAAACTAAACTCTAACAAAATAAGACCAATAAAATATCAAAAAGTTAACAAAATCTAAATAATATACAATAAATTTATTATTTTTTAAATTTATAAATTATAATCTAAAATCTAAACCTAAAGGCTACATAAAATGAAATATGAAGTTGCTGGTGTGCTGCTGCCATCAACATCCTTGGTCTGCTCACCGCTCATCGCCCATTGCCCAGTGACAATGAATCAATCGTTGGTTGATCTAGTGCTTGTTGCTAATCAATCGTTGGTCTTGTCGTGATCCAACTGTGCTACTGCTTTGCTGCGAGGATATTGTGCCCTACCGCAAAGATGTGTAGCCAACTATGCCCCACTGCGAAGACGTCCAGCCAACTGTGCCCTCCTGCTTGCGATCATGAATCCACCTTGTGCAGTCGCCAATCACTACAATACAAAATGCAAGCTGTCTTTTCTTCCTCTTAGCGAGTCTCTGCTCTTCACATGGCTGTTTGTGTGGTTTGAGACACTTCATGTTAGGACTTTTTCGCTTTTTTTTAATATTGAAAAAGTTGACTGAACCATTAATCTAGAAGACTTTAAAAAGTCGAATTGAATCAGATTTGGCCCAAATTTAACTGAACTTGGTAACTATGCTGGAAACTAGTGCAACTATTGGTGTTGATTGGTTTGTCCGTAGGAAGTCTAGTTGTTATATAGGTTCTAGGCAAATTATGGTAGCTTTTGTCTTTCTGAACTAGGACTAACAAATTTGCCATTAGTCTGCGCTTTCCTTGTTTCTTTGTATGGGTCTCTAGACATTGCTCCTCATGCATGATCTCCCTCCTTTGGAAGGTCTATCTTTTATGTTCTGATGCTCTCATAACACTTTCGGATACACCTTGGCATCCAACCCTTAAATTATGCTTGTCCTTTGACCCTCTATGTTTACTTACTCCACTTTGTACTCTTGGTTGGCTTGGAGTTCTCGACTCATCTTCATCGCTGATTAGCAAGTCTTCAATATGCCTTATGTTCTCAACAAAGCCATCTCTCTCCTCCCCTGTAAAGAAGTTAGGCTTCATCTGTAATGTCCCCAAATGGGATAAATTTTTCAAATCTGAAATTTTATGCAAACCATAGCCAAAACAATTTTTTTTTTGTGTTTTTTCCAGCCAAACCCTAGGTGCCTAAAACTTACAAATTGCTAGAAATAAATTATGAAACTCTAGCATAAAAATTATTGAATGCTGCTATGATTTTTAGGGCATCAAATCACTCAATAAAATCAATTACAATGGCACCAACATGAAGGAAATTTACAGTGAATATAATATTGGTTTTTGGTGCTTTTTCCAACTTGAAAGTGATGGAAAATATCCTCAAAATTATTGATAAATGCATAAAAATTAATAGAAAATTCCATAATATTGTTTGGGCACAAAATAGCCCTCCAAACCCTAAAAAATCAGCTCCAAACCAATTTGCCCTAGTTGGAATAATTTGATAATAAATTCCCAAACACTAGGAGAGGGTTATTCCCTTGTAGCGCAGCTCTTAACGGGGTCTTCAACACAAGTGGCCAAATCACCACTCTCTAGAGCTTTCGAAAAACCTGTAAATGGCTTCCAATAGCAAGCCACACAATCCCAACACACAACCACACTTACCAAGACAAGTTACAACCCCAGGAGAGGGTGCAAATCTGCAATCTACAAATCTGAAGTATAATTACAGCGCTTGAATAGAGCTGCCCTATGTAGAAGAATGGAGGTTTTTGTCTCCTAACTCCTTTGTGCACTTGAAGGGTTTTGTTCTCCAGTCACTTGTTCAAGCTTGACATATTTGAGCATAAGATTCAATATCTAAATAAGCATAACCTCAAAAATAGATCCTTTTCTTGCAATAAATACCCTCCCAATGGGGCGAACCATGTGAGGGAGTCCAATGCATGAATTAAAAATCATTGTTGACCTTTAATTCATCTTTTCCACTTTTGGATCCCACCCAAAGGGTGGCGTTCCAATTTGGAACAACTCAAAGGCCGACAAGTCACAATTCATTCTCCAATTATTAAATTAATTTGTCTTAATAAATAATAGTAATTAAAATTACTTTTGGGGCAAATAATCTAATTATTAATTAATTAAATTGCTTTATTTGCAAGAGTGATAAAAATCACTTTTTGAGCAATTATAAAATTATAAATACTATCCAATTATTTACCTAAATTATCTATTAATCAATTAAAATTGCCTTAAGATTACGAATGATTAAAATCACCATTTGGGCAACTCTAATTAATTATTAAAATAAATTCCCCAATTATCATCCCTTAGCCTACGGGGAAAATTAGGCTAAAGGTCTGCACCCTATTTTCCTTTATTATGAAAAAGGGGACATTACAATCTTGAGACATGGACTTCCCTTGTGCCAAGGGAGCGGACTATTAGTCACCAACTCCGTATACTACTTTGCAATATCTTCCAACCCAATGTAGTCAGTACGGTCCACAACTCCATCTAGAAGAGGCAATTATCCAACAATCTCAGCCCACTTGTTAGTGAGTGGCGGATGACTTTTTGGTTTCGATTGAACCTCTCTTTGTTTCTACCTTCGGCTTCAACGTTAAATTGATTTCCCTGTAATAGATTATCGATTGCCTTTTGCTGCCTCTATCTTCACTCTCTTTGTTCCACCAGTTGAATCAATCTTCTTGTTTCTCGTTCTTCTCCCTAACACTAGTAGCATCTCCTTACACCTGTATTTGGGATCAAGGGCATTAATTCCTTTGACGGTGCCAGTTGTCACATTGTTCTTCTTCTTGATGACCCCTTTCCTTGTACCTTTTCAATTTTTTTGTTGAACTTCTTGGTCCCTTTTGGCATGGAGGTTTTGAAGAATGATATAATGCCTTGCCAAGAGTCTCGGTAGATTGCACATCAATTGGTCAATGTGTTCGCTACATTATAGGTTGTCCTTGACCACATCTGTAGACACATAGGCTTGCTCGGATTCATCTCATGTGTGGTCTTGCACGGATATGTCCCAAAGATACTTGGAGTCATGGGTTGAGTGCTCTTATTTTTCCCAATTTGTTCTTTTGGTTCTTCGACTTGCTGGCCCATGAATTTTCAACCTATGCCTCCATCTTGGTGCATTGTTGAATTTGCTTATTGTCGAATGAACGTTTTCCCTGACCCAGCCTTGTATAGGCAATAATGCCAGAAATTTTATACCAATAAAGAGCATAAAAGTAATTGCATAATAGAAGACGTACCAATGATTGCACACATGGATTTGAGATAACTACAATTTTATTGATATAAAATAGTGTAAATCAACTAGCTATGGCACAAGGAGGATCTGACAACATGAGATCTCCCTTCCCTGACCTTCAACATTCTAGATATACATTGGTTGACCAAGGGACGAGTTGGTTACCCCACAACCTTCAAGGTACCAACCTTACTAACCAAAAATTATTTAAGTATTATACAAAATCATGTCTGATTATATTTTCATAACTATTGATTACAA
Source organism: Torreya grandis (assembly GCA_037957365.1). Lineage (NCBI taxonomy): Eukaryota > Viridiplantae > Streptophyta > Pinopsida > Cupressales > Taxaceae > Torreya > Torreya grandis. The sequence continues at coordinate 5,332,373 of JARHVA010000005.1, read as the reverse complement.
AATAACTAACTACAACAAACCAATCTTTTCTACAAGTCGTGTGTTTACTGGTACCAAAATTAAAATACCATATAATATAGCATTCTGATGTTGGGAAATAAAAAAGGCATATCCATCATCTTCATCCTCATTTTCAACGATATTGGTTTGACAATTAATTTAATTTGATTGTTTCTTCTTACTTTCTAGCCATATTATCTTCATATAGTCTTTCTTTAGGTGACCCATCTTACCACAGGCATAACACCTTACATTTCTGCTGGTAGGATTACTTATGGTGGATGCCACAACCGATTTTTTTTCCTTTTTGAGATTGTGATTGTATCGTCTCCTTCCCTTTGGCCTTGGCAGCAAAGGCTCTTTCCGAAGATTTACCATCCCTCTGAATTGTTTCATACACTTTTTGTTCTATAGCAGTTTGTTATCCTTAGCAGATCCACCTTTTTTGTTTACATATTCCTGGAGGCTTTCTTCTTGATACAGATTGCAATATTAGGAGAGGCTTAAAAAGGTAGCTGCTCTGAAACCAAGTAGGTTATTTATTCCAATTTTGTCTTACCAATGTGCAGAAGACCAGACATGCATCAGGTTGAAGGATTCATTGTGAAATCCCAGGCAGTGTTGGTAGTGAATGACAGCATAAGAGAAGCAAACAAACTCTTGTGGTACGGTGGTTCTCTGCTAAAAAGTCTACCTTTGCATGTAAAGCTCTGGCACTGAACGATTGAATAAAAGATGTTAAGTGAAATTCATCATATGTAGTGTAGTTGTATGAATGTCATCATAATTAGATCTTTATTTTGGACCAACCCCAATTTACTGTAAAAGATGTAGAAATTTAAAAAAAAAGGGTCAAGAAAAAGCACATGAAACTTTAAAATTGAGAGGAATTGTATATTTTATGCTATTTGCAATATCTTTCTCATGAAGGCGGCGAGTGGTTCTTTAACACCCTCCTTGTGCTATTGATTAAATTACATTAACTATCACTAACAGGGACAATTACGAGCTGGATTTTTCCTTTCCCATCAAACAATTGCTCAATCTTAGCTCTAAGTGTAGCACCCTATGAACATCACATTCTCTCTCAAGAGTTCACATTGTGTGCCAGCAGAAAAGATTTCATTCCATAATTAATCCTTCGGACTAATATAAATTCATTACTCAATATCCTTGTCGTTTAGTCTAGTTGATTAGTCATTACTTACCCTGGGGTAATTTGAACACACAAGGTATAAATCCAAAGTAACATTTGAGTTTAAGTTGCTCTAGGAAGATCTGCATAATTAAGGATAATCTCCCCTTTAATTTATTGATCATTTTCCAACTCTGATTTCCTTTCCTTGTCCAAGTCTCTTGATTTTACTAATGGCGAAATTGCCATATTGCCTTGTTTTTTTAGCTTCTCGTGATCACATTTAACCTTTGCTTTGCCTCACAGGAATCTCAGTTTTAATCATTGCAAATCATGTGTTCAGTTCTCAGAATCCTTGTTGCTACTCCAAGACACTGATTTTGCTATCATGCAAACATAAGGATTTCAGTCAGTGCATTCGGTTCTATTTTATTAACACATATCTCATGGGTTCTCAGATTTAAAGGTTTGCATTGATCTGATTTCAATGGGTGTGTGACACTTGTCACCTCCTCACTGAATATTCCGAACTCAGTTTCTTATATCGTTGTTTTCCTTTTAGCTCCGGATGATGAAAGGACACCACATGTCTTCTTGTTAATCTCAGGTTTTTTAAGCTTTTCTCCCAGGTAATAAAAATATGTTATGCTCCATGCTAGTGATCTTATTGGCAGTCTCATGGAGGCCTATGTTCTATGCCTTTTCTTGGTTTCCAGTTGTTCCGTGCAGCGAGATTACACTATGTGGCATGATCTTGTTAGCCTACCACATGGAGGGGATGTTCGCGGGCTCTTGCATCTCTGTTTTCCCCACTGCTCCGTGGAGCGAGATGGTGCCACGTGCCCAACTTCATTCCATGGAGGGGAGCGTTCTCAAGGTTTCCGTGGCTCTACACAAGGTGCTTTGTGTAGTGAGATCTTGCCATGTGGATGATCTTGTTTCACGGAGTCTCTAAGATTTCAATTCACTTGATTTCGCTTCACTCAAGTTTCGTTTTTCTTTGTGCGGCGAGGTGACACCACCTGTCATGTTCTCTCTTCATGGAGAGTCTTAGTTTGCTTTGGCTCTCTGCTCTCAAATTTCATTTACCTTTTGGCGCCGAGATGACATGATGCATCATCTTCTTGTGAAACCCCGATATCTGCTTAATATTTAAGCCTTCTTCATTATGCAGATCTTACAAGTGCAGATCTTACTTATGCAAATCTTATGAGTTTTACTTGTGCCAAGTAAAACTGTCCATACTTGGACGCTAAGACTATAAACAAAGAGACTTATGAAGTCTGGAAATGAACTCCTCTGTGCTAACGTGGGATATAGGCCAAGGCTATTTAAAATTGTGGTTTACCTGATCGAAGGATGAACTGCAACATGGTTGAATTGGGAAGGCCGAAACACAATGATTGAGTGCACAAGGCCGAGAAGGTAAAGGATTTCAAGCAAGATCCTGAGACCCAAGCCAGGTTTCTAGACCACCATTCGGATACATGACTGATACAAAAATGGCAAGTGCATCGGCTGATTTCACGCAGAGCACAAGGTAGAATGAGTCTTTGCATTTAATCAAATAGGTAATGCTTGCACAATTGGGTATGATGATTCCTTACTCTTAACAATGATTGGAACTTAAACTACAGGTCCCAAAGGTCAGACGAATTAATCATATACATAACAACAATTCCTTTGCTTAATTATATAGAGAGAATGCATATAAAACTGTTGCCTCATGAATTCATATCGTTATTGCTTCAACAATCAACTTTAATACTAGATGCAGTTTTTCTTTCAATTTGGCTTCTTGAAACTTGATATTTGTATTAAATAATTATTTTTTCTTCATTTGAGTATCAAGTTTTAAGTTTTCACAAAGGAACAACAAAACTCAGTCTTTACACAAAAAAAGAATAATTTGAAGAAGCTCTCACGAACGGAGTACCAATCTTGAGAAGCAATCTCAACATCGCTAGCAAATCAAGCAACAACAAAAGCCAAATGGACAAGCCAAATGGTTCATCTTTAGAAATTCCCTTCCCAATAATAAAAGAAAGAATAGGCCACTGTAATGCCCCCCTTTTTGGCATAGCTCGCTTGTAGACCCTTAGCCTGGTTTTGTTCCCACAAGGCTAAGGAAAAGAAAGGGGAATGCTGGGGGGGCATTCAAAGAGTAAAAAGGTGAAAATGTACTTTAAGTGTTCTAATTTTTAGTTGAGATGTGCAAAAAGTGCTTTTAGTCTATTTTCACTGAAGTGGAGGACCTTTAAAGGTCATGGGAGCCCAATCCCCTTAAAGAGATAATTCAAAAAGTAAGTTTCCTTATAATTTGAAAAGTAATCTCCCTCCAATTTGGGCACCACTTTGGGGGATGGATATTAAAGAGAATTGAAGGTTCATTTGAAGGGGTTATGCAATTTTGTGATATTGAATTGATGATCAAGTATGTTAAGATTGTTCAAAGTGATTTGATGACGAAAACTTTCAAGTGCACCAAGGGTTTGAAAACAAAAATCTCCATTCCGTCATTGAGGGCAGCTCTATTCAAGGGCTGTAATTGTGCTTCAGATTTGCATAGTTGCATGCAATTTGTCTTACAAAGGTGTTTTGAAACACCACCTTGATTGAGAAGATTGGCAAGCACTTTGGAGAGCTTGATGATTGTGTTTTGTAGGTTAAGGAGGTGAGTGACTTGCTTTTGGAGGTTGTTTGCTGGTTTGGGAGCCATTCCTAGGGTGGCGAATTGGTTATAGGGTTGAAGACCCCTCATTAGAGGGCTGCCTTGCTTTGAAACCCTCTTCTAAGGTTTGGAGGTATTTTTAATAATTTATTTCAGCTTGGCGATTTGTATTTGGGGTTAATTTGCAGGGTTTGAGGGCCATTTTGTTCCATAGAATATTTAGAAATTTATTATAATATTTTCCTTTTATTGGAGACTTGCATGGGAGGATGTTGGAGGCCTTTTGAATGGCAAAATTGAGGGTTTAGTGTTCAGATTTACTTCTGTAAATTTTTCCAAGTGTGACGACTTTCTGGGAGGGCTAATTAGCCATTTTGATGCCATAAATGTGTTTATTGAAGGCTCTAATATTTTATATAATTTTGGCATAATTAATTGTGACTACTTGCACGGGTTACAAGGCAAAATTGAAGGAAATGCAGCTGTACCAACAAGCAAAAATCAGAATTATTGCAAGGGTGATATTCAGTCATATCGGCATTTTTACCTTGCCAAAATAGGTATTTTGTTTCAGTGTCATATTCAACAATTTTGGGTTGCATTGGAGTGTGTTTGATTGGGATTTGGATTATTCTTCCCAGCTAGGGTTTGCTGATTTTAAATCTCAGAATCCATAAATAAATTGCAGAATTGTTAGGATTTGTGGAAAACCCTTGTTTTGGTCATTTGTACCAATTTGGGGACATTACAGCTGCATTATGATTGTCCTCCTATACTAAACAAAACAAGATAGCATAATATGGTACCAGTACGACTTGTGCCCCTGTCGTAACTAGAACCCACAGGGCTTGGTTTAGCATAGAGCCAAAATAGAGATCACAGGGGTTGTTAACATGGCTTGACCCCCTCCCATATCTATTGCCCAAAGTCATTGACTTGAACTAGTCAAGTCACAATAGAGGCCTTTGAGCTAATTAGCTTATTTATAAATTCTTCCAGCATGCAAGGTTTACACCTTACTTCTCCCTCTCACTCACTTCCCACCCAACAACACACAAGGGATGGCAACACAAAGCAAGGAGAAGATGGAAAATAAAACTAAAGTAAAACAACTAGTTTCACAATACAGAATGACAGCATCCATTTAAACTAATGGAATCAAAAACTTTCAATTACCTTAAAATTGTTTAGCAAAAACATGGAGGTTTGGCTCAAGAAGGCTTTCTCTCAGTTTATCTAAGGTTAAGGGAATTATCATAGCTCTTCCCATGACTTGACAATCCAATTCTGCTTCTTCTCCCTCTTTTCCAACTACAGCCCCCTTTTCCAACTACAGCCCCCTTTTCTAAATGAGTTTTCCTCTTAAATAATATCGTTTCCCACTATATAAGCCCTATTTGTTTCTTAATCCGGGAATGGGCTTTTGACAGGTCCCAACTTCCCTCATTTAAATCTCTGCAGTTTTTTCACTTAAATGATCATGGTCTTCCTCTCTAATCTGTAACTTGTTTGTCGGCTTACCGAGTTTTGTCTCATTGCAAGAATCATTGCTTTTGAATTACGACTCTACCAACTCCTTTGTTTTCATGGTTTTTGTCCTTTACTTGATTGATCTCTTTTCTCTTTTGTCACATAACCTTGATTTTTCCTTTCCCACTTGTCATACTTTTAGTATTTTAAATAGCAACTTTTGAAACACATGAAAGATTTAGTATCCTTGATATCTCATCGTCACCGTAGTGATTATTTGATATGTCATGTAAGTTGGTCATTTGACATTAATCATAAACCAAATATCTCAGAACATGCAAGTTCATTATCGTTGCAGATCTCTTTTCACAAAGAACACTGCTGAACTCCTTGTTTTAGATGTCTGCTGCTGGAGCCGCCTTACGGTTGGGTTGACTTAATTACACCCTTCTCGATGTTGGTATGGATCCTATCATCTTCATATAAACCAAATAGGATCACAGTACCTCTATAGTATAACAAGGTATAATAAACCTCAAGTATCACATGACAATTTAAATGAATCAAATCATCATTCATCATGAAATAACCAGACTGTGATCAGCTAGTGAATTCCAGATCAAGATAAATTGCCATCCATCATGATATAATCAAAGTATGCTATATCAAGACAAATCATCTCAGATTCACATAAGTCTATGAACATACTTAAGTCATATAATATAACATGTCCCAACATGATCAATGTATGAAAAGTCATTACATGATCTGGTGATATCAAAATACTAACTCCAAAAGAGGCAAAATAATAACTTGATAGTTCTAAGGTGACCCATTTTGGTCTACAAATTAAGTGCTATATTGTGGGGCACTATAGGTTCTCACTAAGAATCAGAGTCTTGGTGTTTCATGATGTGTTTTATACAATTACAATCTATGAGCAATATATCGGAGAACATAGGAAAGGCCTTCTGATCAGTGCTTGGGAAGAGAAACTTTGAAATCATTTTTATCTATTCGAGTATATGCAATCCTAAAAAGCTCTTTGGTCAATAACTTGAGAAGTGACACATGGAATTTACAATCTTCACGAAATACAATAGGATTATTAGATAGAATTATATTAGATTTTGTCGGGTGCCATAATAATTTCTAAGAAATTTTAAGTCTGAGGTTTAGCTAGTGAATACGTTGTTGAGGTCTGAAGTTTACTCAGACAGAGCTTTTCTCTCTAGCTTGTCAAAGAAAAGGACATTGAGTGGTCTCCTTTATACTGAAATAAGGAACCACTCAAGACATAAATTGAGGACTTGATAATTATTTTTTAGTGGTTCACCTCTTTTGATCTTAACATTTCTTTTGCAAGAGTCAAATAATTCTTATTCATGTGATTTCTTTTTTGATTTGGTTTTGGAAATGGTTTAGAAAGGACTGAAGGATAGTGGTCTTTAGCACAATGATTGTTAGAAACATCTAGGCTCGTGGTTCAAAAAAGTCAGGGAGAGTCATAGTATTGTGGCAAGGTCTAGCCCAAAATTTCGCACATTTTTCTTATTGTTGTTGCTTAAAACTTTTGTTGACTATTACTCATTGTTGTTTAGATTCTAGACTCTATATTTTATGTTTTGCTTTAAAAGAGAGAATCTTTAAGTGGTTATGTCTACAACGGAATGATAAAGGTTTGGATACTGTAGCTTTCTTGAAGAAGCACTAAAATGCGTTGTTTCATCCAATTAGAGTGATCAATATTTGGAACTTGTTCGTCTATGAGTTTTCCATACAATCTTTGAACCCTAGGGCTTCTTGAAGTAAGAACTGCATTTTACTCACTGTTGATGCTTAAGAAATGAGGTTCGCAGGTATCAGGGCCCAAGTCTTGGTGCAACGCGTATCAAGCCCGTGGTTGGTATATCTTTGGGTTTGGCCCAGATATAACTGGGTCCATCCTATTAGGGGATTTGTGGAGGGACCTGGGTGTACCCGAGCCGAACCCGGTGATGTACCGGACCGAGTCCTGATTGGGCATACCTTGTCAGATTTCTCTAGTTTCAATATTATGACACCTACTGTTTTCTTTCTGCCAAGAGTTAGTGCATAGCTCTTTTTGAAGTTCTGGGCGAGAGATGATGAGTTACATATAAAAGTTTCTGATGACTAAAGGTATCCTTGAGCACACATGTGGTGGTATGCTGACTACGTTAGACAAGGGGGAAATAAATAATGAAACCAAATGAGGACATACATTTTAGATTTGGTTTTTTCCCAATGCAAAGATAAGCCTCTAAAACCAATTTTAAATCTGAATATTTGTATTTGATTTGTTGGTTTTTGTATTAGCAGAAGGGGAGACTAGCCTCCTTGGCCATAGAAATTCAGTTATGGTATTTGTATTCATCTGCTTCTGTCGATTGAATTCCTAACATACTAGGTGCCAATTACGAAATGGGGGTAAAATATCTAAATCACCTTTCTTTGCAAGCCAGGCAGATGTTCATTTTATAGTCCCATTTCAGGAAAAGTTTGCCTTTATTCCATATCATCAAATGCTTTACAATTTCTTAAATGCGATCTTTTGGATATAACATGTAGGGAAATGTGGTCTTTGGGACCTGTGATGACGAGGAAAAAATTGTTGATGATGATGTTGATGCTCTTGATGAAAAGCAAATGATGATCTATGTTGAGTTTACATTTGCACTATGTACTTGTAGTTCGAAGTTTGACCACTGACTATCAATCTATTTGGATTTATCATGACTTTGGCATTGAATTATCAATTATGCAGTTAATTTTGATTATTTTTCTATAATTTTAATATTTAATATATTTTTTGTACACTCGTACCCAGCTGTAATGAGATCAGGAAATTTTTTGCATATCGGCATACCCAATTCCCGTACCAGTAGTGGAACCGGCAACGTAGGTTGACACAAGATGTGTTACAAGGGACTACCAAACTGTATAGCAACTTCCAAGACAGAACAACTGCAAACACTGTAGCAAAAATGAAAGTGATATCTAATAAACATCTTTGCAAGTGGTAAATAGTGAAAGGTAAACATGGCCCTAGCTCCTGCACCGTGGCCCTACCTGTTATCACTCTGGAGTGCACCCTGCTTGAAGATGTGCGTTCACCTTGCTTGAAGATGTGCAAAACACACCCTCACTCCAGCTGATACAATTGGAATTTCTCAGAGTGTGGGTGACTATTTGATGAGAAGAACCTCCAGAGAGAGCTGGTTCCCTTAGGATTTTTCAATAAATTTGACTACTATGATTTCTGGATGGAAAAGGGAGAAAGAAACTGAAAAAGAAGTCCTATCTAATGGAGTGATGCACCTGAATTGTTCAAATCCTCAAAAGTTATTGAAATCAATGCACACACATAATCAAATGAAATCTATAATTCTGTCCTTAAGGAAAAATGTTTTAGATGAAGGGTTAAAAACCTCTTGAAATGACTTGCAAAAGGTTGAGATAGAGAAAGATAGGTGAGGAAATGACCTGTAAAAGGAGAAAAATCTCATTTATACGCTGATGCACAATCAAATACACACTATTCTTCTTTCCAAAACTTAGATTCAGATCAAAAATTTCTTTATTGATCACTGGTCCAGCCTACAATTTTTTTCTTCCAACTTCAGGGCTGTTCTACATGGCTTTCTTTCAGCCAAATAAGCTTTTCAAAATTTAAAAAAGTCTTAAGTGTAGTTCTAAAAGGGGAAATGGTTAGTCTTGGTTAAATAACTCAAGACTTATAACCTTTTACCATATTTAGAATAGTCAATAAAATCTTTTCCTTTTACAAAAATGCATGCCTTTCCAAACTTTGGCGTAGAAGTATGGTGGTGGAGCCAAGTTTGAAAGGTTAATTCTTAAAATAAACATGACACTCTCCAAAAAATCTTCAAACATGCATGAATCCAAGGTTGGCGTAGAAGTGTGGATGGTGGGCCCATTGAAAGTCAAACTTCACATTTGCATGGAAAACTATGTCAAATCTCTAAATAAGGAACTCCATTTGATCTGTTTGAAAGCTGAGCTGGAAGAAGAGATTATTCCCTTTTGCATGGAAAACAAGGAAGATGTGTAACAAGCTTGTCTAGTCAACTCCAACTCAAGACCAGTCAACCTCCGATGGACGGAGAACTCCGTTTGAACTGCTTGAAACGTTGAAAGCTTTGGATTGCATGAAAACCAAGGAGAAGCGTGATTTCGTCAAACAGTCAACTGAAGCTTTGACCAATCCACTATAAATAGCCCTTGCTTGCATGGACAAAGATCTTGATGAGTGAGAGATACGTTCAGATTGAATTCCTTTTTATTTCTTAGCCTTCTGGTCTCGGATTTTTTCACTTATGTGCATGCATTTTCCACGGCCTTATTTGTTTGTGGCTTTTGTCTTTATTTGCTCGGACTTTCCTTCGGACAAAAAGTCCGAAGGAATTGTCCCATTCGGATTTTTTCCTTGGCTATTTTCCCGCAGGAAATTTTTTAATTTCCTTTGGACTTTTCTGCTTAGTCATTTTCTGCCAATTGTTTGCCTCGGACAAAAGTCCCAAGGAAATACTCCCTTCGGGTTTTTTGTTTTTCTCACTTCCCTCGAGAATTGTCTATGACTTTTCCTTTTGAGCTTGTCTTTCCTTGTCCGAAGGAATTCCTTATTGTCCGAATGAATTCCTTCGGATTTTTTTTCCACTACCATTTGCTTGTTCATTTCCTTGTTCCTTCCAGCTTGCCTTTCTCCACAGGGCACATACCCTTCAGCAGTATTGCAAAGTGACTTTCCCGAAGGGTACATACCCTTCGAGAATCTTGTAAATGTACCTTCTCAAAGGGCAGATACCCTTTGGGTCTCTTGAGAACGTCCTTTTCTGAAAATGCCCTTCGGCAACTTAGAGATGCCCTTCGGGCTTTTGTACAAGTGACCCTTCGGAAGCATAAAAGGTACACTTGCCCTTGAAAGTCTTTCGGGTTTTCTGTAAATGTACGTTCCCGAAGGGTACATACCCTTCGGGTTTTTTAAGAACTGCCCTTCAAGAAAAAGTTATGAACTGTTCCTTTTAAAAAAGCTGGAAAGTCCTTCGAACTTCTTCAAAATGTCCCTTCGGACTTTTGTGTTATGAACTTTCCCGAAGGGTAGGCACCCTTCGGGATTTTTGTAATGTTCCTTCCCGAAGGGCACATACCCTTCGGGTTTCTTGTAAAAGTCCTTTTCCCTTCGCTGAACTGTCTATCCTTTGGAAAAAAAACAAATGAACCTTTAATCTTTCAGACTTCTTGCAAAGTCCTTCTAAATTTCTTTTCCCTCGGACTTTTTCCCACACTTAGCCCAAAAGATTTATGAGAAAGACAACACTTGGAAAATAAAACACTTGGTATAAAGTCCGAAAAAAATAAACCTGTACCCCTGCTTTTGATCCCTTGCTTTCATCTGTAAGTGAACTTACAAGCCTGTAGATTAACTTTAAGGATGGCTGTAGCTATATAGACCAGTAGATTTACTTGAAACTGTCCTCTTAATATATATTCCTTAATGCCTGATGCATTAGTTGCCTTGTCACGATGGCCTTCAAACCCTATATTGAGGCAATCTTCCTGAGTGTCTTGGAATGTTTGATTGGTGATCAAACTCGACTATAGGTACCTTGTGTGAGTTGTAGGTGACCTTTAGATGGATGAGCTAATTGAAGAAGTGCTTGTGAGCATTATTCACAATCCATCATGCATTGGATATCATATATTTCTATACAGTGTCTTTAGCCACCAATCAATCCTTCACTTTAACATTGTTCTCTCATTCAATGAATGTTTATAGGAGACTGCTGTAGGGTACATCTTCTGTAGGCGTAATGGCTGTAGCTTGATTAATTCTTCATGGGCTCTTATCCACCTTACAAAGTCATTCCTCGTACAGGCCTGTAGGTTAAATTTATAACTGTATGTGACATTTTGAGTAGGAGATATGCTTTCTGAACCTGCTGTAGGTGTCTTGCCTTGGAACACACCTGACTATGTAACATTGCTGTAGGTCTTCATCATGACTGTATTTGATACTTTGACTGCCTACATATCCCTTTGTTCATGCTTTTTGACTATAATTTACCAGTTTGACCAGCTGTATAGAGAAATTGACCGTTCTTGGGAAAGTTTCGAATAGTAGGGGTAGTAATTTGGCCTTGACAGGGCAAATTACTAACACTACCCGTGGACTCCTAAGCAGAATCTGTTCATGGTAAAGAGGAGAAACAAGAATGGCACGTACATGATGCAGAATGGAACGGTATTGTTCTGGTGGAAGAGATCACAAAGCTGTGTTTCCAATGTATTGGCTAAAAACCAATGAAACTTTACTTGGTATTGTGGCACAATTTACATTCAAATGTTGATGAATGATAAAGAATTTTTTTATGAAGCACAATGGATAGCTACTTTGGAAATAAAATTCAAATCTGCAGGGTCGCAAGTTAAATTCTTTTGACTCTCGAGTCCTTAATCTCACTAAGGAGTGTATTAGGTAATAGAGGCTTACAAGGAATAGAAAGAATAATATTTTGTTTCTTGTAAGATGTAATGTCTTGTGTTTTCATTCAGCCAAATCAATTAGGAAACTGGGCCTGTATAAATTGTAGCTGGTAATTGAATAATGAGGTTGTCGTTCCAATCTTTTTTTACTTTGCGATATAATAGAGAGATGAATCTCAAAAACATTTATGACAACTATGTTTATAATTTTATGAAGGTATTGTTTTTTTTGCGGGATGGTAACATATTTTGATTTCTATTTGGCTCTTGCCCAATCCTGTTAGCAATTGCTTTTCTGAGGATTGCATAAGTTGATGACTAATATCTGGATCAATTTTGTAGTGGCAGCGTGTCAATGCATCCTGAAGGTTTCTTAAGTTATGTCCCTGGTGGAATTCTTGCAGGTAATCATTCAGTGATTTCTTACTAGTGATCTATGGTGGTCCCTGATATCAAGATGAATCATGATTTTGTAAAATTGTTTACATAGTCTTAACTTTGGATGATCCCTCTTTGCATACAGATGAGATGGGTTTAGGGAAAACAGTTGAACTGCTTGCCTGCATCTTGGCACACCCACAAAGCTCTGCTCAACCAGGTTTTATTGCCAGAAAAAAAAATGCACGACAAAATGGGACGTGTACTTCCTTGAAAAGGCCAAAAATAGAACGCATTGAGTGTATTTGTGGGGCTGTGACTGAAAGTTACAAGTATATTGGCCTTTGGGTTCAGTGCGATGTATGTGATGCTTGGCAACATGGAGACTGTGTTGGATTTAGAAAACATGGCCACACAGGTGCTGAAAGAAAGGATGAAAAACATTTTGATTCTAAACAAGCATTTTGGAACTTCAGAAGTAGCTCTAGAAAGATAAGTTCAAAAAGGAGAAAAGTTTCAGCAGTGAAAGATGCTGCTAATGTCATGGAGATTGGAGACAAATTCATATGTAACACATGCTCAGAGTTGCTTCAAATTGCAGGCACTGAAGTGGTCTCCGGTGCAACTCTTATTGTATGTCCTGCGCCGATATTGCAACAATGGCAGACGGAAATTTCTCGGTATGGAACACAAAACTCAAGTAAATCTTCTGTGCATTTTGTGCTGGTATTTATCAACATATTGAGTTCCAGTTGCTTTTATCATTTTATCCTCCAAATGGCACCTATCAATTGATTTTCATATCCATATATACTTCCCAACCTGTATAATTTGTTTCATCATTATATACTAGTTCTTATGATTCTTCTAATGTTTTAATGTCAATGCTTCTTGTCTAATATTTCATGTTTACACACCCCCTCTAATGTTTTAGTAAGCTTCCAATTAACAAGTTGTGGTCATTTGTGAACATTGTTATCTACTCTTTATAAAACTATAGTTATCATTTGGAAAAAAGTCTTCTGCTATAAAGGAAATCTGTAATATACAAGAAGATACATGCTTCAGTCTGGCCAACACCATCCATGTTTTATAGCACCTATGTCAACTGGTAGCACTCTTGTCACATGATAATCAGTTATATTAGTTTCATATCAGCACTGTCCACTACTTCCTTACATGCAGTAACTGTTATGGATTTCAGAATGTAAGCCAGAGGATTTTAATGGTTTTTTATCTCATTGAGTTTCTCTTTCTAACAGATTTTGAAATCTGATGTACTGAGGAAGAATGGATTGATATGTTAACTTGATTGTACTGACTCTGGAGAACGAAAGCTGCCCAATATTTGATAACAATTTAAATCGATAAAAAGTTAAGGAAACTCAGTTAGTAATGGACTATATGTTTCTTTCAGTCATACAAAGAGGGGATTTTTGAAGGTTCAAGTGTACAGAGGTGTTAAAAATCTCTCAACTCATTCACCTTTAGAGACAATGGGGATCAGCATAAATGACCTGGCTGATGCGGACATTGTTCTAACAACTTATGATGTTTTGAAATCGGATCTTTCACACGACTCTGATAGACATCAAGGTGATCGGCGCTCCATGAGATTCCAAAAGAGGTATTTATCTATAGCATTCTTCTAGATTTCTTTTGTAGCTTACAAATTGAAAGAACCTTGACTGACCTGATCTTGTTTACAATTTTTTTCTTTGCTCTTTGCTCCAATTTTTTTTCTGGATTGATGCTGCAATTCCATTTTATTGTTTTCCACCTACAAGGTAATTCATTAAATTGGTAGAATTAAATACAGAAGAAAAAAGAGAGACAATACCACAGGGGGAACTTAATACTTTAAGTGATATGATACCTCTGTGGAAGAAATAGAGTGAATTAGAAAGCAGTTCTAGCTTGTCAAATGTAAAATGGATATCTATCACAAGAGGCAAAATTGAGCATAATGGTAAAAGTTGCTATTAGAATAAAGACTGAAATTAATTAGAAATTGAGAGCTTTACAATGCAGGACTTTATATGTCAACATGCCAATTGCATTGGTGTCAATAGGAGTTTATGCTCAGAATGTTTTCGTATCATGTTTTGGATCTGATAAAAGACGGAAAAAAATACATTAATGTTCGCAGATGACTAAAAAGGTCAATGAGATTTGAAAGTTCAATAGGTAGAAATAACAGTAGTAGTGAAATGAAGCTCCAAAATGAGGTTACAAGATAAAACTAAAATAAAGAACAATAAAAGAGGCCAACTAACAAGAGTAAGTGGGTAAACCCTAAACACGCCAAGAAGATAAAACTATGTGTTACAAACATTACAAATAACAATGAGATGAAATCCTGTCATCATAGAAGATAGGAAGGCAAATTCTTAATATAGGATGGTGGTCACATTTTAGAGGTCGCAATTTTGTGATATATACTAGTGGTCACATGTTGATCATACTAATGTAAGACGTCATGAATAACTGTTATTATAGTTATGACAGTAACTCTATAATATATACTCCTATTTCAAAGCAAACATCATTGTTGATCATACTAATGTAAGACGTCATGAATAACTGTTATTATAGTTATGACAGTAACTCTATAATATATACTCCTATTTCAAAGCAAACATCATTGGAGAGTTTGTGTAGGAGTTCCCTTATTTTGTGCATTTGTGTCCTTGTGTGCTTCCCTTTCCCACAGTTAAGAGGCTTTACTCTCTCACCTCACCAGTTACATATTAGGACAAGGGGTGTTTCCATTTGGAAGTCACACAGGCCTAATATCTATTGGGGATGAATTTATTTCTGTTTAATGTTATGAGCAAATCGGATTTCTTTTTGTTTTTTCTGGAAATGAAAATAAAACTTTGTTAAAGGTGTTGAAGGAAAATTTACATAGCAGGTTCCTTAAGTTTCTTGGAATCCCCTGTTGAGGTTTAACATGTTTCTTTTCTTTATTTTGCTTTGTAACATCTTTTTTCATCAGTACAGTTCTTGGATGCTTAATCCTATTCCAACAAATACCTTCAGCAACAAAGAGGATTGTTGTCGAGTTTGTTTGAGAACATTCAGCACATCATGTATGCCTGTTAGCTGCCAGTTGCATTGGTTCTTGTTGAAAGGTGTCTAATTCTACCTTCATAGCTTCTGAACTGTACTTCTATTTGTGTGAACGAAATGGCCTAACACGTGTAAGTATAAAAATGAGAAAGAAAGAAATTACACTTTTGTCCTTGAGTGGACATATTAGATCATTGGGACTTAAAAGTACATCCAATTACAATAGAAAATTACTGCCGAAAAAAGATTCCTGGGAGATGAAAAAATGTAAAAGCAAAACTAGAGGAGGGAAACCCAAAGCGGGCAAACCTTAAGTGGAATAATCAAGGACAAAAACATGTAATCATGTGAGGGTAGGATCCCTCGAGGGAAAGGAGGAGCAGGTGAAGATCAAAGCTAGAGACTGAGGTTGGAAACCCATACTGTCACAGCTGTATATGCAGGTTCTTCATTAGAAGGATTAAATAGATTATGCGAGGAAAGATGGCTGCTGGTAGGATAATGCCAAACACATGCAAGGTGCCTGACAGCTGTGAATGCAGATGATACCTCGGTTGGTTAGCTATACATGCATGCATTTAACCTTACATGTCATTACAATCTGTATAATGTGCTCAAATGACCATAAAGGAGCAATTTTTACTGTCTCCTCAAAAACATTAGTGCAATGTGTCTTTAGAAGTCTGATCATACTACAAGGATTCCCAAATACACTCTTCTGATATCTGTTGCTACAATTGAGCAAGAGCCTCCTGAGCTTCTTCACTCGGGTGAATATCAAATTTCAGATGCTGCAGCAGAAGAAAGACACCTATGACAGTTCCATTACCATCCATCACAACGAATGATCCTACACTACAGTTTTTCTTTGTATTGAATGTGGCCTTCTAGCACATTGGATTAAACATAGTTTCTTTGTATGAAGTAACCTTGGTAGGTTACCTTGAAAAAAGAATTTTGTCTTAGACTGCTGTTTTGCGGCATTTGACACTTTAGCCTTAATATGCTTACTGGTACTTATTAAAAAAAGTTTTGATCAACATTATCTGCCTTACCTTACCCAAACGATACAAAGAATCCTGAATTTATAAAAAACGACTAATTTAACAGCTTTCCTATTGGAGAGTGAAGGATTAACAAAAGAATCAAGTTTATACACTTTATCGTCCATGTGCAACCAGTAAGTTATGTGATAACCATTAAGATAGCTTTGCAGTCCATACTAAGTTAAAAATAATTCCAGGAGCTGAAAAATGAGAGAATTAAAACACTAGAAATATGAAAGCAAAAATAGAGGAGGAAAATCCAAATTGGGTATACCTTAAACAGAATAATCAAGGAAAAATACAAGTAACCATGCTAGGGAAGGTCCTGTTATCACCAAAAGCAACCCCTAGACAGTTTGCTAAAGCAATAGTTCAGCTGTTTGCGCTAAGTGGCAGTTGAGAGGTTCTTGGAACCTCTGTCATTTTGGGCCCGGTTAAAGCCCAAGGGGGGTATCCCTCGGAGATATTCTATGGATATTCAGTGTATCACAAAGACCTCACTCTTTCAAGATCTTCAATAAAGTTCTCATAATTTTGAAAAGCAAAATTATTTGTAGAAAAATGTTTGGAAAACTGAAAAGTAAATTAAATAAAAGTTGACTGGTGCTATTATTCTTTGGGAATTAAGACATCGAAGATCTACCATAGCAAAATGAAAAGGAGAAAATGACACAATCTCAAAAGGAAGTATACAAGGATCTATTCACATATACTTTCCATACAAGATTGAGAAGAACATGACAGGACATTAAATAACGAATCCAACCAATTAATAACTAAGTAGAAACTAAAGCAGAGCACTTTGAAGCATAAAGGAATGAATTTCAACCACATAAACAAAGGTAAATTGAGTTTGAACACCAATTGTATTAATTCAGAGATTGAGATCCAAACGTCTGAACTTAAACAATCAAAATTTTCAGGATCTCAAATTACAAGGAGGCCCATGCCATCAATAATCCTGACTAGAACCCTATTCCATCTAGCTTCTAGAAAACTAAATATGATGCCTCTGTGACTGGAACTGTAACTCTTGTTGGGACCTGACAATAGAAAATGGACATGGGTGAGAGAATGAACAAAAAAAAGAGGAAATCAAAGTGAATAACGACTTCTATGGAATTCTCACCTGGTAGAAGGATTGTTTGTTTGTCGTTGAGCCTTCCTTTATAGTTTCTGCACTACCTGTCCTGTTTTATCTCCCGAAAATGGTGAAGCTGTTCATGCTCCATGTGATTTAAAACTCGAGTTTCCTCTTCCCAAAAATATCCATTGTTTATATAGTTGAGGGTGCTTCAATTCATGCAAGTAAATAAAATTTGAAGGCCTTATCAATGCAATTACTTTTTTGGTGTGAATGCCTGCTTTATCTCGACCTACTCTTTCTGACTTGGCACTTGAACATCTTGCATGCCTGCAAAAATTGAAGTTAAGTCCTCGGACAATGTATCCTTTTTCACAGCACGTCGCTGGAGAAATCATTTGACCACAGAAAATAGGACCGACCTTATTAAAATATAGATTGGAAATGCTATAGTGGCTATCTTCAATTCTTTGACCTTATAGATTTCTTCAACAATACGTGCATATCCTTGACAACTTGATCCCTGTTCTTAATTGTTTTGTCATTGTTCCATAGATTGGGCAGACCACCACACACCAACTTACAATTTTACCATATAATTCTTCCAAGCCTTTATCCAACCCAGCAGACTTTGCTTTAAACAAGTTACACGCCGGCTCCTTTTGCCAGAAGCTCGTCACTAACACAACCACAGTGGTTATTACTTTACCAACCTTTTGCATCTTAGGTTCAGTGAAAGAATAAAATAATGGCTCTAACCAAGAATTTTTTTTTGTTCAAAGCTGTCCTTGCAGATTCAACTTTACTATATTCACCTGTTCTCTCAACACACTGGCCGACAATAAAAACTTAGTTATTATGAATATATAAGTGGCTAGATCAGAAAACTGTTTTCTATTCACACAATAAGTGTATTCTGAACTTCAACATGGTATACTATTTATCATTCTATTTCTTTGATTGTTTCAACTCCTCTTTAACCTTGGCTAATTGTTTAGCCACTTTTGGATCAGCAACTTCAATATACTCAACTTTACTTTTCTATAATTGCAGTGCATGTAGTTGTTTCTCCGATTCTTTTATCTTTAACTTCTACTTTTCCATATTCATGTGAATTTTCCTGTGTTCCTCCTCAGCTGCCTTGGATGTCTTTGTTTGAAAGTTAGAATTTTTTGGTAGTCTCAAACCTTCAAATGAGATTGCCCTACTAGTAAAAGCGACATCATGTTCAGTCAAGTTGGACCTATACTTCTTACTTTTCACATCTGCAGTCATCCCCTTTACCAACAAAGTGCCAGGATCAAAATCAGACTGCATTTGTTGCCCAAAGCATGGTAAAAAACCCTGGAAGAGCCCTTAATTCGTTTCTTTCATTCCCACCAATGCTTAATTGTATTAAGGAAGTTGATAAAATCTACCTTTGAGCCTTGGAGTAACTGTTGTAGAGGCTGGTCAGTAGTAGTAAGAAAAATATTGGCATCTCCATACCTTGCTAGCAACTTGAGCAAACTCTCTCCGTGTTTATCATTGGTTTTGCTTTTCTTTGCCAAAGGTTCTTTATTCGCTGACCTTTGAGTTGCGGAAGAGGGGATTGCCTGTGGCTTCTTTTGTTCTTATTATTCAGCACCTGCCACATTTTCTTGGCCCTAGAAGTCGGCTTTGTTACATCAAAGAGTTGGTTCAACATTTTGATCAGGCAGCTCCTATTTCTTTTGAGAATCATTATCAGGATTTTTGCGGGCATCTCCTTGAACTTCACTAGCAATATTTTCAACAACGCGATATTCACCTACATTTTCCTTAAATTTATCTGCTTGTTTTCCTCACCCTTTTTCCATCAACCATTTCTTTTTTTATCAATTTTAGAGAAAGTGGTGACTCTCTCCTCACTGTCATCACCGCCGGAGATCAATCATCATCCTTCCACTCATTCTCTTGGGCTTCTACTTTCTCAGTTTCATTACCAATAACTAAAGTATTCCCTACTTGGACGTTACCTTGAACATCATCACCAACCTTATTCAAAACACTATCCTCCCCATCCAATGTGTTTGAGGGCTTTGAATTTGCCCTTTGATGCCTTGTTTAAGGGAATTTGGACTGGACCATCGTACATTGCATAGTAAGGGTATTTCTGATATCTCTATCCAATGGTTAACCATACATAAATGAATCTAGAAATTCTAATGGTATTGACCTCTCTATTCTCAACACGCACCACTTGAGGTGATGTAGGAGCATCCGGGGTTGATGAGCAATCTTGCATCACCCAAAAATCTATGTTGTGTTGGTGCATTATTCTCGATGCACTAATGTTAAGTTTACTTAGAGAGTTAATTTTTCCACTATATGTAGTTAGTGTGTGCACATGTCTGGGGAAGTGTGCATTTTATGCCACTAACCTCACATGTGCTACCACCCTTTGTGGAAGCCACCTTTAGTAGAGCTAATAAGGAAATGGGAGCTTGCTCTTGCACAAGCTATTTATACCCCTCTTCTCTCTTTGTACATGTATTTATTATGTATTCTGATTATATATTCAGAGACTCCTATTTTCCTCTCATGTTGTCTAATGGCTTATATTGTGGTAATGATTTGCGGATATGATCTTGGATAAAGAGTGTTTATTACTCCAATACGGTATCAAAGCAGTTTGCAGCCATTGCTCGTGGTTCAACCGTTTTTCTGTAGAATGAGCCTCTTCCATGCCCAAATTTGTAAGTTGTTTTGATAACTTTTAGAATTCAACTTTATATTGGTGCATTTCAGGTCCTCTACTCTATGCTATTGAGTTCGGAAGGCATCAAAATGCTAGGATTGCCTATCAATTTATCCAAAATGGACATTTCTAGAAAAATATGATTTTTTGGGTTTTAAAGCTTTCTGGGAACAAATCCGTGGAAATCTGTACAACAAGTTTCTTTGCTTTTTTTCAAGAGATTTTTTTGAGTTTTTCTGGGTTCTATGAGATTTTTAGTGGGTCTTCGAAGTTTTCTGCCCCCCGACACCCCTATTGTAGATTTGGTGAGACGCACATTTTTTGGAGGGTTTTTGACAAGTTTTGTTTTGCTGGTTTGGAGCTTGTTTCTGCAGGGTTTTTTGAAGCTATTTGAGCTGGCCGTACCACTGTTTTTTGGCTCTACAATGTTTTACAATGGCGGCCTACATCGGATCTCGCCTTGCATTGAGATCTTGGATTGAATACCATCTCACCTTGTTTATTTGTATTTGATCATATGCTTAATCTACTTCTCAATGGTCAACACAAATAACACTATCTAGTCACATGTGAGTCGAGGAAAAATTCTTATTTATTAAAGGTCGTTCCCATTTTATATAAATTAAACCATCTCTGCTCTGCACAACGCATCATTTCCATCCTTGTCTCGATTGTGCATGCACCCTACGTGGTCTTTCTTCACACCCTTTTTACTGAAATCGTGTTCATCAATATGTATCCTCCCAACGGCCTTCATCTCCACGATATTGGTGAAGAAAAGTGTAATTTCCCCATTTCCACATCATGGATAAACAGGTATTGAAGACCTTATAGTCTATCTCCCCATAGACTTAAGGAGCCCTTTTTGGGGAATTTTATTTTATTAATTGTCGAAATAGTGATTTTGTTTTTTGGATAAATACTAGGGTTGATGGGACCCTTGCCTTATATTATAAATGAAAAGTTTATACAAAAAAAGCTAACCATCAAAAATTTTACAAAGAAATTGAGGTCCTTTGGGAGACAAATCCACCAAGTGGCATCAAAAATACAGTTAAAGGCTCCAGATTAACCAATAGGACTTAATAACCATACAAAAAAAAAACCACATAGATACCAAAAAGAGATCCATCCGCCTGCAAACCAAACAACCTCGAGATTCAAACACTCGCCTCGTCTTCCATATTTTACTTCAGAAACCACTACATTCTCGCCCTCCGCAGCACGACGAAGCCTACCTTTCTTCCCACCTACTGACATTGTTGCTCGATTGCTCGCCAAATGGCCACGCATAGCCGTTGTCATTGCATGACGAGGAGTTCGTATGAGCCAAGGCAGAGCAACTCGTCGGGGATTGTCCACCATTTGACATAGAAATGACACCGCCTCCACTCTTTCTTTGCAATGACAAGCTTCCTTCCAAAGTTCAAGCCCTGCAATGGGACATTGAATTTGCGCCCAAGGAGGAGAGGGAATGAATTGACCACCTACCAGCGGAGGATGACGGAGATTCTTCTCCAGATCTTTGACATACCCCAACAGAGAAACAAACTGGATTTCGAGGTCCCTAAAAACAGTTATTGGAATAAACCCATATCCATTATTCCCTGAGAAAGGGCTTGCGTTGAAATTTTCCAGATGCTTTGACAGTTGTCTTCTGTGCCTTAGAGCCATGAAGAAATCCAATACTCTAGCAACCAAATTCTTATCCTGAACCACAACCAAGATGTTTGAAGCAATCAAAGCAACAATATCAGAATTCACTTTGCTCAAAATGCTTTCCACTAGATACTCCTCCCACAGGGTAAAGAAAATCGCCAGCAATATTTCTTCTGTTGGGGCCCAAATTTTTTTCTTGATGTGTGCTCTAGTTGCACCTCCCCTACATGCTATCTCCTTGATTGAACTGCCCCCAAGAATTGTTGGAATCCCGAGAGCTGAAGCTATATTACGATCCATTCCTGCCTCCTTTACAGAAGAAAAACACAGAGCAAAACGCAACAAAGAAAAGGAGAACAAATTTTAAAAGAAGTCAAGAGAAGTCACTCGAACAAACGTCTTTAATGAGGATAATCATTCCTCAGTACTCTTTAACCACCGCCACCTTCTATTCACACGTGGGAGAGCCAAAAAACAAGGGGCCAAATTATGACTGATTAAGAGCCTAAAATTATATTAAAAATGCCCTCAAACTCCTCCCACGCCTCTCTATCATTGTCAACAATGATTGATGCATTTTGATCGACTCCTTAATTTGCGAGAAAATCCGCTGCAGCTTTAGTTGCCCTAAAACAATGAAAACCTTCCCATGCTTTAAACTCCTCAAGACATTCCCAGGTTTTAGATAGAATGTTTTCTAGGTTCCATGAAAAGGTAGATGACTTTTTTAAAGCCGAAATAATTATTTGTGAATCCCCTTCCACCTGAAGCTTTACAATACCACACTGAGAAGCCAGATCCAGGCCAAGCACTAAGGCTTGAGCTTCTGCTTCATTATTTGTACCATCCTTCAATTTTTTGGAAATAACTCTAATAAGAGAACCGCTACAATCTCTGATGATGCAACCAGCCTCGGAGGCTCCAAGGTTGCCCCTAGAAGCCCCATCAAAATTGAATTCGAACCTATCAGGGGGGAGGACACCATTCTGCCTTCTTCCGATTCTCTTTTTATGCGACTACTATTGAACCATTAACAGGACTAAATAGTGATTTTTATCATAAGACAATTATTAATTAATTAATAGAATATTTAAAAAGTGATTTTTACCACTAAAGTGCTTAAATGAATTAATTATTAATTTATTTGCCTTAAAGTAATTTTAATTACTATTTTAAATTAAGGCCAATAATTAATATATTATTCAAAAAGGAGATGTCGGCATGGGAGCTAAAGCAAAGATAAGGAAATGTGTTTTATCTTCCCAAACTGGTTCACCCTCTTTGGAAAGTTATAAATACATGGTAAAGGCTACAATGGAGGATATGCTGAATTTGATATTTTTGTTCTTCATGCTTGAAGAAGACTATTGGGATGAATGCCCAATAGAGGTTCGCTACTGTTGGTGATTGATCAATCTAAAAGGTGTCTTTTGACACCACCTTTACGAAAGGAGATCTTGTTTATACCCTAAGGAGTGGGGTGAATTGCTTTGGAGGGTTTATGTGCATGTTTTTGAGGGTTCATGGTATTTTACTTGCATCTTGAGTTTATTAATTTATTGTGCTAACTTTGCAAGTGGAGCGAACCACTTGGGGAGTTTGGAGCTAGGGTTTGAAGGCTTCAATTGGACAAAAATTCACAAATTAATTAATATGATTTTATTTGATATTTTTATGATTATTCATATGAAGTTTTGGACAATTTGGGAAGGGTTTGGAAGGAGAAAAATTAAATAATAATTTGTAGAATTATTATTTAATTATCTAACAAGTTTTCGAAGGATTTTCCACTTGCGGAAGGTAAGAATATTTTCTATATTTTTTTGCTATTTTTCGAGGCACTTTGGAAGTGGTGAGATTGACCTAGAAGGGCAAATTTGGTATTTTTCATGCTCAAACAAGTTGCTGAAATTTTCCTGGTATTTTTCGGAGGATTGTAGCTATTTTTGGCAAGGGTTTGAAAAGGAATTTCACTCCAAATAGCAGCTGTAATTTTGATATTAAATCAGAATTTCTGCCATCTTTTTGTGGCGTTTGAGCTTCAAAAAAAAGGGTAAAAAATGTACTTATTTGTCCAAATTTAATTCTGATTTTTTTTTGCAGATTTTTAGTTATTTCGGAGCAAGTTGTTGGCTGAATTTTATCCACAAAACCCTATCTTTTTGGTGCCTAGGGTTTCTTTGGTTAATTAAGGGTTTTGAGAATTTATTTTGCAATCTAGGGTTTGTTGATTGCATTTCCAGATTTAAGGATTATGGGGAAAAACCCTTTTGCCCTAATTCATCCCATTTGGGGACATTACAAAAAGATTAAGATACATGCCTTATTTAATCTTATTTATTGGGTTTCCCCATGGAGCGATGCTCTATCACATTTGTCATTTTCTAAAAACTCGTTGCATTTTTAAAATTATTAGTGAAAACATGAGGGAGGCTTTATTATGATGGTGTATTTTCATAATACGAGGATTTCATATTAGAAGGGGTCCTCTTTTTCAAAATGTGGTGAGGGATTTTTTTTTTTTAATTTGTTGGCAAATTTTATAAAGTCATGGCTCTAAACCTTTGGAGGGAGTTTTTCCTAGGTTGGGAAAATTTTCAAACTAGTGGTGGTTTAAAAAAAGAAGAGGAGGATATTTTTTTTGTGAAGGTGCATTTTGTAAAGAGGTGTATTTTTGCGAAGGGATCTTTGTTATCTGGTCTTTTTTTCAAACTCCTCTTTCAAGCATCCTTCTTGTCAAGATTATTGTACTCGACATAGTTCAAACTCTCGCTCTCGGCAATACAAAATTTGAATCGGGACTCGGATATCGGCAAATTTTCGCCATTGCTCCCCAAGTTTATCACTATTTTAAAAACATATAAATTCATAAAATAAACTTAAATTAAATTTAAAAATTTGTTAAATGATATAACAAATTAATGTAGAGAATGTCATGAGTATATTTTCTATTAATTTTTGACCAAACAAGAGTACAAAGTTACAAACTACAAGTACAAAGTGTAGGAACTACAAGCATCCATTTAAATTTTAAACTTATGAATAGTCGAGTCGAAGGCAATGAGTAATAAGCATTATTATGCTACTTTGTACCACTTGGTCCTTGCCATTATGACACTTTGTACTCACTTGCAAACGCATTTTCAGCAGAGCCTGACGTCCCGCAATTTTTGAGTACATTTTTTGTGCCACTTGTGTTTTTTGGCTATCCTTTGTACCACTTGGGCCCACATTGTATTATGTGGATGCATTTTCGGTAGAGCTCGGTGTCTTTTTGTGGGAAGTTTTCATTGTACTTGGCCATGCCACTTGTGTTTTTTAGCCGTCCTTTGTAACACTTGGGCCCACATTATATTTCAGGGATATTTTTGGCAGACCCCAACCTCTGTACCTTCTTGTGCCACTAGACCCCTCATTGTACCTATCTTTGGACGCATTTTCGATAGAGCTTGACATCCTTTTGGTGGAGTTTTTCATTGCAATTGCACAAATTGCTCTCATTTGTGGATGCATTTTTGGTGGAGCCCGATGTGCTGCATGTTTTGGGTGTTGATTTTTCTAGTGTGTTTTTTCATTCATCATGGCTCTTTGTGCCACTTGCCACACTCTATAGTCGGCAAACAACATGCTCTATTTTGAGATCTACACTTTGCAAGATGACATTGTAAAATTTTTGCTAGAGAATAAGACACTATAGAAACAAAATTCTCTTCTACACCACCTCATTTCCGAGAAAGACAACCTCATTCACACTCTGCAGCACACTATTGCAAATTGCAATATCAACGTGATTTATTGGACTGACATTCACTTGCACCTGGTTCGCCTTCAGAGATCGCTCTTGCACATATTGACTCTGACTTGTCAGTATTTGGGCATGTATTTGATTCTAATGTTGCATCCTGCTCTTCTGCATTTGATATTTTTTTTGCTACACTTTTTGATTGTGAGCAGCATGCCCCTATTATTGCATCATGTGCATTTGATGCTCCTACTCTTGCACATATTGCTTATCCCATTTCAGATTCATCTCCATAAGTGTCGGGTTCTTTTGAGAAGCATACCACTGCTTTTGGTTCTCGCGTGCTCCATTGTAGGCATCATCATCCAACATCCGTATTAATCGTAGACGGATTTATGATTACTTGTGACGGCAACGTCAATGTTCTTTGCGATTATTATACCATCGTGGTTTCTCCATTATGTAGCTTCTTTGTCTGCACACTGCTCCCTTGTTTTAGGAGCAATTCTCTTGTTCTTGATGGCATTGTCTAGAGATTGACAACATTCTGAAGATTTTTGCGTCATTTGGTGTGTTTATTTTTTAGGATAATTTTGTACTCGTAATGAGTTATAAAGTGCCATGGGGGGTTTGCTGATTCAGCCGAGTCTACCTTCATGTGTGTGCGCTCTATTCTGTGTACCTTTTCACTATTTCAATTGTTTGACTTTCCCATCACCACTAGGGCCATCTTCTTGAGAGATCTTTTATCTGTATCTTTGACACCTTTTAGACATGTGATAGTCTCCTATAGCTTGAAGGGTAGCTGTTCTAGTGATTCCCAATGTTAGCTTGTCTTCCTTGACAATTTGACAATCTCCTTTAGCTTGATGTGGAGCTATTTTGGTACATACAATATCTGCTTGTCAGTGTTAAAGTAGTTGGCTTTGTCCACTCATACAATTTTTTGGCGTCACTCCACCTAGTTAGCAGTATGGGTGGGGTGTGGTGCAAATCCTGCTTCTTCGGCTGTCGTGTCCCTTGCTAACCCTTAGCGCACGGCATTTTATTTCTAGTAGTAGATCGAATTCAGTTTGGTGATCTTTTTTGCACCTTTGATATCTCTGATAGTCTCTTTTTGTAAGGAGCTATTTTGGTGACTACAATATTAATTGTTTTTTTGTGATCAAGCAATGGATCCAAACCACTAGTGTAGAATTGAGTTCCTTTGTGGCTTTTGAGTCCAAGTGCATTTGTATTTGATGGCCTTTGATCCATCTAGTGCACCTCCTATAGCATTGTGTTTGAGTATTGAGTTGTTTGCTTTCTTGGGATGCTTTGCAACATATTTTTGCTTTCTCTTCTGTTGTTGGTACTATTTTTTGAGAGACCCTTGCAGCTTATCTCATTTTTTCCAGTGCATACTTATTGTACTGGATATCTCATCAAGTCTAGTTGTCGAGACCATTCTTAGAGGATTATTAGCTTTCTTGCTTTGTATAGACCTCCCTAAGTTGCACTAAAGGGGAGGCTGTTGGTGCATTATCCTAGATGCACTAATGTTAAGTTTACTTAAAGAGTTAGCTTTTCCACTAGGGAAGTGTGCATTTTATGCCACTCACCTTACATGTGCCACCATCCTTTGTAGAAGCCACCTTTAGTGGAACCAATAGGGAAAGGGGAGCTTGCTCTTGCACAAGCTATTGATAATTCTCTTCTCTTTGTGTACATGTATTCATTCTGTATTGTGATTATATATTTAGAGACTCCTATTTTCCTCTCATGCTGTATAATGGCTTATACTGTGGTAATGATATGTGGATATGGTTTGGATAAAGAGTGTTTATCACTCCAATATGTTGTGTCGGTGTGCGTTTGTATTCTTGTTGGCGGTGTCACCATTATTTTGCTTGTTGAAGCTAAACAAGATAGGTTTGAGAAACATCTCCAGAGCTCCAACACTTCGGGAACATCAATCGTAGAGGGTTTCAATCATCTAATAGGGTTCAAATTGACCCCTTCTTGGCAGATGACGAAACCGCTGGTTTGCGAAAAGTGGAAGTTTTACCCGCATTGTTTACAAAAAGAGAATAACAACCCAAAATGATGATTTTTACCATTTGACCCATTTTCCAAGAATTTAGGAATTCAAAGAGGCACTCTAGGATGCAGTGAAAAGGCATAAGAGATTCCGGATCAATGAGAGAGTTAGAGTTAGAAAAGAGTTGGAGTAGTTTTAGAGGGGGAAAAGAGAACAAAGGGGGTGACTGTAGGAGAGAACAAAGAGTAGCAAGAACTGCTCAAGTCCATTGAGGGGCTGTTGTATTGTCTTCATCTTCATGTTTGTAATCCAATATATAAGTCAACTACAGGGTGTGTGTAATTCTCCATGATATTGTTGTATGAATGCAATAAAGGGCAAGTTTGGTCTCAAATTTGAGCGTACTTTGTTTTAGTGTGTGTCCATTGGAGAGTGTTGAGTATAGGCTGTGAGGAAAGGCTACTGTTAATTTGGTCCCCTTTTACCCGTCCTGCGTCATTTGGTATCAGAGTAGGTTTCCTCCTACATAGTTGAGTGTGTGAGGTTTCAATTGAGTCTATTGTAGGTTGTGCTGAGAGTTGTGAGGAATTGAAATGTTATATAGAGCACCTCTTGGAAGAGGAGGAAGAGCAATGAGTTGTAGACTTGGCAAAAATATTAAGAGAAATCCAAGCTAGGTTGGATGCTATGGAGACTGCACAATGTAAAGGAGTTGTTGCAGATATGAGTGAAGATGAAGGAGAAGCCCAAGAAGTTGGACACCCCTAGCTTCTCAAGAAGTTTATGCCCTGAAGATTTGATTGATTGGATCATAGAGCTGGAAAATATTTTGATTATGAGCAAATGGAATACCCCAAAAGAGTGAAGTTTGCTTGCACCAAGTTGAAAGGACACACATCCTTATGGTGGGACCATGTCAAACTGGAAAGGGTTAGGAGAGTTAAGGATAAAATCAAGACTTGGGATAAGATGGTGGCAAAGTTGACGGGTAAATTTCTACCTTCTGATTATCTACTGAGTTTGTTCAAGAAGCTACCAAATTTTAGGCAAAAAGACATGCGTGTAAGGGATTACACCGAAGAGGTTTACAAGCTCATAATATGGCTTGATCATGTTAAGGATTATGAAGAGAATATTTCAAGGTATGTGAATGGTCTTTGTATTTCGATACTAGATGAGTTTGAAATGAATAAATTGTGTTCGGTAGAAGAAGCCTATCAATGTGCTTTGTAAGGCTGAAGAGACATCAAAGAAACAACAAAATACCCAAAGAGGTAGAGGCAGATTTTCAAGAGGAGGAGGGCACGAAAACATCAAAAGAGGGCAGCATATTCAAGAAAAGAAGCTAACGCTTCTCACAATCACAATTATGCACCAAGAGGAAGATGATATCCTTCAAGGGAAAAGGATATTATGGTAAAGGAAGAGGTAGAGGTTTCATGGGTACATGCTTTAGGTGTGGAGATGTTGGTCATAGAGCCTATGAGTTCCCACGAGCACACAATAACAATAAAAGAAGAAATTAGGCGAGTAATTACGTTGCAAAAGCAGATGAAGAAAAACATTAATCACATGGAAGAGCCGGAGCATGGAGAAGCTCTTAGGATGAAGAGTGTGTTACTAAAACCAGCCAAGGAGGAGAATGACCAGTGCAAAGAAAGAATCTCTTTAGAACCATATGTGAATCCAGAGGTAAGTGTTGTAAGGTCATTGTCAATAGTGGTAGCATGGATAATTTGGTGTCTAATGAAATGATAGATAAGCTTAGGCTGAAAAGAATGATACACTTAAATCTGTATAAGTGTTAGGAAAAACATTTTAGTGCTCACATTATGTTTGTATGGGTTATTATCATGTATATGTGAATTATATTATCTAGGATAATATAATGTGCTTGTGTGTGAGAATGAGTTGTTAATACAAATCATATAAAGATTGTATGTGAGTTGTAATTGTTACAATACAACTCACTAGAGATATTCTAGGTGTGAGATATATTATTAGAGATATGAGGGATTAGGTGATAATATTGGACTTCTAACTTGTAGGAGATCTAAAGTCTATTTATATGTAATCTTTCTGATGTAATATCATTTCGAATGAATTGAAGTTTTTTAGTGTATTGCTAAGTTTATTATGTGTTTAATTTGTGCAAATATAAATCAGAATTATCATCTGATATCAGAGCTGTTTGATCATGCCTATGATAAATAATTGGAAAGAAAGTAGGGGCAGCCTTCTCTTCTTCGATGCCCTTGGTATGGTATTTGTTTTATGTTGTGAAATATTACTATTTTCATCTTTTGTAGCTCCAATCTCTGTTATCGTGAATCAGTTTCTTCTTGTTTGAAGCCGCAAGTCCCGACGCATACCTAAGCATCACATTCATCACTAAAGTCTGCTTTCAAGTCACCCCTGATTTGCATGCATACGTTACATATTTCTGGGACCCTTCTTGTTTGAAGCCACAAGTCCCAAACCTGCATGTTGCGGTCATCATTATATTCCCATGCATGTCTAAGCATCTCGTTCACCACTAAAGTCTGCTTTCAAGCCACACTTGATCTGTGTGCATACGTTACATATTTATGGGACCCTGTGCCTTCTCTTATCGTCATCTACAGCCTAACAATGCGTTCATTAGCTATCCATGTCATCTCTTCTCCTTTGTGCATCATTTTTTGGGTTTGAACTTTGTCAAAACTGTGAATTCACTTGCCTCAGTGTAAGACTGGATATACGCCGTTCTAAGTTTGCAATTCCAAATTTTTTAAGATGTATTTTGCTGTATTTTGTGCTCTTTGACCTAATTGAACTGAAGAGAAGACTATGGATTCTAGAACGTTATATATCTATGGTAATTGGATCAATGACTTGGATGAGTTGTTCCTGCATGTGCTAATGACTCACTCTAAGAACATAATTGTTGTATTGAACTTGGTTGATCCATGTAGTTGCTACGACATACATAGTCATTGATGAAACGCAGTTGCAAATAAAGTTTAAATTGATTTTGTTTAGTTATTGTTTATGTTAATCGTTTGTCCTAATACATAGGTGTCTTCATACTCGGTCCACGTGTAGGTTTTAAAATCAAGTTAGATGTAGTTTATGTTGTATATATTGGCATCTGTGTTTAATTTTTTATAAAGATTAGGTTGTTTTTTAAAACAAGTCTATAGTTGCTTTAACCTTTTTTTTTGTTATTGATGGTCATAGTTTAATAATGTCTCTTTTAAACAATGAAATTGAAAAGTCAATTGCTTTGGTCAAATTGAGCCACGTGTCCAAACAAACTATATTCGCATTGGTCTAATTATGTCCATGGTCTTGATTCCCTCTCAAATAAATTTTTGAATATTGTCATCTTGTTTATAGTTCATAGGTATTAGAAATTTAAGTTAATTTGAGTTTTTTATCATTGTATTTTTTAGGTTTAGGTTTTTAGTTTTGATCAAAAATATTTGTATTATATAGTTTCACTAAATTTTTAGGGAGTTTAGACATTTATATAGTATTTATTAGAGTCAAAATCATAAAAAAAGTGTCATGTGTTGGTGTTTTATGTTTTAATAAGTAGTGTTAAGTTATTCATAGTTGTCAGTATCAAGAGTAGTTTTGTAAAGTGTCAAAAAAAAAAAAAATTGCGTCACGGACACATTTTTGGTGGAACCCAATGTCTGAATTGTGGGGCGTTAATATTATTGAGCCTCAAATTCATATTTACTAAGTGGAAATTGATAGGAGGATGGAGGCAACGAAGGAAGGACATTAAACATCCTCTCGTCAGCCACAAGTGACGGGGCCACACAATGATGTTGTGGCATGTTTTTTAGTTGTGTGTTTGCTTTTTGATGTGGTGTGGTAGAAAATAAGAATAGATGAAACATTCTTGTTCATGTGATGTAATAAGTGAGCATAATTTCTTTATATTTTTGATTTAATATATTGATGAGAGTTGATAAAAGTACTGCAACATCATGATATTGTAGTTGTTGGTTAGCCACTTGTAAAACCATTCTTGAGGTTGTTGCTGTCCTAAAAAACACCATCTAGATCATGAGCAAGTAGAGGCGGCACGTGGCCATATGAGATTGATGTTTTCCCCATGTTCGCACTGAGGGGGGAATGTTAGGAAAAACATATTAGTGCTCACATTATGTTTGTATGGGTTATTATCTTGTATGTGTGAAGTATATTATCTAGGATAATATAATGTGTGTGTGTGAGAATGAGTTATTAATACAACTCATATAGAGATTGTATGTGAGTTGTAATTGTTACAATACAACTCACTAGAGATATTCTAGGTGTGAGATATATTATGAGAGATATGAGGGATTGGGTGTTAATATTGTACTCCTAACTAGTAGGAGATCTAAACTCTATTTATATGTAATCTCTTTAATGTAATATCATTTTGAATGAATTGAAGTTTTTAGTGTATTGTTAAGTTTTATTATGTGTTTAATTTGTGCAAATATAAACTAAAATTATCAAAAGGTGTCTTGGTTGCAAAAAGGACATCCGATTTTAGTGAATGAACAATGTGTGGTCAATTTTCAGATTGGGTCTTATAAAGATTAATTTTTGTGTGACATTATGCCTATGGATGAATGTCATGTGTTTTTGGGTTTGACCATGGCAGTTTTATAGGAAAGTCATATGTGATGGTTGAACAAATTCTTACACTCTTGTGAAGGATTGAAAGAAGTATACAATGATCCCATTGAAGGACAAAGAGGAAGAAGTGAACAACACTCATAAAGTGTTGATTATTTTTGGAATACAATTTTTGAAAGGGGCAATGAAAGAGAAGGCATGCTTTGCTTTCATTCCCAAACCCATGCAAATTGAAACAATGGATATGGTGAGTGAAATTTTGCATGAAGTATTTGTTGGGAGACCATGCGGAGATTGTTTCTAAGGATTTTCGAGATGGCTTGCCACCCATGAGGAGCATTAGCCATGTCATGGATTTGAGTCCTAGAGTTAGTTTCCCAAATGAGACAGGGTATTGGTTAACTCATATGGAGAATGAGGAAGTGAAGAGACAAGTACAAGTGTTGGTGGGGAGGGGTTTAATATGAGAGAAATTGAGGCCATGTGCAACTCTAGCAATCTTAGCACCCAAGAAGATGGAGAATAATGTATGTGCATGGATTCTAAAGCCAGAAACAAGATTACAATCAAATACATATTTCCATTATCTCGGATGTATGACTTCTTGGATTGTTTAAGTGGAGCAAGGTACTTCACAAAGATTGATTTGAAGAGTGGGTATCACCAAATCACAATTCAAGAAGGTGATAAGTGGAATACTACGTTCAAGACAAATGACGGTTTGTATGAATGGTTGGTTATGCCATCTGGTTTGAGAAATGCACCTAGCAAATTCATGAAACTCATGAATGAACTATTAAAGCCATATCTTTGTAAGTTTTTTGTTGTTTATTTGGATGACATTTGATTTTTAGTAAGACAAAGGAGGAACATTTAGTGCATTTAAGGCAACGTGTTTCAAAAGTTGAAAGAAGAGAAGTTGCTTGTCAATTTGAAAAAATGCAGTTATATGAAGGAAGAGTTAGTTTGTATGAATACTACGTTCAAGACAAATGACGGTTTGTATGAATGGTTGGTTATGCCATCTGGTTTGAGAAATGCACCTAGCAAATTCATGAGACTCATGAATGAACTATTAAAGCCATATCTTTGTAAGTTTTTTGTTGTTTATTTGGATGACATTTGATTTTTAGTAAGACAAAGGAGGAACATTTAGTGCATTTAAGGCAACGTGTTTCAAAAGTTGAAAGAAGAGAAGTTGCTTGTCAATTTGAAAAAATGCAGTTATATGAAGGAAGAGTTAGTTTACTTGGGTTTTGTGGTCTCACAAGATGGATTAAGGATGCATCCGAAAAAAGTAAAGGCCATTATGGAGTGGCCATCGCCAAAGAACATATTTGAAGCAAGAAGTTTCCATTGGTTAGCTAGTTTTTACTAGAAGTTCATTAAAAACTTTTGCAACATATGTGCGCCCATTACCAAACAATGAGAGGTGATATAAAAGAATTCCAATGGATAGTTATAGTTGAGAATAGCTTTCAAATTTGTAAGAAAAATGTAATGCCCCCTTTTTCGAATTAAATAATAAGGGGGACCCGAAGCCTATCTTTTATTTCCCATAGGATAAGGGAATTTAATGAGGAAAATAATTTAATAATAATTCATTTAAGTTATCCAAAGTTATTTTATGTTATAACATGTAAAAATGATACTTAAGTGTATTATTATTAAAAGGGGCCAAAAAGCTATATTAATTACATGGCCAAAAAGGAAATATTTATTAAAAGGTCAAAAATGTAATAATTGCCTAAAAGTGTTTTAAATGCTTTTAGGGTCAGGGAGAAATTGGAAAAATTGAAATTAATAAAAGGATAAGTGGGGCAAAAGGGATTTATTTATTATTCATTAGTCTCTTTTCATTATTCACGATTGAAATCAAAATTGGTTCAACTTTTGCTTTTAAAGACAAAAACCCTCCATTGCACTTCAAATTTGAGAACAAAAACCCTCCAATCTTTTGCGATAATTTCGTCCAGGGGCTATATTTGAGCTTCATTTCAGTTTGACAGAGTAATAAGGGAATATTTGTAACTGTGGATCAGTCATATTTATTAGGGCATCACCTTTCAAGGGGATTTCAGGGCTGACATCACCAGTTTAGGGGTTAACGCCATCATTGGGAGGTGCTATAGCTTGCCGTACAATAGGGGTTACCTTCTAGGATTTGGTAAGGTTGATTTCTGTTTGGGATGCCAACATTAGCCAGTTGGATCTGTATTATCCGACAATTTTTCCATTTGCACACCAACTGTAATTTGTTAATTTGCAACATAAAAATAAATAAATAAAATTGGTATTTGATCTCTGCATTCAATAAAAACGAGATTGTTATTTTTTGAGGGTTTATTAGTGATTTTCAGACATTGTGTTTATTTCTTATATGGGTTTATTGCAAAAACTAATATTTATTTAATTCTACCCTAAGGTAATATTACAATGTAAGGGTTTTATTACAAAAATCATTTTTTTTAAAAATTCTGCCCTAAAGGGACATTTCAGTGGTATCAGAGCTTTGAATAAGACCATAAAAAATAGGTACCCAATACCCAGGATCGATGAGTTGATTGATGAATTGCGTAGAGCGGTAAATTTTTCTAAAATTGATTTGAGATCCGGCTATCACCAGATTAAGGTAAGAGATAAGGATGTACAAAAAAAACCTTTTGATGTCACTTTGGACATTTTGAATTTCTGGTTATGCCTTTCAGTTTGACCAATGCTCTAGCTACTTTCCAATCATGCATGAAACATATTTTCAGCAAACACTTGAGGAAGTTTGTTCTTGTATTTTTTGATGATATATTGTTGTATGATAAGACTTAGGAAGAGCACCTGAAACATTTGGATACAATGCTAGAAATTTTAGAACAACAAACTCTCTTTGCTAAGGAGTCTAAATGTGAGTTTGGCATCACTAAAATTTTATACTTGGGCCATGTCATTGATGCCCAAGGAGTATAGGTTGATCAAGAGAAGATCCAAGCCATATTGGATTGGCCTTCTCCTACCACTATGTCATACTTGAGGGGATTTTTGAGCCTTTGCAACTACTACAAGAGGTTTGTTAGAGGATTTTCACAGCGTAAATGATAGCAATTGCGTTATTATATCGTTCGACATAATAAATAAAACAAAAGTAAACTTAAATATTGTTGTTGAAAAATTACAACATTTGGACCAATACAATAGTACATCAAAAAGCCAATTGGCCATAAAATTAAACCACCATAAACAAGTCTAAACTGCTATAGCAGTTGCAAGAGTTCAAAATTTATAAAAAGCTGAAGAAACTATCATAATATAATTAAGAGCTTCAAGAGCAAACAACAACCAAGGTCTTCAACTCCAACCTACACCTATCGATCACCAATGATATTTGTATTATCAATGCATGTTGGGGCAACATTTTCAAGTAGGAAGGCTAGGGTCTTTCCTCTACAAGTACTGGTCAAAATTGTTTCTTCATGCAACAAGAAGAGTTTTTCTGAGTATTCATTGGCTTGCTTTGTGCAAGATTAATTACACCATCATCATTCCCCTTCTTTGTTTCCTTAATGTCTTGGTGACTAGACGCCCTTCTTTAATGTCTTGTTTATATTATGCTTTGGTTTAATTTGCTTTGAAAGATAGTGAAAACACTATTATCAGTGCTTTGAAAGATGGATTGATACACCTTGAGACATGCAACGACTGGGGAATTGAAATTAACACTATTGTGCGAGATTTACTGCATCGTCATCATTATCCTTCGTTCTTTATTAGTGTCTTGGTGATTAGAATCTCTTCGCCAAGGATACAACAATGACCCATCTTTCACATTGTCTGCTCTATCTTTGAACTCCCATCCTTCATGGCTGCCTTTGTTGGACCTTCCAATCCCTTTGCTTCTATTGATGCTTTTTAAATCTCCTCCTATTTACTCCATTATTTCTTCAGACTAAATGGTTTTGAAGAGGACTTTGTCTGCCATGTGATGGGTTGCGTGGGTTATGATGATTTTAGTACTATCGACCAATCTCATGGTTCAGTTAGAGATAGCTTCTTATGTCGCTTGGCCATGGTTACTCCAACTTTTTACTCATTTCAACTTACTGCTTGTAACATTATTGCGCTTTCTTGTGTTGGTTGGCTGTGATTACTCAAAAATTTTACTTGTTTCAACTTACTACTTATGACATTACTTCCCCCTCTGTTTTGCTAACAATTGAGGAGCTAAAAGCCATTTAGAAAATCTACAAGTCTAAGCTGCTCATTAAAGTCGGAGATAAGACCTTTATTTTCTTTCTCCTCTGACTCTGGAGGAGGAATTACCGAACTGACATCCACCAATAGAACTAGAGGGGAAAGACAGTTCTATGCAAGGTATTGAAAAGTAACTCTCCAGGGTTGCCATGTGTCCCAATTGTGTTTAATAGTCAATTTTGATTTTGGATTTCTCCTCCCAAGGAAGAAATCCGGTTTAAAGTCATTTTGTTTGTGTTCATAGACATACTTGGAAGTGGCCTTCCGGTAGAAAATGCAATTTTCTAGCAAAAAACGATGACGACACCTCTACAGATGATTGAATTTGGCATGGAAAAGGCTCCATAAATATTGAGGAGTTGTTTAAAGGGCTGCCATGTTCCTTTTCAGAGCTCCAACACATGGGTATGGAAACCAACACATGGGTATGGAAGCAACATGTAGTGGACATTGCTTTCATTATTATTGCCTAGGGTAATTGGTTTGAATTCCATACGAGAAAGGAGAAGTGTTTTCTGTGGTTTGTGGGGCCATAGATCACCACAATAGTCTTTCCGCCTGCCAAAACATATAGTAAAGGCAAACCCTGAACATCTCCCTTGTGGTGATTTCAGTTCTGTTTGGTTACTTTTGTTGAACCCGTGCTCCCTTACATTTTTGTTGACTTATTTTTAAATGTTTGTTTAAAAGCATAGTTACCATGTTCGACCGAACATGGCTCATGTTCGGTTCGAACCGAACAAATGGCATGGACCGAATTTGTGCGGTCGAACTTGACCGAATAACCTTTTTTTTTTCCGAACCGAACAGTATATAAATAAAAGAAACATTTAAGTATATTTTATTTACATACTTTCAGGATGTTTGAGAGGGGTTTCGGACCGCTAGGAGCTATAATGCAAATTCTAGGTTTTGGAGGATCCTATTTTATTTCAGAGTTAGTCAGATTCCAGGGTTTCAAACTTAGCCATATTTCAGGGTTTCAAGATTTCAAGGAGACATCATAGGAGGTATGAAGGCTGCATGAAGGGATGTATGCGTGATAGAATAGTATGAAAATATCTCTCGCAAAGTGCCACAAGCCGATCCCACCCCATTCCCAGTGCACCCCTTAAGGCATGCACTCTGTGAGATTCAATGCACCAATGAGCCCTTGTGAGAGAAAGTGTCAGTAAATGATAAAGTTGAAAAATAATGGGAGTGGCATTCATGATTTTGTGGGCAATCGAGATGATTTATTCTAGATTTGAATGTACATTTTGTCTTTGAAGTAATGAATGAATGAATGAAGGATGGTGCTAGTGCTAGTGCTAGTTTTGATTTTGAAGCTGGGTTTGATGTTGCAAATGTTTGAAACTTAAGTTCTATATCAATTTTGAGCTTAGGCTCTAAACTATGAATATTTTGCTATCTTTTAATGTAATTCAAGTTTGAAATTCTTATGCATTTCTCATTTTTGCAAGTGTTAAACTTAAATTAATGTTCATTCCTTAGTAGATTGAAATATTTTGCATATATATATATATATATATATATATATATATATAATTCGGAATTTACTGAACCGAACTTTTTTCAAAATTCCGAACTTCCGAACTTTTTCCCCCTTCCGAACAAACCGATTTTTTCGAACATGGTAACTATGTTTAAAAGTGTAATGTATCTACTAGCTCTACCACCTTTTTCTTGTAATTGCACAATATGGTATACATGAGCTAAAGGAGAAGATATTCTCATAGGGGAAAATACTTTAATTTTTAATGGATGGGATTAGAAGATTGGTTTTTACTTTTTCAACACTATGCATAGAATTAGAGCCATTGTTGTATTTATTTATAATAATACTATTATTGTCCCATTTATATAAGTGCTAAACTCTGTTCTCTGTTAGCCATCTAAAGATGAATGCCATTCCTTGCTTGCATAAATCCATTTGGTTAAATGGAACAACCAATAAATAGACGCATTTACGAATTTATTATATATTTTGCATGTACTGAAGCTCAGCTCTCATCATGTTTTTATTTGGAGCTGTTAATATGAT
This sequence comes from Torreya grandis, assembly GCA_037957365.1. Classification (NCBI taxonomy): domain Eukaryota; kingdom Viridiplantae; phylum Streptophyta; class Pinopsida; order Cupressales; family Taxaceae; genus Torreya; species Torreya grandis. The sequence continues at coordinate 5,293,943 of JARHVA010000005.1, read as the reverse complement.
AATATCTCATGTGTTACACGAGTTTATCAAGTTAGTTTCCTTGATTCATTAAAATTATGTTATGTGGAAATTCATGCTTTCAAGTTCCATTCTTTAAATAAACCCCTAACTTAAACAATCGTTTTAATCAATAAATTTGAATGAGCCTAGCAGGTTATCAACCATATTAATTTTTAACTTGGTCTTTACAAATATTGCTATTAAATGTGCCAAATGATTTCACTAAGTTATAAATATTAGGCAAGATTTGCCTTTATATCTACAAGAAATTTATGGTGTTTTTTTCATTTTTGCCACTGTCAAAGAGGCCAATTTATTGGGATCCACCACCCTAATGAATCTCTTTTAAACAAGTTTCACCACCTGATTCGTAACTTTTTTTTGGTGAGTTTCTTAAAATTTTCCTTGGTGAGAAGTTTAATGAAGCCAAGCAGAAGAATTCAGTCTATGATCAAAAGTTCTATGCCATAGTATTAGCTCTCAAGAAATGGAGACACTACTTGCTTCCCATGGAATTTGTTTTGTACACGGATCATCAAACACTGCAGTTTATAAACAGCCAGGTAAGTTGAATAAAAAACACTTGAAGTGGGTTAATTTCATTAAAGTAATTCATTTGTTTTGAAGCATAGAAGTGGGAATTCAAATAGAGTTGCAAATGCATTGAGTAGAAGATGTCTTTTATTAAATGACATGAGAACAGAGGTTGTTGGATTTGAATCCGTGAGAGGTCTGTATGAGGAGGATTTGGATTTTAAAGATGCATGGGCAGCATGCCAGAGGCCAACTGACATGGATAGAACTCCATGGTTGGATTTCTTTTTACAAGATGGATTATTGTTTAGAGGACAACAATTTTACATACTTAAAAGATTAATGAGGGAGAACTTGATAAGGGACAAACATAGTGGATGATTAGATGATCATTTTGGTATGGATAAAACTCATCCCTTATATTCATGCCATTCAAGTGGTGCCAAACTCAACTAGAATGGACCGTGGTGGGAAGCATGAAAGGGTGAACTGTTGGCAGATTGACATGCATTTTTGATGTTTATTCATGTCCTAGTTTGCATATGAACTTACATTGCAAATCATACAGCTTGATTTTCCAAGGGACAAAATCTCAGCTGAATGTCACTTGACCCCATAAGCAGTCCCATGGTATTGCTAGGAACTTTTGTTACACCTTTTTGGGACTGAATGCCTCAACTTACAAATTCACATATTCACAAGGACAATAAACGTAGAGATAGAAGGTTCTAAGAAAAGGACTATAGTAGGAGGCTTTAAAATATCTTGGTCTGGAAATACCTGTTGACAAGTCTTCCACGAGTCAGATTTTTTCTTGCCACTTGGAAAGTTCTCTAGTCAAGGAAGGAAGAATTCATTGTTTTCCTTTGCTGATTCTAAGGACTCACTCAGAAAAAATCTAAGGACTCACTCAGAAAAAATCTACGGACTCACTCAAAAAAAAAATCTACGGACTCACTCAGAAAAAATCTACGGACTCATTCAGAAAAAATATACGGACTTACTCAGAAGTTTCTACGGACTCAAGCAGAGAGGATTTCTACGGACTCAAGCAGAGAGAATTTCTACGGACTCAATCAAATTTTCTACGGACTCACTCAGTCAAGCACTTAGGAGGAAGAAGGGATATCCTTCGGACCTTTTGTCCGAAGGAATTCCTTCGGACAAATTAGTCCGAAGAAATTCGGAGGACCACAAGACAGGAAAGTCCACACAAAGAGGCCAAGGATAAATTTGGAAGGGACACTTACAAAAAGGCCGAAGGGCACCACACTTCGGGAAGGCAGAAGACAAAAATCAGTGACCGTTGCAAAAAGCCCGGGTGCCCTCCAATTTTTCCGAAGGGACACTTGGACTGCTGGAGGACACCTGGACTGGTGGGGGACACTTGGACTAGTGGAGGACACTTGGACTGGCTGCCGAAGGACACTTTTCGGAGGGAAAGGCAAAGAAAGAATCCTTCGGACAAAAAGTCCGAAGGAATTCGGAAATGGCTTACACAAAGAGTGAAATCGGAAGAAATACAAAGAAATAAGAGCAAAGGCAATGATATATCCTTCGGACTTTTTGTCCGAAGGAATTCCTTCGGACAAAAAGTCTGAAGGAATTCGGAAAAGGCAGGAGACAAGTCCGAAGACAAAGCCAAGAGAAAAAGACAAGATAAAGAAAAGTCAAAGAAAATGAATTCTTTCGGACTTTTTGTCCGAAGGAATTCCTTCGGACAAAAAGTCCGAAGAAATTCGGAAAGGCTGGCACAAGACAAAATTCCGAAGGAATTCGGAGGCAAAGACATGTCATCAAAAGAAGTCTGCGGGAATATGACTTAGCGACTAATACAAAAGAGCCGACAGAGCAACAGGCCGCGGGAAAAGGCCCGAGCAAATAAGAGTAAACAAAAATGACAGAAATAGGCCCGAGGAAATATCGCCAAAAGAAATATGACAGTTTCCGGTGACGTCCTGCAGGCCGTCAATTTTTTCTTGCAGGAAGTAACCGTTGAAACTAAAGAGATAGCAGGAAATCTGAAATAAATGGAAGCCGACTGTGCAAAAAAGAATAGAAAATAGATAATCCGACGAAGAATTGAGTACGGAATCCTGCCGGAAATAGACACGATCAAAATTAGAACGAAATACATGCAAACGTTGGAGCTATATTCGAACATCGGAGCTATTTTCGAATAAACGGTCAAAGTTCCAGTTGATTGATTATTGAAGCCCTGTTCGTCTTCATGCAGCGCATGCATCCAAAAGTCCAAATCAGCTTCAACAGGAGTTCCGAGTTCGAACGAAGAGTTGACTAGTCCATATTTAGAGTTGACTAATTCATCAAACGCTACGTCCATTAGAAGATTTCCATGCAAAAGGAGGTGGGGCGGTTCATAACAAAGATAAGTTCGCTTCATCAAACGAATAGGCTTCATGCAAGGACAAAGGAAAAACATATTTTATTTTAAGGCCAAGTAAAGCTTGGAGTTGACAAAAGTAAATCTTTCTCTTCAAGTTTATACGCCTATTTTTGGCCTCTTGTAATTTTCTATATAATGGCTTTCAGCTTTGTTTTGAAAAATGAATCCAATCTCTCTTGGTTAGACCAGACTCTGCCATTAAGAGTTGTGTAACCTCTTCGATCAATAAGGACTGTACTTTCAGATTTCAAGCGTGGCATAGTGCATATGTCATCAGCAATTTGCATAAGTGGTAGAGTTTTCTCCCTTCCCAAATTTTGTTTTGTACCTAGTTGCTATATTGTCCTTGTGCAGGTCATGTTAAAGTGTTCTTTATTGTCTTTTGCTGAGACTGTAAGTGGATGTAGGCAGCTGCAAAGTGTCTTTTATCAGACCTCTCTCCACCATTTCCCTCAGGTTTTAGTCATTGGACCGAACCTCTGCATGAAATACTTATGCACAAGTGATTAATTGAAGTCCCAGGTCTTCTCTCTTGTTCGCTCAGTGTTCAAGGTTCCAAGCTGAGTAGGATCATAATTTTGGTGTATCACCCCCTTTTAGGTAGGATTTCCCCTTTTAGTTTTCTTTCTCCCTTTTCCATGGCAGTCAGCAGCGTAGAGTAGGAATCTTCATTGATACATCATACAGGAACCAGCCTTCTCTGGAGGTTCTTCTCACTATTGAGTCACCCACCCTCGTGAGAAGATCTCATTGTTTCAGCCGGATAGAGGACTGGCCGTTTCGCGCACGTCCTCGAATCAGGGCGCGGCTCCAGGTTGACAACAGTTTTTGGCACGCCCGGTGGGACTCATTTTTCTTGGTTTTAATGAAATTGCAGTTACAACAGTGTTCTTCAAGAGGTATTCGGTGACTCCAAGCTCAAGCAGTTGCTTCTAACAGTTCAAGACAGCTTCCATGTAAGTCTATTTTTATTATTGCGAATGAATTTTGATGGCTATGTATGGAGAGAATTCTTATGGTATATTTCCTTATCATCCCAATGAGGGATTATACCAGCCTGGTCATGATATCTATGAGCCTAATCAGCGTTATCAAGGTTATTATCAAAGCTATGTTGAGCCTTATCAAGTTTCTCATGATCCTTATTATCAAGAGCATGACTCTTACCTTCCTCGTGAGCCATATCAGTCTCAGGACCGGATTTCATCTTCCCCATATGGCTATGATGTTACATATGAGCAGTATCGCCTTCAAGAAAAAATGATTGAAATAGAGCTCAGAATATTGGCATATGCAAGAAATGTTTGTTCTAACTCTTAGTATGAGGAAGTGAATGGTCTATTTCGAAATGTGTCCAATGATCCAGAAGAGATAAATGGACTATGTATTCTTGCATTAGAAAAGATGGAGGCTTGGGAAAGGTAGAGAATCGAGTTAAACGAATTGTCTACAAAAGGCTATGGTGCTTCTTATTCTTATGAAGCTCTTAACCATGCCCAGTGTGTGCCAAGGGAGCTTCCTAGTTGGAGTCAAGAGCCTAATCAAAAGCCTATTCAAGAGCCTATTCAAGTGGCTATTTATGAGACTAGACCTTCTTATAGTCCCATCATTACCTCACCAATCATCTCTCAAGCTCAGGTTGTCCAAGAGGACAAGCAGGTCCCAAACTTTGATGAGGTAATGGCCAAGTGGAAGGAACAAAATACAGAGGTCTTTAAGAGTTTCTCTTTCCCTCCTCTCCAAAACTCCCTAGATAATTCCATTGCCCTCAAGATTCCAAAATCTGATCATGATCAACCTCCCATGCTTCATTTTCCCTCTCAAACAAATGAATTTTATCTCCCTCCCGCCATCAACCTTCTTCAAGAAGACCCTGTTCTTTGGAGTATTGAGAAAGAGGTTGCAGCTACAGGTCAGGTTCTTGCAGAACGTGTAGAGGATGCTTCACAAGTGTTTGAGGAGGAATTTCCTACTAATACTTCTCTTGAGGTTGTAATTGAGCATCCAGTTATAGCTGAGAGTGGGAAGACTGATCTTGATATAGAGAAACTTCAAGAGGAGCTGATGCAGATTGAAGTCATATATGAGTTACAGGTATCTCCTATTGAGAAGGATCCAAATAGCATTTAAGCTAATTCAGTTCAAATAGATCAAAGTGAGGAACAAAAAGATGATTGGCAGCTATACCTTGAGCCTCTACGAGAGATTGAAGAGCTTTGTACAGATATGTTGGCTATTGAAGAGCATGTTTATGAGAAGCTTGATCAAGAATCACCTATTCAAGATCCTAGTACAGATTGGGTTGCATATTCAAAGCTCCTTGAAGAGCTAGATGAACTCGCAGCAGTAAATAAGAAGGATGTGGTCACTCAAAAGGCATGCATAGATGGGGTATCACTTGACATGGTGATAGATGACAAGCAATCCGAGAACAATCAGGAAATACTTGGTGAGTTTGTCTTTGTTGGTGACTGGTTTGCTGTTGATGGCCCATTTGAGAAGATGCTAATACAGTTGGTCGACAAGGCAAATGCCTCATCAAAGGTTATGACTAATAAACATCCTGCCTTGAAAATTTTACCATCTCTCGAAAGGAGCGAGTTCAAGGATTTTCCATTTGATCCAGGCGGGTTGTGCCTTATCATGGTTAACTAGGTTATTTTAGTTGTTTCTACTTTCCTCTAAGTGCTGCTTATGCACAGTAGTTTGCTTCAGTTTTGTTCAATAAGTGCTTGTTTGCACATTTGCTTTTAGTTAGTTTTCTGCTTTCATGTGTTTCCCTTCTTATTTTGAAGGAGGTTATTACGGCAATGATCAGAGCAGATTGTCGATCAGAGATCAGGTTCACAATTTGAAAATTCGAATAACGTCTATACATGGCCTGGGTCCTCAAGCATAGCAGGCATGCTTCCAAACTGAGTCGCCAGAATGTTGACAAATCTTCCACGAGTCAGATTTTTTCTTGCCACTTGGAAAGTTCTCTAGTCAAGGAAGGAAGAATTCATTGTTTTCCTTTGCTGATTCTAAGGACTCACTCAGAAAAAATCTAAGGACTCACTCAGAAAAAATCTACGGACTCATTCAGAAAAAATCTACGGACTCAAGCAGAGAGGATTTCTATGGACTCAAGCAGAGAGGATTTCTACGGACTCAGTCAAATTTTCTACGGACTCACTCAGTCAAGCACTTAGGAGGAAGAAGGGATATCCTTCGGACCTTTTGTCCGAAGGAATTCCTTCGGATAAATTAGTCCGAAGAAATTCGGAGGACCACAAGACAGGAAAGTCCGCACAAAGAAGCCAAGGATAAATTCGGAAGGGACACTTACAAAAAGGCCGAAGGGCACCACCCTTAGGGAAGGCAGAAGACAAAAATCAGTGACTGTTGCAAAAAGCTCGGGTGCCCTCCAATTTTTCCGAAGGGACACTTGGACTGTCGGAGGACACCTGGACTGGCGGGGGACACTTGGACTGGTGGAGGACACTTGGATTGGCTGTTGAAGGGCACTTTTCGGAGGGAAAGGCAAAGAAAGAATCCTTCGGACAAAAAGTCCGAAGGAATTCGGAAATGGCTTACACAAAGAGAGAAATCGGAAGAAATACAAAGAAATAAGAGCAAAGGCAATGATATATCCTTCGGACTTTTGAAAAGGCAGGAGACAAGTCCGAAGACAAAGCCAAGAGAAAAATACAAGATAAAGAAAAGTCAAAGAAAATGAATTCTTTCAGACTTTTTGTCCGAAGGAATTCCTTCGGACAAAAAGTCTGAAGAAATTCGGAAAGGTTGGCGCAAGACAAAATTCCGAAGGAATTCGTTGGCAAAGACATGTCATCAAAAGAAGTCCGCGGGAATATGACTTAGCGACCAATACAAAAGAGCCGACATAGCAACAGACCGCGGGAAAAGGCCCGAGCAAATAAGAGTAAAGAAAAATGACAGAAATAAGCCCGATGAAATATCGCCAAAAGAAAAATGACAGTTTCCGGTGACGTCCTGCAGGCCGTCAATTTTTTCCTGCAGGAAGTAACCGTTGAAACTAAAGAGATAGCAGGAAATCCGAAATAAATGGAAGCCGACTGTGCAAAAAAGAATAGAAAATAGATAATCCGACGAAGAATTGAATACGAAATCCTGCCGAAAATAGACACGATCAAAATTAGAACGAAATACATGCAAACGTTGGAGCTATTTTCGAACATCGGAGCTATTTTCGAATAAATGGTCAAAGTTTCAGTTGACTGATTATTGAAGACCTGTTCGTCTTCATGCAGCCCATGCATCCGAAAGTCCAAATCAGCTTCAACAAGAGTTCCGAGTTCGAACGAGGAGTTGACTAGTCCATATTTAGAGTTGACTAATTCATCAAACGCAGCATCCACTAGAAGATTTCCATGCAAAAGGAGGTGGGGCGGTTCATAACAAAGATAAGTTCGCTTCATCAAACGAATAGGCTTCATGCAAGGACAAAGGAAAAACATATTTTATTTTAAGGCCAAGTAAAGCTTGGAGTTGACAAAAGTAAATCTTTCTCTTCAAGTTTATACGCCTATCTTTGGCCTCTTGTAATTTTCTATATAATGGCTTTCAACCTTGTTTTGAAAAATGAATCCAATCTCTCTTGGTTAGACCAGACTCTGCCATTAAGAGTTGTGTAACCTCTTCGATCAATAAGGACTGTACTTTCAGATTTCAAGCGTGGCATAGTGTATATTTCTTCAGCAATTTGCATAAGTGGTAGAGTTTTCTCCCTTTCCAAATTCTATTTCCTACCTAGTTGCTATATTGTCCTTGTGCAAGTCATGTTAAATTGTTCTTTATTGTCTTTTGTTGAGACTGTAAGTGGATGTAGGCGACTGCAAAGTGTCTTTTATCAGACCTCTCTCCACCATTTCCCTCAGGTTTTAGTCATTGGACCGAACCTCTGCATGAAATACTTATGCACAAGTGATTAATTGAAGTCCCAGGTCTTCCTTCTCTCTTGTTCACTCAGTGTTCAAGGTTCCAAGCTGAGTAGGATCATAATTCTGGTGTATCACCCCCTTTTAGGTAGGATTTCCCCTTTTAGTTTTCTTTCTCCCTTTTCCATGGCAGTCAACAACGTAGAGTAGGGATCTTCATTGATACATCATACAGGAACCAGCCTTCTCTGGAGGTTCTTCTCACTATTGAGTCACCCACCCTCGTCAGAAGATCCCATTGTTTCAGCCAGATAGAGGACTGGCCGTTTCGCGCACGTCCTCGAATCAGGGTGCGGCTCCAGGTTGACAACAATACCTTCCAAGACGTGACATTTATGGTCATGAAAACTGCTAAAGATATCTTGCATAGGCCTTACCATATGCTATACCTGTTTCAACTGTGATAATGTTCAGCTTCAAATGTTATGATGGTACTAGAGGGAGCTGAACTATTTCGGGACACTTTGAAAGCCTTTTGACCAAAACCTAGCAAAGGTGGCCTAAACTAAGCTTGAAGAATGAGGTAGATCTGTATCCCTGTTCCAATGAGTCATAACCTATGCAATAGGAAAGAGCGTGCATGAAATGTTGCAATAATGCCCTATGACGTGCTTCCTGATGGGAAATACCTTTTGTAATTTTTTTTTGTGTTTTCTCACTTGTAGGCAAAATTATGTGTCCTTGTTTTTCTCTTGTTATTGATCTTTCATGTCCCCCTTTTGGGCATGACACTATTGAAGACCTTTAGCCTTGCTTAGTTTCCCAAAAGGCCAAGGGAAAAAAAAAAAAAAAAGAAGTGGTTTTCTTAAAGACACTTGTAAAAACACTTTATTGTTATAATTTCATTTAAGTTGGGGTCTTTTTGAGGGTCAGGGGTACCAATCCACTTAAGTGAATTATAAGAGGTGTTCTTTTTATCAATTGAAAAATGGATCAAAAAGTTATTTCCCTCCAATTTGGGTACTTCACTTGGGGGAGGAGTATAAAAACATTTGAAAGTTCATTTGAAAAGCATCTATAATCATCAGTATTGCAGGGAGACATATCTCCCTACCCTCGAGACATGTCTTGGGTTCCGAGACATGTTTCAGGTATAGGAGATGGGTGCACAAACGTCTCTCATGTCAGGAGATGTTTGCCTGCCCGTCCCCATGTCTCCAATGCATTCCTGCATAGGGAAAACCCATCTGAAACCCTAATCCTGAAAAAACCTAAACTCCCTAAAAAACGCGTAAAAAAATTATAAAAATTACCAGGATGCAGGAGAAAGTCACAGTCAGCAAATCCTTCGGCGTTTGCCACTTCACAGTCGAGCAAGAGAGCAGAATATTGAGGTACGGATTGTCTTTAATATTAATTTTTAAACTTTTACGATTCTGTATTATTTTCTGGGCGACGCCAAATGCCACAAGCCACGAACATGCCGCGGCGATGCCTTTTTATTTTTTGTTAACATAAAATTTGAGCCTAGGTTTTTAATTTTAATTTTTTCATTTTAACTTTTTAATTTTTATTATTATTATTTTTTAATATTTAAATGTTTTTAAATTTTAAATTTTTAAGCAATAAAAATTATTAATTTATTATTGATATCACGTTTAGCCTAGTTTTTAAATTATATCTTTTTTTAGTAATTCATTTATTATTTAATATTTTTTAATAATTAAACATTTTTTTAAATTTTATTTTTTAATATTTTATTATTTATTAATTTAATAATATCTATATTTAAAATTTAAATGTTTGATATATATTTTTTAATTTTTAATTATTTTAAAAATTAAATTTTTAAATTTTAATATTTATGCTTAATTATTATTTAAAAATTAAATTAAATTAATGTTTTAAATTTTTAATATTAATTTTAAAATGTTATTTTAAAAAAAAATTATTGTATGTAATTATTAATTATCAATATGTTATGATATAATTGATGTGACAGTTCATCATGTTGTATCGGATCAAATATGATCTAAGTTTATATGTGTTTTTTGTTTCTTGCATACCTATTGTTGGCATTTCATTGTATATGATGACCCTTAAGCTTAATATGATGAGATATTCCTTCGCTTATTGCTAGTATTGGCATTGCAATCGTATAAATTTCTTTAATTTTTTTATAGTATATACTATATATAATTTATAAATAATAAATATATGTTGCAGTCTCCCATTTTTCGAAAAAAAGTGTACCCGTACCCATTCCCGTTTCCTCGTACCTGTACTTGTACCCGTCTCTTGGCAACTATGAGAATCATATATTGAAATTATAGTTTTGAGCACGAAACAGCTTGAGCTATTGACTTGGAGACGAAAACCTTCAAGTCAAGGAGGAGTGGGGATGCAAACCCTCATTTCTCATCTAGGGCAACTTCATCTTGAGGTTGCAATTAGGCATAATATTCAGAAAAGACAAAAAGAATTGCTTGGGAGGTTGGTGATTTGTGCTTAGAGGTTGGCGACTAGGGTTTGGAGACCCTAATTTTGTTTTGTGTTTGAAGACCCTTAATTTTAAGGCTGCGTTGGATGTATTGCTGGGAACATTAATTTCCAACTAGGGCGACTTGATTAGAGAAGCATTTGAGAGGCTATTTCAAGCCTATTTAATATTCTGAATTTTTTTATATTTGTTTCTGTATTTATCCCTATTTTAAAAGATATTTTTCAGCATTTTCAGTTTGGAAAAGCACCAAAAATCAACATTTAATTCGCTGTAATTTCCTGCATGTTTGGCACCAATGTGGTTGAGTTTATTGAGTGATTTGATGCCCTAAAAATTATTACAGCATTCAATAAATTTTATACTAGGGTTTTATAATGTGTTTCTAGCAATTTGTGAGTTTTGGCATCTAGGGTTTGACAGGAAAAATAAGAAAATATTTTCTTTGGCTAGGGTTTGGCAGGTATTCCAGAATTCAGGGTTTTATCCTATTTTTGGGATATTTCATGATCATACAGATTCTTTAAATATAGCATCTAATAACAATTTATGGCTTTGTTGTTTGAAGACATCACTGTACAAGTATTTATATGTAAAAACCTTTATTGGATTCTCCTTTCTCTGAATTAATTCTAATTGGTTAAGGATGGAGCTTTTCAAGCTCATAAGGTAAGACGGAAATAGTTTGTGATTTAAGATATATTAATTCTTTATCTACTGGCACCACCTTTTAGAAAATCATCTCAGAAATGGCTTTCCTACAAGATTTGGTTAGTTTTAGGTGTAATGGTTTATTTATCTTGGAAATTAGGTAGAATGGATTATTTTTTTGAGAAGTCAACTTGGCAGCTTTTATGTCCATTGAGTCAGATTCTAGCCGAGCATTCAAGTATGACACTGCACGCATCAGGATAATTTGCTCATTGCTAGAACTGTGGTGTCTGTTATAATTGGTTCTCAAGCTTTTTCCCATTGTATAGTCACTGTTGTCAAAACGTTCTCTCAGATCAGCATGCTAATGACTGCTTAAGAAAAGAATTACCTGTCTCTAAAAGATATAAGCATTATTTTGTCAAATCATCTCATGAAACTATGCCACATGCTGGATATTTTTTTTTGATGTGGATGTCTAATGTTTTTTCTGTATAGTATTTGATGAGCAAATCTCACATACTCAAGGAATTTCTTACTAGGTACCCAGTTGTCCCAACACCTCTGACAAAGATTCACTGGTGGAGACTGTGCCTGGATGAAGCGCAGATGGTTGAGTCTAATACGGCTTTAGCAACAGAAATGGCGATGCGTTTGAGTGCTGAAAACCTTTGGTGTGTTACTGGAACCCCTATACAACAAAATCTTGAGGATATGTATGGTCTTCTACGATTTCTGAGAGCTGAACCATTTGATGATCATAGATGGTGGAGTGAAGTGATTAAGATTCCATATGAGGTAATAGTTTCTTCTCACAAATTATTTATAAGAAAAAATGTCTTTACTTCGCTTCCTGCCGGCTTTGAGAAATTTCAAATTATATTTTGAATCTAAAATTATAGAAATTCCTTGGTTCTTTTACATCTTTTTTAAACTTTAGCCTTTTGAAAAATGAAACAAAAGTTATTTGTAGAAAAGTGACTTAAGATTGTTTTTTGACATTTTGAAGAGAAACGCTTTCTCAAGATGCCCTGGACTTGTTCAAGAAACATATACTACCTAGTATCTTTAGCCTGCCTTCCAGCCAGTTGTAAATTTTGTGAATTTGGACGTAGACAGACTTTATGACAAACAATGCAGGAATCAGGAACTAGAAACTGCTTTAGTTTTAATAGATCAACTGAAATTTATCCATCTGATAGTATTTTAAGGAATTGAGGCGTAGAGTTGCATGGTGTTACAGCTCAAAATATATTTTAGCTGAAGATGTTGCAGCAAGCTAGCAATTTCTCTTGATTTTATTTAATTGGATTCCAAGGATTAGGGTCATTTGGGACTATGAGAACCTGTTATCCATGTTTGCAGCACCACCTCATTTGCTATGTGGAGCGAAATAAGACAGCTTTCCAATATAGGATGTTATTTAGCCGCATTGGGTGGGAGCTAATCCTTCTTAAATATTTGTTTTTGAGATACAAATTCTTCTTCCTTTGTCATGTGATTTGTATGCCTTCTAAGATCATGTTTGTGGTCATCTCAGAGAATGGATGCCAAGGAGCTTGGCTCTTTCCATGATGTGTTAAATCCTTTCTTTTCTGTGGGATCAGTTATTATCTCATTCTACTTATTCTCATCGATAAATTAGATTTTTTTTATGTTTTTAGTATTTGGACGGGATGCTTCTGCGCCAAGAGTAATGCTTCTGCTGCCTCTTTCATTTCACCTGTCCTTGGTGCTAGTTTAAAGTATTTTCCTAGTCCTTGCTATGTATAGATGGATATGGATCAACTATGTCTTTATGTTGTTTCTGAATTTAAACTTTTAAAGAGGCATCTGTTGAAAGCCACTAGATCGCTTTATTTGTCTGCCTCCAGATTTTTGACATGTTCTGTTCATATTCTTTGTAAGTGATGATCTATGCAGTCACTAGATTATTTCATGGCACCACCGAGGTCAGTATTCTTGGCCACTGATGTATCCTCAAGACACACATTCTATGACGTGTCTAGGCAGTTAGTCTTCCTCATACTTTTTTAGACAGAATTAATGAGCATAGTAGGTAGAAGTAATGGGAACATTTTGGTGCTCGCCTCTAAAATTTTCTTTAATCTCTAGAGCATATGATTGTAGACGAGTTTTTGAGAATGGAATTTTTATTACCTTTCTACATATGGTTGAATCAAATTAATAATAGCATGTTCTAGAAGAATAAATAAAACAATCAAATTTATAATAACATGTTCTAGAAGAATAAATAAAACAATGTGTTACATATGCATATATCTTCAAGTATTTTAGTTAACTATGTATGGTTACGTATGAAACGGTGGTCCTCAAATGTTGCCATTGAACCATCTGCTTTGTATTGTCACTATATGTTGTTGTATGTATATTATAAGAGGGATCTATACCTACATTTTTGAGGCCCACCTCCATTGCAGAGAATGATCATCATGCATTAACATTCATGGATAATAAAGATCTTTCCATTCCATTATGAATATTATATTATCTAACATGTATGATGAATAGAATTGTGAATATGAATGTCATTTCCTTCATCATTAATATGCTACACTAAGTTCCCTTTTGGAGGGGACGAGGATTTGCATGGAAATGAAAAAATGATGCCTAGAAGCTCCCTTAAAATCCTAGGCAAAAAGTGATGGCTTTATAAAAAAAAAATGAAATATAAAAAACATGAATATGACAAAAATTACTAATTAAAAAACATTAGTCGGTAATAATAATAGCCGCTAAAACACTATCAATCAAATATCAATGATTGTTGTCAACTAAGAATAATAGGAATTATTTTTAATGAAAATAAAGGCTAACAATGAGGCAACTGTCTATAATTATTAATAGATATTTCCATTAATAACACTAACAACTAACACTACACATTTGATAGGGTGAGGAGATCGAGGACTTGACCAATGGGAGACTCGACTAATAGGTCGAGGTCTTTTTTGGGCTCTCGATCGATAGATCAAGGAGGTTGAGGACTTCCCTCTCTCAACAAAGGATAAGAGAGGGCCTCACTTCAGTTGAGTTCTTGGTTTTGGGCCTTATGTTAGATGAGTGCATATTGGTCTTTCGGAACCAATTTGGTGATCTTAACAATCGGAATTTCATGCTTCAATTGAATTCTCTCTATCTCCTAATTGAGTTTGTGTTGGTAGATATTGTGTTCCGCACCTTGAGACCTACAATAGCAATGCAGAGGACAATTCAATAAACTAGATGGTAATCTATTGAGTTATATTATGAATGTTCAATAGAAACTAAAGACAACAAACCGTTACACACTCAAAGATGGCGATAGCAGAATATGCTCTTTTATTCGAATGAAATGAACTGTTATATAAATGCGTACAATGGCTCAAAAGGTTGAGAATACATGTTGATACACAGTTTCAAGGAAGGCAATCACAAAAGAAGACAATGACAAGAATGATTGGTATTTGTAATGGCTAATACTTCACCTTCTGGTTGATGTGTTGGTTCGGCTCCCTATTGTATTGCATGCTGGTGTGAATGCTAAGATGGCGTGAACCTATGGAGCATGGTTTGACGTGGCGCGAAGGCTCCACATTGTGTGAAATTGTTTGTCGCTCAGTTTGAGCTTTGTGGCATTCCTCAACAGTGTGCACCAACTTGGGGTTCTCCAATTGAGTTGGGCATCATGAGAGGATTGCCAAAGTGTTGAGTGATGGTGCAGAAGTCCAACACCATGAAACTTGGAATTGAGGTTTATGCGACTTGGTGCCATGAGGTTTGGCGTGCAACTTAGCCATTTGGGTGGTGTTATCCAGGTATGCCAATTGGGTAGCATTGGCCTGATTGAGTAGTATTTATGCATGGTGTTGTTCCAAGGTAAGCCAATCAAAATATTGTGGGTTGATTGGGGTGGGACTGAATTGGGGTCAATAAGTCAGTGTGGCACCAATCTAGATGATTGAATAATGTGTCGTAAATTTGGGGGATGCCAAACGGATAGCACGAGCATGGCACTGACTAAGCAAGTGTCAAAAGGAACAATGACATGAACTTATGTTGCATTAACTAGGATGTAAGTCATAAATGCCAACATGTTACTGTTGTCAATCAGACTTGCGCCCTTGTGAAGGTAGTTTTAGGCCTTCACAGTTTGCTGAAACATGGAAACAATCTTAGGCTGTGGGTGGCCTAATCAGTTGATTGAATCTCTAGATTCTAAGGGCTAGCTCTCTTTGGTGTATCAATTAGGATCTCTACTCTACATTACAAACTGCTGGGAAAAGGGAAGAAAGAAAACTGAAGGAAAAATCCTATCTAATGATGGTGATAAACCTGAATTTTGGTTCATCCACTTGATTTGAGCTCTAATATTTCATGATGGTGATAAACACTGATTAGACAAGAAAAAGATTGAACTTTCAATTCCAATTGACTCCTATGCATCAATATTTCATGAAAAAGTTCTATTTGGTGATCAAAGCTTGAGGGAAATGAAGGAATAAGCCTAATTCAAGGCACTAACAGCCACTTACATCCGTTGTAACTTCAACCAAAGACATCAAACACAGAATATGACTTGCATAATCTGATCAACTAGTAACTAGGTAAGAATTAGGTTTTGATAAGGAAAAAAATTCTATCACATATGCAAATCACTAACATAAATACACTATACCAGCATCCTGGAATCTGAAAACAGTCCTATTTATTTGAAAAGGTTACAAAACTCAAATTTTGGCAGTCTGATCTTGCCAAGAGAGGGATCTTCAAAATTCCTGAAAAAACCAACTTATATAGAAAAAGCATATAAAAGCCAAGAGATTGCGCTGAAAATAGAAGAGGAGATCAAATCCCACATCACCCCAAGTCCAACTCTAGCTATGCCAAGATAACCAAGCCTTCAAATAATATCTTTTTGTCTTATGCCTTGCATGAAAAGCTCCTTGGCGTTGAAAAGGACGATGAGCCCATTTCATAATCATTACTTAAAATAAAGATTAAATTCTTCAAAATTTATCAAACGTGCATGGATCTTTGGTAATTCAATTCTCTCCATGCATGATGCTATGCCAATCTTCAAAGAGAAAACTCCACTTGAAGCTGAGTTGGAAGTGTTTGAAAAGGCTTTGATTAACAAGATAAACAAGAGTGCATGCATGAAATTCTATGTTAAGCTCTCCTTGAACAACCATCCAACGTTAAACTCTTCGAGCCTTTCATGCATTCGAGTCTCCCTTTTGGAACTGAGAGAGCTGTGCTTGAAGGTAGCTGCATGTCTTTTTCAAGTTTGAATAAATTGATTATTGCATTAAAAACTCGACGTGCTCCTTACTGCAGTCTAATCTTGCTTGGGCCATTTTGCATGCTCTGAATGTGAGCTGTAGATCGCGTCATCATAGTCAAAAGGAGATGTCCTTTTTGTCTTCTGTTGATTGGTTGTTGAAATCCCACTAGATGAATGTGCTTAGGCCACTTGTCCTTGACTAATTGGTCCTTCAGATTTGCACTAGGTAACTTTTTAATTTATCGACCCTTCTTTATTTTTGCCAATTACTGTGGGCTTTTTGTTCGGGCTTTTTGTAATGTCCTCCTTTCGAAAAAATTCCCACAGACACTTCCCGAACTTATTTTCCTCGGATTTTTCTTATGAACCTTTCCTTCTTTCATTTCCTTTGGACAAATTGTCCCAAGGAATTGTTTTTGTTTATTTCTTTCGGAACCTTTCCTCTCGTTCATTTCCTTCGGACAAAAAGTCCGAAGGAATTCATGTCCTTGAAACCTTTGCAAATTGCCCTTCGGGCTTTTTGAAAATGAACTCTCCGAAGGGAAAGTACCCTTCGGAGTTTTTAAATGTGCCCTTTGGACTTTTTGAAAAGTCCTTTTCTTCGGACAATTTGTCCCTATCTATTTCTCGCAGACTATTTGTCTGAGACTTTTTTTTCGGCTTGAACTATTCCTTCGGACAAAAAGTCCGAAGGAATTCATGATATGGACTTTTGTAAATTACCCTTCGAAAAATTTGGAATGGTCCTTTTGAAATGGTCTCTCGGTCGAGGAAAGGCCCTTCGTACTTTTTGATTGTCACTTTCTCGAAAGAAATGACTCTTTGGAAAAGTTAAGTGACCCTTCGGCTTTTTTGCAATGGTCCTTTCTTTGAAAAAATTGCTTCACTCTTTTGAAAATGTCCCTTCGGAAAATTGGAATGGTCCTTTTGTCTTTGAAAATGCCTTTTTTCGAAGGGCATATACCCTTCGGCTTTCTTGCAACGGACTTTCCCGAAGGAAATGAGCCCTTCGGAAAAATTGAAATGGACCTCTCTCTGGAAGTGCCTTTCAGATTTCTGCAATAGACGTTGCGGACTTTTTGAAATGGTCATCTTGCTTTAGAAAAAACCCTTTCGGAAAAATTGCAAAGGTCCTATTGCCCTTAGGAAAATGTGTAATTGTCCTTTGGAAGAATTGGAATGGTCCACTTGCCCTTCGAAAAAGTTGTAAGGGACTTTTCCGAAGGAAAAGAACCTTTCGGAAAAGTTGTAAGAGACCTTCAGGATCTTTGAAATTGACTTTTCCGAAGGAAAAGAACCCTTCGGAAAAGTTGTTAGAGACCTTTTTGAAAGGAAGGAGCCCTTCGGCTTTTTTTTTTTTGCTAGTGCACCCTCTCGAAAAGAAAGAACCCTTGGATTTTTGTAATTGCCCTTTTTGAAAAGTGAAAAGTGCCCTTGCTTTTGAAGATGCCCTTCGGGCTTTATGAAAATGCCCTTCGGATTTTCTGCTTGGACAATTCTCCCGAAAGAAAGTGACCATTTGGACTTGAACAATTCCTTCGGACTTTTTCTGAAATGGACCATTTAAGGACCCAAAGAAACCTCCATGATGCTTTTCTTAAAAAAAAAAAAAAACCTTTTAAAGCCAAAGTGAATGCCTAAAAAACGCCTATTAATCATGCATTATTTCAAGGACTTTTCAGGACCAATAACTGACTCACAAGACGGACTTTCATGATATACAAAGTTTTGAATGGTAGAGGTGACACTTTGACTTGCAGGGTCAAAATTGTCAACAGTAACCATTCCAAGGTTATAACTGTCATAATTGGCCCAAGCTCATATAAATGTATGTACATAAAAAATGTAATGGCTGCTTTAGGAAGCCACTCTTAGTAAATTATTGAATTCTATTCTACATATTTGTAATTTTGTCTTGAAATCCAAAAAACTAGCATATTAGACCCTATGTAATGTTGGTGACAACCACCGTCTTGGTTGGGACTTTCATAGATGGAGTGGAGGAAACAAATTCTTTTAAGTCTATTACTTTGAAGCTGGTAGCAATTAGATGAATCCCACTGACCCCCGCCCTTCCCAACGCCTTGAAGTTGCTCGGGAAGCCAAGAAGTTGGGCCTAGAGTTGGGAACTGACAAAATGAATTCAAATTGCATATTTCTTAGATGGGAAGATTGTTGAGTGTGAAATGAATTAATATAGAGAGGGATGCTTCGCTCTAGTGTGGAGACAATTATTAAATGACCAAGTAAATCAGTAACTCAAGTAGACTAGTCATGTCCCTCATGAGCTTGTAGTGGAACTGCTATGGAACTCCCTAGTAGAAATGTTGAACTGTCTTCTTCATCAGTTACGTGTCCACAATTTATAGAAATGGCAAGAATGTAATATTGCACTTTTTGAATAGGAAACAAAACACAGAAAAGGGGAAAATAGGAATTAAGAGCATTCTAGTAGTCACACTAATGGAATTCTAGGAAAGGAATCTACATCAAGGAAGAACGATCTGGCAATGGATGTTAATCTTGTATAATAAATGCCTTGTTGATTTTTTAAGACAGCAAGCCATGGACGTATGATATTGTACATGAGCTAAAAGAGCAAATCTTATGGACATCTTCCTTGGCATTTTGGCTGGATGATTAATGCAGCTAGAAGAGGAATGCTTCATTGCATAGAAAATTAAACTTGGCAGCCTAGTGGAAATGGATGGAAGAAAGGAGACATAGTAGATCCCACCTTAAAACATTAAATCTCCTTAGTACCTAAGGATCAAGCAAAAGAAACTTAAACTACCGCAAAGAAGAATAAACGAAGGAAAAATGAGAGTCTCTTATGTTCAACAAGGATATTGAAGAATAAAAGATGCAACAATTTTAAAATAATGCTCTGTCTTGTAATGGCAGCAAAGATGACGAATTGATGGGATTGTGGTGCAGCCTTGTTTAGGTCTACAACTCATTAATCATGTCTCAAGCTCTTCTAAGCAATTTTATAGATAATTAGGAACAAAGATCCCTTGAAAACCTATGATGATGTTACCAAGCACTTAGTTATGGCATCATAAGTCACATTATGACATTACATGGATACCAGATCTTAAATGACATACTCAACGTAACTAAAGTCCTATAGAGAACACAATTATTAAAGTTAGTGTCCAGTTGTTTTCTGGGGTTGTGGTGTTCAACACACCAAAGAATAACTAAATAAATGAACCAAGCATGTGTATGTGGTGTGAGTGAGACAGGAGGGAGGGGAGGTCAGGGATGAGGGGGGTGTGGCGGCGGGGAAGGGGACGTCGGGGTTAGTGCAGAGGAAAACTCAATTGTGGCTTGAGGCAATAATAACAAATAACAATAATAATAACTAAATAAGGAAAGGAACAAAATTACACACCATTAACACTTAAACTCAATAAATCTTAACGTGATAATATTTGAGAAATTCCTCTAGTCTTCCATGCCTTCATCCCCATCCAATCTGCACAATCATCACACCAACCCTTCTCCCAATAGCACTATTTGCAGATTTTGCCAGTGCTAATAGGAACCTAGGAGCCTGAAGAGGAGGCCATGGCCTCCTCACAAGGCCCTTGATCTTCTAATTTTACGTCTGTAGTGTCCTAGGAAAACATCAAGTTTCAAAAGAGGATTTGGTCAAGTTCATGCATTGAAATGCACAGAAGACTGTTATCAGGTAAACTTCCTCTCAAAGGAGAATGGTTGTAACATGAGAATGTAGAATCCACACAAACTGCACTTTTCAATTGATGAAACGGAAAGAAGGTTATGATTATCAAAGCAAAAGGCCTTGATCTATAAATTCATGGTAGCTTATCCTGGCCCAAAAACATTGCATGGTTGGGTATAGAAAAACTGGAAGCCTTCAATATTAGTGGAGATTCTGATGATGCCTCAAGGCTAATTTGTGGCAATTGTTTCCACAAAATACGAGAAAGACTAGGCATTCCAATGTGGTCCATGATTTATGAAGAAATCAAGCTTATTCATGAATCCATGCTCACCAACTTCCAATCCCACAAAATATTTACTAAGCACGGTCTTGGTATGTCTACTAGACCAAGAAAACATATGCCCTTCCTAGACAACCTGTTTCATTCTAGGTTTTAAGGGAGACATTGATGGATGTAGCCTCATCGAATCTCTTCTTAGTTTTGAGAGCGTATTTATTTAATATTACATCATTTAAACAACCCTCTATCAATGTCCATCTTTTAGTGTTGCGTTCATATTCAATTCTCATGGCTCAGGTCAATTTGAGGCATTTACGGGATAAGTTTTCCCAATGTGATGCATTGCCTCTTTGTAAGAAGAGCATTCTTTAATTAACTACTTAGGCATCATGTATGTTTGTAGCATTAGGCTTCTAATGAATATCATGTAAGGTAAGATGACCACTCGAACTATGAAAGCATCAACTATTTTAAGGCCTGTGAATCTTTATTAATTTTATCAATGGAAGAATTAAAAGCCATACTCAGTTTCAATTTTCCTCTGCAAACGTATCTTTCATGTTTTGAAAAAATCCAAGGTCATATACTTAACAAGTAATCCATATTATAGTTTCAAGTGAAGGAACATATCCATCTATAATATTTTTGCATAGTTTTAGTGGTCGTTTTAGGTCTACTTATTTTCCTTAACACATTAATCTACTTTCCTTATCATCAACAAAGCTGATTTTATCCTTAATGTTTTTTTTATCTATCAATGCATCACAGGGTATTCTTTTAGAACCCAAAATTACATCTAAGTTGTATGTAGAATACAATAACCACTATCCTGTTAAACAGTCTTATACAAAACAGTCATATGTAAGACAAAAGCAAGTTTCTCATCCTCTTGAAACTCCATGTTCCATCCATACCAGACCCCTATAGTTGATCATACGATATGCCCATATGGACTCTCATTGAGAAGGCTTATACCACAGCAAAATTCACAATTTATTTTCTGCGTGAATTATTCCAAGATAACAGTCATGCTTTAATCTTAGTGTATCTTGATAAGACTGAAACAGTTAAGTAAATAGGGAACTTTATTATTTACTATCTCATAACTGTTTTGCAATCATTTCCTTGTATAACTGAATGAAGTTTCCAAAACACTGTATTTTGTAAACACATCAGCCAAGTAACATTTCAAGGCTATCAACTGTGATAAAGACCTAATGCCAACATTTGTTCATCCTACAACTGAATACCAACTATCACATTTTCTTAAAACATATAAAGGAGAAGCCATTTTATAAGTCATGTACCAAGAATACGTATCCATGACATATCAATAAAAGGTACAACAGGTCTTTAATCATGCATAGCAGCAAGTAAATCTCATGCAAGTTGTAATAAAAAGAGCCAAGGCACAACTATTCTCAACCGTTTTGGAGTACACATCAAGGTTTTCATACCATTCATCATGTTTACAATGACCTTATTTGCATTGGTGTTTTAAACAAATCATTAACATATAAAACAGTGACATAATTTCATCCACTTAATTCCAAGATTTCCAGGTCACCAAAAAAATACCATCTAATATTGTACCGATGTAGTAATTTACAATCATTCACAGATCTGTCATACTTCACCGGCCAAGTAAACAAAACAGCAGGAAGTCTTATTCCTCATTATCATCCAAATCCTAGTTCACAATTATGTAATGGCTACAACAGCCAATGTCAATACACAATTATGTTATTTGCTTGATCATAGCTCCAATTTGCTATAATTCTGAGCACATTAACATGTACAAACTACAAAACATCCAATACAACTGAAAAGGACACAACAATCCAGTAGCCAACAGATGCCATGGTTAAGCATTAATGTGATACTGCAACCTTGAGCTCATAACTGAATAGCTTCAATGCACATTAAACAAAACAGCAGCAAGTCTTATTCCTCATAATTATCCAAATGGGAGTTCACAATTATGTAATGGCTACAACAGCCAATGATCATAGCTCTGATTCTGATTACATTAACACAAGTAAAAAACATCCGATACAGCTGAAAAGGACACAACTGTCCAATAACCAAAAGATACCATGCTAAAGGATTAATGTAATACTGCAACCTTGAGCTCATAACTGAATAGCTCCAATGCACGTTTGGGTGACGAAGTTGGAAATGATGGATGACAAGCCCTCCATTGGTGGCCTATTCGACCCTTCCATCAACCCACTTCTATACAAGTGTCACCCTCAAATAAATCATGCCAAATACATGTGGACTAAGTTTCATAACTTGGTCAAATCAATCTTAAAGGAAAACCACAGCCAAACTTTCCAACAACTCACGCTATGCAAAAGACAAATAAAAACCAATACTAATGAAGGCAGATAATTGTCAACCCACCAAGCTCGACATGTAGGTATAACTTTCATATGATACGAGTGTCACACACACTACCAAAAATCTATCTATAGGGTATGATTTCTGAACCTGTCTCTGGGTTAGCAACTAGTCATAGGACAAAATGATGCAAGGGTTACAGGTTCTGTTATGTTCCTGTTCCCCTTATTCAATAAAAAGAAACGAGTCACTCGTTCTCAAAAATATCTACATGCAGCTGCATGCCCTACCTTAATCATAAATATCACAGTCCATTCACAGATTGATGCAATGCGTTCAACCAACAATATGCATACAACGTATTACTCCGGACACAGCCAAGAATGAGGTTATTAATTCATGTGACTTAAGGTTTCCACTTTCGTAATCCAATGGAATATTGTTAACGAATTAAGATGTGCATCTAGGCCCTAAAATTCAGTTAAACAAGCTTCAACAGTCATAGCAACCATAAAGCTATAACAGTCAACAACCTACAACAACCAACAAACCTCAACAATTATAATAGTCAACAAATCCCCACAAATCATAATAGCCAACTAGCTGTAACAGCCAACAAACCACAAATCATAACAGCCAACAAGCTTTAACTAATCATAATGCCCAACAAACTATAATAGCCAATAGACCTCAACAATCATAACAACCAGCAACCTATAATAGCCAACCAAAGCCATAGCTGTCCAAGCAACAGCTTGGCGAAGATCAACATGAAGGCATAGGAGGGAACCTGAGTGATGTGGGTGCTACCATGACCTTGGTCAGGTAAATAACACATCATTGAGGCTTGCAGAACCAAGTGAAGTGTGCTATACCTTGACCTGGGTCTTGGCAATGCCCATGCCTCTTGTGTTCAATAAAAATAAACAATAATAACACATAAAAGAAACTCGGGCATCATAAAAACAATGTATAGCATTCAAACAAACCCAAGAAACCATATAACCCTTTGTTTTCCAATTCCATTTTTTGAAAACACTCATTGTTTTCTACTTGGTCTAAAATGTCATTTAAGACTGAAACAACAAAATTTATCCATCCAAGCATAATAGACAAACAACAAACCCTATTGTGGCTTATTTTCATTTTATTTATTTTTTATCGTTCATGCCCATAAAATTAAATGACAGTTTCAGCAGAAACAATAAGAAAAACATCATTGAAATAACTATTCCCAGGCTAAGGAAAAATGATACCCACCCAACAAGAAAATCCTTTGAAAGAAAACCAAAAACAACAGAAATCCAACACCTTTACTTTCCTTCTTTCATCTTCCTTTCTATTATATTCTCCACGCCACACCTAGTTTTTCCCCTCTTTCTTATACCACAAACTGCCCTATTCTCTTGGCAGTTTTTTCTTGTTTTAAATGACAAAAATAGAACTGAAGAGAGTAAATCACACTTGGCAGAACGTGCCTGATAACTGAGGAAAAACTATCATCCTATTTTTACATTTACCAACATCTCTCTCCTCCTCTTCTTCAAGACTCCTGTAAAAACAATTGTCAATCAAAGAAACCCTAATTATCATTGTATGCCAAAACCCAATGTCTGAACCTGTGGTCAAAGTTACCATTCAACTATACCATTAAGCCGTAATAATTTCCATAATCCTCATGCCATGTTGATAGACTTTGCCCCCAAATAAATCATTGCGTTGTCCTTAATGAAACCTATGAGGGTTTTAATCACAAACAAAACAAAACAAACAATAATCATTTGCATGGTATTTCATCATTATGCTATATGACATGTTTCATGCTATTCCTTATGCCATACGTCTTCACTATGTCTTCTATAGTCCATGTTACCTCATGCCTATATGGCATAATATTATAATATGCTTTTCACAACCACTTCATTACTTCAGGCCCTTCCCGTAAGTATATGGTATTACCAACTAAAATGCACTTCACAACCATGCTTAACGCCATACCCATATTCACATCACAATGATATGCTTGTGCACATATTAATTTAAGGTAATACCAATTAACTTGCTCCTTCACAGAACGACACCTTGCTTGCCTACCATAAGGGCAGTGTTTTAAATACATTGCTTCTAGTGAAACAAAATCCCATAAGTCACAGCCACGCTTCGTACATAGTAGGCAACACAATGAAACAAGGCTTTGCAACTACACATAAGAATCAGGCAAGGAATATGTATGGTGGGCAGCCTATCATTATCTCCCAACACCTTTAGTCAACCAAATACAACTTAGCTCAATCAACAACAACAAGGCACAATAAGAGTATAACCAATACAAGTACATGTCTCCAGCCGGACATGCAAGCAAGAAAGAACAAGAGTACGAAAAATCACATTAAGACCCAAAGTCACACCAATATTATCAAACAACAACTGCAAGCATCAAAACAACATAACAAAAAAAGACTAGAGTCGATAAGCAAAACTAAGCTGCCTAGTCCTATGTGTCTCATAAGTTTGACATTTGTGCTTCCATTGTGATACCTGTGTAGATGCTGACCTAATAGGTCTAAGACCATCCCCCGCATGCACCTACACCTGCAAAAACAGTGTCATTAGCAGTATCGGCAAGAGGATAATAAAACAACAATAATCATAATTGAAATTGTGACATTTTATCTTTAACCTAAAACAATAACATTGCCATCATAATAACTCAACATAATCATAAAATACAATAATGTCGTAAACCATCACAACTAAATAATAGTATCAACACAATTATTACTATGTCATACTCAATAGTATCTCAAATAGTAATACAAAATATGTCATTTATTCAAATCTCAAAAGGGGGAAAATAGGGATATCATAGGAACATACAAAGATGGTGGATGACTAGGAGGCAGTGCAGTGGGAGATTTCATCTACGGATGGTGGTGATGTGGAGCATAGATGGACACTCTATATATATTGCGATAGTGATGATCACACCCTGCACGACATGTTGCTTTAGGTTCCCAACCCCTTCCATCCAACCAGCTTGCCCAAAAGTAGAGTCATATGAGTAATCTGAAACATGCTTTGTTTGGATTGGAATCTCCCAACCAGTCTCAGTTGAAGTGACAAAATAAGTAAGAGGTGGTGCACCAAGCGTGAGCAGTTCAGTCCTAGCCAACATCAAGAGAAGGAGGTGGTAGTCGTCGATGTTTCTGAGGGGAGTGATAGTCCTCCAGAGATTGAAGAGGACTAGTGGCGGCTTTTTGCCACATAGTGCCAAATGCTTGACATACATCGTGTGGTTAGAACCTCGTTGTAAGATGTAGATGGTGGGAGTAGTCAACCTCTAAAAGAATATTTATTTGATTTGTTTGTCAGTGTAGTGATTAAGAAACAACTTCCCAGTGAAGCCACCCATATCCCTCTGAACATTGGGGCCTCTGGCCTCGGAGGTCGGAAAAGATGACAAAGGTAGGATGGTGGTGCACCTTGTTCCTAATGATTTGGCCAATTTAGAAATCGCCATTGTGCTCGTAGGACTTATCCAGGTGTGTTTCCATCGTCTTCACAGTGCACACAAGCTCATTGCAAAATTGGAAACATAGTTGTTGTTGGCCATTTTTGGCCCACATATCAAAATTTGCCAAGTATGAAAAGGGGAGGCTTTCAGGCAAGAAAATGGCAAGTCTTTGGGAGGACTTCGGGTTTTCCAACAGTGACAACTTTGGGTTTCTGAGGGCACAGTGCAAATCGGGTTTCTAGCAGTGCTTGACTTCTAAATGTTCTATAAGTAGAAGTAATTCGGGTTTACGAACCTGAATTACATATGGACAGTGTATTTTGGGTTCTCCAAGGAGCACTACTTGATTACTTCATAAGTTGTGAGCAGTCAGAAGCCCAAAATAAGTAAAAGGTCTTGACAAACCCGATTTGGTCTCGAAAAATAGTGCTTCTCGAGTTCTTCAAGGGACAAGTCTTCTCCAAAAACCCGAAGGTACACTTCAAAAATCCGAAAGACATTTTCAAAATGCCGAAGGGCCATTTTTAGGCAAAAGGGATCTTTTCAACATTTTCGAAAGACCAGTCAACTTTTTCGAAGGTCACTTTCATAAATCCGAAGGGCTTTTCTCCAAGTGGACAATTGCAAGTTTCCTGAAGGGTATGTTACCCTTTGGAAGGACTATTTCAAAATTCCCGAAGGGTATCTTTCCCTTTGGGAGGATTATTTGCAGAAGTCCGAAACGCCGACAAGGAGCCCGAAGGGTCTCTCACCCTATGAGAAAGTTCATTTTGAAACGTCCGAAAGGTAATTTCCAAAGGAAGAGAGCAAGAAGGAGGCTTCGGACAAAAAGTCCGAAGGAATTCCTTCGGACAAATTGTCCTAAGGAATTCCTTCGGCAGATTTGCTTGAGACAAATAGGAGCCCGTAGAATAAAGAAGACTTCTAGATGCAGAAGCTCGAAGACTTCAAGATGGACAAGTCTGAAGTAAGTAAGCTTAGAGAACCCAAATTACTCTTCATAGAGTAAATCGGGTTTCTCCAAGTACTTTACTTAAAAAGCTTTATAAGTAAAGGATCTGGGAAAGTCCGAAGTTGGAGAGATCAAAGAACCCGAATTACTCTGCATAGAGTAAATCGGGATTCTTCAAGTGCTTGACTTAAGCTTGGTCTAGCAACACGAGAATCATGATGCAACGAATGAAAGGCTGCCACGTGGCGTAAGCTGGAGTAGAAAGGGCCAATTAGTAAAAGACAAGTGGCACAAGGATGACCAATTAGCAAGGGGAGTCCACGCGACTGGTAGTTGGAATTATAAAGGCTCTCATCCGCCATAGTTCGCTCCCCACAAGCGCTGTTCGACGCTTAAATGCAGCATGGCTGAAACACATGGAGACCCACATCCTTCAGATAGGACACACAAAAGTGAAAGACGCCATGCCGTTTAAATGCATCGTGCCAAGAAGAGACATTCCTGCTGCTCACAACATGGCTTCTCAGATGCGCCAAAGAAAAACTTAAAGACAAGAGGGGTTCGAGAGGATTGTTTAGTGATCTTGAGTGGCGCATTTAGGGACAATAAGGAAGGACATTATTAGAGTTCCAGCCATCAACGACTTCTTTCTTCCCCTTCTCTCTCCCACCTTTTCTATATAAATAGAGGCCTTGAAGCCAAGCAAATCATCCTCGGACTGGTGATAGAATCACTTTGCAAAAATCGGTGTGAATAGACCTTTGAAGCAATAAAGATTATTTTACCTATCTTTTTGTTTAAAAATTGTGTTGAGTTAGCTTGTGCACAATAGCGTTGTGAAGAAGTGTCCTTCCAACCTTATTGTCCTTTCTTGCTTATTTTCAGGTGTTTCCTAGTTAGTTGCAGGTCTGAACTTGAGCTTTTCCGCCATTAACGGATGCTTAATGTGGATTTAGAAATCCCTCTTTGCTTTACGTATGGTTCAGTGAGCCTAGTTTACGAAATATTTATGCAAGTTAGCTGGTTAGGAGGTTTTGTAAGCAAACTTATCTTATGCTGAATTAGTGTCATTCCCTAGACCAAGTGGATCACTTACTTTTGGTGCATCACCTCCCTTAGCTTAGATTTCTTTTCAAGTAATCCTCCTATCCTTTTTCTTTAGCCATTAGTAGATTTTAGTGTGGGAATCAAGGAGCTAAAGTGAAGCACCTGAGGAACTAGCCTCATTAAAAAGCCTAGAGGTTCAACCTCACCATAGGATACCCACATCCTGAGGTTGTCCCTATGCTTGTAGCTGGAAGTGAGAGAGCCTGAAGAACTCTCTTACAAGGGTGCAATTCCATGCTATAATAGTTGTAGTGTGCCAAAGACATTCAGAATGTTGTGGAAGCAAGAGTTGCACATGAGGAGGCAATAAGTCAATTGCACACTAATATGGTGCAATGGAGCATTGAGAAAGGGGCATTTGAGGGGAAGCTTTAGGTGCTTAAGGGGTCAAGCTATTGTGTAATCATTTGACAACTGCACACCTTGAGCTTGACACAACTTCATTTGGTGGTGCTTTTCCACAGGAGTTCCCGAATCAGGGGTGTCAGTTAACTGAGATGATGACTATAGCTCTAATTATTATTGCGACCTCTGAATAGACAAGCAACTCCCTGACAACAGATGCGCCTTCCTATGCCATCAGGATGGAGTAGATAGTGCCTGAATGGTTTGATGTTTATACTGATTCCATAGTTTGAAGCGGGAAGTACAACAGGTTTTGGGGCTTGCTGCCTAGTTGAGTGAGACATATTTGGGTGGTATGAAGGAGTTTGTGTTGGCGTGTGTGATATTGTGCGAGTAGCTTTCACAAAACCTAATGGATGGAAGGAGTGGTTGAAGGAAAGGAACAAGGAGCTAGAGGAGAAGATTTCTGAGCATGTTTCCCATGTCATAGACATCAATTTGTACAAAGCCGAGGTTGTACGATTGGAGTCGGAGGTTGACAATATTCAACAACTTGATCATCAGTTAGCACAAGATACAAGTCAGTTGCATGAGCTGCCTGTGAAGATCTGCTAGCAATCTAAGTTTCTGGATGCCTCCAGTATGGAGCTCATTGCTTTGAATGCAGAAGTTACGACTTCCAATCTTTAGCTCATTGATTAGGACTAGACTACTACAAAGAATTTTTCTTTCCTTCGGAAGCTCAATGTGTGACTTGATTATGTTTTTGATGGTTTGAGGAATTTTCTCAATGATTTAGCATTCATTGTCGCTCCTGAGCTTTTTGATGTACTCTTGCAGTCTGCCTCTTAAGCTTTGGGATGAAGCTCATAATAAGGTTGGGAGGATGTTGGAACCATAGGCCAGCTATATATTTTTGTATAATTTAATAGGATATTGGACCTTTTTGTGATATGGGCCATGTACCTTGAATGTTGTGCCATATTGTTATCTGTTTGGGTTGGGCTTAGCTATTTGTTAGGACATTGGGATTAGGCATTGAGTAGGTATACTAATTGCCCTATGATGTAGTAAGCTTGTCCCTATATATGTGATCCGAAAATGGTTGTAAGTGCAAACTCTATCTATTTCACCAATTTCAAATAGTTATAGCAATTTTCTCAATTTCTTGTCTTTAAGTTAAAAATTTGCTCAAGTAATTAAAACAGATTTAAGACTGATTATAAACAACGAGAATAATGACTAAAATATATAAAAATGCAAACCAAGCTTGATAACGAAGTTCACCCTTGTTGGGATATGTCTCTGGGTCCGAAAAAACACTCAAACCAATCAATTAATGATGCAAAAACATTTTTTGGACAATCTTTACACCAAAATAATATCTTTGGTCTACAAATATTTTTTGCCTCTGTCTCTAAGAAGTCTTGGGATACCTCTAGTTTAACTCTCCGATAGCCTTCTTGCTTCACAATCCACTACTTGCTTGTCTTCTCCTTTAGAAAGGGCTAATCATCCAAATAAAGGGCTGAAAACTATCTTTTTAGTACATTAATCCCCCTTTTATAGTGTTTCAGGCTCCTCTGGTTTAATGGCTAAGCCATTGTCCTTTTGCCATCCAAATAGGGGTTCAAAATACCCTCAAAATGCCTTATTTAAAGCTTAATAATCCCAAAAATAAAGGATATAGGTAAAATCCCTTAGTTGTAGCTTCCAAATAAAGGCGTGGCATGATGGTCAAGACCCAAAAATAGGTCAGTGGAGGTGCTGGTGTTGAATCCCATCCCCCACGCCTTTTCCCACACCATAGTCATGGTAATTATCCCACAATGCTTGGGATACAATACAAGAATGGGTTTAAAATAGCATGTTCTTGCCTTGTAACATGGTCTTGGAGACCACCCTTTGCATTAAACTTGGAACAGGTGGGTCTTAGGCTTGAGATGCCACATGGTGACTTAGGCGTTTCTCTTTGCAAACATTATTGGGATTTATCCCTCATTCATTGTGGGGAAATCTGTAAGATTGTTTATATGCAAAAACACATCCATTGTGATATGAAGTTGGCGGCAAGGTCCCCCTCCATATAAAAGGTAGACCCCAACCGGTTGATGGGCCTCTAACCGACAAATAGTGTGGGCCTCACATACAAACATGTATGCTTGTCGAAGACCAGAGACCAAAAACAAAACAAACCCATTTTTCTCTCTCTGCCACGTGTCATTCTATGATTGGTCCATGTGTCAAGCTCTGATTGGTCAACTTGGAAATTCTGTACAGTCCAGTCAGTATGTTGATGTCATCACTATACCCTGTCTGCATTTCTTTTTTCCATGTTTGCCTTCAGCTTCAGCAGGCCATAACTTTTGCATATGGTGTTGGATTATTTTCATGATCCAAAGTTATTTTATTTTAGTTTGTTTATTACCTTTTTGGTTGTCCGGGTAGTTTTTACCTGTTAGTTGGTTATTTAACCAACTCATCTTTCCATAAGCTTTGTAAGCTTACCTTGTACACAAATAAATTAAGTTTTTGATATTGAATAGAAAATCAATTATTCCTCCATTATTCCGAGGGCAAACAGATTGACTCCGTTCAAATTGTTTTGGAAAGCTCTTCAATGTGCGGACATCTGCAGCAGAATTTGAGACCATCTGATCGTATCAGTTGTGGGGATCCTCCTGGATCAATATGAGGTCTTGAGAGGCATAGCAGAGGGAGAGCATCCATTTGATATCTATTGCAATACTCTTGTTTGACAATATAATGCAAATCTGTTTCTTTACACATTGTTGTTTTTGATGTCATATTTATTATTTGCTTAAGTGTGTTTAATATATTATGTTGATTTCATCTTTGCTTTTAAAATTGATCTACAATGGTCTCATCTAGAGTGTCAAAGAAACCCATTAAGTGCCTTCGGTGCGACATGTAAAGGTTGATATGCTAGCGCATGATGGTATATATATTTTGTTTATGGTCTTAATCACACATTGTTAAAGTAGGTAACAATGAACTTGGTGACACTGGATGTTTTAAAGCAAATGCAATCAGTAAGTGTAAGATCTGACTTTCCTAGTATCCTATATTGTTGCCCAACGAGGAGGATGGATATCAATAGACTGTCCTCAAAAGTTTGAATATCATAATCATATTCCAGAGATGCCATTAGAACCATCCCCTTGCAATATCTTGGCGTGGATGTACTAATCTGAAGATTAAGCTTTTCTGGAGTTTTTGTGAGGAGGAAGCATTGAAGTGAAAGGATAACCTTGAAGAAAGCAAGGGGTTCAAAGAAAATTTTGTCCAGATAAAGCTGCAATTGTTGCTCCTAGTTTTCAGTCACCCCCATCTTCAGATTCATAACAGCAGTTAGGAGATTTGAAATTGTAAAATTCCTATTAATGGTCATGTATTATCTTGGAATAGATATATTTGATTTATAGAAGAGGCGTGATTGCCGGAATGACTCGTCTATCATCCTTGGCTATGGTAGATGTGCTTTTTGATTTATATTTTAGTGGGGTGGGGGACCTGTTGTCAACCCCTATAAACCTATCAATAAAAAAGAATTAAATGTGACATTGTATGAACACTTACATGTAAAAGCCAATCCATCTATATTGCTCGCGAACTCGAAAGAAATTTTCTTGCCGAGGAGGAAGAATCTCTTATTTTGTATTATTACCCGGTGGGCATTCTGCAAGTGAAGTCATAATCACAGTCTACCAATACTCACCAAGAAAATGCTCATGTATTAACTTGAACATCAATTTGCATCTAAGCTAAGCAATATTGTAATGTGATTGACATGGTTTGACATTAATGGTTTGTCCATCTAGATTATAGGAATTTATTTGTATGCTTAGGTTTGAGAATACTCTTCTATAAGATAATTTCTTGTATCATTTTAAATTGTAACCCTAACCCTTTCATGAGATGCTTTTCTCAATGCCAGATACATTATCCTAATTTTAGAAAAGAGGGAGAAAATGGAGCAGGTATAGCTAATTTATATTAAAAAGTTTAATAGTTGATTTCCGGAACAGCTTTTTATTTTTATTTTTTAGCACTAATTTTTTTCTGTCAATCGTTTCTTGCAGAGAGGTAATGTTGGAGCAATACGATTTACACATGAAGTTTTCAGGCAGCTTATGTGGCGATCAACTAAATCACAGGTGTCAGATGAATTGAATTTACCTCCTCAAGAGGAACGCTTGTCACGGTTGACGTTTTCTCCAATTGAAGCCCATTTTTACAAGCGACAACACGAAAGTTGTGCAGCCAGTGCCCGGGAATTTATTGCAAAATGCAAAGATGACGTTTGCAATAAGTCAATGCAATACGATAATAAACCTCATATTATAGGTAGTATTATGGATGCTTTTGGGTCAGAGATATGCTCTAATTCCATTTACACTGTAGCTTCAAAACTAATCAAGGATTATACTGTTTGTCAGGATCTGAAGCTTCCTATGATTCACGCCTCACTCATCAAGAAACTGCAAAGTTATTGAATTCACTATTAAAACTTCGTCAAGCTTGCTGTCACCCTCAAGTAGGAAGTTCAGGATTGCGCTCTTTACAGCAAACTCCTATGACTATGGAAGAGATCTTACAGGTTTTTTCCTGTTTTTGAGTTTTCAGCTCTTGATAATAGGCCAGTTTTAAAATTTGCTTATGAAAATGTAGGTTTGAGGTGATCATTCTTTTGATGTTTTAGCGTTCTTAAGGCATAGAGTTTTATAAATAATTATCAATACAAAAGAAGTGACCAGAAGGATTTTCTGTTTGATGTTTTTCCTTAGCCAGCTTTATGCTGATCTCCTTGTAGGTTTTAATTGGAAAGGCTAAGACTGAAGGTGAAGAATCTCTCAGGAAACTCGTTGTTGCATTGAATGGTATGGCTGCTTTGTCTATAATAGAAAAGGATCTTTCACATGCAGTGTCATTATACAGGGAGGCGTTGACAATAACAGAAGAACACCGGGAAGACTTCCGACTTGATCCTCTGTTAAAACTCCACATTCTTCATAACTTAGCCGAGATACTTGCAATCACTTCAAATCCCAGCAGAAAAGGTAACTCTGAAGGAGATGGAAGTTTCACTGGCCCAACGGGTGAGGATATGACATTATTTCAAAGTTCTCAAGTTGAGTATTGCACAAAACAGCAGAAAATTGAGGAAAGCATTGTTAGTAGCTCTACTAGGCCTTCAGTTCAATCAAGTCCAAGACAGGACTCAAGCTCAACAGAAGACCCCAGGATGGCGGATAAGTGTTCAAAATCTGATCCTCAGCAACCAGGAG
Source organism: Torreya grandis (assembly GCA_037957365.1). Taxonomy (NCBI): domain Eukaryota; kingdom Viridiplantae; phylum Streptophyta; class Pinopsida; order Cupressales; family Taxaceae; genus Torreya; species Torreya grandis. Next base: position 5,260,122 of record JARHVA010000005.1, on the reverse strand, counting down.
TTCCCAGGACTTTGAGGGATGATTTCCTGATGAAAGATAGCGATTCCATAAAAGAGAAGTACATGTTACAATTCACTACAAAACTAGCTGCAGCTCGGGATGAATTTAGGACTTCTTATAGCCAGGTATTTATGAAAACTGAGAATTTCCTTTTCATGGTATTCCTTTGGGTAACCTACAATTTTGGCATAGGAAGACTATTCTGGGGTGTACATTTCTTGTTGGTTTAGATGATAATTCTGCTTGAGGAGGTAATAATTAATGAAGAGTGTTGGCTAGGGATGGTAAGGATTCAATGGTCTTTTGTCCAACTTCATGTTTGCAGTTTTTGCACTGCAATTCAAGAATAACGTTATTTGACATGCATGGGAATTTCATTGGTCAGAGTGTTATCTAGTTCCACGCATCAACTTTTTATGGTTCTTGTTAGCTATTTGTTTCTATGATCACAAACAATATTAAAGAAAATCTAGCCGTCTGGTCTTAACTCTGCTCAGAGGTTTATGAATAGTGTTATAATAAGGAGGTCATTAATGCATTATTCTTTAACATCTTAAGAATGTTCAATTTGATAGGTAATAGAAGCGAAGGAGGACTGCCATTTTGTGGAAGGAGAAAATTGGTGGCTGGATGCCCTGGAATTAGTTGCACAAAAGAAAGATCTTTCGAAGGATTTAATGGACAAAATCCAAGACAGCTTGTCTGGAACTGATGGAAGATTAAATTCATCTAGGCTTGGATCACGGTACCTTTAAAATCCTTTTGCAGTTAATTTCACTTCCATGTGGTTTTTTATAACAGGCAGATATTTTGCAATTGCGGTTAAATAGAGAGTGTTTAGATTATCTCTTTGAAAGCACTGAGAAAATTGGTTAAGGAATTGGGACTTTGCTTTAATTTTTGTCTGCATGCAGTTCCTGGTCATGGGGACATTAATTTTGTATTTGTAGTTTTGTATCATTGCTTTATTTACATATAGGGATACTCTATTTCCATAGTTGACATCATCTCCTTGATGGAACTACCCCAAGTTTTGAAATCCATGCATATAGTCATGCATGAAATTATTGTGTTTATTTGTATTTGCAAAAGTATCTTCGTAGTTCTCGATAGAATGGTGAGGCTGAAAACTCGCCAACTCAACCTTCATGTCATAGAGAAGAGGACAGTATTGTTCACCAATTACAGTTCGTGTATCTTTTGATTCAGTGGACAGACATTATGTTTAGTTATTTCCTTGACTAGTTCTGCATTTTATTTTCGGATTGTTATTAACTCTAGCATGTCTCTATGTACTGAACCTAATATTTGTGTGTCAACCACTTAGACTTGTGTGGCATATGTTGTTAGATTGCACTCATTATTATTTTGTTGGACAATAGAATACGATATATCCATCTCCAAGAGTTCATTATAGCATTTTGTACTGAACATAGAGTTAAATTAAAAATCCTGAAATCACAGAATTGTAGATTCACCTTAGAGAGCCCACAAATGTTGGTAGTCAAATGTTAGTTGGAAATGCCCCCAAAAATAAACCTACACAGTTTTCCCACAAATCGCAAAATTCCCCTTTCTTTTTGACAAAAACACAGATGAGAAATCTACTGAATCCAACAGTTGAGAGGCCTTAAAAGTTCCGTTAAGCCCCTATTTGTATATTATTATGATCGAAAATCTCCTCAGACATATAAAGGAGCTGCAGTCAAATGGGAAAACTAATGGACTGCCTGCAATTGAAGGAGGACAGTGCTATTCAGGTTACCAATTTGCTGATGATACTGTACTCTTCTCCACAGTCAGAAAAAGGGATATGCAGAACCTCCAAACTGCACTCCTAAAATACCAGTGAGATTCAGGATAGGTTATCAAAGAAAGCAAGTTAAAGGTCAACTTTACAAATTACTGTCAAACAAAAAAGAAAGAATTCCTTCAAATATTAAAATTCAAATAAGGAAATTCGCCTATGGACTACCTAGGTTTCCCAATCCACTAGAAGGCAACCACAATCATATGTGAAAGAATAAAAAACAAGTTCGAGCTCAAACTCTCCCACTGGACAAAGAAATGGCTTACTCTAGCTGGGAGAGTTTTAGTTGGTAAGAGCTGTGTTGGCAATCTAAAGAGCACCCTGTTTGAAGAAATGCAAGCAAACCTTCTCTTCAGCTGATACAATGGGATCTTCTTAGAGCGTGGGTAACTGTAAAGTGAGAAGAACCTTCAGAGAGGGTTGGTTCCCTTGGATCTATCACCTAAACTAATCTCTTGTTTGGAAAAGGGGAGAGAAATTGACAATAATTCATGAAAACATGTAAAAGAAGGTGATGCACCAATGTTTTGAACACTTATAATTGCACATAACACACTATCAGACACTTTCAAACCTGCAAATATCACTTCACTCACTCTTAAATCACTTTCACATAAGTGTTTCACAAAAAGGCATGAACTAGCTATCAATCTAGCATGGGAGGCAAAAAGGCACGGACTAGCTATCAATCTAGCATGGGAGGGCAGATCTTAGGTCTTTTCCACCTCCAAACCAATTGTCAAACTATCTATGGCACTTAGAATGCCCTGTGAAAGCTACAAAATGCTTCATGAAGGTGAGAAAACTCAGACAGAGGCAAAGGGAATTAGAGATTCACTTAACCACATCAATGAATTCATAGAACACACTTCAATTCAGCTTGCGAATGGAGGAATTCAGTGTTTTATTGCATCAAATAGGTGTCGAGTACAAAAATTGGCATAGCTTGAGCATGCCAAAAGCATAAGAGTCCTTTTTTTCAGTAGATCGAGCTCGACTTTATAGCACACAGGAGCATCTTTGTGCTAGGGTAGAGAGCACAGGTCGGGTGCTAAGATGGAGCCCTGGTTGATCATTTCGCTGGCTCCATCATCTTGGGCCCTTTTTGTTGTAGTCGCCACTTGCAACCATTCAAGAAGATTCCTTCAAAAACTGGGCGCTAGTTACCTGCCTGCCAACTATGGCAATCATACCAACTGATTGTCTCGACAATCCACTAATATCCTGTTGACTGTGTGTGGTGTTTTCTTGCTTGGAAGGAGGTGCCTGCAAATGATCATTGCATGGTTAGAGCTCGAATACTTTGCTCCAAGACCTGATTAGGGTCCCCAAGGTTGTCTATCATCTATTTGGATCAATCATTTCGAAATCAAGTTATGCCAACACTCAAAACACCATAATCTTGTCACGCTGTTCATTTAATTTTAAAATATGTCCATTGTCACTTTGGACGTATCTTCATCTCGTACCCCCTAGAACTTGATCGAATTCGCACCGTCGATCTCCTCGGGAGTCTCCTAGCCTTGACTTTCAACGTTGGTCATTGATCTTTGATCTGCACTCGATATTGTGACACTTGGCAGTCCCGCGTGTCTTCTATGGACCTTGCTGTCAGTCTCCATCTAGTTAATGCGCTTAGGCCATGTGATGGCCTTGCGTGCCCTTGATCCAGACTTTCGAGATCATGACACTTGGCAGCCCCATGTGTTTTTTGTGGACACTTGGCAGCCTCATGTGTCTTTTGTGGACACTGCTACCGAGATCGTTGCACTTGGCAGCCCCATGTGTCTTCTGTGGACACTTGGCGGCCTCGCGTGCAATTTGGACTCATTGACTTATTGACTTCGATCTGCACCGTCGATCCCCATCTACATGGTTGAATGCGCATCGTTGATCTTTGATGTACACGATCAAATGCGCGTTGTTGATCTCCATCCGAACACATGATCAAATGCGGGCCATCGATCTACTGCCAATTCACCGTGATTGTGACACATGTCACCATCTCATGCAATCTTAGGATCATTGACTTATTGACTTCGCTATCACCCGTGAGTTATCGATCCTTGATCCGATCGAGCAAGGCTTTGACACTTGGCAGCCTTGCAACAATTATATTTTTTGAATCCAAACAGCTATTTTTGGTAGCTTTATTTTGATGTCCCTTGGCACGTCTCTCATTGTTAGATCATTTTTTGAAGGCTTATATATTGAGATAGGAGACACCAAAACACCAAATTTACAAGGGATACTCATGGCACAAAATACATCATTTTCATGTAATTTTGACCTGTTCACTATGGCTTCTATTGATCATTTTAAGGACTTTTTAAGACCAACTCACTGACTCACAACACAAACTGACATGATATGCAAAGTTTCGAATGGTAGGGGTGACATTTTGACTTGTGAGGTCAAAATTGTCAACTTTTTGGCGACTCAATTGGGAAGCATACTTGCTATGCTTGAGAACCAGACCATTTACATGACTTTTGGATTCAATGACAATTCTAATCCATGACTGCAAGTAACCTTTTGACTTGAAAATAAGAAAACCTATTCCTCCAAAACAAGGAAGGAAACACACAAAACAAGGAAACTAATCTAAAGAAGCAAATATGCAAACAAAGCACTTATTTGGAACAAAACACAAACTAATGTGCTAGGACAACACTTGGAGGAAAACAAACAAACTAGTCTAACTAACCATGACAAAGCATGATCTACCTGGATCAAAAGGGAAATTCATGAATTCACTTATTCTAAGAGATGGTACAAGTTGCAAAGCAGGGTGTTTATTGAATATGACCTTTGATGAGGCACTCTTCTTGCCTACCAACTTTCTTAACATTTCAAATGAGTTATCAACAACAAACCAGTCACCAACAAAGACGAACTCATCTCACACTTCAGGATATTTCTCATATTGCTTATCATCTACAACCTTATCAAGTGATACCTCATCTATGCATTGTCCTTCAGTGACCTCATCTTTCTTACCATCTGCTGCAAGTTCATCAAGCTCTTCAAGAAGCTTTGAATAGTCAACCCAATCTGTATCATGGTCTTGAATGAGTGACTCTTGATCAAACTTCTCATAATCATGCTCTCCAATGGGTAACATATCCCTACAAAGCTCTTCAATCTCTTGTAGAGATTCAAGGTACAGCTACCAATCATCCTTTTGTTCCTCATTTTGATCAACCTAGATAAGATCAGTTTGAAGGGTATCTTCATCTTTCCCAAGTGGAGATATCTCAAATTCATTTATGACTTCACTTTGTACCAATTCATGGAGTTCTCCCACATCAAGATCAACCTTCTCTTGCACACTTTAGATATCTTCTTCAAGGTCAGCTACAACCTCATTCTCAATTTGGACCTCAAGCGAAGTATCAATGAGAAACTCTTCCTCATACACACTTGAAACATTTTCTTCACTTTCCAAGAATTTGACTTGCAGCTGCAACCTCTTTCTCTATCCTCGATAGAACAGGTTCCTCTTGAAGAAGGGAGATGGTGGGAGGGTGATGAAATTCATTTGTTTGAGAGAGAGTATGAAGCATGGAAGGTTGATTATGACTAGATTTTGAGATCTTGAGGGCAATGGAATCATTTAGGGAGTTTTGGAGAGGAGGGAAAGATAAACTCTTAAAGACCTGTTGTAGGCTAGAATTGCACTCTTTGTGAGAGAGTTTCTCAGGCTCTCTCACTCCTAGCTATAAGTGTTGGGACAACCTCAGGCTGTGGGTATCCTGTAGTGAGGTTGAACCTCCGAAGAAGGCCAGCTTCCACTTGGTAAATCACCTAAAACTAAAGCTAAACTAAAGCTCCATGGGGCAAAGGGTTAGAAAGGGGATAAGGGCTCCTAAGGAAGCTAACCAGGTGATGCACCAAAATAAAATGGGAAACTCCCATAAGCTTGAACCCACACTAGTTCTGCAGAGGACAATATTGACTTACACAACCCCAAGATCAAGCTGGTTGCATTAATATTTCATGGAGGAGGTTCAGGAAGCAATGAATGCAAACAAAGAGGAGTTCTAAGACTCACTGAAAATTCACATCAATGGCGGAAAGAGCACTCAACCAGACTTGCAAACAACGTTGAAAAACTCCCTAAACAAGGTCAGAAAGGAGGACCATGGGCGAGGAAGATTTTCCTTCACACAATGCCATAGTGCGCAACTCAATAGACACAAATCCAAGGCAAGAGATAGGCAAAGAAAATCTTTTATTGCATCAAGAGGTAGTTCTTACAAATGCTTGATAGGGTCGAGCGTAATCAAGCTGAGCATATTTTGCAATATCTCTAAGAGTGTCCCGTCTCTCAGAGAGATGAAAAAGTCTAAAAATTGGGAACCCCTCAAAAATGGAAAGCATTCGATATATATATAGAAAAGGAAAAGAGAAAGAAAGGGCTTGCGGGAGCAAGAAGAACTGAGAGAAGAGGTCGTCGATGACCGGGATCCCTGCTGTTGTACTCGAGCTCCCTTGCATTCAAAGCGTGCAACTGCCTTGACCATGAAATGAACCGTCCAAGATCACCGCAAATCTCTTCGAGCCCCTCATGTATTCAAGTCCCTTCCTTTTGAACTGACAGGGCCATGTCGTGGGTAGTTGCATGTCCCCGCCAAGTGTACATGATTTAATCTCTTGCATTTAAAACCTGGCATGCTCCTTTCTGCTATTTTGGACTTATATGGTCCCCCTGTAGATTAAAATCGACACCGTCCTTGATTTTGCATGTCCGTTGATCTTCAATGTAAGATTGATATGTGCCATTGGATCTAGCTCTCGAAATGCTACCATGCGTCATCTGTGTGTTTGGCCAGAGACCCCTTTGACGGATTTTGAATGCCAACGGCTATTTGTAGGGTTCAGATTTTGACATTTGTATGCAAGTCAATTCCTTGAGTTATCTCCTTTGGACATTTCCTTTCGGGAAATTTCTGTGGACTTTTTGTTTATCACTTTCTCGTGGACAATTTGTTTGAAAGAATTCATGTCTTCGGACTTTATAAAGATGCCCTTCGGGATTTTGGCAAGGCACCCTTCAGACTTTTGAAATGGTTCCTTTCTAAAGGGAAGGTGCTTTTCGGGTTTCTTGAAATGGACTTTCCCAAAGGGAAAGAGCCCTTCGGAAATTCTAAAAAGATCCTTCGGCATTTTTGCAAACGAACTTTTCCGAAGGGAAAGTGACTCTTTAGAAAAATTGAAATGGTCATTTGGCATTTGAAAATGGCCTTTGCCTTTAGAAAAATACCTTTGGAAATTTTGCAAAGGACCCTTCGGGATTTTAGGAAAAGTCCTTTTCTTGCGAAAAGAATATCTTCGGGAATTTTGCAAAGGACCCTTTATTGAAGAGTTACCTTTCGGGAAAATTGTCATGGACAATTTTCCCGAAGGAAAAGGTCTTTTCGTTTTGCTTCGGACATTTTGTCCGAAAGAATTATCCCTTCGAAAAACTTTGTCTCAGATAAATTGTCCGAAAGAATTCAACACTTAGCCAAAAAGAGTCCTGAAAGAAAAGAACACTTAGTCCACGCAAAATCCGAAAGAAAGAACCAGTAAAGAATTTGTTGGATAAAAAAATTTGCACTTGGCTTTTCCAAGGTCCGTAGATTTTCTGATGGAGTCCGTAGATTTTCTAATCGGTCAGAATTTTTTCAAATCAGTCAGAATTTTAGTATGTGGGCCAAAAATGGCCAACAAGACCTCTACATTCTGCTCTTACCACTTGGCCATCACCTCATCAAAGTCTGAAACCTCTTTGTCCTCATGGACAGCTTGAGCTTGAGGGATGAGTAAGGAAGAAGTGGAACTACAAGAAGGTTTAGTCTCTTGAATAGGCTCTTGAATAGGCATATGAGTCTGCTCTTTACTCCAATTAGGAAGCTCCCTTGGCACACACTGAGCATGGCTAAGAGCTTCATGAGAATAAAGAACATAAGAAAACTGGTAAGGAATACAAGAGGGATCTTGAAACAACTAGGTCAACTCAATTTGCTGCCTATCCCGAGCCTCCATCTTCTCCAACACAAGATTGCACAACTCATTCCTCTCCTCTGGATCATTGGATACATTTTGAAACAACACATTCACTTCCTCATACTGAGAGTTTGAACAAACTTTTCTTGCATATGCTAGTATTTTGAGCTCTGTCTCATCCATTCTTTCTTGGAGACAAGGCTGCTCATATGCAACATCATAGCCACATGGGAAAGGTGAAATTTGGTCATGAGACTAATATGGTTCACAAGGAAGGTAAGAGTCATGCTCTTGATAATAAGGATCATGAGAAACTTGATAAGGCTCATCATAGCTTTTATAAAACACTTGGTAAGGCTGATTAGGCTCATAATGAGGCTCATATGGATTAGAACAAGGTTGGTATGATTCATAGGGTTAATAATGAAGTATTGCATAGGGATTTTCTTCGTACACAACCATGAAAACAACATCAGGATGATGAAATGAAAATATACTTACTTGAAAACTGTGCTTGGACTGTTAGAGGCAATTGCTTGAGCTTGGAATCACTAAATACTTCATGAAGAACACAACTAACTGCAATTTCACCAAGACCAGCTCCAATAAGTCCCACCAGACGTGCCAAAAACTGTTGGCAATCTGAAGAGCACTCTGTTTGAATAAATGCAAGCAAACCTTCTCTTCAGTTGATACAATGGGATCTTCTCAGAGTGTGGGTGACTCTAAAGTGAGAAGAACCTCCAGAGAGCGCTGGTTCCTTTGGATCTATCACCTAAACTAATCTCTTGCTTGAAAAAGGGGAGAGAAACTGACAATAACTCATGAAAACATGTAAAAGAAAGTGATGCACCAATGTTTTGACCTCTTATAATTGCACATGACACACTATTAGACACTTTCAAACCTGCATATATCATTTCAGTCACTCTTTAATTGACTTTCACATAAATGTTTCACAAAAAGGCACGAACTAGCTATCAATCTAGCATGGGAGGGTAGATTTCAGGGCTTTTCCACTTCCAAACCAATCGATAGACTATTTATGACACTTAGAATGACCTGTGAAAGCTAAAAAATGCTTCATGAAGGTGAGAAAACTCAGACAAAGGTAAAGGAAATCAGACATTCATTTAACCACATCAATGAATTCATAGAACACACTTCAATTCAGCTTGTGAATGGAGGAATTCAGTCTTTTATTGCATCAAATAGGTGTTGAGTGCAAAAATTGGCATAGCTTGAGCATGCCAAAAGCATAAGAGTCCTTTTTTTAACTAGATCGAGCTCGGCTTTATAGCACACAGGAGCATCTTCGTGCTAGGGTGTAGAGCGCACGTCAGGTGCTGAGCTGGAGCCCTGGTTAATCATTCCGCCGGCTCCATCACCTTGGGCCCTTTTTGCTGCGGTCGCCACATGCAGTCATTCAAGATCCCTTGAAAAATCGGGCGCCAGTTACCTGCTTGCCAGCTATGGCAATCGTACAAACTGATTGTCTCGACAATCCACTAATATCCTATTGACTATGTGTGATGTTTTCTTGCTTGGAAGGAGGTGCCTGCAGATGATCATTGCATGTTTAGAGCTCGACTACTTTGCCCCAAGACCTTATTAGGGTCCCCAAGGTTGTCTGTCATCTATTTGGATCGATCACTTCGAAATCAAGCTATGCCAACACTCATAACACCATACTCTTGCCACTATGTTCATTTAATTTTAAAATATGCCCATTGTCGCTTTGGACACGTGTCTTCATCTCGTTCCCCTTGGAACTTGATTGAATTCGCACCATCAATCTCCTCAGGAGTCTCTTGGCTTTGGCTTTCAACGTTGGCCGTTGATCTTTGATCTGCACTCGAGATTGTGACACTTGGAAGTCCCATGTGTCTTCTGTGGTCCCTGTTGTTAGTCTCCATCTAGTTAACGTGCTTACACCATGCGACGGCCTCGTGTGCCCTCGATCTGGGCTTTTGAGATCGTGACACTTGGCAGCCCCACATGTCTTTTGTGGACACTTGGCGGCCTCACGTGTCTTCTGTGGACACTGCTACTGAGTTTGTGACACTTGGCAGCCCCGCGTGTCTTCTGTGGACACTTGGTGGCCTCGCGTGCAATCTGGGCTCATTGACTTATTGATTTCGTTCTGCACCGTCGATCCCCATCTACATGGTTGAACGTGTGTCATTGATCTTTGATCTGTACGATCAAATGTGCGTCGTTGATCTCTATTTGAACATACGATCGAACATGGGCCGTCGATCTACTGCCAGTTCCCGTGATTGTGACACATTTCACCATCGCATGCAATCTCAATATCCTTGACTTATTGACTTTGCTATCACCCATATGCTGTCGATCCTTGATCCGATCGAGCGAGGCTTCGACACTTGGCAGCCTTGCAATGGTTATATTTTTTGAATCCAAACGACTATTTCTGGTAGCTTTAATTTGACGTCCCCTGACACGTCCCGCACTGTTAGATCATTTTTCAAAGGCTTATACCTTGAGACAGGAGACACACCAAGACACCAAATTTACAAGGGATACTCATGGCACAAAATACATCATTTTCATGTAATTCTGACCTGTTCACTATGGCTTTTATTGATCATTTTAAGGACTTTTCAAGACCAACTCACTGACTCACAACACAAATTGACATGACATGCAAAGTTTCGAATGGTAGGGGTGACATTTTGACCTGTGAGGTCAAAATTGTCAACAAATTGTGATCCGGGGTCCAGATGGAACCAATTGGACAACACCCTAAATGAGAATCTAGATTTGTTGTATGCATGCACAAAAGCTATATGAGATATAATGTAGAGAATCATGAGGGAGAGAGATAATTGAACTGGAATAGAAAGTTTTATTAATTGGTGCATTTTGTGCATGGCATACTCTTGAGAAAGATGTATGGCTCTCTATCTTCTACTTTGACTACTAAGTGAAGCTACAAATGTGTCGACATATTTTGCAAATCCGAGAAGGCATGAATAACTGTGAGGGATGCTGAACCGATTTAGGCATCCACGTGTGACTCTTCATCTTCTGACAGTTACGTGGCTTGACTGACAGTTGCATGGTATGCTGACAGATGCTCTGGCATAATGCGAGCCTTGGGACTGCCCCTGGCATGGTGTTGGGATTGCACTGATAGGTGTTAGAAGTGTAACACTTAGAGTAGCTAGGTTTTGCGTAGTGTGAGTCAGCGTTCGTGGTATGGTGTGGAGGTGTGTTTGACCCTGTCGAAGCCATTGGTGGATGTTGCATAAGGTTTGGTGCATGTATTAGTGGCGCCTTTTTGCTTTGTATAGATTGCATTGTGCCACTGCAGGAGTGTGTGCTGCATCTGTTGGAGACAGATTAATGATATTGTAGGTACCATGAATCTTGGGAGGTTGTTCCAGGGTATTGAAGACCGGCGAGCAAGAATTGCAATTACTGCAAGTTGTGAGAATAGGCTTGGCGATATTGTTGGAATAGTTTTTGGGAGATCCTCCTGTATCGGTAGCCCCAACTTGTAAAGCAATAGATCTAATTGCATTAAGTCTAGGAATCAAGGGTGGAAGCTTTGATACCACTGATTTGAGGCCTGAGGAACTCAGTGGACAGCACCCTAAATGAGAATCTAGATGTGTCGTATGCATGTGCAGAAGCTATATGAGATATTATTTAGAGAATCAGAGAGAGACAATAGAATTGGAGCATAAAATTTTATTAATTTGTGCATTTTGTACATGGCATCTCTTCAGAAGGATGTATGGTTGTCTATCTTCTACTCTAATTGTTATCTAAAGCTATAGATGTGTAGACATATTTTACAAATCGGTGAAGGCATGGAGAACCATTATGGAAGTTGAGCCATTATGGGCTTCCACATGTGATTCCTCATCTTCGAACGGTTATGTGGCTTGATTGACAGGGGCGCAGTACGTTGATAGATGCTTTGGCATAATGTGAGCCTTGGGAGTGCCACATGACATGGAACAGGGATTGCGTTGATCAGTGTTAGAAGTGTAATGCTTAGAGCAACAAGGTTTTGCATAGTTTGAGTTGGCCTTTGTGGTATGGCATGGAGGCGTGGTAGACCTTGCCGAAGCCACCAATGGATACCGCATAAGGTTTACACACGTATGGGTGATGGCATGCTCAATTTGCAAAAGTTTCACTACGCAACTAAAGGAGTGTGTGCGGCACTTTTTGGATACATATTAGTGATTTTTGAGGTATCACCAACCTCAAGAGGTAGTAGGAACCACAGTTACCACAAATTGCAAGAATATGCTTGGCATTATTGCTGCTTCAGGAGATTCTCCTGGATCAGCTATACTTCCGGGTGTTGCAGTCCATCTCCTAACACTCTTACCTATAACAATGTCAATTGAGGAATAATTTCAAGCAATTCAAAGAAAATTTCCTTGGCATGGAACGAAAGATCACTTCAAATATCCGATAATAGCTTGGGCCACTATCAACAAACCAATAAATAAGGGAGGCCTAAGTATTAAAAACATACGTCTCTTCAACCAAGCATTCGTCACAAAGCTAGCTTTGTGACTTCACAAATCAGAAAACAACCCTTGGGTTCTAATCCACAGGGAAAAATATATTTCACAACCCAAATTATGGTGCCACTAACATTGCAACGGAGGCTTCCTCTATCAGCCATAGCTAAGCATGTCAAAAGAGGTATGAAACACCTACAATCCAGTCTCACTTGGAAAATAAGAAATGGGGTAAAAAACGGTTTTGGGAAGACAACTGGAATGGAAAACTGCCTACAGCCACAGAGGATATGGCCTAGCTTCAGGAAAATTTGTTGAATAATGGGTTTTCAACCTTGGAAAGTTACACTAAAGGGGAAAATGGAGAAATCAGCTGGCATATGACAAACGTAAATTTACAATAGGCCTTTTTTCTGCCCAATATCAAATAATTAGAACTGATATACAATCAAGGCATATCCTGTTTTCAGCAAAACAAGACAGATAGCGTGGAATTTATGGTGGCTTCCCCATACGAAATATTTTTTCAACACAACCCAGGAAATAGCAAATAAACATAATTATGGTCACCCCATCTATGGCCAAGATAAAACATTTCTCTAGCTAACAATTCATAGAAGAATTCTAACCACAAATCACCTGCAAAAGAAGGGTAGGAAAGGTCCAAACATGTGCCTCAACTGTAAAAGGAATGAAGGAAATGTGGACCACTTGTTTTTGAAATTCCCCTATATGCGACAAGAAAGGGACAACCTGACAAGCAAATTCATTTGCCCGAGAACAAGCAGAAATTCAACATTAAGTATGTTGCACTTGTGGACAAAGCTCAATTCAAATATGGATATTCTAATACTCATGCATAAGATGACACTAGGATTATTATGTGGATTATATGGAAAGAAAGGAATGAAAGAATATTTGAAAACATGGCCTGAAGACCTGACAAGCTTGTAAGAATCATACAAAAGTCAAATCAAAATGTCAGCGCTGACAATGATTAAAAAAATCAGAGCCTCTTCATGCAAGACCTACAAACAACTGGAGTATGGACTATTCCTTTCCATTATGAACATAACTGGTTCACAATACACCTAAAAAAGAAAATGAATTTCAGCACAGGAAAATTGGTTCAATCTCAACTTCGATGAGTCAGCTCAAAAAACTTCAAAAAGTTTAGGAATAGGTGGACCGTGGGATAATAAGGAACCATACCAGCATACTCAAAGTTGCAAATACCCATTATATATCAAATGAAGATAGGGCATCCGATGAATAATCAGGCTAAATTGCTTGCTTTGAGAAAGGGCCTTCAAATATAAAAAAAGTGGGAATAACCCAACTCAGAGTAGGGGACTCGAAAATAATTATTGATACAATCAGTAAGATAAGAAGAATGCAGTTGACTGGAAAATGCACATGGCCGGGACCGATATTCAAGGACTAGTGAAATAATTTCAACAAATCATAGTGAAACATAGACCCAAAAAAGTTGTGTCAGATTAACTTGCAAATCTAGCCACTAAATCTCAGCACCTAAATGTCATAGTCTATGAAAGACTTCGAGAATTACCAAAAAAACATCCAGGAAAAGGTTAGAAAGGAAGGGAAAGCCACCACCTACCAATGGAAAAATTCATCGCCTGTCAGTACAAATATATATATTTGTGGGAACTGATCCCATATCCTCCTCGTCCTTTTTATAATAGTAAAATATGGGTTCATGTGTTAAAAAAAATTAACTTTATAAAATAATTTGCCTTTGTAAGCTAAAATGTCAACTCAAAAGTGACAAAACTCTCTCTCTTATTAAGTTGACACCCTTAAACTCTAATGCTACACTTGACATTCTTATTTTACTTAACCCCCCACCATTTCATTTTTATTTTGTATTTTTTTTGGTTCCCTGCTCTTATGGCATCCACCCCTTCATGCCACTTTGTGTAGATTTCCGTTTTTTTTTGTCCTAACCATTTAATAACGTGCGCCCTCTTTTCATACACCCCAAACCATTTTTGCTTCCCTTAGGTTTTCTTTGCTTTTTAAAGGTTAAGACCAATAACACCTTCACCTAGTGTTGACCATGGAAAAAAATCAACTCATAAGTCTTGGTCAAAACACACTCTCATGGGCTCGAAACCCTTGAGAAAAAAGGTGGTGTTTTCACATCCAAATCTCAAACACCTTCAATACCGGATTCAGTGACACTTGGCATAAAATGAACATATGTTATTTCACGTGGAGTTAGTGTGCACAGGAACCCATTATAGAGGAATGAAGCTTGGTTGGAATCAAGGCAGAAGTATGGCATATCAAAATCATAAATTCATATGGCCTCAAAGGGTTTCGATGCATGTTTGCAAATTCATTTTCTCACCTAATAGAAACAAATAGTGGAGAGGCAATGTCGCATTACATATACTTCCAACACGGATCAATTTTAGAGCACTCGTGCTAGTAAATCCATTATAAATTGAAAATGGGTATAAGTGGATGTTGACTTAGATGAGGTGTTGATATTTCTGGCAAAAGAAGAGACACCCCAACAGATTCACCCTCCTTGGGAACTAGAGACTTGTGGCATTTCATTGGACATAACACAATCTCAGCTATAGTATTGAGACTTGGACTTGAATTAGATTTGACGAGCACATTTTAAAATTGGGATCAAACTCTGTATGACTCAAAAATAAAAAATCCTAAAAGTTGACATAAATTTATTGACAAAATTGATTCTTAGTTTATGCATTCTAAAGAATAATAATATCAATACAAATATTGTAATATCCCAAAAGGGGATATTTGGATATAAAATTGTTTATGCCTTGAATCCACAATAAAATGAAATCTGAAATAAACAAATTCAGCCAACCCTAGTTCCCAAATATTTATTCAATAATAAATTTGCCCTTCAAACCCTAGGCTTCACACTTCAAGGATGTTGTAAGCAATTTTCAGCAACTAATTGATTTACAATTCATCACAAATTATGCCAAAATAAGTACCAAGTTGAAATTATGAATATGTACCTTTTTTCCTTATTTTTGTGAAGCCAAACTGCCACTTGCAAATAACCCTTAAATTCTGATTTTTCTTCCACACACTTGCTTTTTGACTGATTTTTCACTTCAAACCCTTGTCATAAATAGCCACAATAATCAAAAAATTATGAAGAAAATTACAACGAACTTATTGAGCCAAGAAATGACCCCTGCAAACACTCAAGATGAATTGCCCAAATTGCCAAAGTCAAGGAAAAGTACCAAAAAATTATTAGAAGGTTTTGCATTAATTTGAAGTCACAAACATCTGTAAATCACCTCAAAACCCCAACGCTAATAGGTAGAAAATTAGCAATAAATTTTAGAATGATTATTTGGCCTTTTTGACCCCAAAATCACTTGCAAATCACTTCCAATACAAGTCGCCACACCTGGAATAATTAGCAAAAAATTATCAAAGCATGTCACATTCAAAAATGAGCTCAAAACCCTACGCTATATTAAGCACGAGATATACTGAGAGAGGGGGTGAATCAGTATATCATAAATCTTATAAACTTTTCCTTAATCAAATTCTACTTTAACATACATTCAAGATATGCAATAAAGCTTAAATAATAAACACCACACAAGATAGAGAGAGACACCAGATTTAATGTGGAAACCCAATGTGGGAAAACCAATGGAGAAAAATCTCAAGTATATGAATGAGCACCAACTCAAACTACAATATTTGCAAGCACCAACTTGCAGGAGCACCAACCCTTTTGCTGAGCACTAACACAACAACTATTCTTGAGCACCAACCCCTTTGTTGAGCACCAACACAGCAACAATTCGTGAGCACCAACGCACAAGAGCACCAACTCCTTTTTTGAGCACCAACACAATAACAATTCGTGAGCACCAACTCACAGGAGTACCAACCCCTTTTGTGTATACCACACAACTATATCTCAATGTTGCTATCTCAACAAATGATAGTTCATTACAATATCTCTTTCCTCTCTCACCTTTGCTCTTCTAAACTAAATATAACAAATACAAATCATACTCACACACACACTTTACATATGGTTTCTCAAGTCTTTATTTATATCTTTTTAAATGACCTTTGGCCTTCCCACTTTGTGACCCTTCAATCCTCATAGAAAATGGCGCCAAACTTGCATGACCTTTTGTATCCTTGCATTTGAAAAGTCATATGGTGACCCTTCATAAACAAAAACGTCCTTTCCTCTTTTGTCCTTATCTTGGTGACTTTTCGTATTCCTCAAAGTGTCCCTCCATGAGAAATTTCACCCTTCCTCTTTTGTCTTCACTTGGTGACTCTTAGAATTCTCCAAGATGACTTTTCACTGAAAAATGCGTCCCATTTTTCTTTTGTTTTTACTCCATGATTCTTTGACTTCTCCATGGGCCCTTCTTTTGTCTTATATGCAACAAAAAATATATTCGTTAATATTAAATAAATATTAACACACATTAGCCAAGATATAACTATTACAAACATCATTAAATGCAATAGGGCCTTTATCACCAATAATGCTAGGCCTTTGACATCAATGACAATATTTCCAACAATCTCCCCCTTTTTCATTGATGGCAACTTCAATCTTGAAACTGCCATATCCTGAAATCTGCACATACTATCACCTGAAAAACATACAGTAACTCCCCCTTACTGTAGCAACTTGTATCTGTTCTCTGTACCTGTTTTTGCTCCTGTCCCTGTACCTGTTATTCTCTCCCTTTGACATCAATGGCAAAGGGCCTACCTGGAGCTAACACTTAGCTCCCCTTCAACTGATGCTGAACCTCAATGGCAGGAAGTAAAATAAATTACTCCCAACTTTTCTTGCAGATACTCAAATATGTCTTTTGGTAGTGCCTTTGTGAAAATATCTGCAATTTACGTTGTAGTACTGATATATTCCATCTTACCCTGTTGATCTGCAACTTGCTCTTTCAAGAAGTGATATCTAATGAGAATATGTTTTGTTCTTGAATGCATTACTAGATTCTTCAAAATATTTATAGCACTTGTGTTATCACAAAAAATGGAAATAGGTTCATCATACTTTAGCTTGATATCTTCCAAAGTTTGCTTCATCCAAAGCACTTGAGTACAACACAATATTGCTGCAATATATTCTTCTTCAGCTGTAGAAAGTGATATTGAATTTTGCTTCTTGCTTAGCCATGATACCAAGCTATCACCAAGGAAGAAAGCTCCTCCACTTGTACTTTTTCTGTCATCCAAGCACCCTTCTCAATCTGAATTTGTATAAGCAACCAAAGTTAAATCTCTACCTATGGGATACCATAATCCATAATCCAATGTCCCCTTGATATATTTGAATATTCTCTTCACCAACTGAATATGACTATCTTTTGGAGATGACTGATATCTTGCAACCATACCTACTGCATGTATGATATCTGGCCTCGATGCTGTCAAATATAAAAAACTACCAATCATAGATCTATACAAAGATTGATCTGTAACAGGTGAATCTTCATCCTTGCTCACCTTATTTCCTGTACACATAGGTGTACCAACTGGTGCACAATCCTCAAAACTAAATTTCTTCAACATTTCCTTGGCATATTTACTTTGAGATATAAAAATTCTTTTATTTGATTGAAATATTTGCAATCCTAAAAAAAATGATAATTCTCCAATCTCAAATTCTTTTTGCATTCTATCAGAAAATTCTTGTCATCTTTTCAATATTTCTTCCAAAAATGATATCATCAACATATACCACAACAATCAATTGATGCTCACTTTCTATTTTGATGTAAAGATTACTATTAACAAATCCTCTCTTGAATCCTTGATCTTGCAGGGACTTATCAAGTCTTGCATACCAAGCTCTGGGAGCTTGTTTCAATCCATACAATGCTTTCTTCAATCTGCATACATGGTTACTAATATTTGAGAGAATAAATCCCTTAGACTGCTCAATGTAGACCTCTTCAAGATTCTCATTTAGGAAGGCATATTTGACATCCATCTGAAACACTTTGAAAATTTTAAACACTGCATATGCAAGAAACATTCTAATAGCCTCTAACCTTGCCACTGGTGCAAAAGTTTTTTCAAAATCTATTCTCTCAATTTGGGCATATCTTTTATATACTAATCTTGCTTTATTTTTGGTCACTTCTCCATTTTTATTCAACTTATTTCTATAAACTCATTTTGTTCCTATCACATTGTGATCTTTTGGTCTAGGCACTAATTCCCAAGTATCATTCTTTTCTATTTGATTTAATTCTTCGTCCATAGCCTTAACCCAATGCTCATCATGTCTAGCTTCTGAAAAAGTTCTACGCTGAATTTTAGATAACAAAGAGAAATTAACTTGTTTAGAATCACTTACCATCATTCTTATGGTGCGAATTTTTTCATTTATGTCCCTGATGATGTCACTTTCATTATGATTTCTCTAAACGTATTTGGATGGAGTTTTGGTGCCCTTTTTTTCCTTTTTCTCATCTTCATCTGCTTCTTCAAAGCCTTTCTTTTCAATGATTTTAGGATGTCTACTGGATCACTGATGCTTTGTGTTCCATCTTCTATCCTAACACTTGCACTTTCAACAATTTTCTTGGTTTTTTTATTATAACATTTATAAGCTTTATTTTTGCAAGAATAACTAAGAAATATACCTTCATCTACTCTGGATTCAAACTTATCAAGTTTTTCATCGGTTTTTTTTTATGAAGCATTTGGTACCGAAAACTCTGAAATAATCAACTGTTGCTGGTTTGTCTTTGCATAGCTCATAAGGAGTCTTGTCACTCTTGACTCTTAATAATATTTTATTCTGAATATGTACTGCTGTACCAACCGCCTCTCTCTAATATTTATCTGCTATCTTGGATTTATTTAGCATTGTCCTCGCCATCTCCTGAACTGTTCTAATTTTTCGTTCAACTACTCCATTTTGCTGTGGAGTTCTGGCTGCTGAATAATGTCTCTTTATTCCATGATTTTTACAAAACTCAATAAATTGATCTGACATGAATTCTCCTCTTCGATCTGATCTTAGACACCTAATCTTTAAACTAGTTTCATTCTCAACTAATGGTTTGAATGCTTTGAAATGTCTAAAAGCTTCAGATTTAATTTTTAAAAACATTACCCAAGTCATACGTGAAAAATCATCAATAAGCAACATGAAATATTTATCACCTTGAGTACTTTGAGTCCTCATAGGTCAGTGTGAACAAGCTCTAGCATTTGAATGGTCGAGTACTCTTTTGTTTTGAATTGTCTTCTAGCTTACTTCTCATGCTGACAAGGTCCACAAAGCGTGTCAGATGGCTTTGTAATCTTTGAAAAAATTGACTACTTGCTTTTTGCTGATGTTGACAAGATTGTCAAAATTTATGTGCCCCATTCTCCTGTGCCATAGCCAACTTTCTTCAATCTGACTCAAACAATATCTTTGACCTTTGATGTTTGATAGCATATACAAGTTATTCCCTGTTCTCTAAGCATCTGCAACCAATACATATGAATTTTTTCTTTTAATTTCACCACTTTTTGCATAAAACTTTAGTGTGTGCCCCTGATCACACATTTGACTTACACTCAAAAGATTATGCTGAAGACCTACATATAAAACATTTTCAGTTTTAGTTCTACCATTATCCAAATTTAGTGTACTTTTTTTAGCAATTCTGGCAGTAGTATTGTCTCCAAATTTCACTGTGTCACCATTGATCTTCTTCAAGGTTATGAATTTGCTCTTGTCCCTTGTCATGTGCCTCGAACATTCATTGTCAATGAACCATGGCTTTTCTTCATTTTTTGCATGCAAAGCTGTCTGAACCAACATAGAATCTTCAAGTTGTTTCTTCTGCCATGTCTGAACCTTCTTCTTGATGAATGGAGCTTTGAAACTCTGGTCTTTCTTGACTGACTCGAACACGCTTCTACAGTACCAAGCTATGTGTCCGAAGTTGTTACACTTGTAACAAATTATGATCTCTTCATCAAAGCTTGATAGAGGAGCAAAAGAGTTGTAGCTTCTGCTTGACTCTACATGACTTTTTTTTTCTTTATTTCTAAGACTGCTAGCTCTTTTTCTACATTCTAATTTCTTGTGACCATATCCATTACAATAAAAACAGTAACCATAAAAATAGGACTTGTTTATGTATCTATGACCTGATTGCCTTTTGTAGCTTTGTTCTCTCCAGCGTTCTTTGTTTGAGATGTCCTCTGTATTCTTCACTTCTCTTTTTGTTTCCTCTTTTGTAAGAGCTTCAACATAGCTCTTTTTATTTTCAAATCCGATACCTGTCTTATCTGATATTGCTTTTTGGCTTTCTAACATCTTATTCAACATATTAGTGCTATTCTCAAATTTCGAATCATTGGCTGCTATCATTGATTGCTTTATTTGTTTTATCAAGATTTGCTTTTAAAGAAGCAATTTCAATAACATACTTTTCACATTTCTTTTTTACTATTTTCAACTGTGCCGTTAGATCTTCTTCATTCTTGTTGGCTTCTTTAAAGTGTGCTTGTAGATCTTCAATTATTTCTTTTGACTCATTTTCATTTTTCTTGATCCGGCGCTTCAATCTTCGATTTTTCTTTTCAACAGCATTTAACTCTATTAAGGCAAAAATGAGTTCTTCCAGATTCACTTCGGCTTCATCCTTTTCTTCTTCTTGATCATCTGTTCTTTTGCTTGCAGAGACATCTTCATGTATGGCCATCTTGTGCTTTTTCGATCTACCTTCAAGCTGTAAAATTTTTTCAAAAGGAACCTGCTCTGATACCAATTGTTAAGCACGAGATATATTGAGAGGGGGGGTGAATCAGTATATCATAAATCTTATAAACTTTCCCTTAATCAAATTTCACTTTAACATACATTCAAGATATGCAATAAAACTGAAATAATAAACACCACGCAAAATAGACACTAGAGTTAACGTGGAAACCCAATGTGGAAAAAATCACAGAGAACAATCTCAAGTATATGAATGAGCACCAACTCAAACTACAATATTCGCAAGCACCAACTTGCAGGAGCACCAACCTTTTTGCTGAGCACCAACACAACAACTATTCGTAAGCACCAACTCACAGGAGCACCAACCCCTTTGCTGAGCACCAACACAGCAACAATTTGTGAGCACCAACTCACAGGAGCACCAACACAACAACAATTCGTGAGCACCAACCTACAAGAGCACCAACCCCTTTTGTGTATACCACACAACTATCTCTCAATGTTGCTATCTCAACAAATGATAGTTCATTACAATATCTCTTTCCTCTCTCACCTTTGCTCTTCTAAGCTAGATATAACAAATACAAATCATTCTTTCTCTCCTTTGATTTTCTAAGCTAGATATAACAAATACAAATCATACGCACACTCACACACTTTACAAATGGCTTCTCAAGCCTTTATTTATAGCTTTCCAAATGACCTTTGGCCTTCCCCCTTTGTGACCCTTCAATCCTCATGGAAAATGGCACCAAACTTGCATGACCTTTCGTATCTTTGCATTTGAAAAGTCATATGGTGACCCTTCATAAGCAAAAACGTCCTTTCCTCTTTTGTCCTTATCTTGGTGACTTTTCGTATTCCTCAAAGTGTCACTTCATGAGAAATTGCACCTTTCCTCTTTTGTCTTCACTTGGTGACTCTTGGAATTCTCCAAGATGACTCTTCATGGAAAAATGCGTTCCATTATTCTTTTGTCTTTATTCCGTGACTCTTTGACTTCTCCATGGGCCCTTCTTTTGTCTTATATGCAACAAAAAATATATTCGTTAATATTAAATAAATATTAACACACATTAGTCAAGATATAACTATTACAAACATCATTAAATGCAATCGGGCTTTTATCACCAATAATGCTAGACCTTTGACATCAATGACAATATTTTCAACACGCTAGACCTCCACAAGCAAATCGCTAGTCTTCTAGGGCATCACCAAATAATTTCTTCTGCAAGGTGGCGTCAAAAGACACTGTTATAGATAGATCACAAGAGCTATTTCTATTAGGCATACATCCCAATAATTCCCTTCATGCATGAAGAGCAATAACTTGAATTCGCACATGCGCAAGAAAAATCCTCCAACTAGCTAATATACCCTTCCAAGTGGGGTGAATCATATGGAGAGAGTAAAGCTTCATTAAACCCAACCTTTTTCCGACTTTCCTTTTAATTATTCTTTCTCTTTTGATCACTTGAAGCCGACTAATCAAATCTTCAACATATTCTATTAATTAAATAATTAATTGCCTTAAAACATCAAATGATAAAAATCACTATTCGAGCAAATAATTAAATAATTAATAAAATACAATCCCCAAAAGGAACCCTCTAGTCTATGGGGAAATAGACTAAAGGTCTTCAAACCTCCTCATGTGTGATGTGAAAATGGGGACATTACAAATACCAAATTATTGAACTAGATCGAAATAGATTTTTTGTCATTACATAACAATCATTACTTCTTATTCCTATCATTGCACAACAATACTCGCTAAACAAGGAAAATAAACTTTGATAAGGGGCTAAAATTTACATAGTTGTTTTCATTTCCCTTGTTTTTTTTAAAAGCAAAATGCAAAAAGAAAAAAGAAAAGGATTTATATTATGGAAAGATCAAAAGATACATATTCTACTGTGCTAGGCCAAGAAGCTATTGGTCCAGGCTTGGGCATTAGACACAGAAGCAAACATAGTCATCACAATCATCGATACAAATCTAAGTCTAAAAATCCATGTCATTATAGCTTTACAATGCCAAATCTCACTATTCCAACTGCAGTATACCAAATCAAAAAGATATATTCAATTCTGGAGAATAATATAGCTGTCATACTAATGAAGGTGATGTGTGTAGACACTTAATTCTGGTACAAGCCTGGTTATTACAATGCTTTTAATACTTAATTATGCATATGGGTCATTTTCTCAATTTAGGGGTTGATTGGCACTTGTCTGTGGGTCTTTTCCTTTTATTGTGATCCCGTGGTCATCTCTTCCTCTATTTGTCATTTTATCAATTTGTTCTGGTCCCCATGGGCATGTTCTCTCTCTCCTCTCTCTCCTTGTTTATTCTTGGGTAGGCTTGTATGACCTATGAGTCTGCCCCTTTGACTTTTGTGGGCCCTTCTGCCCGTCTTGACATCTTTCCGATGTTTGGATCCGTTTGTCGGTCTTTTGCCTTTTGTTTGGTCGTATTTTGCATTTCAATTAATCCTTAATTCAAATCACGAGAAGCGTATATATACAAATAGTCTATTAGCATTTTAAGATCATAAAAAAGGGAATCACAAAGATCATCACAAAGGATCAATACAAGGATCAATTCCATTTCAAGTCTAGGAACACCTAAGAAGGATTTATCTCTGTTCAAAGGATTTGCATCACGTTATTGCATCTTATACCAAAAGAAGGCCTAAGCGAAATCTAGTTGCATCTCAACCTAGGAAGAGGAGGTCGAAGCCCTACCTAAAACGCATCATCTATACATTGCATGAACTACAAGGGGTTTCATTTCGGCATGCGTGAAATGTAGCTTGCAACCCCAAATTGTTGGCTACCCAACCCAACTACTTCTCTCTTCTCTTTTTTGGATTGACATCTCATTGTGCCAAGCTAGGTCAAGAAGGATAACAACAAATTCTGCAGTTTTGTCTTGTGAAATAGGAAAACGAACATATAATCCTACAACAAAGTGTTGACAAAAAGTTCAGGTCTTGAAAGTCAACACGGGACAGACTCGACACTCTTAGACATACTCGGCCACGAATCCGCCCAACTTTTAGTCTGTCTAGGGTAGACTTGGCTATCATTGCTTTAGGCAATGAGTTTGCCCAGGAGATCTAGATTCCACGCACATGTGGAAAACATTCAACACATTCCAGATTTAGGTTCAGATTTCTAAAAATCAATTAGGGTGTGATATTCCAGCTCATTTAATATTCTTACTTTGCAATTAGCATTGTTACGCTACACTTGAGCTATGCCCCTGATTCAGACGTTATGATAGATCTGATTTCTATACTTTACTCCCATATTTGTTAGATCTATTCATTAGTGCAATTTGTTTAGCCTATTTTCATTACAATCAGAATTGGGATAAACATAAATGGTGAACCCCGACTTTTACATGCATTCAACCTGCGATTTCCTAATGCCATATCCTAAGGTTTCATGGCTGATTTCAAATCTGAATTCTTTTCCTTACATGCTTAATCAAACCCTAGTTACCAATTGACATTAAGTGCCTAAATCATTCAGAGGTTACGTATAGTTTGACCTAGTTATCTCAAATCTGATTTTCATATTTGCATCGTGCCTAAATCATGACTATGTAGAGCATTGACTTAGTCTTCCATAATAAATGATGGTTATGCTTTGTCCTTACACCATGGGTTGCCTAACATTTCATTCTATCATTATTTATGAAAAAACATGGGGGATAACTTGTACTATGCTCATAATTATTTTTTGAGAGGTACTATACAAATGTTTATATTGGATCACATGTTTCTTTCATATCACACATTATAGAAGGCTAACTTATGGGCCTTGAAATTAAAGGGTTGTTTGCCATGCTTTGTGTGATAAGACCCCATCCCTTGATAGTCTTGCTTGTTCCTCCCCTAGTAATAATCCTTATATGGCTGAATGTATGATTGTTCAGTTGAAATTAATGCTGTAATAACTCAAAGGGGTAGACTGCACTATGTTACTATACCTTTTTTATATCCTCAAGGTGGGGTAATCCGAAACACCCCTCCTCAAGTCTTCACTCCTCCTCCTCTTCCTAGGATTCGGATTAACAAGCCATATGACTTAGTAAAGCAACTGCAAAACACACAAGCCAAGATATCTATACTTGAATTGCTTAACCAATCAGTGGTATTCAAAGACATGTTACGTGATGCTTTAAGTGACGCTACTTTACCATCCAATACTGAGCCTGCTTACTTTTCTTCTCTTATCAACACAATGAAAAATTCTGAAAAACTCATCTCTTTTGACTTTGAAGATTTAACTCCTAAAGGTACTGTAGACAAAATCTCCCTTTGACATTCAAGCCATAATCAACTGAACTAGAGTCAAGAGGGTTCTCATAGATAATGGCACACAATTGGATATTTGTAGCATGGCCTCTCTTAACATAATAGGTATCGATAAAAAATCCCTATCACCTTCAATTTCAATCATCAAAGGGTTTAACAATCAAGAACAAAGTCCCATAAGCACAATTGTCCTGAACATTAAACTTGGGCATAAGACCTTACCTACAAAATGTCAAATAATATCTAGCGAGCTCAATTACAACATCCTATTGGGAAGACCTTGGATCCATGCTACATAGGTGCATACCATTTTTGCACGAAGGATGTGTATATACTTTAATTGTGGATTACACTCCTTTTGATATTGTAGACATGTTGAACTTACGGAATTTGTTATAGCCTATCTCAACATAAATCAACATGAAGACATAGCTCCACAACAACCTATTGTCATGGAAAGAATGCACACATACACTGTTGGGGAGTCGAGCAAAGCGAATAATGATAGTCAAGAGCAAGATAACATAAAAGATGATTTTGAACATGATCAAATAGAAGCACAATTGTAAAAAAATAGCTTTACACCTTCTGGACCAGGAGAATATCTAGATCACACGAACACCTTTGGTATTAGCCAACTAAATTGTACTCCTTAGGATTACGGGAGACCTTTCCCACCTTTTGTGCTTAACAACATTGCATTTCAATCTGACAAAGGAAAACAAATTGAAGAAGCCAATTACTTGAATATTTACCCAACCAACAAAATTGTTAGTCCCCCACACTTTCAATTTGAAAAAAACACAACAAGATTTAGATATGTAAAGTCACTTGTTGGAAATTTGAGCAAGGAGATAGTTGACACCTTTGATATCAAGATACAAAAAACAGTCTGAGGACTGAACAATTATCATTTCCATCTAGGGCAGCATGGAATTGTCATTGATGTCAAAGGTTAATGTCCTTGATGTCATTGAGATTGAAACTGATCATGCATTAATGCCAAAGGTTGAGTTGAGCAGAATTGTGGAGTAAATCGTGTTTGTGAAGTGCTCTTACTCAGAAGAGGCAATCGAGATAAGTCAATAAGACTTGAGTTGAGCGAATTTGATTGAGGGAACTCTTTTGGAAATATTGGTAAAGACATTTTTATCTGACAAACTGCCCGCAGCTAATAAGGGAATTCTTTCGGGAAAATGGTAAAGGCAATTCTTTTGGAGAAAGTGTCTTGGAGAATTCGTTCGAACAAATTGTCTGCAACAAAGTTTTTGAAGGAAATGAGCGCCACTTGGAATTCTTTCGAAGAAAGTGTCTTGGAGAATTCGTTCGGACAAATTGTCCGCAACAAAGTTTCCGAAGGAAATGAGCGCCACTTGGAATTCTTTCAGAGAAAGTGTCTTGGAGAATTCGTTCGGACAAATTGTCCGCAACAAAGTTTCCAAAGGAAATGAGCGCCACTTGGAATTCTTTAGGAGAAAGTGTCTTGGAGAATTCATTCGGAGAAATTGCCCCGAACAAAAGTTCCGAAGGGTATGTGGACCGTTGCAAAAGTTCTGAAGGGTAAGTGGACCGTTCAAAGCTTCCGAAGGGTAAGTGGACCGTTGCAAAAGTTCTAAAGGACAAGTGGACCTTTTCAAAAAGTTCTACGCTGTGTTGCAGGAGTACGCCCCCAGTCCGACGCCGCCTGTTCGGAGGCGCCTCCAGCACGGGGATGTCTCGGGGACGCCCGGAGGCCTCTCGGAGGCGTCCGCCGGCGTGCCCGGCATGACGGCGGGCGCCTCCGGGACGACTCCGGGGCGTCCCCGACATTTTCCGGCGACTGTCGCAGGAAAAAAAAAAGAAAACGCACGAAAAAAAATCCTAAACACTTCAAAAACCCTAAACGCGAAAACCAAAAACGTAGAGAACCTTATAAAACAAGCGCGTCCCTTCTTCAAAACACACCAAAAAAAAATCGCGACCATTTGCGTTTCGCAGCGGCAATTTGCAGGTGAAAACGTGAAGAGGAGAAGACAGTTTGCAGGGGAAGACAGTGAAGAGGAGAAGACAGTTTGCAGCCTGCAGGTGAAGATAGTGTGGGGCGTACCCCTGCAACACAGCCGACAAGTTTAGCAGTTAACAGCTTCGTTTGCCCTGACTGCTTCAAAAAACTAGCAACAACTAGTATTACCAGCGTTGTTTTAGGGTATGTCTTCTTGGGAGCACTGCATTTGCTCTACGACCCATGTATGTTAATTTTTTTTTTCATTTAGTATTTAGTTTTAATTTTTTTAATTTTGTATTTAGTATTTCATAAATTAATTTTAAATTTTTCAGTTAATAGAATATTCAATATAACTATTAAAAATAAAATAAAATATAATATTAAAAATTTAAATTAAATACTATTTAGTTTTTAGTTTTTACATTTTTAAATTTTTAATATTATAATTTATATTTTATTTTAAATTTACAGTTTACTTAAGTAGTATTTAAATTTTATTTTTAATATTTTTAATTTTAAATTTTTTTTAAATTTAAATTTATTTATTTATTTTAAATTTTTAATTTAAATTTTCTACAATGTTAAAATTTGTAATCGTATTAAAATTTATTTATTTTTATTGTTCTTGTTTCACTTTCCATAAATATTTATTATTTAAAAAAATCATTATCAAATGTATATTTTTAAAAAATATAAGTTTCTAAGTTCTAACCCTAATTTCTGCGTATGCTCTTCTCTCGCGCGTAATTGCGATCTTGAGAATCAGAAACAGAGTTAATTGCATTACATTTATTTTTTATTTTTTCAAGTTTAAATATTTAAAAAATCAAATGTATATTTTTTATGTTTCTAAGTTCTAACCCTAACTTCTGCGTATGCTCCTCTCGCACGTAATTGCGATCGTGAGAATCAGAAACAAAGTTAGTTGTTATTAATTTTAATTTTGTATATTTTTGCTTGGTTCTAGAATCTAATATCTATGGATCCAGTTCAATGTCAGGAGGAGGGCATGATGAAGCAAACCACGCTGAAACTTCACTTCAAGTGAAATATGACCCTGCCTCCCCTCTTTGGAAACATGTGACGATACTTGAGATCATTGCTGGAGGTGGGACTCTTGTGTGGATATGCAATGATTGTCATTCCACATTCAAATCCTCGTATACTCGAGTCAAAACTCATTTGACTGGGGTTGGGCCATCAGGGATCGGAAAGTGTAATAAAATTCCCAAGCCAAAAATAGTTGAGTTCATGAAAGAGCAAGAAGAAGCCGATGCAGCAGTTGTTTCAAAAAACCGTTCTAAAACAATACCTCTCCAAAGAGGTAGATCAGGGAGACTACCCATAACACCTGTAGCGGCGAGTCATCCTTTCATTGAAAGTCAAACTCGAGCTCATTCAGTTGCAATACCAGAAGCTGATGATGATGTAGATTCCATTTCACGGAAAAAATCGAAATGACTATTGGAAAAAGCTTTCAATGTCGCACAGAGGGACATTGCTGACGAGTTGATTTTTAGATGCATTTATGCATGTGGGCTGCCCTTTAATGTTTTGAGATTGCCTTATTGGCAACAAATGTTGAAAGCGGTCAATGAAGCTCTACAAGGTTACAAAAACCTTAACTATGAGAAAGTTCGCACCACACTCTTGGCCAAAGAAGTAGAACATATTTACACTTCTTTGCAGCGAATTTAGAGATTCGTGAAAGGATTCAGGGGTGTCCATTATCTCAGATGGATGGAAAAATGCTCGAAACAGGCCTTTGATCAATATTATTGCAGTATGCCCTAAAGGGGCAATGTTCCTGAAGGCAGTGGATTGTGAGGGCGAAGTGAAAGATGCTCAATTCATTGCAAACATTTTGATAGAAATTATTGAGTCTGTGGGCCCCCAACATGTTGTCCAAGTCATCACAGACAACGCAAAGAATTGCAGAGCAGCTGGGTTGATTATAGAGGGCAGATATGAGCACATATTTTGGACACCTTGTGTTGTCCACTCCCTCAACTTGGTGCTGCAAAAGATTGGTAAAATTCAATGGATAGAGCAAATTTATGCAGAGGCCAGTGACATTCAAATATTTGTCACAAATCATCACATGTCTCAGGCCATCTTCAGGAAATTCTCAAAGTTGGAGTTGTTGAAGGTAAGAAATTCGAGAACAAATTCTTAGTCTTACGTTTGAAGTTCTTAATTTTGAAGTTATAACTTTTTAATAATTAATAATTTAATTCTAGTTGTTTATCAACGTTTATAGTTTGGACAATTAAACTTGGCCTTATTTTTTTTTGTAGATTGTTGAAACTAGATTTGCCTCTCACACGCTCGTCTTGAGACGACTTGTGAAGGTGAAAGAGGCACTAAGCAGTATGGTGATAAGCAATGTTTGGGGTGTGTGGAGGCAAGCAAGCACCACTGGTATTGAAAAAGCCAATAAGATCAAAGCATTGATCTTTGATGATAACTGGTGGACCAAGATTGAATATGTGCTCAGTTTTACAGAGCCTATTCTATCTATGATCCGATTTACGGATACAAATGCAACTTGCATGGGAGAGGTTTATGATGGGATTGATTCCATGCTTGAAAGTATGAGAGACATCATACAAAATAAAGAGCAAGATCCAGAAGAAATGTTTTATAATGAAATCAAGACGTTGGTCATGAAGAGGTGGAATAAAATGACCACCCCATTACATCTCCTTGCTTATGCTCTCAATCCGAAGTATTATAGCAATGAAATACTTCGGCTACCCAATAGGCAACGACCATATGATGATGTAGAGGTTGCAAATGGAACTAGGCAAGCATTCAGAAGGCTTTTTCCTGATCTATCTATAGCTAGTGCAGTCCGCAACGAAATGGCCATGTTTGTAGCTTCAGAGGGCAGCATGGGAGAAATTGAGGCTCTTTTTGACAAATCTAGTTTGTCTCCAATCAAGTGGTGGTATGTACATGGCCATGATGCCAAGTACCTACGACCTATTGCAATCAAGATTCTGTCACAGGTATTCAATTTGAATTAAATAAAAAAAATTATTAAGTTATTGACATTTTTTTTTTACATTGTTACAAATTTTAAATTCAAAAATTCTAACAATTAACAACTTTTTTTTGTGATAGGTGGCTAGTAATTCTTCAGCAGAGCGGAATTGGAGTACATATGGATTTATCCATTCTGCTAAAAGAAACAAGTTGGCATCCAAGAAAGCTGAGGATTTGGCATTTGTACATTCCAATTTGCGCCTCCTTTCACACAAGTCTGAGGACTATATGCGAGGGCCTAACAAACTTTGGGATATCCTTCCAGAGAATATAGACTTGGATGCCACCACATCTACATTTGCCCAAGTTTCATTACTTGGTGTGGATGATGTTGATGACAATGAAGAGAATTCAACACCAGGGGTGGAGAGTGGAGCTAGTGGGAGTTGTCCAAGTGGAGCTAGTGGGAGTAACATTCATAATTATTAATTATGAATATGAGGACTATCTAGATGAATTATGAATCTATGATTTAATCTACATTTGCATTTTGAAAAGCCTGAATGTCTTTGCAATGTATATTTTGAACATTTTGAAATTTGAAGCAATGAATGAACAAACACTATGTATTTACTATTTTCAAGTGTTTTACAAAAAAATTGAGTAATATGCATATATATATATATATATTTTCTTTTTAAAAAAATATATATATAGAGACATACCCACGACGTATCCAAATCAAGGTTTTTGAAAAATGACGTACCCGCGTACCCAAATCATACCCGTACTCGTACTCGTACCCGTATCTAAACAACGTAGGTTCTAAGGGCAAGTGGACCATTGCAAAAAGTTTGAAGGGTATCTTTTGAATGTTGCAAAGGACATGTGGACACTTGCAGAAAAGCTGAAGGGTAGATTGCAAAAAGTCTGAAGGGTATTTTTTGAACGTTGCAAAGGGCATGTGGACACTTGCAGAAAAGCCGAAGAAATACTTGCGGACAAAAAGCCCGAAGAGAAGCCTTCCAGACAAAAACTCTGAAGAAATGCCCCCCGGACAAAAAGTCCGAAGAAATGCCTCTCGGACAAAAAATCCGTGGAAATTGTCTCAAAAGGCCCTTGACAAAAACCCTGCAACAAATTGTCCGAAGAGAGGTCACTTGCAACTTTGCTGAAGATAAAGTGTGGAAGTCTTATAGGGCATTCTCAAAGGGACAAGGCATATTAAAGATCGAGCAAGTCTACAAAGATCAACGGTGCAAAAGCATTACAGGAATGTCGAAGAAAATGAGATCACGTCAACATGCCGAAGTTTAACGCTAAAAACAAAGGATAAAGATCGAGCATATCGAGGATAATCTAAAGGAGCGGAAGCAAACTCATGGCATAGAAAGTAGCGAGATGTAAAAAGGGAAGAAAAGGAACTCGATGGTTAATGGCAAAGTAAACTCAGATGATCCTCTGAGAGCACGCGCATTTGACAGGTGTCAAAAGGTCATAAGGAAAGATCCAACAAAGAAAAGAATGTGAACTTAGCACGACAAAAGAATTTGAAAAAGCCCGCAATCAATGTCTTCCAACTGTCTGTATAGGAACAACTGAAACTGGTGATGAACCCGATATATCTTCAAGGAGCTCGAGATATTTCAATCGAAGTGATCGAGGAAGCGACGCAGTTAAGTAGAAGTGCAGATGCCTACGATAGTAAAGGCATTTGAACATTGTCGTTTGAAGCATGAATCGAGACATGAAGTCAGAGTCATATTAAATGCAGACTAGAAGTGATCGAGAAAGTGGCACAGTTAAGTGCAGTAGAAGTGCAGATGCCAAAGATAGTAAAGAAATTTGAACGTTGTCGTGTGAAGCATGAATTGAGACATGAAGTCAGAGTCACATTAAATGCAGACCATAAGTGATCGAGGAAGCAGCGTAGTTAAGTGCAGATGCCAAAGATAGTAAAGAAATTTGAACGTTGCCGAGTGAAGCATGAATCGAGACACAAAGTCAAAGTCGCATTGAATACAGATCAAAAGCTTGAACCGGTTAAGTTCAGTTGAAGTGTGAACACTTCATAGAGAGACAACCCTAAGATGCATCTGTCTATATATTTTACGAACAAATCATTTGAACGGTGTTGTCTTTCTACTGCTGCTGCAAAAATAATTATAGTGTTAACTCAAAATTGTCGAGAGAGGACATATGCAAACAACGTGAAAGGGGAAAATAAAATAAGGTGTGTCAAAGTAGAAGATATCCAGACACAAAGAGATAAAGGTAGAGAAGTCGAGAAGACACACAACTAAGGCGCAGTTACAGACTAGACTTGTAACAGAAAAGTGTACAAGATTCATTATGAATCTCATCTGTATTTTTGAAGTTGCAACTTCATTTCTCTGATAGGTTGGTGCCATCAGAAAAACTGAGTTGGTGCTCAGTTAAGAAGTTGACGCTTCCTTAGAGTGGGTGCTCTTGAATGTAACCAGTGAGGTTTGTCTGTGAGACATTTTTCTGTGAGGCTAGATTAGAACAATAGCTTCTAGAAACTTTTCTCACCTTGGTTTTTTCCTTTGGGTTTCCACGTTAAAATCTGGTGTCAAGGATTCTTGTGTGTGTGTGATCTCTGTTCTGTTCTTTACTTTGCATATACTTTGAGTATCTTGTTTAAAAGTTCTAAGAACCAGGTTTTAGCATATCTACTGATTAACCCGACCCCCCGCCCCCCCCCACCTCGCCCCCCCTCAGTAGATAGTGTGTTCAACATCACTAAAACCAAACATACCAAAAAACAACGAAGCGAAGGAAAAATAACAAGGGCAAACAATTATTGAACCACATGACTCCATCTTAAAAATTGAAAACATTAAAAAGACCAAAGCCAAAGTGGCAAGTGATTCTGCCTAGTATATATCTCTCCTATGCCATTTAATAAAACAAAAATCAGGAATATAATGCCAAATTTAATGCGAACCACACACAATGTTCAAGTGCCCAAAACTCAAAATGTCATCCAAGAAAAGTTAAACATAGAGTTAACCCACCTCAAATGCAACATACAAATGAAACACCATCTCAAGTATCCATCACATGCCTATGTTATGTACCTCTTAAACTTAGAAAGTCATGTGCTTTTACAAACAAAACCTACAACAATTCCTTAGGAAATCTAATCACATATTATTGAGTGCATAGCATAACATTAACTTCCACACATTCATCTTTTTGGCATTTCCCTTTTACAACTCCTTTGCTTACTTTTCTCACTTTGACATTTACAGTTTCATACAACGAATCATTTACTTGAGCTTTTTACTACATATTCAAAGTTCTGCTACATATGCCATATTTGTATTTCGACATATATTTGAAGTATGCCAACTTTATGCTCCATTCGATATGGTGACTCTCATTTGATGGCTTAGGGTCTCCTCATCCTTTATATGGCACTTTTGACACTTCGTCTATCACACCTACTTACTTATGTCTACGGCACTATGCCTAGAACACATATTTATACACTAGTCATCCTAATATTGACAGTAATGGAAAAACTTTCGACAAGCGGTGAAACATAGCTAACACTTCGTTGGGAGTTTCTAGTGCTCACTACTCATGGTACTAAACTTTTGACAAGTGTTGAACCATAACCAACACTTCTCTGGGAGTTTTTAGTGCCCAATCCATTTCTTAATTAGGGAAATAGATTAATATGCTTTTCAAGATAGGCTTTAACTGCTACTAAGAACCATTACTTAACAACCTTCACTACATTGACCATATTGGAAAAACTACTTGTTGATTTCTCTTTGGGGGGTATCTAACAACCTTCACTACATTAGATACCCCCCAATGAGCAATCAACAAGTAGTTTTTCTGGTATTGTCAATGTAGTGAAGGTTGTTAAGTAATGGTTCTTAGTAGCAGTTAAAGCCGATCTTGAAGAGCATATTAATCTATTTCCCTAATTAAGAAATGGATTGGGCACTAAAAACTTCCATAGAAGTGTTGGTTATGGTTCAACACTTGTCAAAAGTTTAGTACCATGAGCAGTGAGCACTAGAAACTCCCAATGAAGTGTTAGCTATGTTTCACCGCTTGTCGAAAGTTTAGTATCGTGAGTAGTGGGCACTAGAAACTCGCAATGTAGTGTTGACTATGTTTTAGCTCTTGCCAAAAAGTTTAGTACCGGAAGAAGTGTGTTGCGGCATTTGGGGCAAATACAAATAGGTGTATTTGTTCCTATGCTTTTGAAAATTTAGATTTTTACAAATATTTATTGTGAGTAGTGACTACTTGTTGGCAATTGGCCACTGAGGATAGGTGCACCAAATTTTTCAACAAAAGACTAGATGGACGCATGACAAAAACTTCCTCTTCCTCTTCTTATGATAAGTCAATGTATGCGTTTAAAATTATCTATCATTTTAATTTGTGCATGCATGCACCACCTAATACGCACCTCAAAGTAGGGGCATTATGTAGACACCTAATTTTGGTGCAAGCCTTGTTATTACAATGCTTTTAATTCTTATTTGTTCATATGGGTCACCAACTTGATTTAGGGGTTAATTGGTGCTTCTTTGTGGGTCATTTTCACTCTATGCAATCCCAAGGTCCTCTCTTCCTCTATTTTTTTGTTTTATCAATTTGTTCTTGTGCCCATGGGCTTGTTTTCTCTCTCATCTCTCTCTCCCCCTGGTTTGTCTTTTCTTCCTTGGCACACTCGTTTGACCTATGAGTTTACCCCTTTGACTTTTGTGGGCCCTTCTACAAATCTTGGCATCTTTTTGATGTTTGGATCTGTTTGTAGGTCTTTTGCCTTTTGATTGGTTAGGTTTTGCATGCCACTTAGTTCTTAATTTATATTATGAGAAATCTATATATATAAATAGTCTATTAACAATTGAAGATCATTAAAAAAGGGAACCATGGAGATCATCACGAAGGATCAATACGTGGATCAATTCCATTTCAAGTATAGTCACATCTAAGAAAGATATATCTTTGTTCAAAGGACTTGCATGACATCATTGCATCTTATACCAAAAGAAGGCCTAAACAAAATCTAGTTGCATCTGCACCCAGGGAGAGGAATTTGAAGCCCTATCTCAAACACATCATCTACACATTGCATGAACTACAAGGGGTATGGTTCCAGCATGCGTAGTATGGAGCTTGTAACCCGACTTTAGTGGCTGTCCAACCCAACTACTTCAACCTTCTCTCTTTTGTATTAACATTTCATTGTGCCAAGTTAGTTCAAGAAGGAAAACAACAAATTTTGCAATTTTGCTCGGTGAAACAAGAAAGCGAACATACAGGAACAACATCAGAAAGTGAAGCAGTGACAAAAAGCAAAGTTTTGGAAAGTCAATGCAAGATAGATTCAGCACACAAATACACCTAGTGGCGAGTCTGCCAAGGGCAGACTCAACGGTCATTGGTTTAGGTGACGAATTTGCCCAAGAGACATAGAGTCCACAAACAGTCAACAAATATTCTGCACATTCCAAATTCAAGTTCATATTTCTAGAAATTAAGGGGTGATCATTCCAACTCATTTAGTCTTCTTTACATTGCAATTGTCATTGTATCTCTACACTTGAACTGTATTCCTAATTTAGACACTAGGTTAAATTTGATTTTTGTACTTTACTACCATATTTGTTAGATCTATTCATTAGTGCAATTTGTTTAGCCTATTTTGATTAAAACAAGAATTAGGGTAAACAATGTGTCTAAGATAACATGTCAATTTCCCTCCGTACGTTGGCTTGTTGAAACATTTGTGCGATTAGTTTTTTAATAAGATATTGAAGAAAAGAGCTTTCATTCTATTGTGCATGGTAGATGCGGATATAAGATAGTTCTTTTGTTTGAGATTGCATTGAGGAAATCAAAATAATAGTTTCAAAGTTTAGGAAACCATTGGTAAAAACTTTGCACTCAAAACTTACTTTAATTGCGAGTTGGCCAAGTCAAGGCCAAAAAGCTCATGTGTTGTCATGTCCTTCTTTTGTACATGACATTATTGAAGACCTTTAACCTTGCCTAGTTTCCCAAAGGCTAAGGAAAAAAGAGAAAAAGAAGGGAAACATTTGGTTTTATGAAGAATACTTGTAAAAGCACTTTATTGTTATAATTTCATTCAAGTTGGGGCTTTTTTAAGGGTCATGAGTATTAATCCACTTAAGCGAATTATAACTGGTATTCTTTTTATATTTTACAAAAGATCAACAAAAATATTTCTGCCCAAATTGGGCGCTTCACTTGGGGAGAAGTATAAAAGCATTTGAGGGTTATTAGTGAAGGCATCTTGGATCATAATTTGAATTTACAAGTTTTGAGCATGGAAAAGCTTGAGCTTTGGAGTTGAAGACAAAAACCTTCAAGCAAAGAGATTGAGGACTAAAACTTTCATTTTTCCATGGGGAAACTTCATCTAAGAGCTGTCATTGTTCATTGAAATTCAGAAAAGGCAAAAAATAAGGGTTTCCAAGTGGGGCAAATAGCTTGGAAGGTTGACAAATTGCTCTAGGAGGGTGGCGACTTGCTTGTGAAGGTTGGCGACTTGTTTTGGAGGGGTTTTGCTAATGTTTGAGGGCCATTTCTTACCCTAGTATTATTCTGTGATTTTTATATTATATTTCTAGCCTTGGGCGATTTGGAAAAAGGACCTAATTGAGGGTTTTATGGTCAAAAAGTGTTTCTAAAATATTTTGGAAAAATATATTTGATATGATAAATTCAGCTTGCTTGTGAAGGAAAAACATCATAAAAAGGTATTTGCTTGCAGCTGCATTTTTCTAATATTTTTGAAGACTTATTGAAGGTGAAATACCGTATAAATTGTTATCAAGGGGCTGCTATAAATCATACTAAATTTTTGAACCTAGGTGCCTAGGGTTTGAAGGGCTAATTTGGATTTTAGAAGGATTAATCTATTGTAAAAGGGTTCATATTTGATTTGAAGGGTTTTACATATTTTAATGCTAATTTTGGAGTATTTTTGCAGCTAGGGTTTGCTGTTGTAAAAATCATAATTTCTTCTTTTGCTAGGTTTCACATAAAAATCAAATTTGAAAAAATATCCCTAATTTGCGGACATTACAAATCATCAAGAAATCCCTGTTGTCTTGGCTGTAAGGAAAAATAAATTTAAAGGCTATTATTACATAGATTTTAATAGAGTTTTTTGAGTTTCCCAATACACAAATTTAACACAGATTTAATAGGGTTTTCTGAGTTTCCCAGCAGTGATTTGTGATTGCCAATAGTGATTTGTGATTCCCAACAGTGTTACTGTTGACTGTGTTCACTGTTAGTGTTCTCTGTTAAGTGTTTTTCCCAGCAATGATTCGTGATTCCGTGAATAGTGAACACCGAACACTGAACACTAAATAGTGAATACACAGTGGCGTCAAATTTCGAAAATCATTCTCATAGGATACACAAGATCTTGGCATTGGAGAAGAACACCAAATTGTGCTCTCTATGAATCAAGCTTTGACAGGTATGGAAAGCGATGTCAATCTTTAGTAAATCATGATTCCTTCACTTATTAACCATTCATCATGCAAATTCTCTCTTGGAACATTTGTGGCTTGAGAGCCTGGAACAATAAATGTTTTCTCCAAGATATGATCAGATCTTTGGGATAAAATATGATTTTACTATAGGAAGCTAGATTACAAGATTCCAAAGATCAATATATGCATATATCTAGTGGGGGTCCCAAAAATATGGTTTGTAAAGCATCCACAGGGTTGTTAAAAACAATTTGACACAGATGGTTCCAAAAGAATTTTATTCATTATTACCATAGTTACCATGTTCGAAAAATTCGGTTTGTTCGGAAGGGGGAAAAAGTTCGGAAGTTCGGAATTTTGAAAACAGTTCGGTTCGGTAAGTTTGGAAGTTCGGAATTTTATATATATATATATATATATATATATATATATATATATATATATATATATGCAAAATATTTCAATCTACTAAGGAATGAACATTAATTTAAGTTTAACACTAGCAAAAATGAGAAATGCATAAGAATTTCAAACTTGAATTACATTAAAAGATAGCAAAATATTCATAGTTTAGAGCCTAAGCTCAAAATTGATATAGAACTTAAGTTTCAAACATTTGCAACATCAAACCCAGCTTCAAAATCAAAACTAGCACTAGCACTAGCACCATCGTTCATTCATTCATTCATTACTTCAAAGACAAAATGTACATTCAAATCTAGAATAAATCATCTCGATTGCCCACAAAATCATGAATGCCACTCCCATTATTTTTCAACTTTATCATTTACTGACACTTTCTCTCACAAGGGCTCATTGGTGCATTGAATCTCACAGAGTGCATGCCTTAAGGGGTGCACTGGGAATGGGGTGGGATCGGCTTGTGGCACTTTGCGAGAGATATTTTCATACTATTCTATCACGCATACATCCCTTCATGCAGCCTTCATACCTCCTATGATGTCTCCTTGAAATCTTGAAACCCTGAAATATGGCTAAGTTTGAAACCCTGGAATCTGACTAACTCTGAAATATGATAGGATCCTCCAAAACCTAGAATTTGCATTATAGCTCCTAGCGGTCCGAAACCCCTCTCAAACATCCTGAAAGTATATAAATAAAATATAACTTAAAGTATAAGAAACTTCTTATACTTTAATGTTTATTTTATTTATATACTGTTCGGTTCGGAAAAAAAAAAGGTTATTCGGTCAAGTTCGACCGCACAAATTCGGTCCATGCCATTTGTTCGGTTCGAACCGAACATGAGCCATGTTCGGTCGAACATGGTAACTATGATTATTACATTGTGAAGAAACCAATCTTGAAAGAAAAGTCCTTTGGTTTGTCTGGTGGTATTCTGATACTTTGGAATCCCATGAAGTACAACATTCATAATATGATGGACCACTCTTGGGGTGTTTCTTCGGAGTTTCATTCCTATGAATAGTAGCAAAACCTTCATATTATGAATGTGTACATCCCTCCATATGGTGAATTCAAGGAGTGGCATGTGGCGGATATGTAGGCTTGGTTTTCGACAGTCAATATTTTCCCAATCATCTCTAGAGGGGACTTCAATATTGCAGTATCTTCTGCAGAAAAAAATGGTGGGCTGCCATTCAAAGTTCAGTTGGGTAGTTATTTACACAACTTTACTAATGAAAGTAAGCTCATTTATTTATAGTTGGTCCAAGGCAAATTTAGTTTGAACAACAGATGGAAATAGGCTCAATATATTGCTGAAAAACTGAATAGATTCCCTGATTTCAGATGATTGGTTTGCCCTCAGTCACGAATTTCAGCATCCATTCATGGCACCACTCTCTGTGATCATTCGTACATAACCCTCTCTATCATGCATGCAAACAATCTCAAACCTTGTTTATTTAGGTATGAAAACATGAGACATTTACATTCATCTTTCACTTGCAGTATTTAATCATGATGGGAGAACTGCCCCCCAATTTCAGATTTTCACATATGTAAATTCCTTGGTAAATTACACTTTGTTCGACAGAAGGTCAAAATGTGGAACAAAGAGGTCTTCTGGAACATTTTCCAGCAGAAAGCGGTTTTATCTTTTCAAATGAGAACAGCTCCAATCAGAAATCTGGGAAAATAGTTTCTCAGCCACCTTTGAAACAGAGGAACAGTTTTTGATTAGCCATATATCTTTACCTCTACTTAAAGAAGAGATATACCGGTGCTAGAAATCACAAGCTATATGGATATGAGAAGGAAATGTTAATACAAAATTCTTCCACAAAATCAGCTCTAAATTGTGAAAAGATAAGTTAGCTCCTACACCACATCTTCCGGATGGCATTTTACTGGATAATCTAGAACAAAATAACTCATGGTGCCAGCAACTTATTTCAACAACTCTCTAAACCTTTGATTCAACAACACTTAGCTTTGAGCCCACTTCTCTATTACGTCCCACCAATTATCTTTGAAGCCGACAATCTTTCCTCGACCTCCCCTATGACGGAAGTTGAGCACAGAGTAGTGGTATTGTCTTTCGGAATGGACAAATCCCCTAGCTTAGATGCATTTCATGTGTTGGGTGAATATTTTGTCAACTAGCTAAATGGTGAGCAAAATAGGTCTCTTCAACCACAACATAGGGAGATTGGTCGGCCAGATGTGTAGGTTTACTACATCAACAGGGGACAAATCTCTCCTCTCATCAAGGGGAGGTTCCTTATGAATACACAGGAGCTATATACTATAAATATAAGCTGAAAATAACACATAGGGGTAGGATTCACCATCCATCTCTTTTTTTTCAGAGATGATGTTAACAAACAGAGGAGGAAATCCTGGTGAAAACACTGAAAGCACTTCTCTTCTTTCAGAAGTGTTCTTACAGGGAACACCATGGTTTTCTAACAGGTAGGATAAGTGACTGGTAACAAAGGATAAGAACCAGCATGATGAAATGGAACGCAAAGTCTCCACCTCAACTGCCCAAAGAGTGAAACACGAAGAACAATGGGGGCACAAAGTCGTCTCAAGGTCCTTTACACAAAAAGAAACTAAAAACACACTAAAAGCAATTGTGGAGACACAAAGTCTCTCCACAATTGGCTTTAAGACACATTCCTGATTACTTTCACTAATTCTGCTTGCCAAATTAAATAGATGAGAACACATTCAGAAGACAAACATAAGAATAATCTCATAAAATGATACAAGCCAAAACAACACAAAGTCTACAAACAACTTGCTTTCTCATTCAGATAAAATGAAATGAAATTACAATCTGAGCTCAAAGTCTCAGTATTCTCCTTTCAACTGGGCAGAGTTTCGCTCATGTAAAAATGAAGTCTCCTTTACTAATGAGGGAAATTACAATCTTATAGCAAACTACGCAAGGCTTGGCGTTCCTTCCCATGGGACGGCCCATGCTGCAGTCAACGTCTTCAATGCACCTTCAGTTTTGTCTGAAGGGACCATGCTGGGAACAGTGTATTGCCATAACTATGGCGTGTCTATTCCTCTAATATGTCTCTTCTTAGTATGGACTGTCTGGTCTTTTACTTGATATCTGCATAGCTGTCCAATTTGTCATTACTTTATGAAAGAAAAATAGGCCTGCGTCCTTGATTTGGTGCGCTCAGAAGTCTAAGTCTACTTGATCCACTGTTTCACCTACTGAAAATAACTCTTTTGAAAATATTTTTGGTCCTTTGGTCTTGCTCCTCTCTCCCCTGTAGCAATTTGAGTCTTCGGGCTCCCTTTTCAGCGAGTTGCTTGGTTCTTCCTTCAAATTCCGCGCTTTATTTGAATTTCAACGGATATTCCCTTACTTTAAATTTGACGTCTGCGGGGCCGTCAATGGTTGCTAGCCGTTTGAACCATGTTGAATCTTAAACCTTTGAACCCGTTGAAAGTACATTGGTTCATTGGTTCATCAGTTCATTCTGCTTCTTTTGTTCCATCGTTTCTTGGTTCAATCGCTTTCCCGCTCCTTGGTTGAACCATCCATTGAACCACCTGTTTGCTGCTTCTTTCCTTGACTGAGGCCGCCTTTGAACCTTTGAATCCATGAACCATTAAACTTTGAACTCTTTCGGTTCATTGGTTCATTCTTTTTATTTGGCTAAGTCCTTTTGATCTTTTTGAACCAAAAGCGTTGAACCATTTGGTCGTTGAACTTGTTGAACCTTTGAACCAAAGTGGTTCAACAGTTCAATGGTTCAAGCCTTCTTCTCTTTGATAAGTGTTTTGAAGCCGTTGAACCTTGAAGCGGTTGAACTTTGAACCTTGACAAATGCGCTTAACTCTTGCTGATGACGTTGAACTTTTGAATCCATTGAACCCGTTGAACCAAAATGGTTCAAGGTTCAACGGTTCAATGGTTCAATCTTTGCTTAGAAGCTTGCCGATGGACATTTTAGTTGAACCTTGTTATTGAACCAACTTTGAAATCGCCTAAGTGTTGAGAGCTTGCTTCTTTCCTATAGAGTCCGTAGAAATCAACGTGCGAAGCCCGTAGAACTTGGCCTGTAGAGTCTGTAGATTTCTGAGAAAGCTTTGAAAAATGTAGAACCTGAATGCTCAGAACAATTTTTGAAATGGGAAGAGAGGATTTTGGTCTGTAGGACCAAAATAGTTCAAATGTTGTCCCAAAAATTAGTGATATTTTTGGGGGACAACAACTGGCTCCAGTTGAGGAACTTCTTTCAGTTGAGAACTTAGAACAGCTGAGGGGAGTAGAAACCAGAATCTCTTGTGCCTTGAAGTGTGCCATTGGGCTATGGAGTCATGTTACCAAAAAAAAGGCGCCAAAAACGAAAACGAAAAGCACAAAGTAGAACCAAAGACTATACAAATGTACATATGTACAGGTGAACTTATCTGACACTTCAAGAATTAAAGTGATTCAGACGCTACCCATTGTGAGACAATGAAGATGGCGTTCTGCCTGATAAACAAGGAGGAAACCATTTTGTCCCCAGAATCGGTGACGGGCAAATGGAACTCTCCACCAAGAATCACATTTTCTGTGCACTCCTTTTGGCTCTCTCTTCTTGCTCCATGGCAAGACGTGATCTTCAATTTGAAAATCATAAATCCTTGCTCTCTTGGCAAAGAGTTCCTTTTGCTGACTTTGGAGTACAGCAGTATAGTCCACTACCATAGCTTGCTGTTCTGCTGGTTCACTCCAGCACGTGTTTTGATTGTCAGCATCAAACTCTTGACAAACCATCAGCTCAGCATCTCCTTTGGTGTGAAAGAGTTTGATATCTTCATTTTGAGCAGTTTTCAATCCGAGCAACAGAGATTTGCATCCAGCTGTGTTGGTATTGCTGAACTGCAACTTGCATGAAGAAAAAATATCTCTTTGAAGAGATATCAACACAATCCCGACTCCAACATTAGTGGAAGAATCACTGCCATCGAATTCCATGATCCAAGCATCATCAGAAGCTGATCTTCTATCAGATTTCTCTTCATTGGAGATGGAAGATCCTTCTTCATTTGTACTGCGCCCTACCAATTTTTTTGATGCCTTTTTTGGATCAAATCTTGGATTGCCAGCTACGGGACTTTCATCAGCTGAGACATGAGCATCCTCTGTGGTCAAAAAGTAATTACCCTTGCTTGAAGGCTCAAACAGAATTTGAGCTGTAGGGACTGACATTTGGATGACCACAATTTTTGCCTCAGACAGGTCCACACTTAGTTCTCCACCAATGTTTAACTGCTCAGGATTGGCTTGCTGGAATTCAAATTCAGTCATTTGAATTTTGGATTTTTTGACATGATCAATTATATTAGATGACTGAAATGGACTTGGAAGAGGGGATGGGAGTTCATCCTTTTGGTTTTTGGGAGGGGAGGACTGGTCTGCGAATTTAAAGTAGAAGGTGCAGAAATGTTCGATGTACTTACATTTTTGACAATCACTGGGTCCTTTGACTAGAAAAGAACAGGGGTTATCTGCTTAGCAATTGAAATCGCTGGTTGGGGTCGCTCCTCTGTCTTTTCTTCGTCGACCTGCTGGGCTGACTGATTCTTGGACCGGGTGAATACTGCGTATGATCCTTCGACTGCTTCATCTTCACTTCTGGGTTCATTCGGTAATTCAGGAAACCAATGTGGGAGTCGCCAGCTGATTCTTCTTGATCTTCCGTGAAGAGATCAACGTCATTTTTTTGCTCAAACTTAAGTTGGAAAGAGAAAGCATGTTCTGTTTCCAGATATCCAACTGCTGAGTTGGTGGAGGTGCTTCAAGGGCAAGGTTCCTCTGTGGGGGAGGAAGACGATTTGGTTGCCCTTGACTTCTAGCAGCGTTGCCTTGATATGGCTGATTGGGGAATGTTCTCCTTGGTACATCTCTGTATGGAGCAGAAGACATACCTTGTGTCATTTGCTTTCTGAGTGCCAGCAATTCATTTGCTAGCTTCATTTGATCAGTGGTTCTTGTAGGTGAGTATTCAAAAGATGAAGAGGGTTTATCTTTGTTAGGGTCTCTCATTATCGTTCCTAACAAGATAAGGTCATCTTATACCTCAGTAGCCAAGACCTGAGCAGCAGTAAGGTCTATGTGTCTAGCCCGTCTCAGCAAGAAATTTCAGGCAGTTGTGAGTTGATGAAGAAACACTTAAGATTCTGAGGTGTCGGCTGGGCGATCATGGGAATCATGTGCCTCAGCGTGTCGAACCTAGCAATGAAGTCCCTCATAGGTTCATGGGGCTCCTTTATCTGTGTGAGCTGGGCCAGCAAGGCATGCGCATCTTATGCAGGTTTGAACTTTGCTTCGAATTTGGTTTTAAGTGTGTCCCAGTCAGTTACTGACCTCGCCTGCAG
Source organism: Torreya grandis (assembly GCA_037957365.1). Taxonomy (NCBI): domain Eukaryota; kingdom Viridiplantae; phylum Streptophyta; class Pinopsida; order Cupressales; family Taxaceae; genus Torreya; species Torreya grandis. Next base: position 5,215,402 of record JARHVA010000005.1, on the reverse strand, counting down.
ATGGTAAAACCAGTCTACAACAGCACCTTGTAGTGTTTTCACGAAGAGCTTGACTGCCACGTCTTCGAATTCCACCCCTATTACACCACAGGCTATGCTGAAAGCTGCAATGTGTTCATTAGGATGAATTTTTCCATCACCAAAGAATTTGGAGAAATTCTTCTTTGAACTGCGTGGAAGCTCATGCAGAGGTGGAGTTAAATTTAGTGGACCAAAAGAGTTACCCCAGGGGCCTTGACCTATGATTTGATTATGTAAAAGTGGGATCACAAATCTGGGTGGAGAATGGATAGGCAAAGCTTTGCTAGCAGTAGAAAAAAAAGCTCTGCCCTGTGTTGGTGCCCTGATAGGAGGAAGACTCCTAGTTCGTTGAAGGTGAGGTTGTGGAGGAAACAAATCAAAATTACTCTGCTGCACCAACTCAAACGCAGGGTCAACAATACCTTGAGATTTTTGGCTTCTGGTATAACGTGGAGTTGCCAGATTGTAGAACAAAAATGGAAAAGAGCAGGACCTGCTTCAGCTTGAAGCTTGAGACTTCAAACTGCGCGCTCTTCCCAGTGGTTTTGGTTTTGCAGACCAGATAATATAATGGGGATGGAGGAAGATGGTAAAGCTATAATGATAATGGGTAAGACACGGAACAGAGTCGCTAGAGTCTATAATGGATAAGGGTAGGGACTGCTTCAATCTGAAACTTGAGGCCTCAGACTGCACGTTCATCCCCAACGGAGTCGTCAAAAACTGTTGGGTGAATATTTTGTCAACTAGCTAACTGGTGAGCAAAATAGGTCTCTTCAACCACAACATAGGGAGATTGGTCGGCCAGATGTGCAGGGTTACTACATCAACAGGGGACAAATCTCTCTTCTCATCAAGGGGAGGTTCCTTATGAATATGCAGGAGCTATATACTTTAAATATAAGCTGAAAATCACACACAGGGGTAGGATACACCATCCATTTCTCTTTTTTCAGAGATGATGTTAACAAACAGAAGAGGAAATCTTGGTGAAAACACTGAAGGCACTTCTCTTCTTTCAGAAGTGTTCTTACAGGGAACAACAGGATTTTCTTTCAGGTAAAATAAGTGACTGATAACAAAGGATAAGAACCAGCAGGATGAAATGAAACGCAAAGTCTCCACCTCAACTGCCCAAAGAGTGAAACACGAAGAACAATGGGGGCACAAAGTCGTCCCAAGGTCCTTTACACATAAAGAAACTAAAAACACACTAAAGGCAATTGTGAGGGCACAAAGTCTCTTCACAGTTGGCTTTATGACACCTTCCTAATTACTTTTACTAATTCTGCTTGCCAAATTAAATAATTGAGAACACATTCAGAAGACAAACATAAGAATAATCTCCTAAAATGATACAAGCCAAAACAGCACAAAGTCTACAAACAACTTGCTTTCTCATTCAGATAAAATGAAATGAAATTACAATCTGAGCTCAAAGTCTCAGTATTCTCCTTTCCACTGGGCAGAGTTTCACTTCTGTAAAAATGAAGTCTCCTTTATTAATGAGAGAAATTACAATCTTATAGCAAACTACGCAAGGCTTGGCGTTCCTTTCCATGGGACGGCCTATGCTGCAGTCAACGTCTTCAATGCGCCTTTAGTTTTGTCTGGAGGGACCATGCTGGGAACAATGTATTGCCATCACTATGGCGTGTCTATTCCTCTAATATGTCTCTTCTTAGTATGGACTGTCTGGGCCTTTTCCTAATATCTGCGTAGCTGTCCAATTCGTCATTACTTTATGGAAGAAAAACAGGCCTGCGTCCTTGATTTGGTGCGTTCAGAAGTCTAAGTCTACTTGATCCACTGTTTCACCTACTAGAAATAACTCTTTTGAAAATGTTTCTGGTCCTTTGGTCTCGCTCCTCTCTCCCCTGTAGCAATTTGAGTCTTCGGGCTCCCTTTTCAGCCAGTCGCTTGATTCTTCCTTCAAGTTACGCGCTTTATTTGAATTTCAACGGATATTCCCTTACTTTAAATTTGACGTCTGCGGGGCTGTCAATGGTCGCTAGCCGCGTGAACCATGTTGAACCTTAAACCTTTGAATCCGCTAAAAGTACATTGGTTCATTGGTTCATCGGTTCATTCTGCCTCTTTTGTTCCATCGCTTCCTGGTTCAATCGCTTTCCCGCTCCTTGGTTGAACCATTTGTTGAACCACTTGTTCGCTGCTTCTTTCCTTGACTGAGGCCGCCTTTAAACCTTTGAACCCATGAACCATTGAACTTTGAACTCTTTCGGTTCAAGGTTCAATCGGTTCATTGGTTCATTCCTTTTATTTGGCTAAGTCCTTTTGATCTTTTTGAACCAAACACGTTGAACCATTTGGTCGTTGAACCTGTTGAACCTTTGAACCAAAGTGGTTCAATGGTTCAAGCCTTCTTCTCTTTGATAAGTGTTTTGAAGCCGTTGAACCTTGAAGCGGTTGAACTTTGAACCTTGACAAATGCGCTTAACTCTTGCTGATGACGTTGAACCTTTGAACCCGTTGAACCAAAATGGTTCAAGGTTCAACGGTTCAATGGTTCAATCCTTGCTTAGAAGCTTGCCGATGGACATTTTGGTTGAACCTTGTCATTGAACCAACCTTGAAATCGCCTAAGTGTTGAGGGCTTGCTTCTTTCCTGCAGAGTCCGTAGAAATCAACCTGCGAAGCCCGTAGAACTTGGCCTGCAAAGTCCGTAGATTCAAGCCTGCAGAGTTCGTAGATTCAACCCTGCAGAGTCCGTAGATTTCTGAGAAAGTTTTGAAAAATGAAGAACCTGAATGCTCAGAACAATTTTTGAAATGGGAAGAGAGGATTTTGGTCTATAGGACCAAAATAGTTCAAATGTTGTCCCAAAAATGAGTGATATTTTTGGGGGACAACATCATGCACAATTTTTTCTAATTTTTTGGGAGGTCATCAAAACTGAGTTAGTTGCCGCTGTGGAGGAATTCCAGAGAAATAAACTTTATCAATCCCACCAGCATAGTTCTCATTCCCAAGAAAGCTTAGGAAACCTCATTTAAACCATTGCTTTCCCAATTGAGTCCTTTAAGTTGATTTCTTTTCGCAGCAAGGTGTATCAAATTGTTTCTTAAACCATTGCTTTCCCAATTGATCTCTCCCAACTAATCAACATTTTTCAAGGGCATGCAAATAACCAATAATATCATGATTCTTCAAGAACTCATCCACTCTTTGCACAGTCAAAACACATCTATATTAGAATTTTTTAATATTTAAATCTTAGTCGTAAATCTGGGAGATACACATGTGGTTTGCTCCTACATACTAGGAGTTGAATCCTATCTCTCCTAATAACACTCACTAATCCTAATCTCTAATTGAGTGTTACACCAACTCGTACACACACATACAATGACTATTACTAATTTAGACTAATACACCATTGGACTATGTTGCACTAACCTAAGGAAATATCCAATATTCCACCCCTTAGCACAAACATAGTTCAAAGGGAAAGGAACGATACTAGACAAGGATCAGGACATATGCCAATTTGAAATGAACAATAATGGTTTAGAACATTTTTCCAATTCAACAAAGGTAGTATGAACTAGGACATACAATGAGTTTATATAGATTATAATTGAAGTGGGAACAATCTCACTACCAATGTGGATAGGGACAAACACACTATCAAATCTCCATAACTGTGAACAAACCTACATTGTTCACAATGGGATCAATGGAATGGAGTCGTTTTGACTTTTACAACATATGAGTAGGGACATACACTCTACTCATTGAAAGAGTGGCTTGGGCCTTCATTTTCTCATTTGTTCAACTATTTTGGTTGGTTGGGCCTCATTGATCAGGGATAAATCAAATAGTGACACTAGGTCCTCAGTATGCCTTGGGTGGGTGTTGGCCACCTCACTAAACAACGCATTTGTAGCTGCGACACTTGATTATTGCCATTTGATCACAAACAACATTATGGTGATCATTGCACTGAATGCCATCCATGGCTTTAATCTTTTTGGTACTTGGTTATGCTTGAAACATTTGCAGTTGGAGTACATCATCACTACCACTAATGAATACAACTCTTCAACTATATAGTCTTTTTGGCGCTTTATTTTTGTCACTACAACAAAAGACAACCTCAAAGTTAGTGACGAACTCGAGATTGATGAGTAGCTGCCATCCTTCATTTCCTCAAGTGTCTTGTAGACTCAACTTAGTTAGCTAGGTCAATCGCACTATATGTCACTTTTTGATAGCTCCACAAGTTCACCATTCATAGACAGACTCATAATGGACACACATTAAATTGGATGTTGGGTTTCCCTGAAAATGAGTCCTTATAGTGGATAACAGCATGACTAACAAATCTAATGACAAAAACACTAGTTTGATAGATCAAATTGTGAAAATGACCTCCTTATTGACTATATACTTCTAACAAATTAAACAAATTGTAACCTATAGACTATAGACCAAAAGCAAGAAATTAAACAACTAACATTTAAACTTTATAACGTTGAAAATTTATAAAAAACTTAACAAACTATAGGTTACATCGACATTGACCTGAAAAACCAAAATTATGTAATAAATTTTACTTATAAATGTTTTATAACTAAAGCTATATAAAACATTATATCGGTTATTCGACATTGATGTGACTTGACAAATTTATTGATGACGTTGGTGATGTCGGATGATTAAATTGGCAGATCCACATGGAGTTTGACAACACTAATTTTTATTATGCACGAAAAATATTTTCGAATGTGTTCGCAAAATTGTCGAGATGAATGAATGAATGAATTTTTTTAATATCGTCTACGAGACCAAGCAGTCTATGGGACCGAGGGCTGTAACAACACTGCCTTTTGTTAACACAACTCCCTGGTATGAGGGTTGTCCCTCTAATAATGCAAAATTTCAAGCCCCTTTTCGATGCTAACTCTTCTACTATGGATTTTGATTAGAAAACTTGTACTATCTAAACTTTCCTTTGTAAACAAGTTAGCAAAGTTGTCGACACTTAAGTTGTCTTTGTACTTGGTGCAGATGTCATTATAGGCTCCACATTCCATAATAAAGTGTCGTTCTGTGCCTACTAACTCCTTGTCACAAAATATACAAATTTTCATTTTCCATTCTTCCTTGGGTACTGTCCATTTACTTGTTTTACACCTATAATGATGCGAGATAGTCCTCAATTGTATAATCAACATCTTTGCTTTCCGTTTGATTTCTGCCCCTATGTATGTTTTGTCCTCGTGTTCCTATGTGGGATTAAACTCTTTGATGTAATATGCTTTCTTCCGTCCTGGATGTTTTGTCCACATGACTGCCCCGAATTGTTTTTCACATATTTATTTATTTTGTCCTTGGTGTTTGGACATTCTTGCATGTTGATGTCCCATTTACTCATCCACTTGTTATTTTGTTTCATCTACATGTTCTTTCTTTTGTTTAGTTTTTCGATTACCATTTTGGGCCATCGATGGTTTTCCATAATTTGCGTCTTTTTTAGGTAACTTAATGTTCAAGTCATTGCTGATGCTTCCAATGGAAATGGACCAGTTTCAATTAATAGAATCTCATATGGAATTGAAGCTTTGACTTTGAGGCTGCTTGTGATCAAATATTTTTGGATTCTCTCTATCTGTCTCTAATTTAGACCCGACACATTGCTACCCCAAACTTCACAATTATATAGGACCATTGGGGTGACGAGTAGGCCAAATAAGGTTCTTTTGGTTTTTCCATCCCATAATTATGCATTCCTACACTTGTTTTGCAGTGAATATAAAGCCTTTCAACCTCGTATTCTTTTTGTTCTGCAGGTCTCCCAACTAAGCTTGTTTTGGAAGTCAAGCCCAAGATATTTGTATTCTTCCACTATTTGTAGTGGATTTCCTTCGAAAACGAACTCAATTTATTTACTTTTTTTTCGTAGAGAAAAAATCACAACTTTTGTTTTGCTAGTGTTCATTTGCATTCCCACCTCTTGATAGAAGAGCTCTAAATCCTTCAAATATTCTCTCAAACTATGGGCTGCTTTTGCAATTAGAATAAGATCATTTGCGTATTAAACTTTGTAACATAACTAGCTAGGTGGACGCCCCTTCCACCAGTTTTGTCTATCCACTCTTCTAGTTTATCAATGTATAGCCCAAACAAGGTGGGAGATAGAGGACACCCTTGTTTGACTCCAATGTTGCTTCTAAAGCATTCTGACATTCCTTCAGTTGTCTTGATTTTGGCCTTGACTTTCCCATAAAGTCTATGTACTGCCGCTCTATACTCATCTGGAACTCCAATCGCCTCCATTCTACTCCAAAGTTTACTTCTAGGGACCATGCCAAATGCTTTTTTGAAGTCCACAAAACAACAAAAAACTTGTTCTCCCTGAGTATCCCATACTTTTTCGATCAAGTGGCTAAGTGTGATGCAGTGGTCGATAGTGGAATGTTTCGCCTTGAATCCTGCTTGACCTTTTGCCCCTATGCCCAGGGATCACATGAAGTTGAAGTCAAAGTAGAGAGAAACGGATTTGACAAAATCAAACATGAAATGTGGTAGATGTGTGGGTGCACGAATGTTGCAGATATACATATGGCTGTGTAAGGTGATGTTCGAGATGGATAACTGCAAACTGTCAAAGACAAATGCATAGAAGGAACCCTTGGCAAATACGAATTTGGCAGAGATGTTGACAAGGTCGAAACTGTGCACAAATATGGTGGTGACTCAGACTTGCACGAGATGGTCAGGAATGATAGACTATGGACATGTCGTCACAAGCATGGGATACATGGTAAAGCAAAGAGCAAAAGGTACACTAACAGATTGATGAGTGTTGATGACAAAACATGAAACGATTGGCAAATTGGACGATGGATCATACCTGACAGATGATGCGTGCACAATTGGGTCATGGCAAAGCTATTCAAAATTGTAGACGGGTGCCTGAGAAGAAGATGATCTGTGCATGCAGATGGTTGTCAGAGGTTTGCATGAAATGATGTTGATGATCCACACAGGTAAAAAAAAGTGCAGGGTGGTTTTAGTGATGGCATGGATACTGAGAAATGAAGCAAGCACACAAATCCATATCTATCAAAAGTCACGGAGATGATTGACAGTGCACATAAATACACCAAATACCTTAAAAACACAAAGATGCCTTATTATTCGATAAATTACCTTAATCTCTACCAAAAAAACTTAAGAAACTAATCTCATGCATATAAACTACTTATCAAGAAAAAACTCATAAATTTTTGGCAAAAATACAAGCTATGGCACTACCCATTTTTCATTCTATTCCTCCATCACAAGGACGAAACAAATAGCTCTCTGATACCATATAAAAAGATTTCAAAAGTTCAATATTATTCATAAATCTGAGAGATACATATACATGTGGTTTGCTCCTACATATGAGGAGTCAAATATTAGCTCTCCTAATAACACACACTAATCCTAATATCTAATTGAGCTGTTACAACAACTTGTACACGCACACACTATGACTATTATCAATTAGACTAATACAACATTGGACTATGTTGTACTAACCTAAGGAAATATCCAATTATCTAGGGACAATCATCAAACTTGACATGACCAAAGCCTTTGGCTGGTTAATTTGGGAATGTCTTTAGCTGGTTTTATAGGCATTTGGTTTTTGTAGCCTTTCATTGTTTGGATCTTGGGATGTATTACTAGTCCCACATTCTCAGTCACTATGCTGGTCTTTTGAACTAGTCTTTGCAATCTTCTTGAGGATTGCAACAAGGTGATCCGTTATCACTATATTTTTCTGTCATTCTATGTGATGGCTTGACTCATGATTGCAAAAGCTTGGGCTTGTAATCAATTACATGGAGTCGTTGCAATATTTAATGGTATTTACACATTTCACTTTATGGATGATGCACTTTCGAAACTTAAGCTCTGTGACTGAAACTTACCAACTGACCAACTCATTAGCATATAAAACTTTGGTAATTTTATGAATACCCCATTCTAGTAAATGGAAACCATTCTCCACATTTTGGATTAGCCAAATAACATTTTCCTACCAAATAGCTTGGATTTTCCCTTCACATCAAATCTGCATCATCCACTTTGTGGACTAATCTTAGTGACTGGGTCCAAAAAGGATTAGAGCATTGGACTAATTAATGGCTACCTCTAGCCGGTTGTATACGGCCGACCCAAACAATTTTACAAGGTATTGTGGTTTTTCTTCTGTCCATTTTGCTTCTTTCTTTAGTAGGGTACAAAGGACAAATTTAAATATCTATTGGTCTGTTGGAAGCACGTAGCTCCAAAAAGGTACGGAGGACTAAATTTGAAAAAAAAAAAAAAAATTAAATCAGGACTTGGGAACAAAACTCACGTGGTGTCTACACCAACATCTTGTGACACATTGGAGTTGCAACATTCAAAAAATATGTATGACTATGCATCATTCTAGTCTTCTCAACACCTCCTTTTGCTACTAAAAAATCTATTATTTGAAAACACATTCACCATGTGTTACTACTACTACAAGAAAAATTAACATGGAAAATAAGTTCAAGTGACATTAGTGTTGGCAATTTTGCCCCCCACAGGGCAAATTGTCACCCCTACTATTCGGAACTTTGCTATGGTGCCAAGTTTGTCGTGTGAATCAGTTTGGGGGTCCTTGAATGAGCATTTACAGCCACCCAAGTGGCCATCTACAGCTAGGTGAATTTTAGTCATTCAGAGGTTTCCAAGGAGCTTGCTTGATTACAGCCAAATGTGCAAATACAGCGCAGACATACAAGCTGTAAGTTTATTTATTTTGTCTTCCCAAGGAATTTTTTCGAGCTATAAGAGGTGGACTATTTCTTTGGACATTTTGTCCGAGAGAAAGAGCTCTCAAAGGATTGTGTAAAAGTCTGAAAAAATGACTAAGTGGCAGTCGTTCAAAGTTTATTTTCTTCGGACATTTTGTCCGAGAGAAAGAGCTCTCAAAGGATTGTGTAAAAGTCTGAAAAAATGACTAAGTGGCAGTCGTTCAAAGTTTATTTTCTTCGGACTTTTTGTCTGAAAGAAAAAGGGAAAAACACAATTGAGAAGTTCGGGAAGGTCCAATTCAAAAGTTTTGAAGGGTATGTACCCTTTGGGTTAGTTCACTTTATGGTTTTCAAGTCAAGACAATTCATCCGAAGGACAATTTCAAAAAGCCCGGGTGTCCTTCAAAAACCCTGAAGGGCAACTGCCCTTGCGGGGGGCACTTATGCAGCGAGGTGGCCTTTACAATTCTTCCGAAAGGTATGTTTTAAGGAGAATAGCCCTTGCGGAGGACATTTGGGCGTCGCGTAGGGATGTTTACAATTTCCCTGAAGGGTATGTGCCCTTGCGGGGGACACTTCAAGCACAAAGAAGACCTTGGCAAAAGTTTTGAAGGACAAAATCCATTTTTCCGAAGGACAATTGCCCTTGCAGAGGACACTTGGTCGGTAAAGTGGACCTTTTCCATTCTTCCGAAGGGCACTTGTGGAAGAACCTTACCCTTGCAAAGGGCTCTTGGTCGGTGGCAGGACCCTTTCAAAAGTTTCGAAGGGCATTTTTTGTGAAGCAGAAGCCCTTGCGGAGGGCACCTTCATAAAGCGAAGGACAAAAACAAAGTTCTCGAAGGGCACTTGCCCTTTGGAGAAAGATAGCCAAAGGGGACGAATTCCTTTGGACTTTTTGTCCGAAGGAATTCGAGAGGACAAAAGCTCGATAGAAAATAAAAACAAAGGCAAAGAAAATGAGAAAATTTAAGGAAGCAAATGCTTCGGAATAATTGTCAAACAGGAAATCCGCGGGAATATGAAGTCAACAAAAAGCCCGATAGAAAAGACAAAGGCGTAAGCAAAGGCCAAAAAAGAGAAGAAAATGCCAAGCTCGGGAAAGAGAAGAGACAGAGAGTCTTCAAACAATTTGTCTGAAGGACGAAAACTAAAATAAAGCCCGAATCCCGAATTAAAGCAGAACATGGGAAAAGCTAGAGAAAATAGGGAGTGAACTGAGCATGATGAATAGCATGAATAGAGACGTAAGCACAAACGGGACTGAGCCAGAACTAAACAAGAAGTAAGACAAACGCAAAAATAGAGGCATGAGCAAAGATTAAAGCAGAATTGAACATGGACATAAGCATGAACAGTGAATGAAACAAACACAGAATAAAGACAAAGGCATGATAAACAAATATCATGCACAGACTAACGCGAGTGACTCCAATGAAGTGAACGCATTCAAGAAAGCAAGCATGCTTCAGTTTTGAAAATATAGTTGTGTTGCATGATGAATGGGCAAAGCATTGAACGGTTCAAATACCCATAAATTCCATGCACACACTCTCGTTTGTCTCAAAGCTTGAAACGTTCCGGCGGTTCAAACGTAATTTTTAATTTGGCATTTGCATTGATTTCATGCAAAGGGGAGACTTTCAAACGTTCCAGCAGTTTGAGTGGATTTGAATACTCTTGTTTTGGAGTTGACGGGTTTTCAAGTCAAGACATCTATTCGTAGATTTCATGCATCCAAAACTTGTCTTCTTCTTTTTCAACACCAACGATTCTTCATGCAAGACAGCCAGGTATAAGCCAAGGAAAGACAAATTTGGAAGACTCATGCAAAGCAATTTGGACTTGGGGTAATGAAGAGTTAACTTCCTCTCTTATTTCCAATGCCAATCTTTTGGGTTTTTTATAATTCTCTATATTAATGGCTTTTTAGCCTTGTAAAATCATCCCTCTTGGTAAGACCAGTCTTTGCCATTGGTGAGTTGTGTAATCTTTTTAATCAATAGGACTGTACTTTTAGATTTCAAGTGTTGGCATGGTGTACATTCATTCAGCAATTTGCATACATGGTAGATTTCTCAACCTTCCCAAATTCTGATTCATACCTGGTTGCTAGCTTATCATGTTATGCAGGTCATGTTTAGTGTTTTATATGTCTTTTGCTGAAGCTGTAAGTGGATGTTAGGTCGCTGCATAGTGTTTTGTATTAGACCTCTCTCCATCGTTTTCCCTCACGTTTTTTATCATTGGATCGAACCTTCTCATGAAATACTTATGCATAGTGATCAATTGAAATCAAAGGTCTTCTTTTTCCCTTGTTTGTTCAGTGTTCAGGGTTCCAAGTAGAGTGGATCAACAATTTGGTGTATCATCGCATTAGGTAGGATTTTTCCTTCAAGTTTCTTTCTCCCTTTTCCATAGTAGTTCGCAGCGTAAAGTAGAGATCCTCATTGATACATCTTATAGGAACCAGCCTTCTTTGGAGGTTCTTCTCACCATTGAGGCACCCACCCTTGTGAGAAGATTCCATTGTTTCAACTGGAGAGAGAATTAGCCATTTCAGCACGTCTTCGTTTTAGTGTGCAACTCCAGGTTGACAACAATTACCAAATTATAAGAAGACATTTGGAATGGACAACCACCTTTCAGATCCTTTGGGTTTGAGGGTTTCATGTCAAACAGTGACATGGGAGATGTGGACAGTGAACGTTTGAGAGATTCTCTCAAGCTCATGAAAGGAAGGAGTAGCCTTCCATTCAGACGGTTTTGATGGAGATTTACGAGGAGTATATGACATACCCACCCCCTTTCAGGAAGGAGATGGACCTCAAAGATTTTGTATCATGGAAAAGAGGTAAGGGCAATATTCAGGTTAGATGGGAGTTAGTTGATGCTTTGAGGACGATTGTTCTTTCTACATTTGATGGTTCTACAAACATTTTAGCTAGAGCATGGATTGATAAATTAGGTACATACCTTGCACTTCGTCCCATGGAGGTAGAGGAGGCCCTAAGCTTCATCACAACACATTTAGAAGGGCTGTCCATGATTGGTGGCACCAGGGGTTGTTAACCCAAGGGCATCACCTCATAGACAACTATGAGGAATTTAGTAGGAAGTTCATGGCAAGGTTTGACAAAGTTGAAATTTCTGAGCCTCACAAATCAGGAAATTTAGGGCAACAAGAGGAGACATTTAAGCTAGTTAATAAGTGTAATGTCTCGTGACGAGTGGGTGATCTCACGCTGACGGGCCCCACTACAAGTTGCCTGGCTGGTTTGTTGAGGTTAGTGCCAGAGTTAATGCGATACTCTGTGATTGGCCATATAGGGGTCTGGAAGAGGACCCAAATCATCTCGGGACTTTTGGTGTGACAGCCAGTCCTTAGTGGTATCAGAGCGCAGGTCTCGAGGTCGAGACCTTCCTTGGCGAGCGGACTGTAATGTCTCGTGATGGGTGGGTGATCTCACACCGGCAAGCCCCACTACAGGTTGCCTGGCTAGTTTGTCGAGGTTCGTGCCAGGTGGTAATGCCCGACGATCCTCCGTGACTGGCCATATAGGGGTCTTGAAGAGGACCCAAATCATCTCGGGACTTTTGGTGTGACAGCGAGTCCTTAGTGGTATTAGAGCGCAGGTCTCGGGGTCGAGACCTTCCTGGGCGAGCGGACTGTAATGTCTCGTGACGGGTGGGTGATCTCACGCCGGCGGGCCCCACTATAGGTTGCCCCACTAAGAACTGGCCGTCACACCAAAAGTCCCGGGATGATTTGGGTCCTCTTCCAGACCCCTATATGGCCAGTCACGGAGGATTGTCGGGCATTACCTCTTGGCACGAACCTTGACAAACCGGCCAGGCAACCTGTAGTGGGGCCCACTGGGCGTGAGATCACCCACCCGTCACGGGACATTACAATAAGGAACCATTAAATGAAATTTCTGTGACACAAGAACTAGAAATTCAAGAGCAACTGAGTGGAAGTTTTCAAAACTTTGATAAGCAACAACAAGGGTTGCAAGTTGGAGACAAAAAGATGGATGAACCAAGAGAGATGAACTCTAGATACACCATGGAAGAAGGATTAAGTGGGGCAGCAACTTGTAATGAAAAACAAGTCATGAGAAAGGAAAATATGCCAAACCGAGGAAAAAAAATTGTGTACTTATGTCAAGGACACAAGCAAGGTGTGATGAGTGAATGAGGAGGGCAAAGCAAGCAAAGATGATAGCCTTCCAAGCTAGGCAACACCTAAGGAAGTTTGAGGAAGGCGAGTCCCTTAAACACCTACATAATCATGCCAAAGATAAAGGGAAATCAATGTTGCACATTGATGAAGGGAAATTGGTGAACAAGGTCCACACCACAATGGCTAATGATCACTATCAGCTTGCTATAATTTCTGGAACGGCAAATAAAGGTAAGCCATTTAATTATTTTTATGGCAAGTCATCAGTGCACAACCTTCCTACTATGCTCCTACATCACTTTGGAGGATATGAGGATCATGCCAAGGGTGAGCACAAGGTGAAGGGCATGCCAAAAAGCATGCAAACACATCACGAAATTGGTACGCATCACCATTCGTTTGATACATTTCATATGCTACATATAATCGTTGTGTTTAAAAGGAAAATGCAAGAGGATATCCAACCAATGGCAAGGCTTGAGGTATGTATTGTTGGTAAATCAACTACAATAATTACAATTCAGTTTTTAGGTGAAAGGATGCACTACATAAAAAATAATGCATTATCCTATGATAGTGTGGTAAAAGCTTGCTATGTAGGATGACAAGGTGCAAGTTATGCAAGATTTATGTCATTGTTTTGGGGGGAAAAAACAAGCAATTCAGGGCTGTTACAGTCCTTATACAGCCCTCTTCTATTATGTTTTAAAGTGGGTTTACCAAGGGAGCAACTTGGCTAATCATGGGAGTGGTGTTAGGTGACAAGTGCTATGACCCATGGGTCATTACAAGGGCTGTTGGTAACTTCTTTGTCACTGAGTTTTGCAATTTCAGTTTGTTTCCATTGAGAAATTTTGTTTACATGGTGTGCATGGTTCCTAGGAAATTGTGCTCCTCACATCCCAACACTATGGGAATGATTCAAGCGTGTAGTAGCGGATTTCCAACCACTAGAAGGAGAAATTGGGAGGAGAAAAAGGCATACTACAGCCAGAATAAGATTAAGCTAAAACATAAAAAGGAGGCCCATATCATGCTCCTTAGGCATGGTGACATAATTATAAAAGTGTTGTTAAACACTAATATTTTTTCTAACATGCTTCATGTGTAGGCTCATCAATGACATCACTTGCCATGACCAAGAGCAATGCAAGGGGTGAAGTTGAGTGCATGGAGGGTATGAGACCCCTCATGGATAGGGCAAAGGCCCAAGTTATGAGCAACCAATTACAAAGTATAATCTGGAAAGATTTTTTGTCCTCTCACTTTCTGGAAGATTCTGAAATTTATTCGCAAAATTCATGGCCATTGACCCACGCCAAGGGGAAAATTGGTTGCATAATACAGTCAACAAAGAGGTCTGAAAATTTTGTCATAAATATTTCTGAGTTGAGCGTTTTGCCACAGCCCGCTATCATGAGCAAAAAGATTGATTTTGGGGGCATTATATCGTCCATACCAAAGGGAAATGTTGCACTATTTAATTCTGATTTCTTTCAATTAGAAAATCCTGTTTTTATGACACTTCTACAGCCCCTTCACATGGGCAATATGACTGTTTTTGTTGCATACTGTCAGCTGCTCATAAATTCTGAAAATGTCATTATTGGGGGGCACAGTTTGCATGAGAAAAATGTGAAATTTGAGGGCATGGAACAGCACTATATCATGGTGAGTTTTGAGCATTCGTTTGACTACTACTTGACTTCCTGCTTGCTCATGAGCAATAAGAAGGGGCAGCCATGGATGGGATACACCATGCACATGATGAGGCCCCCCCAAAGGGGATTGCAAAGTGGAAAAAAATATTCCCAAGGTATGTTGTTCAAAGCATATGATTTGATCAATTGTTTGCAAGTTGGGAAAGATTTGCCATGGCATGTAGAGGTTACCAAAGAGTTGTTGAAGGGTGGCCACTCTAGTATGCACACAAGGGACGAAGATCAAATGGGTCTTTCCATTTGGGGCACCAAGGTATCACTTTCCAAAAAATTTCCTTTTGGCAGCTCTAGCTTTCTTTTCATGTTGTTGGAGTTGATATTGGCATCGTCGAAAAATATGGACATGGAGGACACATGGGAGGTCAACTTGGTAATGAGTTGGTTGACTTGTGGAATTAATGGCATGGATGTACATCACATAAACCCACATATCAGCATGTACATTCTTTTTGGTAAGATGATTTCTTCCTGGATGAAGGGATAAGTGTCCACAGGTTCACCATGGAAGATTTCAGCTCTTGAGAGACCGGTTTTGACGAGCTTGGGGCAGGAATTGAAACATATTGACAGTTGTTTTGAGTTGTGTGGGGCAACATGTGTTTGGGGCAGCCATTGGCTTGAGAAAGGAATGAGCCTAAGAATTGATTGGGGGCTTAATAGTGGATGTCATGACATGTTCAACCCTTGGGGGCAGGGTCCAAAACATAGGTACAACAAGGTACAAGTTCAGTTTGGAGCTTCTTTTCCATGGGAAGAAGTTACAATTGGACATTGCCTAATAAGGTATGTTGGGACACCTCTGTGGATATTGCAATTTCTTGAAGACAAACAATTTTGGGCGGGGAGGATTGTAGTGTCTTCATTTTGAAAGCAAAATAATATTATTACTAAAATAAAAAGTATTTTTAAATATTTAAAATAAAGTAATAATAGTGTAATTTGCTTTTCACTTAAGTTGAGACCTTTTTAAGGGTCATGGGCACTTAAGGCCTAAAGTGAAATTATAAAGAGGCTCTTTTAATATTTTAAAAAACTGAGAGTTTCCCTCCTTTTTTGGGTGCCACACTTGGGGCATGGATATAAAAGGAAAGTGAGTTGTTCATTCAAGGATAATGCTAATTTGAAATTTTCAATTATTGATCAAGTATGTCAAGCTTGTTCACCACAACTTCAGGACGAAAACCTTGAAGTGTGTCAAGGGTTTGGGGATGAAAACTTTCATTCCCACATTCAGGGCAGCTCTATTCAAGGGCTGTAATTTCGCTTCAGATTTGCATGGTTGCATGCAATTGAACCTACAAAAGTGTTTTATAACACCTTGTTCAAAGACAAAGTGAATACCTTGGAGAGCTGTTTGCATCGATTTCTCATTGTTTGGCTGTGCAGTTGAGCTCCATTTTCAGGTTTGAAGGAACCTAGGGCTATAACTAGGGTTTTTGAAACTTCGGGACAACTTTTGGTGACTTTCTATGGAGAAAAAATTCTAATTCTAATTTTATTTGATAGCTACTATTTTTGTGATCATTTTGAGCTAACTTTTGCATTGAAATTCCAAATATTTTGGAAGATACAAATTTCTGAAATTTCAACTACTTGAGGCAAATAATAAATTATTGAGGGTTGAAAATAAGGTAATTAATTCAAAACATTATTTGAATAATTTTCTCTAGTGGAGTGATTCACTTGGGCAGGTTGTTAGAGTGTTTTTGGGCTCTAATATTGAAGGGAATAATTTATTTTATATTCTGGAAATTATTTTAATAATTTCCCAAGTGGGGTGAATTGATTTTTGGAGCTTGGAGACCTTGTCAAAGGGATAAAACAAAGGTTTGATTTTTAAATTTGTTTCTCCTATTTTTCAAAGTGTTATGACTTGTTTGGAGGGGCTAAATCGACTATTGGCAGCCCTAATTTCTTCATTGGAAGCCCTAATAAATTGTAGATATTTTTGGCATATTTATTGTTTGTGCAAGGGTTTTAAAGTTGATTGGAAGGGGAAAACACAGTTGGACTGGCATCTTAAAAATCAAAATTATTGCAAAGAAATTTCAGCCACATTGCCATTCCATCTTGCCACAAAAAGAGGTATTTTATTGTAGTTTTATATTCATTAATTATTGGGGTTATTGTGGAGTGTTATTGCTTGGAATTTGGACATCTATTGCTGCTAGGGTTTGCTTGTTTTTCTGGTAGAATTCAAATTATTTTTAGTTTCGCCTAAGGGTGTGTTGGGAAACCCCAACTTGCCCTAATTCTCCCATTTGGGGACGTTACATTTTGTTTCATTTCTATGAAAAGAAACTATCCCTTTCTATAGCCTTATAATATGTAACCATTGAATAAATGAAATATTTTTAATAACGCCCATGAGAGCAAGCAGTAGTAACAAGAGTGTTTCGTGCTAACACAACTGCTTCACACAAGGGCAGCCCTATTAGTTTTGAGAAATTCTTGTTCCCTTTTTGATGTTGGATCTTCTACTATGAATATTGATCAAAAAAATTGCTGGCTTATCTAGCCTCGCCTATTCAAACAAGGTGGTTAGATTGTCCCTTGTCGACTTTCAGGTTGTCATATTTGATTCGGATATCACTGTGCTGCGCACTCTATAATGTAGTGCCATTCTGTCTCCACCACCCCCATCGTACAAAATAAGCATGTTCTCTTTTCCTACTCTTCTTTAGGCGTTGTCCACATGTTGGTTTCACACCGAAGATGATGTGAGGTAATCCTTAGATGAGCCATCAACATTTTCGCCTTCACTTGATTTTTGCTACTATGTAGGCTTTTTCGCAGGATCTCATGTCGAATTAATTTCTTTGACACAGCATTCTTTCTTCCACCCAAGTTGCTTTGTTCACATGGCTACCTTGAATTTTTTTTCACACACCTTTTTATTTCCTCATTGGTGTTTGGGCACTCTTGCATCTAATGCCCCATGTTTTCATCCACTTGTTGTTGTGTTTCATCTACATATTTTTCCCCCTGCTTAACTCTTCCTCCACTACCATTCTGGGCCACCAACAAGTCTCCATTCTTTCTATCTTCTTTAACTTAGCATTTGAATCATAGTTGATGCCACCAACAAATGTGGGGTTCTTCAATCTCTGATAGCAAATGGCGAACACCACAAATGATATGCCTAAGTTTCTAGTTGCTCATTCTACCTACCGAGTTTAAATTTACTCCCAAGACTTGTGAGTTAGTTTCCATCCACGCTCTCAAATCCTGATAAATCTTAGCTAAAGTTAGAATATGCCGGATAGCCAATGCCTTTTTCGGATAGTCATAACTTTTAAGGCCCCAAACGAAGAAGAAATTCATATCCCCTTGAGCATTGCAGCATATGCCTCCAGCATCAGCCGCTTCCGGATGGCTGCTCAAGGCTCCATTCATGCTCAGTTTTACCCAGGATCTAATTGTATGTTAAGACATGCTCTTGGTGACTATTATTAATGCAATTTTATCAGGATTATTGAAATTATTCTTTGCAAGATATTTGAATCAAACTGACTGTTGGGCAAATGTATAGTATGCGGAAAGGAATAGTAAAACCGCCCATAATTATCGGTTATGTTTGGATCTGAGCTACAAATGTGATCAATACGAGAAATGCGAAACTTCTATCATGTTCTTGTAGATGTGTGATGTTGCTGTTATGATACTGTATTTTAACATGCTCTGCAATGCACACTGCTTAAGATATATGTTTGACACTAGGTTTGACAAATGTCAACAAGCATACTTAATCATTATTGTCAAGTAAACTTCCTTTCCTTTAAACATGGCTCTTGTGAACTCTAAGGATTATTAGGACATGGAATATTGAAGTCATATCTGGCACAGCTTGCAATGCCCAATGACTTAAAATTTAGAAAAAACATTAACCATCCGTAAGATTCAGAGGAACACCGTCAATTTCCTTAAAGAATTAAATTTATCTAAAGAAGTTCACGTGTGCAATTTACTTCCACACCTCTGCAATTTTGGGTTCTGATATTCTGATGTTTAAGCCGACGATTTTTTCTTGGCCTAGAGGAAGGCTCTGCACAGAAATTTCTTGAAGTTGCCATTGTACTTGTTTAATTTAATAAAAGTACCACTCTGATTTTGCCACAGGACATTCGGATTGTGTCTCAAAGTGTAGCTAATGAAAGGGTGCTTTTGCGTTTGCTGCAGATTTCAGGATATTAATGGATTGAAATATGTAGTGCTGACGGGGTTGGATGCATTGGAAAACTCGAGGAAAGCTTTAGTTGATTGCCTTATGGATGTTGATAAGATGATGGACAACCCCAGGGACAGAGATATTGAGCGTATCCGAAGCTGCTCAAATTGCCAAGCATCTGATAGCGGGATTTTATGTTTACATTGTGAAATGGATGAGCTATTTCAGGTAGTTTAACTTTAGGGTGTTTAGGAAAGAGAATCTTTTTTGCAGGAGTAATTGATTTAATGTTTTTCGAATTGTGTATGAAGATATTAGTTTTTGACTCTTATCATAGTTGCTGGAGTTTGATGTTAAAATCATGAACATTTGGAATGTTAATGATCTTGTGTGCATCCCTAGGTGTATGAGAACAGGCTGTTTTTGCTGAGGAAAGGAGAAGATGCAGGTACTGTTGCATCTGCTGAAGAAGCATTGAATTTACAGAAGCAGAGAACAGCATTGAATCGGTTCTTTGGAGGTTTGTCTCAAGAAAGAGATCGAACAAAAGATTACTTGTCTGGAATGAACACATCTGATAAGAATGGAAGGCAACGACAATACAAGGGCCATATACAGGTAAATCCTACCTTAATGAAAATATGCTTACTTTTCCGACTGTTTTGTTTTGACCGAATGTTTGTAAAAAGCAGGAAAACATATAATTGGAGTGTCTATGGGTAGGAAAGATGGGCAATATGGAATAAGCTAATACCTATTTGAAATCCAATAATTGTTGCCTACATGGAGTGACTTGAGTCATTAATACCTCGTGTATGCTTGTGACAAGTGTCTAACATGCACCCCCTTGTATGCATTATAGGCAAGTGAGTAACATGCATATATTTTTTCAAGTTATTTGTTGATGTCTAATAAAGAGTGTATAGCATGTATAGTTGCGGCAATCTCTCTTTCCTCTGTTCATGTGTTTTGTTCTTGATGTGATTTTTCTCTTCATTCCTGCATATCAATTGGTATCAGATCTTGTGATCAGGCCTCTTGGATTTCTGCAATGACGGTTTTTTCTTGGAAATTTTATTACTGTCCAGAATTTTCCTTGAACTCTAACCTGAGGACGCATGTCGGAATTAACTTCCTTTGTTCAGTGTGAAATTTCACGAGAAAGTAGATCTAATTGCTTAGATGTTCTTTCTGTCTGCAGCAAAGATTGATTCGACCTTCACACAACATTTTTGTGCGACCTTGGCAAACACGATGATCAAACTTGTCCATTCCCTGGGAAGTTCCACCAAAAGAAAGGTCTCACTACGGGCTTTGTATTTTCCTTTTTAAGAAATTTCTAAGTCTGCTCATGTACAACTGTTCTTGGTGACCTTGTGATTTGTGCCCAAGAACAACATTTTCTGGGTCAAGCCAAAATTTTGCAGGGAGATAGATTTTATGATTTTGATCAGTTTTTCCTTCTGCAATCAGATATATTATAAGAAAAGAACTGGATCCCTGCTACTATACAGACAAAATTAGAAGAGTTTTCGTGCAAATATATTTTTTATGGTTCATTTATCAAGTTTGCTTCACAGTGGAACATCAAGATTGCTCAAGTGAGTCAGTTCTCCACTGCAATCCAAATGTAGTTCAATGCTTTGCAGAACACCACCTTGGTTCATGTCAACCACAAAATGAATTTCCAAAAAAGTTGGTGCATGACAGGATGGCAATGTTTTAATAGATGATGATACAACAACAACAATTCTTACTCTGGTCACAAATTCCTAGTGCAGTTTCACTCACACAATCCACTTTTAAGCTCAGCATGAAGATCTCCATTCACTAGTTTGATGGTATGCTCAATGGCGAGAAGCTCTATGCATATATACACAACCTCAAAGACTATTTCAGGATGCAGTAGAACCAAAAGATTCTAGTTGCTGAAGTACACTTGAATGACAAGGCATTGAATTGGTTGCACACCCACATGCAACTATTGGATACCACCAACAGGCCTCCTGTTCAGAACTGGGCAAATTTCAAAATTTTCTTTGGGAAGCAGTTTAACCCACTTGACTACAAGGAAGACCTCTTTCTCCACTGGTTAGATCTCTTGCAAACTGTGCAACAGTATACCAACCAGTTTAAGAAACTTTCCTTCAAGTTTTGAAGTACAAGATTATGATGAGACTCATATCAAGTTCATCTCGGGGACATGTCTGCTCATAGGCATGTAAATGGAGTTGCAAAACTTCACATACACGGAATAAGCATTCCAGTTTGCTTTATAAATCAAAGCCATGGGGCATAGAGGTGGACCCTCTAAGCTAAGCCACCAACCATAACAGTCTCAGTCGGTGCCATCCTAAGATATGCCTTTGGCATCTTCTTCAGCCCCTGAATACAAGAACTGCAATAATTTGGATCAAGGTAAGGTCTCCTTGTTGAATTGAAAAAGATATATTATTGATACCATAAGATTTGTGGTCACTTTGATGAAGCATGCTACATCTTAAGAGCCAAGAAAACCAAAGCCCTCTTGGCCAAACAACAACAAGAGCCTGATGCATTGATGTCAACATTGCCAATTCTAGCTCTTTTAATACCCAGTTGATCCTTATGATGAAGAATTGCTCTGATATTAACAAGGAGGTACTTTTTATACACAATTGCCCAACCAAGAACAAATTGACATGGTTGATCCTTGATAACTATAGTGAGAAGAATATAGTTTCACAACACTTAGTTGAGAATCTAAAGCTTCCTACCATGCCCCATTCCGCATCCTATTCTTTCGGATGGTTCAAGAAAGGCAGCCCACATTGGTGACAAATGTGCTACTTCACTTTGGCTATTTAGCATATCATCGACAAAGTACAGTGCGATGTCACTTGTTTTGATTTTTTGTGATCTTTTTCACTCCAAGATCAGCTTACATTTATGACCAAGAAATGCTATATCACTTTTGCTATTGAGCCTTTCCTTGACAAGCACCCCAACCCCCTTATACTTCCTGATTCTTTTGAGATGGACCTGATCCAGAATGCTGTCAAGAAGGGAAAGACACGCCCCTTCTCTCCCAACAAGCTCTTCTACTAACCAAAATAATCCTCCCCTGTGAAACTTAAATCTCTTCAAGCTCCTACTACAAAAATTTTATCCTTTACTGCACAAACAGCTCCTACCTTTAAGGCTACAAATTCAAAGGAAGACAAGGTCAGGCACAACCCTTCTCGAATCTGATTTCCTACTTTTCCCCCTCAAACCAGGTAAAAAAGAAACCAATGCCTTCTCCCAAGCTATTGACACCATTCTGCTTGATGCAGAAAGTATCACAATAGAACAACAATCAGATTTCTTCTCTGAATTTAGAACCCACACTCCAGCAAACTAGGCCTGCCTATCCCCTTCTCCAATGAAAATTATGGCTTGGAGCATGAGAGTAATGGGGGCTGCCAATAAGCTCAGGTTTCTTGTGAAGAAAATCAGCAGTTTGAATACAGATCTAGTACTGTTGCAAGAAGTTCAGTATTCCAGCTTTGTGCTGATCTGTTAGGTACTACGTTCGTGGGGTTAAATCAACAGCATGGCTCTTGGTGATTGGCAGCCAACCTTGGGTACCTATCAAGGTAAAATTTTCTCTTCGCTCAAAAGCATGCACGGGGCATAGTTTATGTCCTAAAATCACATGAACTTGGAATCCAGTTTGTTATTGCTTCAAGTTTGCATTCCTCCATATGGTTCTCGTAGAATCCAATTGATCTTGCAACTCTTTACTTGGGTTTCAACAATGCAAAATCCACTCCTCAAAATGGGAGGAAACACTAACATGATCAAATCAGCCAAGGCAAGAAAAGGTAGTCTTCTTTTCAATGTTAGAAAGCAGGAATATTCCAGCAGCTCATAGCTAGCCATTGTTTGGTTGATGCTGAATTCGTGAAGGGAGAGCTTACTTGGTGCGACCATAGGAAGGGGATGAATTACATCACAGAATAGTTGGATGGGTTCAATATTTATGAAAAAAGGGTGGATGCCATAAGGTAATTCTCTGCATTCATCCATGATTGGACTCTCTTGGAAATATGGGGATAAGCGACCAAAATTTTCCCCATACTCTATTTTCCAAGTTTTCAACATGTTGCAGCTGAGAATAGGATAACCCCAGGGTGCACCCCCCATTAGGTTGGTTGTGCCAAATTCACTGATCACCTTAATCAGTTGTGTGTAAACTGTAAATATTTAGTATTTGATTCAGTCAAAAGAGTCACAACTTGCTGAGGCGTACCTAAATCAATTGTCTTGATCGGTTCCACATTTCATTCTTTTCCTTTGTTCTGATCCATTGAATAATCTGTAAGATAAACATAACCTCTGCTATGTAATTTGTCCCTGAGCTGTAAAAGAGTCATCTGAGATTGGAGAGGCGGTTTTCCACTCCATCTATCATTCCAAAAGCTAACCTGGCTGCCCAAGTTCATTTTCCATGCCATCCTGCCTTTTAGGAGAAGGGATCCTTTATTGCTTTGTCTGTAGATGGTTGATCCCCTAGCTGCCCAGCTTGCAACCCAATGAGCTGGTCAGGATTCATGATCTATTTATGCTTTATGAGTTGACTTGAGGGTGCCTTTAGATGTACATATGCATAAGCCATGATAATTTCATCGCAAAATCCTATTAAATTTTTGGAGATCCTTTAGGTTTAGGCTTTCATATTTTTTTGGTAGTGTGATTCTTGACCAGGACAATAGAGGATATTTTTTTCTTCTTCAACCCCTAGCCACAAGAATTTGCATAGTAATTTGATCATTTGGGCTTTTGACTTTACAAGGCAATTGTAGAAGAGTGAGGAGATATATCGGGATTTCCTATAGGACTCTCTGGATTAATTGAATTCTCCGTGCCATTGTGAGTGATTCATTAGTCCATCATGAGAGTCTTCATTGCATCATGCTTATAGTGCTATCCAATACTTTGGTTGAACATTTGTGATGTAAAGGAAATCCCAAGTAGGCCACAGGCAGTTGACCTTCAAGAAAGTTCAGGAGTTGCAAAAATTGCCTCTTCCTTTGTTGGGAGATATTCATAAACGCAGAACAGGGTTTTCGCACATTTATTAGCTGTTTCGTGGCTTTTTGATATAAATCCAAGACTTCCCTCAAATTTTTGAGCTTATTGAGAATCAAAAAGGATAGGAAGATAGTATCATCTACAAATTAGAAGTTAGGAAATCTTTGTACATGCCGTAGTTACCTAAGACTCCGGCTGTGAGACAGGGTTTCTGGGACGTCAAAATTTTTCCAAATTTTGGGATGGCGGGGCGATGGCTATTGAAATAGTATATAAATATTAAAAATATGCAAATAAACTAAAAACTAACTTATAGAAACTAAAATAAGCTGCAATTCAAATAATAAATTTAAAGTCAAACATTATGAAAAAATTACAAAACAAAACAATTATGAATCATGGTTAATCATTAATCCGAAATCGTAAATGATCGAGATAAATCAACAATAACAAGCTAAGTTGAGATGTCAATAAAAATGGCCGATATTAAATTTTACATCTATTTGACCGTCATATGGGTGTTTTTCTTTTTGCTTGGAGAAGGCGATCGAAAAATTGTGATACCTTGGGTATACGATGGAGTTTGGAGCCTTTTTTAAAGACTCCGATAGGTTTTTCTGAGCCCGATGTAGTGGTGCAGCTATATTGAGACCATCTGCTATCACTTAGCAGGGAATTTGTGGAGAATGCAATGGAGTCTTTAATCACTTACGTGTTTTTAAAGATAAATATATTTATATTATTTGTATTGGTATTTAAATAACAAATACATTTAAAATAATAAAGGAACATTAGAACAAAAAAAAATGAAAAAAAAAATTGAATTTTTTTTTTGGGGATGTTAGGTAGTCCCTAAAAAAGGGGGAAGTTTGCAGGACATCCCATTACAACTGTGGAAAAAATGAAATGCAAGAGGGATAACTCCTCCCCCCCCTCCCCCGTCTTGGTGTCTCCAAACTGTTTTAGGCATCTCAGTTGGTAGGAAAAGGGGGGAGGACGTGTTTGCATAACACTGGTACAACATTCTGCTTGTCCATATAGATTATCTTTAGCTTTTTCTACCTCAATTTCCCGAGTTTAAACTTTCCCCAATTAGAATGAAGAGATAAGGTGAAAGTAGGTCTTGTTGCCTCAATTCACATGTTAGTGTAAAATATTTACCAATTTCGTCATTAATTGTGACAATGAAAGGAGTTGTGATGCAATTCTTACTCCATTATTTGGCTTCTGTCCCAAAACCAAAGGCTTCTAAAATTTTATATAAAAATCTCCAACCGCATCTATCAAAATTGTTAAGGACATCCAAATTGATTAAAACTCCAGGCATATGTTGCGTTTTCAAAGAATGAATGATTTCGTGCATTGCCCCGGCCCACAATATCATCTATGATTTGTATTTGGGGGACAAAAGCTATTTGTGTTTGAGAAATTAGGTTGATCAAGTGGAATGTTTTTAGTTGCCTTCGTGAGGAACTAACTCGCAGTCAATGCAAGAAAGCAATGATGGAAAAAACTTGGACCAAAGTGGCAGCTTATATGGAACAAGGGACAATGAATATACATGTAATTGGAACTGGGATATATGTAAAAATGTGGAGCAACAATATCATAGGTATTCCACATAGCTAGTCCATAAGCTAAAACAAATGTTCATGCTTAGATAAGTGTACATTGAAACATTGTATTGGGGCAATGACAAATCTAGGAACTATACAACAAATGCAACATATCAGAGTTTGCTACAATGGGCAACTAATGTAAATAAAAGTAGCCCAAATTATGGTCTCTTTGATTTTGGCCAAATGTTAAGTCTTATATTTGGATAGTCCCATGTAGAAAGTTTTGTAGGAGAAAATTTTCAATGCATGGGTTGGTATGCGGCTTTTGAGAGAGTTGGAGCAGCGACACCTCAGAGCTAGGGGACAGGGAGGGTTCCAACTAGCTCATTAGACCATTGACCACATATTTACTCTTCGAGCCATCATTGAGGAAACACGTCATCACTCATCGAAAGTCTACTATCGCTTTGTAGACTTTCGGAAAGCCTTTGACTCTATTATGCAGGAGGCCCTTTTCCAAAGGCTCAGAGACAATATTTTTGAGACCCTTCTGACAGCCATTATGTGCCTCTACGAGACGGTCCTTGGTTGTCTCTGCACTGCCCATGGGTTATCCGAGTTTATTAGGAGTACCATCGGGGTTAAACAGGGCTGCCCCCTATCCCCCACTCTCTTTGGAATAGACATTGATGAGTTAGAGACCTTCCTTCATGAGCATATCCACGATGGTGATGGTTGCCTTCTCCACCAGGGGTTGATTTCTATCCTATTATTTGTAGATGATGTGGTCCTCATGGCCTCCTCCCCTGAGGGGTTGCAGCGACAGTTAGATGCCCTAGCTCTTTTCTGTGATCTTCAACAGTTGACAATCAACTTGGGCAAAACCAAGGTTATGGTTTCCAACGGGTTGAAGACCTCACACCTCCATTTCTTCTTCAGAGGAGAGGAGATTGAGATTGCCATCACCTATACCTACTTGGGGGTGTGTTTATCTGGACCTCACTTTAGCATGAAATAGGTCCTCCAGCCTCGAATCAACAAGGGGTATGGTTCTTTAGCCCTCCAGGAGAGATAGTGTTTTCGACACCATCTTCAGGACATCTCTTCCAAGATGTCCCTCATGGACACCCTTATCAGGCCTATTGTCCTATATGGGTCCGTGGTATGGGGACCCTCTTTACTCGAGTTGAATTGGGCATCGACTGAGAGAGTCCAAAAACTTCTCCACTGCATCATTAGGTGCAAATAGACTGTTCCCCAACACATCATCCTTGCAGAGTTTGGGGCCTGTCCCTTCAGACTGGAGACTATGTTCGATCTGATCTCTTTCTTGCATCGCATTCGGAGCTTTGCTGATTCAGCGAAGGAGCGTGACAAATACTTGCATTTATCTTATTGTTCTTCATAGGCTATTGCCCGCTCTGGTCCCACGGGCCAAGCTCGTTGTTGGTATGTTGGTGTCTCAGATCTCTTAGGGTCTATGGGGATTATGATGGACCGCTCGCTCTGTTTTAGTACTCCTTGGATGCTTCGTGCCACCTTCTACCTACTAGATAGGAGATGAATAGGATTATCAAGGAGGATATTTACAGACAGTATATTCATACCACTTGGGTTAACCCTACGAGGGGTTACGCCCAAAGATGGCTTTTTATATAGATCACTACTTGGAACTGAGGGACAGGCTTAATGTCTGCCCCCAATACACTTTCTGCCATTGTATGCATGCTCTCTGTATTCCCCTTGGACAGTTTAGAGTGGGTTCTCATAGGCTTCGGATTGAGACAGACCACCAAATGGATTAAATAGACAGGATATGCCAGTTATGCAGCCTTCAGGAGGTCAAATCGGAAGAGCACTTCATCTTCTGTTGCCCCGTTTACTACGAGATCAGAGGGAGGTTCCACTACCCCTTTAGGGAGACCCAAGCTTTCTCCGTCCTCTTTAGATATGAGGACCAAAGATGTCTGGCTCTATACATGCAGGAGGCCCTCAGGCTTCATGACCACATGATTCGGGGCCACACTAGACCACAGTCTATCCAACGGATTACTTCCTTCTTCACTGTGCTACCTTCGGGGAGAGGCACTAAGCACCATATTGACACTAGCACAACCTTAGACTCCAGATCATTACAGATCCGAGGGGCCATTCACAACCCTCCAGGATCTCATCGGCATAGATATTCCAGTTCTAGCTCCAAGAGTCAGACTAGATCCACCAGATTGTCACGGCGTACTACTCCCTCCAGACGACAACACACGAGATAAACCAGACACTCCACCTCCCCCTCCATTGGCTATCCATCTATTTTGAGCTTTTTCTTGATGGCCTCGGATGTTAGGAGAGTTGGGTCCACTCCTTGATGGACCTCTCTCATTGCTTTTCCTGGGTCTTCTCTCATTTTGTATTTTCCCACCTCTCCATTTGGCTGGGGTTGTTGGCTGTGGGTTGTTCTTTGCCTCTTTCCTTTCTGGCTACTCCCGCTCTTTGTTGTATTATTTCTCTTTCAACTTTGTTTTCTCCTTGGGAAACCGTTTGGTCTTCCCACTTTGCTCTGACACTCTTGTACTCTATAGTCCCTTTGACCTACTTTTTTGGTCATTTGTCAGACATTAATATATTTATCTTATCTTATCTAGAATCGCGATAGCTACCATAAGGAAAACACCCACAATACATGTAATAAATAAATCTAATGAAACATTAAAGAAATACAATACACAAATTTATTCTAGGTAGCATTACTACCTCTTTAGATTAGTAACTTTTGCCTAAATTCGTTAGTATAAAAATAAGAACTCTCTTCCACAATGTTAGCTTGCCCACTAGCCCTCTATGCTCTTATATAGATAATAAGGAGGCTATGGTCAGGTTTGGAGAGTATATTATTTGGAGAACAAGCCTTCTTTAAAGTAGTGGTTTTCCTATTAATAGCTAAAGTCAATTAAGACAATTACTTAGTTAATACTCTCCTTTATTAATAGGATATGGAATAAGTGTGCACACAATTAGTGCATATCCATATATTTACAATATAATATTACAAGTGCATCTTAAAACCATACAAGTGTTTGCGTAATAAAATACACTAACATCTCCCCTTAAGGTGTACTTTGGTAAAGGAAAGGACAGAGGAATCATTGAATTATCCCCCCAAGACAACACCTTCCTTCACTTCCAAAAGTTGTCTAAGTTGAATAAATCAGGCCTCAAGCAAGGGCTTTGTGAAGATGCCTGCAACCTGATCATCTATCTTGCAATACTTAAGATCAACAACCTTATCTTGTATCAGTTGTCAGATATAATGTATATGAATTTCAATGTGCTTTATGTGTTGGATGCTCCACTAGATTGCGAGAGATGTGGATAGCACTCTAATTATTACTACTTGCTATCTATCTCCAAGCTAGCTATCTCTCGGCATCGTGGCTTTGCTCTGCCCTGTCAGCATGGCTCTGCCCCTCTTCGGCGACTTGGATCTACTACTTGGTAGCTACCCCCCAGACCCCAGGGGCAAACTGATATTATGAGTTTCTTTTCTACTATTGGAGTTACACCGGCCTTGGATGTTAGGGGGGATTCTAGAGGAAGTGTCTTGCTTCCTCCTAGGATCCCCCAACCTGGGTCCTCCGACCCTGTATACTCACCAGACAACATTATCAGATCTCTCATAGTGATCAATAATGTCTCGAATGACTCCTCCACTTTAGGCACAAACAAAGACATTCAATGAGATTCACCTCTAGTCTTCATTAGCACATGCTTTTGGGGCTTTTGTTGCGCCCCTCATTGCTATTTGTATTGGTTTCTTTGCCACTTGTATTAGAGGCACGCTGTTCTATTTTGTCTTTCGTACTTTATTTCTTTGGTTCGTCTCTAGGATTCTCGCTTCCTAGAACTTTGGTTGTATCCTTCAGTCCCATTGACCTAGTTTTGATCATATTGGGACATTAATATAATTTCTTTTTTTCTTTCTACAATGATCTATAAGCTTGCCTTGTTGTGGATTATTTGCTTCTTGGACATGCTTGACCGATGCTCTTTGCAATTCCCATCTATTCAATCATCTTGGACCTCAAAAACTCTTGTAAAAACTCTTGGCTATGCCTCAATGCATTTGAATGCCTTTACTTAATCCCTATAAGGTATGTTTATGGTAAGGAATGGGGAAATGCGTTGTATAGAGGATTTGAAACTCCTCCCATGCAAAGAGATAGAAGGAGAACGAATTCAAATTCCTTTTGGACACTTGGTTATGATATTTTGTTTGATTTGGAACATTTCGACTTCGGCCAAACTCGTTCAGGTGTGTCTATTCCATAATGACATTTTTTTTATCTCGGTTGAAATTGTTGACGAGTTAAACTACGGTCTCAACTGTTGACGAGTTAAACTATGGTCTCAACTATCACTTAAACCTTTTCTTCAATTGTTGTGGCCTCAAAATGTTTGAATCATCTTTGAGCCCCAATATACTTGTTTCCCCTATTCTTGTTTTTGGAGACCTTTTTGGTTTCCCGCTTTTTCCCGACACATTTCTGTAATCTGCAGTCCCTTTGACCTACTTTTGTGGTCATTAGTTGGACATTAATATATTTATCTTATCTTATCTTTGCATATCTGCCTTGCTCAGTTTTTTGTTAACGAGATTAAAAACATTTCTTAAGTCCCTCTTTAGTCCTATGAATGAAGTACAGTCTATCATCTCAATCAACCGAAGTATAAAGATTCAAAGGATCCATTTCGGATCATGTCCCCAATATGGTGGCTTTTGGTTTCATAAAAGCTCTATCATCACTTCTCATAGAGTGAGAATGTTTTGTTTTCTTGGAGCCTATTGTCCATATTTGTAACCTGACCTAATCAAATTGATTTTGGAGTCCGTAAATTCTTCAAATTTTTTCCAAATGACCTTCTTGCACTCATTGGTGTCTTGGTGTTTCTCTTGGCTTGCTCTTTGTACTCTTGGTGCTTTGGCTTTGCTCTTGCACTCTTTTGGTTCTTTGGTGTTTTGGCTGATCCTCAGGCCTTTTCCTGAAACACACATGCTTGTAGACTAGAGTAATGCTCTCCCTTGGGAAATGCTTGCTACAACATCTTCCTTGCTGTCCACTTGCTTATAAGTGTTCAATACTTCCAAGATAGTGTGGGTGCTTGAAATAACCTTTTCTACATAGCTGCCCCTATCTTGGGTTTTACAACTGAAACTTTACATCAACAGCAAATGCAAATGTACAGGTAATGAAATCCATTAAATGAAGATGATGAGTGTGTCAAACCACACACGCATTAAATCAACAGTCTTCTTGTGGAGGACTACTCACTTTGCTTTCAATGACCAAATGTCATGCTGCTTATCTTCCACCATGGAAGAAAATATGTGGTTTATGAGCATGCTTGTAGATGCCCATCAACGTGCTTAATACAAATGGCATCATAAAATATGAGTTTTGGAAATACCTGCTGCAACCACAACTTATGTGCATACAACTCAAAGTGCTTGCTACAATCTTGTCACATCTAGTACAGTTTCTTGTGTGCATACCACAATCAACAATTCACATAGGCATGCTACATACATACTGAAAACAATCTTCTACATCAATGTGCTGCCAAAATGAAAGCTACAACTCTGATGCTGAAATCAGACCAATACATCCATGCTACAATCATTGTGATTTCCACATGCATGCTACAACAATGATGCCATTTCAAATCTATTTGAATTTGCATGGAGAATACAAAACAACTTGTTACCACCTATGTGATACTGAAAAAAGACGTCTGTGAGGATGATACATGACTATCTACATGCTGTTGTCATTGCAGAGCAATTCCAGTTGCGGTCAAACCTGCCATTCATGACTTATTTTTGTCTCTAGTAACCATAGTTACCAAATATGATCCGGATCTGAACTTTTTTACCTGCCCGGATAAATTCGTCTGGGTCGGCCCTGTCTATTTTCAATTTTTTTTTTTGTAAGGTTTTCTGTGGCAAAAAATGCCCAGCAACCATATATATTGTATAATATTAACATTTTATTTTTCTTTATTAATGTTTTTCATTGAATTTGTCAATTTTGCATTTTTATAAAACTATTATCACGCATATATATGTATATAGTCCAGATCGGATGTTCCGAACTTTTTCAAGGATTCTGGATTTTTGGATTTTTTTGCCCCCTTGAACGGATCCGGATTTCCGAACTTGGTAACTATGCTAGTAACTTATGTGTTCAGTAGACAACCTTGATTTTTTTTTCTCTAGCTCTGCATGACTTTTTATCCTACAGTATGCTTTTTCATTTTGGATTGTATCTCTTCTACCTTTTTTGTTATGGGAAACAAATGGTGAGAACAATCATGAAATTCATATCAACACGAGAATATGGATGACTGGAAATGATACGGCCGTCTGATGTCTCTGGCTGCTCATACATGTGCTTCTCAGATGGACTTAATGTCTCTTCCATACTAACCCTTGATGAGTGAAATGCGTTCCTAGTTGCCCATACAAGTTAAGTTAGTTCCTTGCATGTTTATATCAACAAATGGAACAAATGAAACCATAAAATAATTTTGGAGGAACTTTTAATGTGAGTGCAACTTAAATAAGTAGAAATCAACGTCTTTGCAATACTCTATCCAAGGATCCAATAATGACTTCTTACCATTATTCACTTTCCATGGTGATGGGGACACTTCTATGAGCTGCTCCCTCTTGATGGCTTCCTCCTTGGATAGCTTTCCTCCTCCTATTGCTACCTCTTGACTTGTAGATGCATGAACAACTCCTTCCTCCTTGATTCGTGATGCTTCTTCCTTCTTGGATTGCGCCTTATGATTCTTTGGATGGGGTTGAGGATTAAGTTTCCAACATTTGGCATGCCAATGCCGACTCATGTTGCAATGAGTGAAATAGTTTTTTTCCATCATGCCCACATCATCTTCATCTTGCCTTTCTCTTCATGCTGATTTGAAAAGCACCCTCATGGTTTGCATCCTTTTCACTTCTTACACTTCGTTCTTCTCTTTGGCTTTGAGTGTGGTGTAAGCTATTGGCCGCCTTCTTGAAGTACTTGGGATCATAGTTTGCACAACTAGTTGGGGCGAGTACTCGCCAAGGGCCCAAACTGGGTGACTGGCGGTTATTCGACCCACTCAATCGAATAACCGGCAATAACTGACAAAGGCAAAAAATACTTGAATTTATAAAAATAATATTTTTTATATAGAAATTACAGAAACAAAATAGATGAAATGAGTTTTTAAAACATAGGGAAAGTGTTTTCTATTAAATTTGAATACATAGAAAGTACAAAATCCCATAACCATGCGAATACAACAAAGTCACAAAGTACAAACTACAATGATACTTATAGTCTTATACAATAATCTACAAGACCACAAGTACAAATTACAATAATCTATAATTTTCTCTTCCTTGCTCTTTGGAAAAATAAGAGAGATTGAGAAACTTTACTCCTCCCACTCAGATGCCTTGCCTCGCTCTGTCTAGAAGGCTGCACCTACCCCTGTGGCTCCACCTCCACCTCCACCTCCACCTCTGCCTCTGCCTCATCTCCAAGGATGTCCTCCAATCCAATCTCTCCTCCTATATCAACTGCACCCTCTATAGCTTGCCTCTCAAAATCAACAGTCTCCTTTGTGAACATGGGGGCTTCCTCCTGTGCAATCCAATCGCTGTAGGGATCGATCTCATCTAGATCGACAGGCTCTTCCGATGCATTTTCCAACTTCTTTATGCGAAGTCGAAAGTTGTATTACACAAAAACCAAGTCATTGAGATGTTGGCTCAACTTGTTGCACTTCTTCGTGTGAATGGAGTCAAACAAACTCCAATTGTGCTCACATTTAGAAGTGCTACAAGGTTGAGATAAAATATGGAGGGCTAGCCTTTGAAGATTTGAGGTATTTCCACCCCAATCTTCCCACCACGACCCTGTAAACAAGATATTCAAAAGTTTGTATGAAATTAATAATTATAAATTTGTAAATATGTAATTGGTAAGGTACAAGTAAAAACTTCATTTTGTATTACCTGGTGATTGTGTGGCTCTCCCTCGGATAGCTAGTGCTGAAGAAAAGAGCCTTCCCCTTGCCTGTTTGTAGTTCTGCAACTTTGCAATAATGAGGTCCATTACTTCGACGTCAAGTGTCATACTCTTAATGTATGTTGAGAGCCCCTCTATAACCTCCCCACTAGCATCTGTGAAGCCATTGGAGTAGAAAAACTTGGGGTTAAGGTAGTACTTCGCTGCATGGATGGGTTGGTGGAGTTGATTGTTCCACCTCTGATCAATCAACTCCCAAATGCGATCAAATTTGACATGATCCCCTCTGTAATAATTTTGGACTGCCTCTTTGGCTATATCCATGGCTTCATAAATATATCCTATTGGATTTTGCTCTCCATCCACCAATCGCAAAACCCTCACCAAAGGCTCTGACAACTACAAAGTTAAAAACAAATTAAAGTTAGTGTTACAAACTTATATATAAATTATAAAATAAATACTTTAAGTTTAAACAATTGAAAACAAGGGAAACAATTTGAAATTTAAATTGCAATTTCAAGTTACTTTGACGATCTTTGTAGCTCTCGTTTCGAAGGCCTCACTAAAAACTATCTTCGAAACCTTTATCAACTTTTTGGAATAAGATGACTCCATCTATGCTTGAGAGACAAACATTTACTTTAAAGGAGTTAACAAATTGCAAATATTTTGCAATGTAATAAAGTTCATTGCAAACCTGATGACCTTTATTTGAACAAACTCTTTTCCCTTGGTGTGCTCTCTCATCAAGCTGAGAACCCAAAAGTGATTGTAGATATATTTAGTTTTTTCTCTAACTTCTTTTACAACTGGTCGCACCCAATCAAATTTGTCTATGTCCTCCACAAGAAAGTCAAGGCAATGGTCTGCACAAGGTGTCCAAAAAAAGAGATGGATTTCTCTCCTTAAGAAGTCTCCCAGTCGCCACATATGTTGTTGTATTGTCTGTGATAATTTGGACAACATTCTCGATGCCCACCTCTAAGACAACCTCCTCTAGCATCAAGCTCAAAGTTTTTGCATTTTTAATTTTACTAGATACATCAATAGACTTAAAAAAAAACTAGCTCACCATTTGAAGATGCCAAAAAGTTGATGAGGGTGCGGTTCTTTCCATCCCTCCATCCACTGTAAAGAATGTTGCATCCAAATTTATGTCACAAACTCTTCTGTTCTTCGGCAATCACCTTTGCATCTTCAACTGCATTCTTTAGCAACTTCCCACTCAAGTCTTTTGGAGAGGGTGCCTTGTACTCTTTTCCTACAACTATCAAAGCTGTAACCAAATATTTTCAGTACGGGCTCCTCACCACGTTGAAGGGAAGGTTGTTGAAGTGTCAAAAACTTGTGCATGCTTTGTCTACTTCTGCATGTGTTTGCTTGTTCCATCGTGTAACTTGGAGTGAAGGTGGTGCCTCGGGTGTGTTTCTAGGTACAAAAAAGAGTGTAACTGAGTCGAAGCTGGTGCAAATGTGCCATGGCGTTTGCGTGGACAACGACTAGAGCCCACAATTTCTGTCATCGCTGTCGCTTCTTCCTTTGTCGATGTGGCACCAATGGTCGTTGTTAGGGCTACTTTCATCCTTGCCCTCTCTAGTTTTTTTTTATCCAGTGATGTAAGCTCTGCCATCATCTCTTGTTTTGTCTCTTCAATGACTACATTGGGACAAGACGCAACGTCACGACAAGGAATGCATGAAAGATGGTACTTCATGCGATTGATGCCTCCTGCATCTTCTTCGAGCAAAAGTTGCAAATTGAAATCGTCTAGGATGTTCCAACTTGCGTGGCATACTTCGAAGCACTGGTGCGAGCATTAATGGGAGCCGATTGGCTACCATTGATTGAATCTGAGCTTGATGCACTACCAGATGTCATTGTTTGCTAATGGATAACCTGCAAAGCACAAACATGTTAAAAACATTATAAAAAAAATTAAAAAATAAAAATATTCAATACAAATGATTAATTAAAATATGATAAATAAATTATAACTATAAACTATAAAACGGAAACTAAAATACATTTATGATTTACAATTTTAACAAACAAATTATAATCGATAATGGTTATTGTTAAAAATAACAATAAATAAATTGTAATGATATATCACAGAAACTAAACATAATGCCAATGGTTAAAAAACAACATTTTTAATCAAAAATTTTAAAAAAATTAGGCATAAATTGTAAATATTAAACACAAAAATTTAACGGAATGCATCAAATTTGTATACTAAGCATAAAAAATATTTATCAAACATGTTTTTAATAATTACAATTCCTTTACATGCTTGGAAATTTAAAAAAAAAAAGCATGAAATTTGATGAAATGTATGAAATTAAAATGAAATGCATCAAATTTGTTACTAAGCATCACAAATATTTATCAAACATGTTTTTAATTAAATTACAATTCCTTTACATGTTTGGAAATTAAAAAAAACAAAAAAAATAAATGCACTAACCTGAAAATCTCTTTGCCCAATTCTCCTCAATCCGCTCTTGAATGCTCCAAATCTTGTGTGAATGAAATGCGAGGAGGTTTGTTTCATTTTATAACACTGGATTATGTGTATTTTTTGAGTATTTGGAGAGAAACCCGCGGTTTCGCGTGGGTTCTGCGGGACGTAAAACTGGCGAGTAACAGGCGGTTACTTGCCAGTTATTTTTTTTAATGGGTTGGGCGGTTTTGAGCGGCGGTTATTCACCAAGGGGAATTTCTGACGAGTAACCGACCAACCGGCAGTTACTCGCCGGTTATTCCATCCATGCTTGGGATGCTCAGTGATGTGTTTCATCTTCCAACATTTGGCCACACAATGGTCACTCATTCTACAAAATGAAGATGGATAGATGTATCAACATGTATGTGTAACATGGCCCCTCTTTCTACAATTCAACAGGTCCACGAAAGAGGAAGTAGCACATCACCACTCCATGACGAAAAAATGGATGCAAGGTAATTCCAAAGAGGAAAATCTTTCAATAAGGGCAAAAACATCAAGGAAGAGTTGAAAGATCCTTCAAAGAAAGAAAAAAATCCCAAGAGAGAAGGTAGAGCATTATCACTCCATTAAACTTGTCCCTGTGAGCATAAGGGCGGACCAAGAAGGTATGCAAAAAACAAGTAGAGCATACCTTCTTGGTCCGCC
Source organism: Torreya grandis (assembly GCA_037957365.1). Classification (NCBI taxonomy): domain Eukaryota; kingdom Viridiplantae; phylum Streptophyta; class Pinopsida; order Cupressales; family Taxaceae; genus Torreya; species Torreya grandis. The sequence goes on along the minus strand of JARHVA010000005.1, from coordinate 5,178,653 downwards.
CTAATGCAAAAAAGAAGGTAGAGCATTATCACTCCATTAAACTTGTGCCAGTGAGCATAAGGGCAAAAAAGTCTCTTTATTTCTGAGAGGAGACGGACCTTATAGGCTTCCTATATCCACACTCCCAAATAGTTCTGGCGCACCATCCTCCCCCGCCACTCTCCCCTCCCTCTCGAGCTTAACCCTAGATTGATGATCTCCCACACATTCACTCTCTATGATATTCCGGGGCAAAACCTTTGATTCATGTTTCATCCCCACCCTCTTCTTGCCACTTATTCACATGTGGGAACATCAAAGAAGCTATCATAGTGAGCAATAATAGTAGGGCAGTTGATGAGGAGGGTTTTCAAGCATAATTCTTTAAACATGGATTCGAGGTTTTGGGTAGATACTTGGTTGATCTCTTCAACCATGTGGTCCGTTTAGGGTTTCCACCATCTTGGTCACATCACATCATTCATCCGATACGCAAATCGGGCCCCAACTCAGATCCCAAAAACTACAGGACGATCATGGTGGGCCACACATTCTCAAAACTATATGCTATAGTTCTCCACATTCAGCTTTCAAGAGAGTTGGAGTAGAGACACTTATGAGCTAGGGGGCTAGCAGGATTCCGTCCAACTCATTAGACCATAGACCACATATTTACTCTTCGAGCCATCATTGAGGAAGCATGTCATCTCTCATCGAAAGTCTACTGTTGCTTTGTAGACTTTCGAAAAGCTTTTGACTCTATTCCATGGGAGGCTTTATTCCAGAGGCTCAGAGACATTGGTATTTTCGAGACCCTATTGACAGCCATTATGCGCCTCTACGAAACGGTCCTCGATTGTCTTTGTATTGCCCATGGGTTATTAGACTTTATCAGTACCATCGGGGTTAAACAAGGCTCCCTCCTATCTCCCACTCTCTTTGGAATATACATTGATGAGTTAGAAACCTTCCTTCATGAGCATATCCAGGATGGTGATGGTTGCCTTCTCCACTAGGTTTTGATATCTATCCTATTGTTTGCGGACGACATGGTCCTCATGGTCTCCTCCCTTGAGGGGTTGCAATGACAGTTGGATGCCCTAGCTCTTTTCTGTGATCTTTGACAATTGACAGTCAACCTGGGCAAAACCAAGGTTATGGTCTTCAAGGGGTTGAAGACCTCACACCTCCATTTCTTCTTCAGAGGGGAGGAGATTGAGATTGCCAGCACCTATATTTACTTGGGGGTGCATTTCTCTAGACCCCGCTTTAGCCTGAGACAGGTCCTCCAGCCTCGAATCAACAAAGAGTATGTTTATTTAGCCCTCCTTGAGAGATAGTGTTTTCGACACCATTTTCAGGACATCTCTTCCAAGATGTCCCTCATGGACACCCTTATTAGGCCCATTTTTCTCTATGGGTTTGTGGTTTGGGGACCCTCTTTGCTTGAGTCTGATTGGGCTTCAACTAACACTTTTTCACCGCATTATTAGGTGCAAACAAACTGCTCCCTAACACATTATTCTTGCAGAGTTTGGGGCCTGTCCCTTTAGACTGGAGACTATATTTGATCTAATCTCTTTCTTGCACTGCATCCAGAGCTTCGCCGACTCAGTGAAGGGGCATGTTAGATACCCGTACTTAGCTTATTGTTCTTTAGAGGCTATTGCCTGTTCTGCCCTTCTGGTCGGGCTCATTGTTGGTACACTGGGGTCTCGGATCTCTTAGGTTCTGTGGGATTAGGATGGACCGTCTCCCTTCGTTTCAGTACTCTTTGGATGCTCCAAGCCACCTTCTACCCACCAGATAGGAGATGAACACGATTATCAGGGAGGATTTTTACAGACAATTTATCCGAAGCACTTGGGTTAACTCCTGTGGGGGGTTACGCCCAAAGATGGCTTTTTATGCGGAACACTTCCTGGAACTAAGGGAGGGGCTTATTGCCCATCCTCAGTACATTTTCTGCCATTGGATGAATGCTCTCCGTATTACCCTTGGACAGTTCAGAGTGGGTTGCCATAGGCTTCGGATTGAGATAGATCACCAAATGGATCGAGCAGATAGGATCTATCATTTATGCAATCTTTAGGAGGTCGAGATGGAAGAACACTTCATCTTCTGTTGCCCTATCTACTACGAGATTAGAGGGAGGGTCCACTGCCTTTTCAAGGAGACCTAAACTCTCTCAGTCTTCTGCAGATATGAAGACTAGAGATGTCTGGCTCTATATATGTAGGAGGCCCTCAGACTTCATGACCTCACGATTTAGGGCCCTACTAGACCACAGTCTATCCAACGAATTACTTCCTTCTTTACAGTGCTACCTTCGGGGAGAGGCACTAAGCGCCAAACCGACATCGACACAACTTCACACTTCAGATCAATGTAGATCCTGAGGACCATTCACAACTCCCTGAGATCTCATCGACATAACCATTCCAGTCCCAACCCCAGGAGTTAGACTAGATCCACCAGATTGTTGCAACGAGCTACTCCCTCCAGACAACACCACACGGGACAAACTAGACACTCCACCTCCTCCATTGGTTATCCATCTATTTTGAGTTTCTTTTCGACAGCGTCGGATGTTAGGAGAGTTGGGTCCACTTCTTGATGGACCTTTCTCATTGCTTCTCTAGGTTCTCTTATATTGTACTTTCCCAGCTCTTTGTTTGGCTGTGGGTTGTTCTTCACCTCTTTCCTTTTTGATTGCTCCCGCTCTTTGTTGTACTGTTTCTCTTTCCGCTTTGTGTTCTCCGTGGGAAACCGTTTGGTTTTCCCACTTTGCTCTGATGTAATGTCCCCATCTTCCAAATGAAACATTTGCGGAAAACTGTTAGCCTATTTAATTCCTGTAGGCTAAGTCAGGTGATATAATTGAATAATTAATTAATTAAATTTTAAATAGTCCTAAGTTCCTAAGGATTATTTATATTTAATTAATTAAAAGGCTAAACCTTGGAATTTTGATAAAGTGACTTTATTTTATGTCAATGAAAAATTATAAAGTGGGTCACTTTATATGAGCGGGAAAATGAAATAAATTAAAAGAAATATAGTAATTTTCTCAAAGAAGGATATAAAAGTGATGGGAGCCAAAAGCATTTCATTCTTGTTATTTTCTTTGAGAGCTTGTGCTTTTAGTTCAACAAACCCTAGGATGCAAACCCTTAGGTTCTTGGTTGATTGGATGAAAACCCATTTCAGCCAACCTCGGTGGATTCATACAAGATTCAGAGGTGCACTTGGTTCAGATTTGAATCACCCCAGGATGTTTGAATCATCTTTGATCCCCAGTGTCTGTTTCCCTTGTTTTGAATTTGACTCTACATATCTACCTTGCTCAATTTTGTCTTAGTGAGGTTGAAAATAAGTATTAAGTTGTTCTTTTAGTCCTATGAATGAAGAAGTACAGCTGATCATCATCTCAATCAGCTGAATTATAAATGTTTTCATGATCCATTTCGTATCAAAAGGTTATGTTGCATACACAAGAATGATGCACTTGGAAACACTTGCACATGAATTGTTGGAAGATGTTTGTTGAAAAATGAGTATTTTTTGAAAGATTAATTAAAGGTTTGAAGTTTATGAATTAGGAAGGGTTGATTCAAGAGCATGCTTGAGTTAGCTATTTCCAAAAAGAAATTGGGCAACTAATTTTTAGCGAACTTTTTTTAGGATTTACAATTGGATTTTTAGGAGCATGAATACATTTAAACATATGAACAGATATTCTATATATGGTAGGTTTTTAAGGGAACAAACTTATAGATAAGGGCAAGCTTATCTATTTAAGCAGATGGTAATGAATTGGAGGAGGAAGGAGAGGAAACGAGAGGAAAGGAGGAAAAAGTGTGTGTTTGTTTCTAAATGAAGCAGTATCTTTTTTGATGAAATATTTTGTTTTTCGGCATGTGATTTGGATATTATGTCGTGGATTCAATGATTGGTGGTGCTCTTTAAATCTATGCTTGTGTTTTTTCTGCGGTTTAATTAGAAATAATTGCTATTAATTAATGATGATTTTATTGCTTGGTTGGACTTGGGTGGATCACCAAGTTGTTAAATGGTATCTAGTATTTTTTTTTTATGATTTCTGTAGAGGACAGGTATATGTTCTTAAAAACCACAGAGCATGTGTTTACCAAAAATATTTGTGTTAATGGATAATTCCATAGTATTGAGTCTTGGACTCGGATGAGACTCGGCAAACACATTTTAGGCTCGGACTCGTACTCAATAAAAAAAAAAGGGTAAAAACTCGGTATATTTCAGTAAAATAAAAATCTTAAATTTTAAAATAAAATATATCTTATGCATTCTACAGAAAATAATATCAAAAATATATAAAAAATTAATAAAAATGTTATATAGATTAATTTAACATATCAAATTAATTCAACCTAAATATTAAGCCATAAAATCTAAATATAGAAGCCAACTATGCAATACCTTCTTTTCAAATTAAATTTTAAAACATGGCAAATAATCAATAGGTAAAGAGAACTTAATGTATTAATGAGCTAACATAATAATATTTGTTTCAAAGTGATGTATTTATATTGTAATAACAATTTTAATAGTGTGAAAAATAGAAGCTACGAGTTAGCTGAGTCGAAGCCTAAAACTGGTCTTCCCATACTCGGTTTGGGATTCTGCTAGTTTTTCATAACTTGCAGAGTCTCAATACCATGGATAATTTTTTCATCACAAGTAGACAAGCTGATATGGAGTTCTCTTGTACTTAAGGTTTGCATGGTTTCCTCTTCAAATATACGAATTGGCCATGCCCCAACGGTCTTTGGCTCATTGGTGTAAACTTCAAATCATTGCAACCGTTCTCCATTTTATCAATCTGTTATCGTATCCTAGAATGTGTTATCTCTTCTTTGAAGATCTCTGTTGGCACTTATTCTTTGATTTGTCCTCCCCATTGCCGTGCTTGAGGAAGGTTGTTCCTGAGTTAGAAGTCTACCAATTTTGTTAGGGATGTGAATCATCGTAGTATTCCACTTTTAAGAGTGGCCTCCTTTTGCTCATTGAAATGCTCTTAGTCTTGGGATTCATGGTCTCACTCGACTCTTAGTGTTAGATGTATATAATTCTTGGGCATACATTGTTGTCCATCTGATTTTGCATCCTTGCCAAAATTGGTCAACTTCAGTTCACTGCTAAACTTGATAGTGGCTTGATCCAAGTTCAGATTGATATTGAATTAGATACAGTGATGCAGGCATTTTCTGTCAACCACTAATTATTACAAAATATTGAAAGAAACACCATATGATATTGTTGAGAGGAGCTCAGTAGAATAAATAAATATGGAATTGACATTTATGATGGAAAAACATGCTAGGAAGTCGGTCTAAGGGCTGATGACAAATATTAGTTAACTGCTATTATTGACATGTTGAGTCGAGATTTTAATGGGGAGCATACCCTTTGTACAAGATTTCATAGTGTGGAAAAATAAATAGCTATGGAATATTCTCTTTGGTCATTCATATGATATCCTTAAGTATTATGAGGTGGCCAATTATAAGATAGCATTAGCACAAAATAGATGATAGAAAAATGGTACCTTCAGTGTGACAATGACCCTGAAATGTAAGTGACGGAAAAAACAACCGAGTCTTCTGAAACGGATTTTTATTTACCCGAAGCCGCTTACACCAACACATTTAATTAATTTCGTGAGCTAGCATTGCTTGTATAAATCTCATCAGATTTGTTATTTGTGAGCAGCAGATATATATTAGCCTAGCTTACATGAAGTTGGCAATATGCTTTGCATTTATTTTGTTAAGAGCCTTTTAGTAATGAAAGTCTCCTTTTTTCCTATGCTTGAAGAAATTTGGTGTATCAACAAATCTTTGCTGTGATGACAATTAAGAAATGTCAGGTGCAAATCCAATTCAACATACATCATTTTCTGTGAGCGGCTTAAAGAGTATATTTTGAAAATATGAAGGAAAAGTGATTATTCATACTTTTGTCAGCATAAATTTCTTGATGTGATGCATTTCCTCTTATATTTTATCCTAGATAGTTTTCATATGCGAGCATGAGTATCAGGTTTCCCAATTAAATAAAGAGAGTGATTATTTAAAGGGCTTGAAAATTTTGGCTAAAATATTGTCTTTTCCTACTTAATCTCTTTTGGGTGTTCTCACTTTGCAGTTCTCTTTCAGTTCTTTAGATGTCTTTGGTATCCCTCACATAATTTCTGGTTTCTGTGTATGCTATACGTTTTTCTTTATTTTAGACTGTATACTCAACGTATTTGAAACCTTCCTCTAAATGATTTTCATTATCCATTTTAGGTTTCAAGGTCTCCCTCAGAATTGGAAGTTATCCTTAATATCATCAACAGCTTTTTCAAGGCACGTGTGAGTAAAGATAAGATGTCTGCAGCTAAGAAGCATCTGCTTGTTTTTGAGGTATGTTAATCCCATTTTCTTTTTAGTTTTTTCGGAACCTCCTCAGGTGACATTCCTTTTACATTTTTTATCAGGAAAAGCTGAAAGAAAATGAATATTCTAAAGTGATGGTAAAAAATAACTTAATAAGCCGAGCATAATGGGTTGAACAACTCTGCTTTATTTTGTGTGGTGGGAAAATTTGCATCATGTTATTGTGGCAGTTAATGCATTCATCTTTTGGTGTAATTGTTGAATGGCCCTTCAATGCGGTGACATGCCTGACTCTGTGTCATATAATGGATCAATTTTAGTGTTTTCTTAGAGGTTGGAAGGTATTTTCTTTTGAATGCATCAAAGTACTCAGGTTGTGTTTTAGATCCAAGCCACAGCTTTCAATGGGCCCTTGCCTATCTCTTGTTATTTTTCAGCTTCATGGAAAGAAGATCGAAGAGTGTGTATTATTTGCATGTTCCCCATTTTGTCATTAAAGATATTATTTTTGAAGAAATCAACATAACATGTTTAGAATCCTTTTATTGCTGAATCAAGTGAGATTGCATGGTTGGTTCCTTACATTTTTATTGTTTAAACTTGTTTTATAATGGACCATTTTTGATCCTAAGAAATATTGGTAAAATAGTACTTGTATTTGGGGGGAAGTTAGAAGATATATTGTTAAGATATACACAACAATGGCAATATGGCTGTTGTGGCCAGCATGCCCCATTTCTTAAATATGGAACCCCTTTCATCCTAAATGGATGCAAGAGTTTCATATTCACAATACATCTGAGGTCTAGTTCACACTTTTAAAACCAGTCTCAAGTCTGAAGTAAAATTAAATTGGTCACAAGTTATACCATGGTCACATTCATAACCTAAGCTAAAGGTTCACTTTACATTCATGGTCACTTCGATTAATATTATTCAAAACCTCAGGTTCATTTTTATAAATTTCTGCGGCCACCTTGGTATAATCTGCGGCCACCTTGGTATAACCTAGGTCTAAAGGTTCACACTTAATCTAGAGTCCACATTCAGTGTTGTCACTTGAGACTTCTTACAAACTGTGGACCTTCTTGCGCATTAGAATCCAATACACAAACCTAATGAATTCACGGAGAAGGCCTTTTCCATTTTGAAATTAAACCCTCCCTGTGACTTTGTCAATGCTATGGTAGTACCACATGTCCCTATGCAAAAATTTGGCAGCCACACCCATATAAATGAAAGCAAGTTCACATTTTACATTTGTGACACTAGTGTAAGGTGCGAACCTGATCACAATTCACGATTGAAATATATATTTTAATGGGTCCGCAACCTTGCTTTAATCTACTATGTGAACCTACCATACTATGTGACTCCATAGCCACTCAGTGGTCCCCACATGTGTCACAACCCCTTTGATATCATGCATAGTTTTTCATTTTAAATGTGATTGTACACATTATTTGTGTTTAATTTAGAAGAAAAGTGATTGATTTGTCTATTGCTTGTAGGGACAAGAACGGATGTGTTGGGACTATAAAGCAAATGGGATTCCCACGGACCCATGAGCTTCCCAAATCAATCCCATGAATCCCATGAGCTCGAGATAATCAATAATCAACAATCAACACATGGATCAGTGCGCATATTACAACAAAGTTTTTAAAGACTCCATGGAAAGGTTACCCCGTGATGTTTACACATGGAAGACAGGGATCTGTTGTATGTGTTGGGCTAAATTTGATGCCCGTCACTGCTTGTCACCACATCATTCCATGACCTACGTACACTGCATGATCATACCACGTGGAGTGTCAAGATCCCCTGTACACTTGAGGCTAAATTTGATGTTTGTCAAACCATCACTAATCCGATCCCATGAACTACAAGTCACATGATGTTGCCACGCGTACAATGGAGATACCTGTTCCCATTGGGCTAAATTTGACACCAGTCACCACGGCTCAAGTTTACAAAATTTCACAACAATTAACAAGATTCTCCAATAATAAGGAATATTCATACGGGATGTGTAGAGACTATTAATGAGCATAGAGGCACGTGAATTCAAATAAAATTGATCACTCATATAAAGGTCATAGGCAGTCTTCTATTTTCACAGTGATAGACTCAAATCAAAATGTTGTTGGAGCGAACAAAATAGAATATACTAATATAGCATGTAGCAAAACATGTAGTATACACAATAGGGATGTCACAGGCAGAAAAGTTCACAATAATCTCATAATTGCATGTAGAGAATGGTAATCATTAAATTTAGACTTCATTTTAAGAGTAATTATATGCCACGACTTGGTGAATGGAGAATTGCAGCCTAAATTTAGGCAAAAGGAAAAGTCCATGCGGCCTCGAAGTCAAAGTTTCGTCATGGTAATCTCTTCAAATTAGATAGTTTGCTTTAGAGAGATTTAAATCTAGAAGCTTTAGTTTTATTTTTTAGCTAATTTTTAGATAGATTCACAATAGTCTATTTCTAAATAAGTGTATCACATGCAACTATGTTTGCAAAAAACATGACAGTGGTCTGTCTGTCATAAATACTTTATATTGTGACAATTGTATTCAGAAAGAATTTGGGAAACTTCACAAGCTTGAGAAATCACAATGCTCCTTCTATGAGTTTGTTCATGTTTTCTGCTTTCTCAACTTAGATTAATGTTGTATTTTCCTAGCTTCAAGTGAATATTGCATGAGATTTAACTGCTTTGTTATGAGTAAGTTGGATTGAGTATTTTTGCTATTCTAACTGTTTCTATAAGTTAATCTTTGATCTTTGATTGTTGTAGGTGGATGTGCAAATTTGCTGTTTTCTGTAATGACCTCTGATTTTTACTAATTGTTGTAATTGAACGTGCTTGTCATGTCCCCCTTTTTGGTCTAAGCACATACATGACCTTTAGCCTAGTTCTTTTGGTGTTTCCCCTAGGCTAAGGGAAGAAAGGTAAAATGGCAAGCACTAATTTTCCCTCCTTAAAAGGTAAAAGTGTGTTTTCAGTTAAGTTATTCTAATTTTGCATTAAGGAGGGCCCATTTTGACTTAAAGGTCACAAAAGCCTTTAAGTGATTCTAAAAAGGTAGCTGACCTTATAATTCACTTACTCTTCCTTCATCCCAACCAAAAGGAAAGTATAAAAGGGAAATTTGGAATTCATTTGAGAGAATGGATGTATGAGATTTGATTTGAGGTCTAAAGCACGAAAACGCTTGACCAAGGACTTGAAGACGAAAACTGTAAGAACCCTTACCAATTCTGCCCTGTTTTTCTCAATGCTGATCTGAATTTTTTATTAGGGTTTCTTGATTGTTTTGAGTGGTTTTATGAGTTTTCAATGAAAGGATGCATTTGCCATATAATGATAACAATATAGAACTATTTTGAAATGAAATATCAACAAACTAATGATCTGAAAATTTATATCAGAGATCTGATTTCACTCAGAACAGGAAGACATTTTATTTCAAATTAAAGATTTGAAATGATTACATCAATCAATTGTTGCACAAACATATCTGATTGAGCTCTCCACACATGGGTACAATTTAGATGTCAAATAGAGATGTCTAGAGGTCTGAATTAAGGCCCAGATCTGATTGTACCTTGCTGTTGTAAAGTTCTGAGTTGCTGATATGAATTTTTGAGTGTATACAATGATGAAACATGCCAAATTCCACCTCCAAAATGAAGTGATGGATTCTCAAGGAAGCCGCCTAGACTTGGATGATGACAAATGTCAAAAGAAGATGCAATTGCCTTTCCCACCAACTTGAAAATATCTGCAACAGTCTGATACAAACCCTAGATGACTGAAATACACCCTTCCATGCCTCCAAACTCCTCAAAAATGACAGCGACTTGCCCTATGATGGAGCGACGAGTTCCTTGATGGAGAATAATGTATCACAATGCGGAATATTGCCTTCAAACCCTTCGGTCTGCAGACTGATATGAATTTGCTGATGTCTGATATAAAAATCTGAATGCAAATACATGAAATCTATCACCAAAAATCCCTCCAAAGTATGGCACTCCAACTCCAAACCCTAGCCATACACGTTATGATGAAAATATATCAAAATGACCTTAAGATCCGAATCATGAAGTCTTCAAACTGCAATTATATGCGCCCGGATCTGCCAAATAAACCCTTATGATATGAATTGTTATCCAAACCCTAGCGGTCATAACCCTGTAGAAAATGATATGCCTTTGTAGCTCCAATGACATGCAAATACCTGCAAATATGTCCAATGATGAACCTCGTATGGATTCACCTCTCAAAGTGGATTGGATTTTCTTCCAAACCACTAATTTTCTAAGGGTTTTCGTCCTTACAAAATACGCTGAAACAAAGTAGCAGCTCAAAGAGAAAATCTCCAATATTAATTGACAAATTCACCATGATGGAAAATGACCTCTAAATGCCCTTTTATAATCCGCAAGTTGGGCACCCAAATTTGCTATAATTTATTTTGCTTTCATGTCCACCTCAATAATAAAATAATATTTTATTTTAATTTTGCCATCTCCAAGTGGGACGTCCAAGTCAAGGAATAAAATATTATTTTATTTATATTTTATTTTTCACTTTTCCAAGTGGGATGCCACCCTTGGCATTAAAATATTATTTTTACATTTGTCATTTTATTTTATTTTAATTTTCTCTTTATTTTCCCACTTTCCATCCTCCAAGTGGGGTCGCTCCACTCCAAGGCAAATTATTTAATTAAATTTGACTTCACCATAATTACCACAAAATTTTCTCCAAGTCATAATCCAACTTTGTTTTGCCAATGGAAAAATAGATATTTTCCAATTTTCCAAATATCTAGGTCATCTAGGTCATTTGCAACAATGGCTCAAAAAGGGGACATTACAAAAACCTTCAAGGCCAAGAAGGTTTGGGGACAAAAACTTCCATTCCACCGCTAGGGTAGCATTATTCAAATGTTGTAATTGTGCATCAAAGTTTGAATTTGAAGAAGTTATCCCTCTTCTAGGGTGGCGACTTACATTGATAAGGTTTGGTGTTGGTTTGGGCCCTGGGGTGCAACGACTTGCTATTGGAGGTCATGTCAAGGGTTTGAACATACTTCTAGGGCAGCGAACCCATTGGGGTTGTGGCAACTTGTTGATAAGTGGTTTGGCTGGCATTTGAAGGCAAGCTAGGCAGCTAATTGCTTTTGTGGTTGAAGATCCCTTTTCCTCAAGGGCTACGCTACAGTTGGAGGTTGAAGACCACTTGATTAAGGGTTGCGTTTGGAGTTGGATATTTTCCATAATTTTCTGTGGTAGGGCGACCTCCTTGGGGAAGGTTTTCACCCTGTTTCTAGGGCTAATTCTGCCTAGAAACATATTCTGGAATTTGCATAATATTTCTGCAATATTACTGGTATTTATCCAATAATTCTTTGTTCTACAAGTGCGGAAAACAAGGTATTTATTACAGCATATTATTCTGTAATTTTTGGTGATTTCCTGAATATAAATCAAGTGGATTTGGGCATGGTACAGTTGCAATAATTCTTATTAATTTTCAGAGAATAGGTGCCTAGGGTTTGAGGGTCAATTTGCCCATCTAAGACCCTAATTTTTCTTGGAAGGGTTTCTAACTTGTTCCTAGAGTTTGAAGTATTTTAATATAATTTTTGTAAGGTTTATTATAGCTAGGGTTTGCTATAAAATTCAGAAATATAAATTCAAGTTGCTAGGGTTTGGTTGAAAAATCAGAATTTCATATTTGTACCAAATTGGGGACATTACAGTACTTTTCGCTATTCTCTATGTTCAATTTATCTTGCAAAGAATTGCTGCTAGGATTTACTTATAATTGATTAGTCCTTAGACTCTTGCACCATGTTTAGTCAAATTTGAGTAAATGCTAGATTTGATTAATGTTGGTCATTTGCAATGAATCTTAGAAAGTTATTGTTTTAGGAAAAAAATATCTCGATACCAATTTGAAATCTTCTTTTCTGCCCTACCCTTCCCTCTCTTTAGAATTTTTTTATGATAATCAAATTATTGTAACATAGCATCACTGTAAATATCCATTTTTTTGGTTAGTCTTAGGTGTTAGGGAGTCACTTGGCAGGACACAGGTAAATTTTAGAGACAAATCTATAGCCACATTGCTTACCAATCTATTCCACCAACTGCAACTCATGCCTTGGGTTACATCTTCCAATCCAAAAATGAGTGGGTTTTTCCCTTTATCTGTTGGACCCTGTTCACAAACTTGTATCAACAATGACACAATTCAATTTTGAATTGGCCATATAGATTATATTTTTATTTATAGTACATTGGGATAACCTCGTGTAGAAGAATCAAACTCTAAATAAAATCAATTTAATCCTGGCCATTAATGGGAAGGATGCAACCAATGAAACATGAATATATTGTTACATCTTGAACATTGAAAATGGGAAGAACTAATGTTTCCTGTAGTCTTGGATAATGTGCAAACAAATAACTGGAAACTTACCATAAAAACTGATTTTTTTGGGATGCAGGAAGATATAAGACAAAATGATTTATATGATAGCGATTTAGGCCATGCCATCCACCATGCAAACTACATTTCTTTGCAAAGATTATTATAAAGGATTCGAAATGACTAAGATGTATGTGAACAAAGGCTTAGGGGCATGTAGTGTGGATTTGATGGAAGAGATATTTACTAACCTGGGTTAGCATTGCTTTCTCAAATTGCAATGCATGGAAACAATTTGTAGCAAGTCTAATAGCCAATATATTGGCTGAAAATGTTGTTTTGTTGTTTTTGCATAAATTCTTGCAATAAAATGCATTGAACCTAGATTCAAGTGGCCTTGGGGGGTTGTCATAACGAGACAGATCAAAGCATGTTAGAATAGCGGTTGAGGTCCATTGCCATTTAAAAAATAACACGATCGTTGCAAGTGCATGCAAAAAATTTCCAGCTTGTTTTCCAAGTGCTTGTACTTCTTTTCATACTTGAAATATTAATGGGTACGGAAATTAGGACAAGTGGTTTTAGAAACTAATTTACATTGTGTTTGAGCATTGCAATGCAGTAAAATATTTCCCCATGTACAAGAAGACCAATTGCTCGCTTATTCACATTATCATGCATATTCAATTTCACATTATCCTATATATTCAATTTGTAAACCTAATTTTATAGATTTTTTAAATGGGGATGAACTAATTGCAGATCTTTGTTTGATGGTATCTGTAGCTTTTATTCGACAGCTAGTGTCATTTGTTGTCTCACATTGATTTAAATTTCTAAAACAATTATTGTGTTTAATGTATTTCAGGCTATGCGGAAAGAGTTTACACATGCAAGGTTGTTGTCAGTTGCGCAAGCTCAAGTGATACGCGCTCATGATGAACTTAAGATGGCAATTTCACGCTTGCGTTTGAGGCTTCCTGGAGAAGAGGCTGCTACTGTTGGCACTCTATGTGCAGAAGAATTGGTACCTACATGTGTACAATTAACTGGGGAGAAATTTTTTGCTTTGACAGAGTTATCTCGTATGAAAGGCCAGCTTCGGTACTTGAAGGTACGTGTCATAATACTTGTTAGTATTTTAGTATGCTTACAATTTTACATGTTTTTTTGACAGATCATTTTTATTCAGTTTTTTTTGTTGTAGAGTATGCTTTTCTTAAAAACACTTGTTTGTGTAGGCAGCAAAAGGGGTACTTGGTACATATTTCATATAAGTTATCTTGAAGTAGACTAAATTATATTTGATGGTGGAAAATTAGCTATACATGTTATACGAGTTTATTTTTGAAAGTGTATCACAAAAGGCCCTTTGATGATAAACCTTCGTTGATATTTATATGGACAATATGAAAATATAGTTAAATCATCTTATTGTGGCAATTCATAGCTGTTTAATGTTTGTTTCTGCTATATTCATTGCTGTTATATGGCTGCTATACTCTATGCTGAGTATATCTCATTCTATAAAAGAACACATTCGATTGTTATGCATGTTATTATTGGTGAACCCAGCATAGCAACATGAGATGAGTTTATGTTAGTATATGAGATAACAACTCTAAGTGTCAAGCAAGCGATTCAACCCCTACAAGCACAAGCCAAAGATCGAAACAGAAGAAGGCAAGGGAAGTGCGTAGATCAGCAAGGTTTTGGAGGAAGAACCACATTGTTGATGTCAATATCAATCAGATTCCATGTAATGTCCCCAACTTGGGACAGTGAAGATAAAAGAGGGTTTCCCAACAAGACCCTTAATTTAACTCATACACACTGAATTTAAAAAAATTAAAATTAGCAAACCCTAATTGACATAAATATGCTCACAAAACCATATGCACAACAAACCCTAGGTGCCATATATTTGCACGAATAATTCCAAGGCATGTGAAGGATACAACCACTGAATTTTGCACTTTAAACCTTCAAATAAATAATGCATAGACCCTCAAATTACTGCTGTGATAAAATACCTTGTATATGTGGGAAATGATGCACGTACCTTGTTGAGAATCTTGCCAACAAAAATCTGATTTTTCCTTTTGAAATTACAACTGTGTTTTCTTTGCACAATTAGGACTCAAACCCTTGCGAAAATCCACCAAAAATATGGAAAAATATAGAAATATTTTATACAGAAATATTTCTAATTTTAGCCCCTCCAAAACCTCCACAAAGCCTTCACAATCAATTCGTCCAAGTGCAGAAAATTATTGAATTAAATAATTCAATTTCCTCTTTGAAATTCACCCTCAAGTATGTCAATGGACCATAGAAAAATGCACTAAAAATACCCAAATAATTCTAATATTATTTGTGTACATTTTAGGGCCTAATAACACCCTAGAAAATTCAGAAAAGGCTCTCCAAGTGAATCACCCCACTCACAAAATATTAGCAGCACTTTTATGAAGAAAGCCTAGTCTTTCCCTTCCTAAATTCTTCCAAACCCTATGATAATTTATCACAAAAATTCAGAAAATAGAGAACCACAAGTACTTTGCTGAAAGGAGTCCAAAAACTCTCCAATGAGCTTATTTATTCTTCCCAACTGGTTTGCCTTTATTCAAAAAAATAGGAGATAAATTTCAGAATATTGAACTCACGAAAAACTCTTCTGATTGGCCTTCCAATGTCTCCCAAGCAAGTCGCCCAATGCAAAAATAATGGTGGTAATATTTTATACACTGTTGACACTTCAAACCCTCTTCAAATCTTCAAAATCCACTTCTCCCACAAATTGCCCCGCTGGAAAAATATCATGAAGACACGAACAACTCCCTGTGACCTCCAAGGACCCCTTCAAGTGGTTCACTTAGCCTCCTAGCCAAGTCGCCATCCTTTGGGATGGTATTCCGCAACACGGACAATTTTCCAAATGATTCGTTCCTCTTCAACACTTGTAATATTCACCAAATCTGTTTTTGATAGAAGTATGCAATATTTCCATAATGAGGTGGTGTTTAAAAACACCTTTGAATGAACCACTTGCATGAAAATATGCACTTTGATGCTCAATCACAACCCTTGAGTAGAGTTGCACAAGTAGAAGGGATGGAGGTTTTCATCCCCAAACCTATGGCACTTCTTGAAGGTTTTTGTCCTCAAGAGGTCGAAACCAAACTTGACATACTTGATCCAATTTACCAAATCAATATTCAACCTGTCCTCTTTGAAGGAGCCTCTCTTTGTTTTTATAAACTTCCTCCAAGTGTGGCACCAAAATTAGAGAGGAAGGGTTACTTTTCTTTTTAATAAAAAGATATACGCAAGCTTCCTTATAAAGAGTACTTTTAGAATGGCCCTTAAAAAGGCCCCAAATTTGGATAATAAAGTACTTTATCAAACTAATCATGAAGCTTACTAATGTTCCCCTTTTTGTCTTTAAATCCTTAGCCTTAGGGAATGCTCAAGCTAAGGGTCTCATCCAAGGATCAGCTCAAAAAGAGGGACATTATAGTCCTCCCTACCCAAAATTGCTTGTCCTCAAGAAATTGTAGAAGCCAAGGAGCTGTCCCTATTTCCTTAGTAGTACATCTTTTTATTGAAATAATTTCCCATTGCAACAAATCTCCAATTTGTGTTCCTTGTTTGCCTATCACATTCCTTGTGGGCTGCCCCCCTAGATTTCAGAGATTAAATTCATCTTTCAACCAACTTTCATAGTCCCCAAAGACATGCCATGCTTGCTTGTGGTGGGTATAGTACCTCCAAGTGTGTGACTTGCCTCCAAAGGCAATGTTCACCAATCTGAAATTAATCATGCAAACCTCTTTATACCACGTACCTTGAGAGATGCTTATGCACATTCTACCTTGTCTGAGTCTTCTACCATTCCCTTCGAGCAAAATGAAGGTTTAGTTTTGATCAATGAAAAGCCTATGCCACTCCTCCATACGAAATCGTACCTTCTTTATTGCCTTATACCAAAAGCATGTTCTTCCACATGCATTTCCAGATTGTACCTTTGACAGTATTTTTCCCAAAAAATCATTTTTTTGGCCTTGTATATGCTGCTGTAGTTGATCATAAAAATCAGAATTTATTATGTGAACATTTCCTGGATGTGGATTGTCAACAACTTTCCCCAAAGTGGGCTGGAAAAGGGCCATATATCACCAATTTTTTCCCTTCATATGTGGCTGGACCTTCTTTTTTGACTCAGAAAATAAGGAACAAAAAAATTCCGACTTCTTGCCACTTATTTCTGCTCTTTCTTTTGGCTGCCATTGTGATGTCCCCTTTTCATATAATTTTAATAATCAATAAAATTGTCCAAATAGTGATTTTAATCATAGTATACATACTCGGCGATTACTCACTGAGTGGGTGAGTACTCGCCAAGCAATCTCCAAAATGATTATTCGTCACTCATAATTGCCACCCTCTAAGCACTCGAGCCTTGGCGAGTACTGTGCCAGTACTTGCCGAGGCTTGAGTGCTTGGCAAAACGCATACATAACGCGTCAGAACCCTACAGACACGTCCAGGACACTGGAAAAACACATGGAAAACACACAAATCTGTCTTATAAAAGCATCCACCTCCACACATTCGGATCACATAGCGTTTGGACGAGATTGGAGCATTTGGATTGAATTGGAATGAGTTAGGAGATTTTTTGAGCACAATTTCCACTTCCAAGTTAGTTCATTTTTTATTGCATTTCTTCTAAGTTCTAAGTTCTATTTATTTAAAGCCTTAAACTCATTTCAAGAATTTTTTTTGAGGGAATCGCGAGCCTACAAGCCTCTATGTGTTCTGTTAAGATTCAAGAAAAAAAATACAATATAATTGTGGTCCATTTAATGCAAGATATTTGTATTTCGTAAAACTTTAAAAGTTAAAACAATGCCATGGATAGAGGGGTAGAATCGTAGATAATACTTAATAATTTTCCCAATTTTGATTTGAGTCATCAATCAAGCCAAAAAAATAATACAGATTCAGAGTTGCGTGGCCTTTAGATGGTTTAACTTTAAGTCTTAAGTCTTGCTTACCCTTTAGATGCTAGTAGCCTAGTACTATGAATTTTAAAAATATCATGTTGCATGAAGCTGAAAGTCTTACCCTGGGGGCATTATCTTGGCAGCAGCTATTTGTTATTAAAATTTAACTTATTACCCTCCTTTTCTGTTTGGAAGCCATGGCATTGTCTTGCAGGTATAGCCTATAATGATTTGTGTGAACTGTGAACTGTGAATAAAGAAGTAAGATCAATGAAATGCAATAGATTTATTATGTTTGCACTAACTTTCACCTTCCCCAATGATTATTCGGGCTTGAACAATTGTCAAAAGACTCTAGAGATCAAGTTTGCAAAATTCTAAGTATGCTTTGAGTTTGAATTGTATAAGCAGGGTTTTATGAGATTCTTGTTCACCTAATATATATATGAACTTTTTAAAGAATTCCCTCAACTTATATGGACTTTCCAATAATGATCAATGACTTCCAACCTTCATAGAAATTTAGAACAACTAAAATTGTCTCAAGAAGCCTCCTAGGGTCAGTTTTGAGTCTTGATTGTGTAGAACAAAACATGGTTCTTTCAAATTGGACAATAGACATTTTAAGGAAGTTTGAGTTAACTATATAACTGGGAAATTATTCAAGTAGAATTCCTTACTAATTAAAGATTTCTTCCCTTCTCATCCTTCAATACATCAGAATGAACTCAAAAGAGACCTCTGTTCCCTTTCTCTTTAACTGGATTAAAACATAAATGTTGATGTTGTGTTTGGCAACCTTAACATATGGATTAGTGACAATAATCCAATCCATTCAAAGACAACAACAAAATGTATTACTGTTACATATCAAAGATTTATTGGAAATGCATAATCTAAACTTTGCACCTCACTACTCCTATATCAATCTTTGTGGCACTATAATCAATAATGTACTGTAGGCACTAGAAAGAGATTTCATAGTTTTCTTTCTATTACAAATAACTTGGCCAATGCAAACTCCACCACAAACTTCAATACTTTATTTGTAATAGTGTCTACATCCATGTCATGGTCTTTTAAGCTTTACGTTTTTAACTATCTTCATATATGTTTCTTGCTAAGTTTTTCCCAATCTTTGATTATCATAGGAGGTCCTTACATTGAAATACCAAAAATCTTTTTTTTTGAGTTTTACACCCAACCAAATCTAAATATTAACTTCATCTCCTAACAAATTCTATGTAATTTACTTGTAAACATGTTATCATGATTATGTAATTTTTTTAATATTGTTTTGATTCTTGAACATGTTGTAGGTTTACCATTAAACTTAGCATACAATCGCATCTGGCTCTACATCAGGATCAAAATCAGTCAGTGGTAGCCAATCGGCTCCCCCTAATGCATGCACCACTGCTTGGAAGTATGCCATACGGGTTGGAACATCCCAGACAACTATAATTTGTACGTTTTGCTTGAAGACAATTGGTGGAGGCATCAATCGCTTCAAGTATTATCTTGCATGCATTCCTTCACATGATGTTTTGCTTTGTCCTACTGTAACAGAAGAGGCAAAAAGAAAGATGGCCGCAGAGCTTGCATTGCTGGACGAGAAGAAATTAGAGAGGGCAAAGATGCAGGTAGCCTTAACAACGGCCACTGGTCCTGCATCGGTCAAGGCAACTGAGGCAGCTCTAATAGAAATTGTGGGCTCTAGTCATGGTCCACGCAAGCGAGGCACATCCACCTCATCAAGTTCGAGCCAACTACACCATTTTTTTGTGCCTAGAAACATACTTGGGGCACAACCTTCACTATAAGTACAGGATGGAACAAGGAGGTGCACGTGAAAGCAGATAAAGCATGTGCAAATTTTTAGTATTTCAACAATCTTTCCTTTAGCGTGGTGAAGAGCCCATATTGGGAATATTTGGTGACAACAATGACAATTGTAGGGAAATGATATAAGGCACACTCTCCAAGAGACTTAAGTGAAAAATTGCTCAAGAATGCAGTTGAAAATGCAAAAGTAATTGTGGAAGATCAAAAGAGATTGTGGCGAAAGTTCAGATGCACCATTCTTTTCGATGGATGGATAGATGGAAAAAACCACACCCTCATCAAAATTTTGGTGGCTTCAAATGATGAGACGGTTTTTTTGAAATCCATTGATGCATCTAGTAAGAAAAAAAATGCAGAAACTTTGAGCTTGATGCTCAAGGAGGTTGTTTTAGAGGTGGGCATCGAGAATGTTTTCCAAGTTATCACTGACAATGCAGCAACATATGTGGTGACTGGGAGACTTCTCAAGGACAGACATCCATCACTGTTTTGGACACCTTGCGCGGCCCATTGCTTTGACCTTCTCTTGGAGGACATAGGCAAAATTGATTGGGTGAGACCGGTTGTAGAAGAGGCCAGAGACATCAAAAAATATATTTATAATCACCTTTGGGTTCTCAGCTTTATGAGAGAACACACCAAGGGGAAAGAGCTTGTGTGAGCAGGGGTCACAAGATTTGCAACTAACTTCCTTACGTTGCAAAGTATTTGCAGTTTGTTTGATAGCTTTGAAGCAGATGTTTGTGTGCCAAGCATGGGTGGACTCAACATATTCAAAGAAAGCTAACAGAATCAAAGTCTCAAAGACAGGTTTTAATGAGGACTTTGTGAAGAGAGCTACAAAGATTATCAAGGTAACTTCAAATTTCAATTTAAATTTTAAATCAATTCCTTTATTTTCAATTTTTAAAGTATTTAATTTAATTATAAGTTTTTAACTTTAATTTTTTTGTAACTTTATAGGTGTCGGAGCCTTTGGTGAGGGTTTTGCGTTTAGTGGATGGAGAGCAAAACCCAATGAGTTATATTTATGAGGCCATGGATAGGGCCAAAGTGGCCATCCAAAACTATTATAGGGGTGATAGTGTCAGATTTGATCCTATTTGGGAGTTGATTGATCGAAGGTGGAACAATCAACTCCATCAACCCATCCATGCAGTGGGGTACTATCTTAACCCCAGGTTTTTCTACTCTGATAGCTTCACAGATGCTAATGGGGAAGTTATGGAGGGCCTATCAACATTAATTTGAGAGTATGACACCTGACGTTCAGACGAGAGACCTCATTATTTTAGAGTTGCAGAACTACAAGCAGGTTAGGGGGAGGCTCTTTTCTTTGACGCTAGCTATCCAAGAGAGAACCACGTAGTCACTAAGTAATAAAAAATGAAGTGTTTACTTGTACCTTTCAAGTTACAAATTTACAATTATTAATTACTGACAAACTTTTGAATATCTTGCTTGCAGGGTCATGGTGGGAAGATTGAGGTGAAAATATCCCAAATATTCAAAGGCTAGCCTCCGCATTTTATCTCAACTTTGTAGCGCTTCTGAATGTGAGCGCAATTGAAGTTTGTTTGATGCCATTCACATAAAGAAGTGCAACAAGTTGAGTCAACAACGGCTCAATATCCTGATTTTTTTGCAATACAACCTCCGGCTTCGCACAAGAAAGGTGGAGAACACATCACAAGATCCTATTGATCTAGATGAGATCGATCCTTACGGTGATTGAACTGCACAGGATGAAGAGGGCCCCATGTTCACAAAGGACGAGATTGCTGATTTCGAGAGGCAAGCTATAACGGGTGCAATTGCAACAGAAGGAGATATTGGATTGGATGACATCCTTGTAGATGTTGAAGATGAGATAGAGATAGACGCAGAGGTGGAGCCACAGGTGCAACGTTCTAGACAGAGGGAGGAGGGGCAGCCATGTTGGATGACTAGACTCACTCAGTCTCCCTTAGTTTTCACTAGAGCAGAGAAGAGAAAAATGTAGATTCTTGTATATGTATCAGTTTGTTGTTGCCACTTGACACTGACAATTCATACTCAGTTTTATAATTCTGTTTGCATGGATCTTGATCATGCAATTTTGTAATTTATTTGTATTCAAATCTAATAAAAAACACTCCCCCAACCTTTTACACTCATTTGATACATTTTACAACTATAATTTATATAAAATTTAAGTTTTTTTAATAAATTTGAGTATTTTTCTTTTGTCGAATAATGGCGAGTGGTTGTCGAATAATCGTTGAGTAAACTTTTAAGGAGTTGGATGAGTACTCTCCGAGTACGAGTATGCGAACTATGATTTTAATCATTCGAAAATATAAAGCAATTTAATTAATTATTAAAATAGAACTATCTTGGATAATTATTCGAATTATCGAAAAAGTAAGGACCTAATATAAAATAATTATTTAATGTGTCAAAAAGTAATTGTAATTATTAATTTATTGAGACAAGTTATGTAATCAATTCAAAAAAGCCTAAAATAAAATTAAAAGGAATGTCGGCTCCAGAGCTAAAGTAAAGAAAGGAAAATATATTCTAAAAAGGGCAAGTGAGGCTTATGAGGTATTTTACCTCCCCAAGGTGGTTCGCCCCACTTTGAAAGGTGCAAATATAAGGTAAAGATCACAATTGAAGACATTGAATTTGATAATTGTTTCTTCATGCTTGAAGAAGCTATTGGGATGCATGCCCAATAGGTGTTCTTTGTTTTGGTGTTGATCATTCTACAAAAGGTGTTTTTTAACACCACCTTTGTTAAATGAGATTTTGTTACTTGCCCTAGAGTGGGGCGATTTGCATTAAGAGGCTATTGTGAGGTTTTGGTGGAGTATTTGAGGTTCATTTGCTGCATAATATTTTTGTTTGATATTTGCACTAATTTTGCTATTGGAGCGACTTGTTTTGGAGGCTTGTTTAAGGGTTTAGAGATCCTTTCAGGGTCTATTTGAGCAAAATAATAATAAGAAATTATTTATTAATTTTCTGCATATTGACGTGGGGTTTTGGAGAAGAATTGTGAAAGCTAATGCTCAAAATTGATAGAATATTAAATAATAAATTTCAGATTATTATTTAATTATTTTTTACAGGGGTTTTTATCATTTTCACTCGTGAAAGTAGGAATTTTGCTCAAATAATTATTCAGTTATTTTTCGTACACCTTGGTGACTTGTTTGGGATTGAGAGTTTGATGTTTGAAAAGATAAATTCTGAAAACTAGGGTTTTCAGAATTTCGGAGCAAGTTGTGATGACCTTTCCATGGAAGGAAAATTTTGAAATTATTTTTATAATCATTTTGAGCTCTTGTTTGCATCATAATTCCAAGTATTGAGGGAGTTATGAATTTTTGAAGTTTTCAGCTGTTTGTAGAAAATAATATTTGTTGAGGGTAGATTTGCAAGGGGATTCGTGGGTGACATGGTTGCTGTGATTTTTGCATGATTTTGTCTACAATTTGTGAAAGCTTGAGCAGAGATTAGAGTGGGAAAGAAGAACATCAATCCAGCTAGTGTGGCACTAGGGTTTGGAGGATTGAAACATTCTTTTCAAGCTCTTTCTTCTATGAAGCAAGAGCCATTGGTGGCAAAATTCACAAGGTATTTATTTGCTATTTATTTCAAGGTGAATTGGAGTTAATTTTCAGTTTGGAGGTGCAATTACAACAGCTAGGATTTATTGATTTTTTTAAATTCAGAATTCAGAAATTGTGGATTTTGGGAAAAACATTTTTTTGATTATATCATTCAATTTGGGGACATTAGAGTGGTATCAGAGCACCAATCTTGTCCACCTGTAAAGTTTAATTGCAAGCCGATTAAAAGATTTGGTGTTATCATGGAAAAAATGGAGAAAAAAAGGCTCTACAATGCAAGTAGAAGGCTAGGGGACCTATGCCAACCAATGAAGGATGTAATCAGCGCCTTGGAAGTAGAAAAGAGGTTATCCAAGGTAAATCAATCACATTATGAGTCCATGGAGTGGGCGGTACTGTCCTCAAGGACTTACTTGGTTCAACATGAACTCTTGAAAGACACAGATAAGCAGGTAAGACTCTTGGTTACCAGTTGTATTAATGATATTTTAAGACTAACGGTTCCTAAAGTTCCCTACAGTGATAAAATCATGAAAGAGATATTTTTGTTGATTGTGGAGAGCTTCCAAGATCTCCAAGAGGACAAAGGACGCTCCTTGGCTAGAAACATCCTGGAAACTATGGCTTCAACCAGGTCATGTATTTTGATGTTAGATATGGAGTGCGATGAACTTATTGGTAAAATGTTTTAACATTTCTTTGCAATTGCTTGTAAGAATCCTCCCAAAAATGTTGTAGATTTTATGCAGAGAATCTTGACTCTGACACTCAATGAGAATGATGATCTTTCCAAGCTATTATTATCTATCTTGTTGATAAGTTTGGGACTAAAAAAAGAAAATTTTCCAATTGCACATATGCTGTTTGAAAATGTTGCAATTGATTGTGAGGAAAAATTGAGGCCTTATTTGATAGTGGAGAATATAGAGGAAGAGAAAATTAAACTATATGGAGAGTTGGAAGGAAAAAATGAAGGGACAACCCTTCATGAGGGTTCCTATGAAGAAGCCAAATAAACAAAAAAATCAGATTTGAAAGAGGAAGACGAGCTACAAAAGAATGACACTTTGGGGCAGCGTAGAGTGGAAAATTGTGGAAACCAAAAATCTAAGTTTTTGGAGCAGCAAAGAGGGCTGCAAATGATGGATGAAAATGAGGACATGCTAGGTGTTTTGGGGCAGCCAAGTACTCCAAACTTTGGTATTCAAAAAGATGATTTTGAAGAAGCCAAAGAAACCGAGATATTCATAAAAAAATATGAGTTGAATGATAATTTTTTTTTGGTATCTAATAATTGTGTGCATGACAGTGAATTCACAAAGTGTGAAAACAAGGAGCTTGAACCTAAGAAGGAAGTTGGATGGAGTGATGAAGGGGCTATAATTTCAAAGCATAGGCAGCCATGAGTCCAAAAGGAAAATGCCCTATCATGAAATTGGTATGTATGAATCTGATTTTTATGTTACATGGATAGAAGAAGAGGATAGAACACTTGAGTTGTAAGGGCAGTATCTAATTTGTTATGGGCAGCCCCCTACGCCAAGGTTTATGAATAAATTTGGAAGTATGGGTAAAGGTTTGACACCTCTCTTGGCTTTGGAAAATGCCCAAGTTATGAGCAGCTATTTACAAGGTATTTTTTAAAGAAAAAGTGGTATCCTTTCCTTCTGGAACATTCTGAAATCATTTTGTTATATTCATGGTTATTAATCTACACTAGGGGCAATTTATCATGCACATGGCAGCCAAGGGTAAGGGAGAAAGGTGAGTATGCACATGTTGATTCTAATTTGTCTCAAAAATCAGAGTTCTATATGCAAACACAATATCTTTTTGGAAGGCAACATATGAGTGTTTAGAGCATTGTCTAGCACTTGATAGGTAGAAGGAATGTGCGTATAAATTCTGAAATTTATTGCTCAGAAAAATCAGATTTCAAGGAACAAATGCAGCCATGTATGGAAGAGGGAAATTTAGAATTTTATGACATATATCAGCCATGGGAACAAGAAAGGTATGGGGACATCTATTTCCATGTTTATCTACATGAAAAATCAGTGATCTATTTTTATAAACAGCCATGTCATCATGAAGAAAATGTTGATTTGATTAATACAGTCCAGCTTATGCAAGATTCAGGAAACATGTTTTTGTTGGCACGTTGGAAAGGTGACATAAGGAGCTTTTACACCGGTAGGGTACAACCTATTTTTTGGAGCTATTGATGAGTGTGGAGAGGATCCTATGCATGCATGGGAATGTTGATAAGGGGCAGCCTTTAGAAGGGCGCATGGCGTGTACAAGGAGGCCCATATATGTTGAGTTGTACTACCTTGAGGCCTCACATCATGGTAAGTTTACAAGATGGTACCCAGCTAATTTCTTTTTGCATGATTGGAGAGTTATAATATGGCGTTTGGGGGTCATTACCCTCGGGGCAGCAAGGTAATCAAATTCTATTATGTTTTTTATTTTAACTTTTGGCCACATATCACTTCCTTGGAGGGTATAAGGGAAAGGAGCTTCCTCATCCACCACTTGGTATTGAAAGGGGTGTTTGACTGGGAACATGTGGAGCCTTTGGAAGGCTATGAGGACACATCTAGCACTTGGGGGTAGCCCCCAAAGTATAGGTAGAACAGGGTCATGGCTCCATTGAGGGCTACCACGTCTTGGGAAGCAAGGACTGATTTTGGTTGCATTGTGGGACATGTTGGCAAGGTGGAATGACATTTATTATCCATTTGGGGAATGTCATGCTATGCTTCTTGGCAAAAGTTATTCCACTTAATAGGTACAGGAGCAAGGCTTTTTGAGCACTACAACAAGTTTTACCACTTGGACATGGTAATTGGGCATATGAGCTTGCATTTGCTTGAGGGCAAATAAATTTGGGAAGGGAGGACTGTGATATCCTCTTTTCATATAATTTTCATAATTAATAAAATTGCCTGAATAGTGATTTTAATCATTCAAAAATATAAGACAAGGCTCTAACATCACCCTAGAAAATTCAGAAAAGGCTCTCCAAGTGAATCGCCTCTCAAAGTATTAGCATAATTTTTATGACGAAACCCTAGCCTTTTCTCTTCCAAAATTCTTCCAAACCCTATGATAATTTATCACAAAAATTCAAAAAATAGAGAACCACAAGTACCTTGCTGAAAAGAGTCCAAAAACCCTCTGATGAGCTTATTTCTTCTTCCTAACAGGTTCGCCCTTACTCAGAAAATTAGAAAATAAATTTCAGAATATTAAACTCACCAAAAACCCTTTCAATTGGCCTTCCAATGTCTCCCAAGCAAGTCGCCCATTGCAAAAATAATGGTATAAAATATTGGTAATAGTTTATACACCATTGACACTTCAAACCCTCTTCAAATCTTCAAAATCCACTTCTCCCACCAATCATCCTAGCTAGAAAAATATCATGAAGACACGAACAACTCCCTGTGACCTTCAAGGCCCCCTCAAGTGGTTTTCCTAGCCTCCTAGGCAAGTCGCCACCCTTTGGGATGGTATTCTGCCACAAACAATTTCCTAGATGATTCTCTCCTCTTCAACCCCTGTAAAATTCACCAAACCTGTTTTCGATAGAAGTATGCAATATTTCCGTAATGAGGTGGTGTCTAAAAACACCTTTGAATGAACCACTTGCATGAAAACATGCACTTTGATGCTCAAACACAACCCTTGAGTAGAGTTGCACAAGTAGAACAAATGGAGGTTTTCATCCCCAAACCTATAGCACTTCTTGGAGGTTTTCATCCTCAAGAGGTGGAAACCAAGCTTGACATACTTGATCCAATTTACCAAATCAATATTCAACATGTCCTCTTTGAAGGAGCCTCTCTTTCTTTTTATAAACTTCCTCCAAGTGTGGTGCCAAAATTAGAGAGGAAGGCTTACTTTTTAATAAAAAGATATACACAAGCTTCCTTATAAAAAGTACTTTTAGAATGGCCCTTAAATCGGCCCCACTTTTGGATAATAAAGTACTTTATCAAAATAACCATGAAGCTTACTAATGTACCCCTTTTTGTCTTTAAATCCTTAGCCTTAGGGAACGTTCAAGCTAAGGGTCTCATCCAAGGATTAGCGCAAAAAGAGGGACATTACATTCCAGTCTTAGGTGTGGTAGATACATTATCCACCCAACTAGGTCAGCATGAAGTTATGTAAGGACCATTTGAAGAGTTGGAAGATAATTCAGTTGCCACAAAGGATATGGAACCAAGTGTACACACGGAAAAGCAGCAAAAAGTCTCTTGGACCAGTTCGTTGTCCACAAAAGAATAAAACAGTAGAACTCAATTCTAGACTGCTTAAAATAAAAAGAATGCAGTCAATACCATCAATTTTCTTGAAACCAGCCATGCCATCCTATTGTACACAGCAGGTTGTATTGGCCATCCAAACAGCAGGTCGTATTAGCCTTCTGAACAGCAGGTCTGACAGCTACCATATCTAGCAGCAGGCCCACAAACTAAGAAAAACAGAGGTGCTGTACATGACAGGATTTTTTATGGCACCAAATTCAGAATTTGTTTGAAGGGCCTTTGCACAAATTTTCAGGAAATTTTGTTCACCAGGTTCAGCATACGTATTTCAAGGGTTTTATCAAAATAAGTCTTGCAATTCAGAAATAATTCTTCGTCATTTGACCAGGAGTTCTCTTTGGCATTTAGTAGGTTGTGGTTGCCACATCTCCTTCCAGAAGAATTACCAGAGTTAGTTGAGTGTCTAGCCAAGAATTTTTGGAAGTCTTTGCCAGAGCTGATCAACAGTGAAATAAAATTACCACCATTTTGTAGAAGACAGTTTCAGCAATCCAAATGCAGAAGTCAGTTACCACCAGTTGGAGGAAAGGCCCAATTACAGTTACCACCATCCAAGGAAATTCACAGCCAAAATTCGGAACATTTTTGGAAGGGTACAAAAAATATCAAGTAATTCAAGACTAGGTCTAGAGAAGCAGTTGCAGCAGCTACAAAAACTTAAGTGGCAGCAACAGCCATGAATGAAAAAGCAAGATCAAGTGAGAAGGAAAAGGTGGTCGTGGACAAGGGCAAAGCTGCAGCAGATGCTCACAAGTTGAAACCAAGAATTTAGTTAGGGCCGTTTGATAAATTTATGGTCAAGGAACCGCTGAAGCTTATTTTTGTAAGCTTCGATGAATGCAGCACATGCCACTCCTCTACTGAGGGTGGTATAGTCTCAGATTAAAGACGTGTCCCAACAAAGCTTCAAACAAAGTCATCACTGAAGGCCAAGATAAAGCCATGAATTGACAAAGACGAATATGAAGAAAATGTCTATGCTCCGAAATAGTTGAGATGGCATGCCATGGCATGGGACGCGAGCTGAATGTGGTTGCAAGATAGCCCACCGGATGACAAGCTTAAGTTGGGGATACAAGCCAATGTTGACAAAGCCATCCAAATGTCGCTCTTTTCGTGGAAGGCATTCACAAGAGACTTGGAGAAGATGTTTGCTGGTTATGACCCGATCACTCAGAAGGAAGAATTTGAGTACAAGGGACTCGTGAGTAACTATAGAAGTGGTTGTGCAGGTTGTAGATATACAAAGCATGTTTGGCATTCCTCATCATGGCAAACCTTTGGCCAAACCCACTAATAAGGAGATTGTGGACTTGGATACCAAGGAAAAGGCCATAGAAGATTTATGTATTTCTACCTCAATGCCAATTGAGGTCAATGATATCATGGAGCACAGAAACGAAGAAATTATCTATTGAGAGAAGAAAAGTGGGGGGTAATTATAGAATTTATTTCTTCTTGGGTTAGTGGGGATACCGGGTTGTCAAATATTCATATTTGGCCGACGGATGCTTAGGTTAGTAGGAGCATTTTATGGGCAAATGATGTAAATAGACCTCACAAGGTCTCTTACAATAGGTCTTCTAGGTCTGTATTTAAGGCTTTATAGCCTTCTTGATCTACTATTTGAGACTAACACTTTTGGATCCTTCACAAAACTGATTTCAATCAAGATGTTTATCTAAAATTGATGTAAACAAGCTTATAAGGGTCTTCTTACCTTCTTCTTGGATTCTTATGACTCCACCATGACTCATAATACTTCACCAAATGCTTGATTGCTACTCTTTATAACTATACTGATCTGATGCCTTTCCTTTAGTCTGGTTTCTGTCCACAAAACACATAATCAATCTTGTTAGGCTTTGGTAACTCATCTATGGCTTACAACCTTCTTTAGTGGCTCCTAGTTCTCTTCTATGGATCTTGATCTCAACTCAATCTCCTGTTGTTTATGGCTTTAGTAGGATTTTATCTCCCTTTAGAATGTTTTCTAGATACATATACAACTATCACTCTTTTTGTTCTATCTCTCTCTTAGCAAGAACAAGAATTCTGTCTTTTACAGTCTTTAGGCCTTATATCAGACCTGTATGCAGATCAACTTCCCATAACCTGAGTAAAAGAGATCAATAACTCTTGAAAATACATCGAAGACTTCATGCACAGACTATATTATCCCCTTATAAAGTTTTGAATCCTCTGACTCACTCTTTCACAAATTATGCTCTCTTTTCACACTGCTAAAACAAGGTTTTCAAGCTTTCAACAGGTCTGCAGACAGGAAACACAAATATCTTCTTCTATATGCCTTCCCAAACCATGAAAACACAACTAACATGTTTTAAACACCTTCTTTAATCCTTCTACAAAATTTCATAACCTTTGGTGAGTTAATTTTGAAGCTATGAAGGTTTTAGCTCTTTAAGACCCTGTTTTAAGCATATTTGCAGACCTAGTGACTGAGTTTTGATTCGATCCTTCTCACTAGACACTTACAAACACTGCCACCACCTTTAAACCCTTTTAAGCATCTATTATAATCTATTCCAAAGTTCCAACTAGTTTGGATTCTTAGTTTTCAAGCTACAAATGTTCTTTCTTCAAAAAACCCTATTTTAGGTCTATGTACAGGCCTGCACAAATGGAAACACATATTTTTATTCTAATGGATCTCCAACCTCTGAAACCACTTAAGTCTCTTAGAAGACCTTATTTAACACCTGCCTAACAAGTTTGAGAACTTTTGACCAGTTCGTTTATGTTCTATGATCATTTAGGTGACTTAAAACCCCAAACTAGAGTTAACAAGACTGTCACAGGCCGAGAGTAGATATAAAGGGAAATTTCACATTCAACCACTGGTTTTAGATTATTTAACACTTGAAAAGACTGCCCTCCATTTACCTTACCCTTTTTACCACTTTTGGTGCTTGAACAGACCCTTAATTGTTAAAAACAATCACTAAACACCTGACTGTCACTGTTTGACTGTATTTATAGACCTGGGAACTAACTTTTTTCAGAGTATTTCACTTTCTGAAGGTTTTCAAGGACTTTTTTTTATTTGAGGGAGACCTTTACCAGTTACTCTAACCCTATTAAGTATGCTTCAAGCATAAACAAACATAAAATACAAAAAACCATTGCTTTCTATACTAACTGTGTAACAAAATACAAACCACTGATCTTTTTGGCTAAAGTATACACCAATAAAGCATTAAACAAGAATGTATCATGAAAATATGTCAAAATACCTTCAAAGAACCTGAGGGACAACAAGAATCACCACAAAAATCTATTCTTCATTCATGTATTTGCCAAGTCTTCTTACAGACCCCTGTTTTCTTCATGGCAGACCTAGAGACCATCTTCCACACCTTTATTTTCTTACAAACATTTGCAAATTAAGCCTTTATTCTTGTATTTGTTACTTTTCTTGGCTTCTTGTCTAATGGTTCGAACATTATCTGTTGCAACAATAAACCTAAATTTGTCTATCTCCTTTTGTCATGCACAAAATTCTCTACAACAACCTTAAACATGCTTTGTTTAGGCTTCCGTCTACATTGGAGGCTTCTAGAGAGGTTTTGAGATAGATTTACATTGAATTGGGGATAAAAAGACATTTGCAACATGTAAATGGACCCCAAGGACCCCCTTTGAAAGAATCAAGGCCTTCAACACATGATAAAACCTTATAAACTCTAGTGACATTCAAATTTTCAAATTTGCCATTTTGGCAGGAAAACCAAAACAAGGTCAAAAGACCACTTTTTACAAACAACTGAGGATTGGAACACCTCATTAGGGACTTTACAAGACCTCCTGCACTCATTCATAACCATTTTATTACAAAATGAAGCTTAGACAAGCTTCTTATTGATCTATCTAGACCTAGTATCCCAAACAAGTTAAAATGTACATAGTTCTTGATAATGCACCTGCATCAAACTCCTGGGCTTGAAAATGTTCATGAGCTCCTACTCATGAGATTTTTTATATTGCTCTCATTGCTACAAATGAACCTTTGCTTGTATATCTTCTTCAACTAGTTTCTCATGCATGTGGGCATGCAATTTTGATCCACACTTGTGTCTCTTCTTTGCTGCCTTCGCTATACCTGCACATAAAACAAACACATTAAATTAATAAATCATTTCTTTAGTATGTCTTTGGGGCATCTTCCACTCTTCTTTATGATTAGAATGTTGTTCATTCTTCCCAACTATTCCAACATAAAGTTCTTCTATATATTCCTTAGTTGATTTCAATCTCAATTTCCATTCCATGCTGCTAGCTTGTGCTCCACCAACCTTTGTCTTGTCAAAACCTCTATTACCATTACTCAACTACTGCCAATCTTCTTCTATTCTGAACTCTTCATGACTATTATTTTCCTTAAGCTTCCCTCTCATGCAAGATACCGTCTTCTCACACCAATCATCTATTTCCCTCTTTCATGGATTGTCCACAACTGTTCTTTTCCTCCATGCTGATCTGAAAATATGATTTAGGTTCTTCACATGAGAATCTTGTCATCTTCTTGTCTTCCAAGACAACTTCCTGTTGTTTGTCTTGTTTCTTCAAATAGTATTCATCATGAGGAGTTTGAATTTTCTCCTCTTCTTGCTTTATGTGAAGCTCTTGTGCCTCACCTCCTTGATCCTCCATATGGCAATGGAGTGTGTTTTGCCTTTGCGTCTCCATTCTGCACAAACAATATCTTTAGTACAAATCAAATCATATTTTGAAGATCTAATGGTTTCTTCAAGGATCTTGTAGTCCTCCACATCTGTGTTCTTTGTCATGATCTTTTCAAGTTCTTCCCATAATTGTCTTGCCAACTCTTCCATCTTTTTATTCTCTTCATCATTAGTTGACTCTTGCTTGGATCTATTCTCATCCTCTTGGCTGAGGATCACTCTTTCCTCTTGTTCTTCATGTTGCACCTCTGCAACTAGCTGCTGAAGGTTATTTAACACCTTGTCTTCATCTTTTTCAAGATTTAATACCTCATCTTGAGCACTATCTTCAT
Organism: Torreya grandis; assembly: GCA_037957365.1. NCBI lineage: Eukaryota > Viridiplantae > Streptophyta > Pinopsida > Cupressales > Taxaceae > Torreya > Torreya grandis. The sequence continues at coordinate 5,145,951 of JARHVA010000005.1, read as the reverse complement.
CTACCTGTGTACCTGCAAACACATTCAAAATCATTGTTATAAATAAATCATTGAGACTGGATTGTCTCTTCTTTTTCCTTCTTGGATTGATCTTTTAACATCTTTATCCACCTCTTCAAACTTCAAGTCATCTGCTGCGTCTTTCCTCTCTCAACAATCTACTTAATTGGCCATTTGACCACCTTCTTGATTCTTATGAAGAATCCTTGTCTTGATTGGTTCCATTCTTCTACATGTTGCATCAAACATGTTAAAGCATGCTTGAACTCATCTATTTCTTTTTGAATATCCTCTTCACTTTTCTTCATCTAGTTCTTCTTCCTTGGTAGTCCTTCCATCTCCTTTTCTTTCTCTCGTACCTCACCCAAAGCCAAAGATGGTCTTTTGACACCTATTCACTCTTCTTTCAATCTCACCCAAGTCTTTTTCACCTTGGTCTATTGACTCTGTATCCAAGTTTTTTGCATCTTGGAACTATCTCTTGAGCCTCAATGTGCTCTTACCTTCCTCTCAAGCCTCAGTGGGCTTTAGAACTGCTTGAACCTTTCTTAACTTTCTTTTCTCAAATTTCTTTCACACTTCTCAATGTCCCAACTTGCTCTTATGCAATCTGTCTTTCTTCACATACTCTTCCCAAGAGCTCTTACTGAGCTCTGGTACCATCTGATGTAAGTAGACCTCGCAAGGTCTCTTACAATAGGTCTTCTAGGTCTATATATAAGGCTTTATAGCCTTCTTGATCTACTATTTGAGCCTCTAACACTTTTAGATCCTTCACAAAACTGATTTCAATCAAGATGTTTATTTAAAATTGATGTAAACAAGCTTATAAGGGTCTTCTTACCTTCTTCTTGAACTCTTATGACTCCACCATGAGTCATAATACTTCACCAAATGCTTGATTGCCACTCTTTATCAGTATACTGATCTGATGCCTTTCCTTTAGTCTGGTTTCTATCCACAAAATACATAATCAACCTTGTTAGGCTTTGGTAACTCATCTATGGCTCACAACCTTTTTAAATGGCTCCTAGTTCTCTTCTATGGATCTTGATATTAACTCAATCTCCTGTTGATTATGGCTTTAGTAGGGTTCTATCTCCCTTTAGAATGTTTTCTAGATCCATATACAACTATCACCCTTGTTCTATCTCTTTCTTAGCAAGAACAAGAATTCTGTCTTTTCCAGTCTTTTAGGCCTTATACCAGATCTGTATGCAGATCAACTGCCCATAACCTGAGTTAAAGAGATCAATAACTCTTGAAAATACATTGAAGACTTCATACACAAACTATATGATCCCCTTATAAAGTTTCAAATCCTCTTGACTCATTCTTTCACAAATTATGCTCTCTTTTTTTACTGCTAAAACAAGGTTCTCAAGCTTTCAACAGGTCTGCAGACAGGAAACACAAATATCTTCTTCTCTATGCATCCCTGAACCATGAAAACACATCTAACACGTTTTAAACACCTTCTTTGATCCTTCTACAAAATTTCATGACCTTTGGTGAGTTCATTTTGAAGCTATAACGGTTTTAGCTCTTCAACACCCTGTTTTAGGCTTATTTGCACACCTAATGACTGAGTTTTGATTAGATCCTTCTCACTAGACACTTACAAACACTGGCACCACCTTTAAACCCTTTCAAGCATCTATTATTATCAATTCCAAAGTTCCAATCAGTTTGGATTCTTAGTTTTCAAGCTACACATGTTGTTTCTTCAAAAACCCTTGTTTTAGGTCTATATACCGACCTGCACAAATGGAAACACAAATATCTTTCTTCTAATGGATCTCCAACCTCTGAAACCACTTAAATCTCTTAGAAGACCTTATCTAACACCTCCCTAACAAGTTTGAGAACTTTTGACCGGTTCGTTTATGTTCTATGAGCATTTAGGTGACTTAAAACCCCAAACTAGGGTTAACAAGACTGTCACAGGCCGAGAGCAGATATAAAGGGAAATTTCACATTCCACCACTGGTTTTAGATTCTTTAAGACTTGAAAAGACTCCCCTCCATTTACCTTACCCTTTTTACCACTTTTGGTGCTCGAACAGACCCTTAATTGCTTAAAACAATCACTAAACACCTGACTGTCACTGTTTGACTGTATCTCTGGACCTGGGAACCAACCTTTTTGAGAGAATTTCACTTTCTAAAGGTTTTCAGGGACTTATTTTGATTTGAGGGAAACCCTTACCAGTTTCTCTAACCCTGTTAATTATGCTTCAAGCATAAACAAGCATAAAATACATAAAACCATTGATTTCTATACTGACTGTGTAACAAAATACAGACCTCTGATCTCTTTGGCTAAAGCATCCATCAACAAAGCATTAAACAAGATGAATGAATCATGAAAATATGTCAAAATACGTTCAAAGAACTTGAGGGACAACAAGAATCACCACAAAAATCTATTCTTCATTCATGTATTTGCCAAGTCTTCTTACAGACCCCTGTTTCATGGCAGACCTAGAGACCACCTTCTGCACCTTTATCTTCGTACAAACATCTTTAGATTAAGCCTTTATTCTTGTATTTGTTACTTTTATTGGCCCTTGTCTAATGGTTCGAACCTTATCTCATGCAACAATAAGCCTAAACTTGTCTTTCTCCTTTTGTGATGAACAAAATTCTCTCCAACAACCTTAAACATGCTTTGTTTAGGCTTCCATCTATGTTGGAGGCTTCTAAATGGGTTTTGAGATAGATTTACATTGAGTTGGGGATAAAAAGACATTTGCAACATATAAATGGACCCCAAGGACCCCCTTTGAAAGAATCAAGGCCTTCTACACATGATAAGACCTTATAAACTCTAGTGACATTCAAATTTTCAAATTTGCCATTTTGGTGGGAAAACCAAAACAAGCTGAAAAGACCACTTTTTACAAACAACTGAGGATTGGAACACCTCATTCGAGACTTTACAAGACCTCCCGCACTCATTCATAACTATTTTATTACAAAATGAAGCTTAGACAAGCTTCTTATTGATCTATCTAGACCTAGTATCTCAAACAAACTAAAATGTACATAGTTCTTGATGATGCTCCTGCATCAACAAACATCTTGGCCAAGAGATTGCATGAGTTTAAGAGCAAGAGGCACAAGGGAGTCTTCATGGTACATCATGCCATTGGTTTGATTTTGGATGAGGCATTCATTGGTAAGGCCAACCTTATAGGGGAGTATGCTCTAGTCGCAGTTGGGAGGAGACATGGCTAACCGTGTTCATGTGGAAACACATGGGTTTAGCATTGCTTGTGCATAGGGAAACAACCAAGTCTTCGCTGGGTGATGAATCTTTGCGAGCCAAGTCTCTGCCAAGTGGAAATCCTCTTCCATCCAAGATAGAAGAAGCCAATGGTGGTTCACATTTTAGATGATGAGGTGGAATATCAATGTTTTTCACATTCATAGGAGGTGAGTATGAGAGATTGGATGAGGAAGGACCACAAATGATGATAGTTCCCATGTATTTGTAGCACAATTGGGCATGGGTTAGTTACGAGTTTGGTTGAATTGGCCCCAAAATTACCTTCTATTGAATTACCACCTCTCAATTTGCCTTGTTCTGTGGATATACCAGTTAGATCTATAAGTATGTCATCTACCATTTTAGACTGCCCCGCTTAGCTTACATTCATCCTCTAGCCTTTTAAACCCTGTCGTGGTTGTACTAGTTGATTCATACATGTGCTTTGCTAGAATTGTCAATCCCAGTTGCCCCACCATGATCTCCAGGTATTTGAGTGCAATTTTCGACCCTACATTGCTTCTTGGTACCACATCTTCCCTAGGATTGCTACTTCCCTCAACTTCACCATCGAGCATCTCTGTTAAGCTCAATTATTTCTTTTTCACCAACAATTGTCTATTCTTCACGATCGAGGCCACCCTCGAGAATCTAATACTCCACTTCACATTCCGTTAGTTTTCTATTTTATTCCAATTCCATATGTTATTTTAGTCTTTATTTAACAAACTACTACAAAAATGGAACAAATATCACATGGCTCCTCTTTGTCCGAACTAGGAAACGATGCCAAAATGTAGGATGGAAACTTTGCACACACATAGATCATCTTATGGGAATGTTAAATACGCACATTGTATTTTAGATAACTCACAAAACAAAACACATGGTAAAAGGAGTCTTCTTATTCATGACATGAAAATACTTCACACTTTCCATTGTACTCATATTACACCACATGATACGAATGATTTATATGATCTTTTATAATTGTACGTGACATGCTCAAGGAGCCATGCACAATACGAGATGTGTAAAAGTCGTGGAGTCATAGCAAGATGTGTGCAATGATTGGTAGTGATCAACCGCCCCAAAACTATCTGTATAACAAATAGTTAAAGTAACACTCCTAACTCGTATAACATAATATAATCGCTGCTTTCATTTTTTAAATTATTTATCATGACTATAAATGTTGTCCATAGATTAGAACATACATTGTATCTTCAGACGTCTTATGTTGTTCTATCACATCTCATGGAAATAGTATTAGTGAAATGACATGAGAACTGTGCATCTTGATGTGATTAATAAAGAAGCCTTGTTTCCTCATATACATGTGTTTCATGTGTTATCTATACAACAATGTGTGCGTGATGTTCTTGGAGGATAATTTGTGTAAGTATAAAGTTTCCGTCCTACAACTTCAGGCATTGCTAGATCAAAGGAGTAATCCATTCTAGTAATCTCCATGTGGTCCTCCCATTGTAATGTGCCAAAACAGGATGGTACATGGATAGATCCTTGATTAAGATCACCATTAAGAATTGCTATCCTGGCCACTGATTGATGACTTGTTGGATCAGCTCCAACATGCCAAGCACTTCCCTAAGCTGGCCATAAAATTTGGCTATCACCGAGTAAGAACAAAATAGGTGAAATTTTGGATAAAATCCAAGTTGGTCGGTCTCCAAGGACACTCGGGATACAACTTTTAAGACAAGCCAAGGTTTGTGTGTATTGCTTGTGCTTTCTTTTTAGTTTGTGTAATTCACCCACTACTTTTATAAGGTTGATGAATGACATTTTAAGACCATTTGTAGATCCTTTCGTCATTGTGTACTTGGAGATTATATCAGTGCTTAGTAAAACATATGATGAGCATCAAAGAGAGTAGTTTTGCAAGTGTCGAAGGAGAATAATATTCTGCTTAATGGAATGAAGTTGACTGCTGGTTAGTGGAAAGAAGTTTGAATTTGCGAAATCACCAATCTTCCCAAAACATGTGGTTGGAGGTGGAGAATTTAGAATGAATTCTTCCAAGACTGAGGCTATTGTCAATTGACCCAAGCCTTCCAACACATCCAAGATAAGGAGTTTTGTTGGGTCTGTCCAATACTTGAGAAAACTCATAGCATCGTTCTCCATGATAGTGACACCTTTTTATTCCATAACTGCAACTGCAAATGGTAAGTCCCTTACGTGGGGTAGAAATCAGCATCATGATTTTGATTAATTTAAACATAAAATCAGCAATTTACCAGTTTTGACAATGCCTAATTTACAATTGCCATTTGAGGTGGAAATCGATGCAAGCTGTTATGCTATGGGTGGGTTGTATTGCAAGGATGTAAGCTGGCTTGCAATAATTATGATTTTCCACTGGCAGATTTGAAATACCCTATATATGATGAGGAATTGTATTCACCTGTTCAAGTGGTGATAAATACAAGACTATTTAATGGGTAAGGAAACAATTGTTCACATGGATCGTTTTCTATTGATGGGTTTCTCACAACAATTTCATTTGATTATTATGTACAAAAGGGGCGTGACTGACAAACTGGCTGATATGCTGTCTATACTATCTTTAATTTCAACATCAACCATAATAACTCAGATTGAGCCATTTGTTCATGAGGCATATGGTGAGAACGCACAAGAAATAGATTTTAGAGAGATATATTAACTCTTGCAAGGGGCAAAAAGTGCAGATTCTAAGCAGAAGGAAGACTATTATCTCAAAGATGGACTACTGTACAAGTTGGGAGAGCTTTGTGTTCCAAGGGATGCACAAGATTTTTTTTTCTATGGCACATGTAAGCCAAGTAATAGAAAGTTGGGGTTGTATATGCCATTATCGGTTTTTGAATTCACCCCTTAGTACCTTGCATCCGTCTTCAACTTATGAGAGCAGCATACACCGCTGTCCCTTGGAACACAAAGCAATTCCATGAATTTTGTATTCATACCTTGAAACCTTGCAATGCTGTCTTCAGCTTATGAGAGAGGCACACACCTTCAAAGTAACTGGTCACTTCTGGCTCGTAAAGACATTGGCACATTCACACATGTATGGGTAATGTCAAAAAATGCAAGATGATGTTGCTAAATATAGAAGGGGGTGTGTTTTGTATAGCAAAAGTAAGACAAGAGCTAGGTAGTTGGGGTTCACAAGTAAGCCAAGTACTAGGTAGTTGGGGTTGTATATGCCATTACTTGTTCCGTCAAGATTATGGCAAAAGATTTTCATTATTTTTGTAGGGGGTTTGTCCCTGTGAAGAAAGGGGCATGACTATTTGTTTATATTTTTACATTGGTTTAACAAGATGTGCATGCTCTTTCAATGCAAGAAAACTATTAAGGGTCATGAAGCAGCTGAGTCAATTTTCACTAAAATATGGATTCACTTTGTCTTTCCTAGTTCCATTGATTAAAAATTGGGATGCAGGGTTCTTGCTCGATATTTGGATCAGTTTGTGGGAGAGAATGTATACAAAGTTGAAGAGGTCAGCTACATTCCATCCGCAAACATATTTCCAAACCAAAGTAGTGAACAAGGAGCAACTATTGACCGGTTACGATAGAAAGCATCCAGATACTTGGCATGAGATTTTGGCATATATCCAACAGTCATACAATAAGACAGTCCATGCTTCTATAAATAAGTCTCCTTTTGATGCATGCTTGTTTTCCTTCCTCCTAACCTATATCATGTTGCCATGGGACTGCCAAAAGAGAACAAAAAGAGATTGATTAAAAAATTATAAGGGCGAAAGATTAATTTAGAAAATAAGCTAAATCTGTCTTCAAGTGCAAGAGAATTTTGAGGAGTCTCAAACTAAGTATAAAGCAAGGCATGATCAGCATAGAGCAAGCATAAGTCCCAATATGGGGACAAGTTATTTCTTTAATTAAGCAAAGATAGACTCCAAAGTCAATCTAAGAAGTTTAAACCACTAAGGTATGGTCCATTGGTGATTGTTGATCAAGTGGGAACATATTTCCAGTTGTGAATGTTAGAACTTATGTCTTTTTGAGCCTTCCATGCTAGATGATGAAGTCAGTCCATTGTTTCCTTCCACTGAAGATATTGCACCTAATGGCTAAGAGAATTTGGAAAAGGACATAGTGTTGCAATGGAAGGTGAGGACAAATAGAGGGTAGTAGGAAAATTGGGACATTGAAGGGACAATTACCATTCAAGGCCAAGTGGTATCCCAAAGAGAAAGTGATACAATTGCTCCCCCACCTCAAGATTCCTTAACCTTTTGGGGACAAAAAACCCTCCCTATTGGGGAGGTGTGATCTGAATTGGAATATTCATGTTTAATATAATTCAATTATTTTCACTAGTGTCATATTTCTTCATGTTTTGCATGACCAATGAAGTAATCAAGGCATGTTCTTATTTAAACACCAATGCTAAAGTCAAGTGGAATTAAATTTTATATAGATTGTGAAGGGTTAAGAACACGGTGAACTGAAAACAAGGAAGGCCCTAGGTTGATATGGACCCTTAGGGGTGCTTTCAACAATGAAGAAAAGCTAAGTTTCCAGGAAATGGTAAAGGATCCAAAATGTGGAAATGCTGATTTTCCAAAAAACCCTTGTAAATGAAATGACACTGAAATGTTCGTACAATAAATTATAAAAAAAGATAAATATATATATATAAAATGCATAATACTCATTTTCAGTCCATAAAAGATAAAACAAATATAGCATTCACAAAAAATCCAAAACATTTAACATGCTTAAAAGTTCACATGTTCATGTGAAATATCATGTTTTATAGTTTCAAACTTCAAAATTTAAATTCAAAATCTCAAACTAGTTCACTATGCAGGGATTATAATCTAGAATATATCATCTAGATTCTCCTCAAAATCATTATCATCAGCAGCACTATGAACACCACTCCCACTAGCTCCACTCTCCATCACCTATGTAGAACTCGATTGTCATCATCGACACCAAGTAATGAAATTTAGAAGAGAGTAGCTACGGAAGCATCCAAGTTTGTATCTTGTGGATGAATAGTGCTATATAACATTTGTGTGTGTAGGGTTTTTGTATTTTAATTTTTAGAAGTTTAGGTTTTATTAAATATCTAGCCTTTTATTTAATATATTTTTTTTAGTTCTAAGTGAAGAAGTGCCATAGGAATGCCTAGGCACATGCCGAAAATGGCACGGAAACATCACTGACATTTTTGGCACATTCTTGAGCGCATCCGACGTTTCTGGTACATTTTAGAGTCATTTCGGCTTGGCGTTTTGTGCTTGACACATTTCCAGACTGAATCAGGAAGGGGAATTTGGGAGGAGGGGGCACCTGTGTTTCCTGCATCTTAGAAGAAAAGGAATGCTAGGCACATTTGAAACCAACCAAATATGCCACTTACACACAGTCTTGTAACACAAACATTTATCTCCAACTAAATATGCAAAGTTTTCATGTGAATGTCATTGGATGGGTGAAGCAACATATTGCTTCCACAAACAAGTTTTGGTGCACAAGGGTTAGGGATAGAGAGCTCTTAACTCTAAATATGCAAAGTTTTCATGTGAATGTTGTTGGACGGGTGAAGCAACATATTGCTTCCACAAACAAGTTTTGGTGCACAAGGGTTAGGGATAGAGAGCTCTTAACTCAGATTTGATACCATCAAATAAGAGTTCACAAAGATATCATTTTAGGATTGAATAGATCCATACAATAATTGCAATAAAAAGTGATGCATGAGATATATGTGGATGTCCTAGGTATCCAAATAATCAACAAGCTTAATAACACTATAATGTACATAATTTCCTACATCTTGGGGACGGGGGACAAGGTTTCAGGGATAGAAAAAAATCCTAGATTTTGGGGACAACAAGGAATGGCAAGGGGGACAGATATTAAAATACTATATAAAATATAATATTTACATCTTTTAACTTTTTCAATGTAATTTAGGGGTTTAAATTTTATTAAATTTTCTTTTTAGTCTGCTTTAAGGGTTAGGGTTCATTTTTTTTTAAATAACATATTTTTTCTAGGGGTTTAGGGCATGGGGATTCTATTTTAAAGTGAAAGTATTAGTAAAAAAGTAAAAATAAATAAATAAATAAAATTTAAACATTTTGGACATCTTTGTTGACCTTACAATTGTACTAAAGTCAATTGTACAAGTTTTCTCGAGACTACACATGAGTGAGACGCATTGAAGAGTCTTGTAGACTTGCAAATAATACAATCTTCACTAGATCACGTGCACATAAAGAAAGATAGAGCACATGATACATGATGTGCTATGCGTGGAGTTACAAAAGCATATATCAAATGAGAGGAAGCACACTTGATGAAGGAGATACAATAAAGGAGATGTTGACAAGTGGCACACAGCTATAAAGGAAGGATGTTGATATGGAGGGATCAATCCAAGTTAGATAGAGCATATGCCATGTGGGCAAAATAATATGCCATTGTGCAGACACGTGAAAGGAATCTAGGATAGAGTATTTCCAAGATGCACAGATAGTTGGCATGACAATGGGATAAATGAGACAACTGGTAGGGATCTAAGGGGTCCAAAGAATATATAAATAGAGCTCTGCCTTGGGTTCCCATTAAGGATGATTGTAGATAGAATGCATATCTATCACACACTTCAAAGAAGCTGTTTAAGAAATGCTTGTGGAGAAGTATTGAGTTGGTTTTGAACGATGTCATGCTCAGGGTATTTTTTAGGGGCTATTTTCACCAATTGGCTATTTTTTGAAAAAAGTCCCAAATTTTAGATCGCTGATGTTTTCTTTTTGAAAACTACTCGCCAGAATTTATTATAAAATGTCCACAACATTGTTAAAATTGCCAAAACATACACATATTAGTAGTAAATTCTACCATACACATGTTCCATAATTTTCAATATAAAAATATTCGCCTACAATTATACACTTCTAAAAAATTCTCATTCCTTAAAAAATTCTCTAGTCATGCTATAAAGATCGTTGTTAGTTAATGATTGTATTTGTAATAAATGTACTATGTACATTGATTGTATAAAGATGTGGATACATGAATGAAAGGATAGATATTATATTCGTTATGAATTTCCTTGTGTTAATATTTATGCATATGGATGATGTTGTTTACGTTTGCTCCGTAGTGTAAGATGATGTTTATGTGTGATTCTCACAACGGGGGCCTTGGTGTTTCTTGTTATGACTTGGGTGAGTGCTTAGGTCATCGAGCCTAAGCAATAGGCTGGTGTATTAAGAGGAGTGTCTAATTGTTGTGCTTACCAAAGTTTGCGTAGGGCTTATTTCAGTCAATTAAGTAAAGCACAAAATTTTGGTTCCATTGACGGAACCATGTTTGAAGAGATCATGGAGATTAACTTGATGAATGGTAGGACGTATATCTCTAGAGCGTGTGAAAGCTTGGTTTGAAGCAAAGTCTTTAGAGTTTGCAAAGAATGTTGTTGGATGCAAGGGTTTGAAACCTAAGAAGTGGCTAGAAGAGCATATTTTGAGTGATCTTTATGGGATATGTTTCTATGAACTACCAGAGCACATACGTGCATGGTAGGTTGCATATGTGTTAGGAAGGAGTTGAAACTTTGGACTGAAGAGTGAGTCAAGCAGTTAAAAGAATTGGATGAGTGAACAAGAGTTGTGGATGTTTGGTGGAGAGACGCATTCAACAACTACTTATTAGAGTTTTTGGTTTCAACATACTCATACCCAGCAGAGGCAAACTTTTAGTTTTTGTGCAAACCTGGAGGCCTATTCATCGCACAAATTCCAATGTGGATAAAGATGCTCATGGTTGATTGAGGAATTGCCCATGAGAATGAGTGGTTAAGTCTCCTTATGTTAGGGTTAGGCATAAGGTTGGAAAGATTAGAGTGAGTGTTGTGCAAGTTTGGTGGAGAGAACTTCTAGGAACATGGAGCCTATTGATGAGAGGGAAGACGTAAGATCCCCTTTTCAAGGGGGTTGATTTTTGATCAACCTTTTGAAGACCTTTAGCCTATTTTATTCCTCGTGGGCTAAGGGATGAATCAAGGGGAATATTTATGATAATTAAGATGTTGCTAGAGAGTGATGTTCATCATTTGAAATTAAAAAACAATATTCTTAACTATTATCTGTAATTTATTATTTAATCGATCCTCAAGTAATTTTAATTACTATATTATGAGGTGTAAATTAGATAATAAAATAGGACACTTTCATGAGGACTTGACCCTCAATTAAAAATCCTTAATGACTTTTGACATAAGGGAAGGGACCCAAAAGTGGACGCCACACTTCAAGAAGACCCAAGTGGCTAAAAGAGGTCTATCTTTGTCAAGAAGTCCCCATGAGTGGTTCGCCCACCTTGGAGGAATTATAAAATCAGGTCTTGTGATCTTTGAAGAAATTTTTTTGTCAAACATTTCTATTTTCCGGTTTTGGAGCATGGCTACCAATCTTGGATCAAGGCAGTTGGAGATCCAAGGAGATCTTGAAGAGGCAATTTCATTTCAGAAATTGCAAAGGCGCTGATTTGCTAGTTCATTTGTTTGAAGACCAAAGTGAAGACAAATTTTTGCATGTCCTAAGGTTTCAACTTCGGCGACCTGGGTGAGAGCTTGGAGCTTGAGTTTGGAGGTCTTACCTTGGTGGGAAAATTCTGCTTTTGGGAGCATTTGATAGCTTATATTTTTAGCTCTTTTTAGAGCTATTGCTTGATGTAAAACTCGCCATATTTTGGGAGTTATTAATTTTATAATATTTCAGTTTATGTAGTATTTCAAATTCAGAAATAAAATTGGGGAAGCATTATTTTCCAGATCTGATTGCATCATTGTGTTTGGAATATTTTTGTGGATCTACAAAATTAATTACATAATTTTTGGAGTTGTTTTGCACCATAATATCTCTTCAAACCCTAATCGCCTAAGGCAACCAGGGATTTACTTTTGAGGGTAGAAAATCACAATAAAATTTAGATTTGGTTCATTTGGTTTTTGGCAAAGTGTTTGAGTTTATTATTGGGATTTTACGGTTTACCCCTTTTGTTTGGTTTTGACACAAAAAGGGACCTTATAGTGGTATCAGAGCCATGATCTTGCCAACTTGTGTGGGTTTACAAGATTGAATGCACAACAAGAAAGAGAATTCGGAGATGGGTTCTATAATTGACTACATTGAGACCAGCTATGAGGAGTACAGGGATCTTTCAGAGAAAATCTGTGATGGCCTATCAGTTGCAGAGTTCATGGGTATATTTATGCCCAAGCCTAGATCATGAGCTACACAAGAAGAAAAATTAGGGATGCAAGTAAGGGAGAAGGAACAACTCCTTGAGGAATCCACCATGCAAGTCCAACATAAAAATATTTTAGTGACTAAAGATATTTCTTTGCCTTCTAACGATTGTTTTCGTAATAGTAAAATGACAGAAAATGGAATCATGGAGGAAGCAAAATCAAATCTACATGTTGAGGAGGAAAATTTGGTGATTGAAGCACCAATTCTACATAGAGATGATCATATTCAGCTTGTTGTCCTTTCTGGAACAGCAATTCAAAGGGAGCATGAAATCTATTTTCCTCATGAGTCCATGTTACCAAAGATGGTTTCAAAGCAAGAAGCATGTGAGGCTGATTTTCAAGGTGATTTTCATGAGAAACATGCAAAAAACAATGAGAAAATGAAGGGTTTGGTCTACAATGAAACAAGAAGATTTTGTGGTTCAAGGGCACTTCTATGGGCACCCTAAGGTATGGGATCCGGGTAATGTTTTGCATTTTACCCAAGTTGACAATTCTGATTTTGAATCTTTATGGGCTGATTTCATGAGAGTAAGTAAAAATTCAGAATTATATATAATGAACATGAAGTGTGGCAAGCATGGTTTGACTTTCAGAAATCTACGGGTAAGAGGGAAAAGTACCTTCCAAGGTACTAACGCTGATTTTCTAATTGGTAAACTTTTTATGGCAGCCATTGAGGGTAAGCAAGTTTATTATCTTCATAGCAAAGATTTTTTGCATCATCACCATACTTTGTCTTGGCATTATGTTGATCTTCATGAGGATTTTGCTAACATAGAAGATAAGATGAAGGGCACTAAATGGAGAGTGGGCAGCAAGAGAGAGATTCAAAATTGCAGTAAAACACCTCATGCCATCCTTGTCAACTTCAGATTTGATGTCACATCATGGGCCCACTCATATATGGTCAAGATTGGAGATGGGTGCATATTGAGATATGAGATAAATAAAACAATTGATCCTAGTGAAGTTGCTTCCATTTACATGAGTAATTCTCATATTTCATTTGACATTCGTGCTTCTAGAAATAGTGGTAATTTGAAGCACAAGAATTCAGCCTTAGAAAAGGAAGCATGTCTCTATGATCTTTCTAGCATTACAACTAATTGGAAAGGTTTATGTACAACCAAGTATGCGAAAAGGCAAGTTACTAATGTTGTTGTGGAAAAGAATGTTTGTTGGTGGGAAAGTAACAATTCAGAAAATTCAGAACAACCATTTAATTGTGAGGATATTCATCTTGTTTTTGACAGTTACAGTTTGCTATTATTGTTGACTTTGGTCACAAGGGTAAAAATTGATAGATGGAAATTGTGGTTACCACCTCTTAGCATTCTTGTAGTGAGTTGGGCAAATAGTTGGGAGTTTTCAGCCATCATATGCTCAAGGATAAGTACAGAAAAAGCAAGCTACATCCAAGGTATGATATGGTTACTACTTCTGTATGATGACATGAAGATATTTTCCATGGAAAGTATAGGAGTGGTAAGTAATATGCGGTTTGCTATTCATTATTGGGTGAGTTTACTTCATAGATTTTCAGAATTGCACTTAAATTTTCAGTTCTTGCTTGTTATTCATGATTATGGGAAGAGTTGTCCTCCATCTTGGGTCATAGAAAGGGCTAGCATTACTTCATGGACTGCTTGTTTTTCACATTTTCAGCTTGGTTATTCTATTTGTTTCCGTTCTATGGTTGCACTTTTGCACTTTGGAAATGTGCTTTGCGGGCGTTATCATTTTGAAGGTATGTTGTGCAAATGCAAGTGGATTTCCAACCACTGACAGGATGAGATTGAGGAAGAAAACATCCTGTTACAACCACCTTTTTGTTCCATTTTTCAACTTGACATGGCTGCCCATGACCTCTATGTCAATCACATGGTGGAATTTTTCTCGGCTTTGTCATATTTCTAGTTGTGACTTCATTTCTATACTGCTGGTTTGTATATTTTCAGTTTTGCACAGCTGTAATTTTGAGAGTTGGATGAAGTTTCAGTGGGTTAACATGATGTGTGAAGGAAGCCAATGGTGGGGAACACCAAAAACAAGCAATAAAAGTATCCTTCCATCAAAAGGTGAAGGTAAAACAATGGGGACAAAGATAAATCTGAATGTTAGTACTGCTGTCGTCTCTATTTCCAGCCATCACATGACTTCATTTTCCCTCATACAAATGGGTTTACAGGTATATTCAATCATGAGAAAGAGTTATTTGTGGTTTGAGATTGCTAACATGATATTTCCAGCCCTTGCAAATCAGTTTCCATGTCTGAAAATTCAGTATAACATCATAGGAACGAAGGAGAATATCTTGCATATGGTTTGGCATGAAAGGATTCACTATGATTTGGCACCAAGTACCCAATGTTCGCTGTTTTACACATGTTACAGTCATGGTACAGCCTCCATACAATCAGTTTTGTACTATTTTTCCAAAGGGGCAACTTGCATAATCATGGGAGATGTTAGCATAAGGTTGGAGACTGCTGTTTTTTGCATTTTCAGTTTGCTTCTTCTCTTTTTCACACTTCCTTGGTCGTACCTTGACACTAGGGAAATATTATTTCCGGTCCCTATCAATTGGGGGGAATTTTGTGCCAGTTCAAGTGCATTTCCAACGACTCTTATGATGGCTTTGAGGGCAAGAGAAAGGAATTACAGCAGTTTATGGGGCAAAAGAATTCATGAGTTGGTCATGCCAATGAAACACAAGGGAGGAATAACAAAAGTGTTGCTAAACACTCATGTTTTATCTAATGTGTTTGCTTCATGTGCAGGATTAAAAACAAGGAGGAAGAGGGTTGCAGGAATCTTGAATTGGCCAAGGCACTTCGGAAGCATGAGTTTGGATTGGCAAAAGATCTCTCATTTGACCAGCACTGGGTGAAGGCTTTGGGAGCACTACACCATGTCTTCTCTTTTGAACATGGCAGTTGGACATGTTAGTAATTTGGCTTGTCAAAGCCAAGTTATTACCCCTATTATTTTAAACTTTCCTACAACGGTCTAACCCCCTTTTCAGCTGGTCAATCTGTGGTCTAAAAGCATGAATGTACTTACGGCAAAGGTATTAAGAAAATTTGGGTGAAGACCTACAGCCACCATATAGAGCATGCAGTATGTTCGAGGGAAAGACACCTACAGCAAGTTCAAAGGCCACATCTCTTGTTCACTTTCATTGGAAGCACAGAGTTAAAGGCAACATCATGCATATGTTTATTTTCTCAGATTTTTTCCAGTCAAGGGATAGAGGATTTCAAGGGATTTACAAAACCCCGGGTACTTTGCAATAAAGCTGAGAAAATTACAAAGAGAAATTTCTTTCAAAGGGCCAAAGGGGAGGTACCCTTCAAGAAGGTACATTCCAGGAATCTCGAAGGGTATGTACCCCTTTGGGAAGGTTCACACTACCCTTCGAAAAAATGACATCTTCAAAGTTCGAAAAAGTCACTTAGCTATCCAAAGGACCAATTGCACAAGTCCAAAGGGCTTTTCTTAAGGAACAAGGATCACTTACAAGATTTTTGAAGGGCACCTGCCCTTCGAAAGGGTCATTTCATAAATGGAAGTCTTTGCGACTTGACTAAGGATGTTTAAAAAGTCCGAAGGAAAAAGTTGAAGGACAATTTGAAAAGTCTCGAAGGGCAGGTGCTCTTCAGGAAAGTCCATTTCAAGGTTGAAAAGGAAAAGTTGTTTTCAGGAATGTCATTCACAATAAACCCAAAGGTCATGTGCCCTTTGAGAGGGTATCCTGGCAAAGTGAAGGGACGTTTTCAAAAGTCTCGAAGGGCACCTGTCCTTCAGGAATATATACTTCGGAACAGTTGGAAGGATCATTTCAAGCGGGTAAAGGACTCTTTCAAAAAGCCCGAAGGGCACCTGCCCTTTAGGGAGATACATTGCGGGAAAATGTAAAGAGACAAAAGGGCCGAAGGATTCCTTCGGACATTTTGTCTGAAGGAATACCTTCAGAAAAGTTGCCGCAGGGTTTACAAAAACCAAGGTGCTTGACAATAAATCCGAAAAAATTCAAAGGGACAGTGCTTTGGTGGGAAAATTACAAATGACTCTTTCAAAAAGCCCGAAGGGCAACAGCCCTTCGGGAAGGTCCATTCAAAAAGCCCGAAGAAATTATAAACAAGACAAAGGAAAGAAAATAAAGAAGGAATTCCTTCCGATTTTTTGTCCGAAGGATTCCTTCGGGAAAATTGAAATCAAAAAGTCTAAGGAAAAGCCGAAGAAGAAAAGGAAATAAACAAAAGTCTGAAAGAATTCTTTCGGACATTTTGCCTGAAAGAATTCTTTCGAAAGATAAATCCACGGGAAAATTGCTAAGTAAATCCTAAGACAAATAAGCCCAATATAAATCATAAGACAGGGAAAAGATCCAAAAATTTGACTGCGCAAATAAACCCAAAAGAAATAATCTTGAAGAATTTCTAAGGGATTTGACTGTGTAGAAAACCAAGGGGAAAATTGCCGAAAAAATAAACAGGAAATTCTGAGAGAATGAACAATGAAAGGCACAGACTTTTGTGTGGATAAACAAGGAGCACACACAGTCGGAAAAGTCATAAATAGAGAAGTCCGAGATTATAAGGCAGGCAAGCAAGCAAGACAAAGAATATACATGCACAAGAATTAAAAGCTGTAAATAGAAAAGGTCAAAAATAGATTCTTATCTATGCAAACGTGTTATTGGATTAGTCAAAACTGTTGTTGACTATTTCACCGTGCCACATGCTTCTCTCATGTGTCCAAACGTTTCAAACGTCCCAGCAATTCGTGAGTTCATCTACTGGCTTTTTGCGTAACATTTCATGCAAAGGAGAAGTTGACCAGTCAGACCTGAGTTCCTTCACCCACTTCCATGCCATCTTGGTCATGCATGTTTGGAGTTTTCTTGGAGAGTTTTGTTTATTTTAAGAATCATTTTTCAAACATCTATATTCTACGCCAAAGTTTGGAGAAGAATGCAGATTTTTGTAAAGGAGAATAATTTTATTGAATATTCAAAGCATTGTAAAAGAGGTGAGGTCTTGAGGTAACTAAGACTGACCTTTTCCCTTTTTTGGACTACACTTACACTGATTTAGACTATTTTTCAAAGCTTATTTATTGGCTGAATCGAGCCATAAAGGGCCCTGAAGTTTGAAAAAGAAATTGTAAGCTGGACCAGTGATCAATAAGGAGTATTTTTCTGAATCTGATTTTTGACAGTAGCATAGTGTATATTTGATTGTGCATCAGCATATAAGAGAGAATTTTTCTCTTTTTACAGGTCCCTTCCTCACCTATCTCTCTCTATCTCACCCTTTTTGCAGGTCATTTGGAGAGGTTTTCAACCCTTCCTCTGAAACACTTTTGCTTAGGGACAGAATATAAATTTCATTTTGGTTATATGTGTGCATTGATTTCAGTAACTTCAGAGGATCTAATCAATTCAAGTGTATCACCCCCCTTAGAACTTCTTTCAAAGTTTTCCCTTACTCTTTTCATCCCAAAAAATCAAAATTTCAGGTTTAATTGCAAAATCATAAGGGAACCAACCCTCTGTAGAGGTTCTTCTCAACACATAGGCACCCACCCTCTGAGAAGTTCCCATTGTATCAGCTGGAGAGAAGTTGTGCTTTGCACATCTTCAAGCAGGGTGCACTCCAAAGTGATAACACGACACATAAGCTTGAGTTTGCTTGAGGGCAAGCAAATTTGGGAAGGGAGGACTATAAGGTCCCCTTTTCTAGGGGGTTGATTTTTTATCAACCTTTTGAAGACCTTTAGCCTATTTTATTTCCCGTGGGCTAAAAGATGAATCAAGGGGAATATTTATGATAATTAAGATGTTGCTAGAGAGTGATTTTCATCATTTGAAATTAAAAAACAATATTCTTAATTATTATTTGTAATTTATTATTTAATTGATCCTCAAGTAATTATAATTACTATATTATGAGGTGTAAATTAGATTATAAAATGGGACACTTTCATGAGGGCTTGACCCTCAATTAAAAATCCTTAATGACTTTTGACATAAGGAAAGGGACTCAAAAGTCTTATGATCTTTGAAGGAAATCTTTTGTCAAACATTTCTATTTTCAGGTTTTGGAGTGTGGCTACCAATCTTGGATCAAGGCACTTGGAGCTCCAAGGAGATCTTAAAGAGGCAATTTCATATCAAAAATTGCAAAGGTGTTGATTTGCTGATTCGTTTGCTTGAAGACCAAAGTGAAGACAAATTTATGCATGTCCTAAGGTTTCAACTTGGGTGACTTAGTTGAGAGCTTGGAGCTTTAGTTTAGAGGTCTTCCCTTGGGAAAATTCTGCTTTTGGGAGCATTTGATAGCTTATATTTTTAGTTCTTTTTAGAGCTATTGCTTGATGTAAAACTCGTCATATTTTGAGAGTCACTATTTTTATAATATTCCAGTTTTTGCAGCATTTCAAATTCAAAAATAAAATTGAAGCATGATTTTCCAGATCTGATTGCATCATTGTGTTTGGAATGTTTTTTCGGTTCTACATAATTAATTTCGTAATTTTGGAGTTGTTTGCACCAGAATATCTCTTAAAATCCTAATCGCCTAAGGCAATTAGCGATTTTCTTTTGAGGGCATAAAATCACAATAAAATTTAGATTTGGTTCATTCGGTTTTTGGCGGTTATTTTTGGGATTTTATGATTTACCCTTTTGTTTGGTTTCAGCCCAAAAAGAGACCTTACAGAAGAGAGATGCACAAGTATAATTCAATGATAAGGTAATTATTGCCAATGATTCTAGGAGGATAGGAAGACCTAGTCAAGGAGATTCCACTAGAATATGTAGAAGGTGAAGGAGGCACGTGGCAGGTTCATGTAAAGTTGAGAAATGCTCTTTTGTGTATCATGATATGCACATGGAAAATTCTTTACTTGAGGATGATCCATGGAAAGATAATTCTTAGATCTCACAAGAAGATGAGGTTGTGGGAAGTGTTGACGCGGTGGATTGCACCCTTGACAGGTGGCTGAGCTCCTGTCTTCCACGCGTCAAAGTGGAAACTCCCCTCTTGCCTGTGGGTTTGGCAAAACTATGGGGAGAGTCTCTAGATAAGGGCTAGCTCCCTTTGATGTATCTCTGAGGTCCTAGGTTTCCTACTACTAACAAATAAATGAAAAAAGGGGGGCAGTTGAAAAGGGAGAAGGATGCTAAAAATAGAACCTAAATTAAACGGTGATACACCAAAAAAGTTGATCTACTTAGCTTGAGTCTACACTTTTCACCAAAAACAAGCTGGTATACACTTCATTTGATACGGGAAATTCTTTTGCATTAGTGAGCTAGGGGTCTGATGGAGATACAGGGAGGAAGAAATACCAGAAGTGTTCTAAGACACACTATGGCAGCCTTTTCACATGCGCCTATACTCTATTGTAGACACTTCTGGTAGACCTGCAAAAGAAGAAACTCACAATACACTAGACATGTTGGAATCGTTCTGTGAAAGCATAAGGAAAATGACTTAACACAAAACAAAAACATAGACATATACGAAAGTGCAAGCTCAAATAGAGGTAAAAATGCTATGTCTTGATTCAAGGTAAAATCCGGCAGAGCTCTGCCTTACAAGCTAAGAGATTTTTGGGCAGAGCTTTGCCTTACAGTGTAAGAGATACCCCTTCTCAAATGAGAAATTTATAATATATAGAGAAAGAGGAAAAGACTTTGGCCTTTTGGAAAAGACTTTGGCGCCCCTTTTTACAAGTTGGCCCATGTGCGTTGAGAGCATCGGGAAGAGAAAACGTTGAAAGAGAAATCTGTGTGGGTTGTCAGTCTTGACTTTGGCGTTCAAACATTAATGTGAAAACATAGGCCGCGCCTCTTTTTCTGCAAACAAGACTGCTCCTTCAAGATATTCACACGGTTTGTCTGCTCATAAATGCAAAGTGGAGAAAACAGGTCGCGTCGTTCACTGTTTGCGCTCCTTGATGACCACTTGGCGGACACTGTGTCAACCGCTGGAGTAACTCCTTGAGTCGACACCTTCTTTTGCCACTTGGACTGTTTTGTCCATTTCTGCACTTTGTCTCTCCCTGGCTTTGTCTTTTCTGGCTCCTTCGGCCCTTTGGGGCTATCTTCCAGCGTTGCTGGCTCCTTGGGCTCTTCTCTCAGCGGTTCTTCCTTTTGGCCCTAAGGCCTTTGAATGCATTCGGGTCCACACTTAAGCCTTTAAAGATCAGCGGCTATTTCATTGCCGTAAAGTTGACATTCGCGCGCCTGTCACCGTTTGAAAGCCAACGGCTAGTTTATTGCCCTGAATTTGACGTCTTTGGGCCCGTCACCCCTTGGTCAATTCTTTCGGCTTTTCCCTTTGCTTCGGCCTTTTTTGCTTCCTTTCCTTCGGGCTTTTGTCTTTGGAACCTCCCGAAGGGAAGGTGTCCCTTCGGGCCTTGAGAAAGGTCTTTCCTTCGGCAGCCGAGAGTCCCCCGCAAGGGCACCTGCCCTTCGGGGTCCTTCGGGCTCCTTGGTTCTCAAATCCTTCGGACAAAATGTATGAAGGAAATCCTTCAGACATTTTGTCCGAAGGATTTCTTCCTTTGTCTTTCCCGCTTACCTTTTTTCTGTCGGCTTTTCTTTCAGCCATTTTCCCACTTATTCCTTTTTCCGTCGGCTTTTCTTTCGGCCATTTTTTCCACGGACAAAATGTCTGCAAGGATTATTTCAATCACTTTGACCTTCAGAATCCTTCTTTGGGTTTTTTTCCCGCGGCTCTTTCTCCGAATTTCTTCGGACTTTTTGTCCGAAGGAATCCTTTGGACAAAAGTCCGAAGAAAGTGATTTCCTGCCTTGTTCACTTTTCCGAATAAAAACTTACCTTTTCGGCCTTATCTTTGATCCCTTTGCAAGTGTTCCCTGCCCTTCGCAAGGGCACTGAAATGGTCCATTTTATGCTTGACTGCCCTCCACAAGGGTTGTTTGGCCACTAAAATTGCCTTTTGAAAAAGTTGCAAAGGTCCTTTTGTCGCCTAAGTGTTGGGAACTCGTTTCTTTCCTGTAGAGTCCGTAGAAACAAGCCTGCAAAGTCCGTAGAAACAAGCCTGTAGAGTCTGTAGAAATCAGCCTGCAGAGTCCGTAGAAACAAGCCTGCAGAGTCCGTAGAAATCAGCCTGCAGAGTCCGTAGAAACAAGACTTGTGCAAAAATCAAATTTTAAACTGGCTCAGAACAGTAGGGGAAGGAGGACCGATTTTGCCCTGCAGAACCAAAATGGTCAACAGGAAGTATAGAGGATGAAGAAAGCTCTAACTCTAGGTCACTAGGTGCCAAAATATGCGTATCTAGATTTAGAGGACACAATTAATCCAAGGGCATTCGAGGTAAAAAGGTCTATACTGAAGAGAGATGAGGATTTTGTGTTGGAACAAATTATGTTTCAAAGTTTGACAAAAAGAGTTAATATGTGCATAGAAGGAGAGCAAGTGCAAGAAAGAGGGAAAATGATAGTTGTTGCACTTGCGCCAACAAAAGGGGCCATTGTATAAGGTCTATTGGTAACCCCACCGCTGCAAGTTGGGGATGTACCACGCAAAGGAGCTAGTGCCGACTACAATTGTAGGAGGAGGGCCTCCTAGAGTATCGAGAGGAGGTATTGCGTCTGGGAGCAATACACAACCACAACAACAATAACAACATCAAGGGATAACTCATTTGACATTTGTGTATGGAATGTCAATGAAGTTGCTAGAGTATGGGGGAATCAAAGATTTTGCGGTTCACATTCATAAATGCGAGATTGTGTGGCACATGAAGGGAGTTAACATGAAGCAGAAGAAAGCTAGCCAATTTGACCTTGTTAGATTGTGCATGTACATGCCACAAGAAGTACGACCTAAATCAGATGGTGGTCAACTTTTAAGAATTAAGGAAAGTGTTTTTGAGTTAATTTGATCAACAATTTGGATCATGTAGATCATCCAATCTACTTAGTAAGAAAATTGATTGTCAAATAGGGGTATTTACGACACATCAAGTCCAAGAGCTAATTTCTATTGTACGGGCTTAAACAACATATAGTTGGCACTAAAAATACCTTGAGTACATATTTGAATTCCTTTCAAAAAGTTATGCAATTTCAAAAAACGACATGTGATTTTGAGTTTGTATGCAAAAGTTATGGCCTCCAGAAATTAGAGGACTTTTCTATAGTTGCGAAACCATTGATATATGTAGTGCTAGTTTTGCAAACTGCCCTGATGGTTTCGCATACCGCTGCGATGCTTTTAACCTACATATAGTGGCAGTTTTGCAAGCATAGGGAGCTTAAAGGACATGGAGGCATTTTGGCTGCAGATTTTGAATCTTGGGCTTATTGTTCAAGCCTAAGGGTTGTTTTTGTGCATATGTATGAACCTTTAGAGTTCATAGAAGGTAAGAAAGGCAGCCAAACATTCAAGAAAATGCATTTGAGGAATTCATTAAGCTATTCCTTCATCAACTCATTGTTTCCATGTATGTGATTGAGTTCAAGATTCCACAGTTGAGGTAGCTAAGTTTAGTAGTCTTTCATTGAACATTGCAGAGAACATTATGAGTATAGTAGCTCGTGAGGTTGGTGTCCTTGTAACTAGAAGAAGGCAAAAAAAGTAAACTACAGAACATAGAGGAGATGAGGATGCATGGCTTCACTCTTACTATAGCTTTCTCACATTGAGTTTCTCCAGGGTATGTCTTGTGTATCGCTATTTCATGTTATGTTCATTGTTTGCATGTTTTAATACCTTGCAACTAGTGTAACACATCAAGCACTTAAGAGAGCTCATGAATCATCTATCACAAGCATAGTACTTGTTCATAAAGGTTAAAGAACTTCACATTGGTATTGCACTTCTATGCAAGCATTTCAATTGCAGTCATGTAGGGAGTAGTAGCATGTTTAGAGTGTGAAGGAATGTATGCAATGGGTGTAGCATCTGGGGATTGCAGGTGAAGGGTTGCATATTCTCTTTTATGTTGTAGATGTCAGTCATAAGAGTTGGGATACATCTTAAAACAACATTTTAGGTGTTGTTCTATGGCATAGAACTTGAGGACAACTCCTCTTGAATGGATCTATGTTGGTGGAGCCTAGAGTGGAATATCCACCTAGTTTATGAATAAGATTGGGATTAGAGCATGTTTTGCTTTTGCCTTGATAGGGTTTTCTTACACATTTCCGCATTGTGTTATATATGTATATATGCTTCTGTGTTTGTTGACAAGGAAGTGTAGGTTTCTTGGTTGAAAAAGTTCAACTGTAGGCAAAGCTTTGAAGAGATAAAGACTTCAAGAGTTTGAAGATATAAACCGACAAATTCGAGAGGAAAACTTCGAATTAAGAAAAATGTGGCGACTCTCGGAAGATGA
This sequence comes from Torreya grandis, assembly GCA_037957365.1. Classification (NCBI taxonomy): domain Eukaryota; kingdom Viridiplantae; phylum Streptophyta; class Pinopsida; order Cupressales; family Taxaceae; genus Torreya; species Torreya grandis. The sequence continues at coordinate 5,121,982 of JARHVA010000005.1, read as the reverse complement.
GAATCAAGAGCCGCAAGAGAGATTGATGAGCCATGGAGAATTTCTCATGGATATCATTGAAGAGTTGCAATGTGAGTTGCAAACCGAGGAATAGATGTTGGCAAAGTTCCAAGATAATGGTGAAGAAATGAAGGAGAGTGAAGAGTCTACTATGCAAAGGAGACCATCCTCTATAAAAGATGCACAAACCATGACGGAGGTATGCAAAGCAAACACTCCACCATATTCTCTTTCTTTCTTACAAGATCTAGATGCTTCCTTTGGTAAATTTGAGAAGCATACTAAGGGTTTTATCTCTAAGTTGCTAACTAGGATGGGTTATGATGGAAAAGGCCTTAGCACCAATGGCCAAGGAATGACTAATCCCACAAAGGTTGAGGAAAGGCCTCAATATGCAGGTTTGGGATATGTTAGTGGCGAATGAAGAGATGGAGAATGCTCTACAACTGAAGTAAGGAAAGCTTCAAAAAGCAAGGAGCCCAAGTCACTCGCTCTACAAAAACAAACGATGCAAGGTATTGGCATCATTTATTTTGTCAAATCTAATGAGTTTGATTCTCTAAAGAATGGGCAGGTCTCTTATGAAGAGGAAGTTAGTATTGAGCCACCTCAAAGGGCAAACAAAGAGTCTCCATGAAAAGGACAGCAGCTCCATGAGGAAGGAGATAGCACATTGTCCCTTCATTAGCATGTGAGTGAATGCAAGCTAGAATCATGAAAAGGACAGCCTTACAATGATGGGAAGAGCACCAATGAAGATTGCAAAGCATCTCCAAAGAGAGGTGAACATCCCAAAGGAGGAGGTAACACATTACCACTTCATCATGCTTGCACAAAGGGCAGCCCAAGAAGGTATGGAAAGAACAAATCTTCCATTGTTTGCTTCAAATGTAAGAAAAGTGGCCATGTAGCACTATCCATGTTCTTTTTGTGGAATGAATAACCATTGTGTGGCGATGTGTTAGAAGAAGATATCTATCCAAAAGAAGTCCATGTCCTTCAATAGGAAGGATGCAAGTCGTAAAGTCCACTCTCCGAACTAGAATGTGGAGAAGGGAAAGAAGGGTATTTTGTCCAAGAGAATGGGGAAGAATTAATGTGTTCATTGCAACATGAGTGGGCATTGGCATGCAAAATGTTGGGAGCTTCATCCACAACTTCACCAAAATAATTGTAAGGAGCATTTCAAGAAGGAAGAGGCATCTACAAGCAAGAGGGAAGTTGACCATGCACCTACAAAGCAAGAGATAGCAAATGGAGAAGCTTTTCAATCATCTCTAATAGAAGAGGTATCAAATGAAGAAGCCCACCTATCTAAGGAAAAATTCATGAAGCGGGAGCAGCCAATTGAGGAGCACCCATCACCATTGCCAAAAGGTAAACATGGTAATAGATCAGTCCTTAGAAGAATAGTTGCAAAACTCAGATTTTGATTTTCATCTAATTTAAGAGCTATCCAAGATAGAACCCATCAAGAGGGAGAAAGCCATAGAAGATTCCTCACCACCACTGCAAGTGGGTAATGGTAAGCTTTTATTATTGGTTTCATGTATAGAGTATTTGCATAACTAAGATGTTGTTTGGCATGCATATGTAAGCACCACCAATTTGTTTGTTATGTTCCATTGTTGAAAGAAGCAAGCTGACCTCTTTTGTATGAGAAAGTATGGAGTAATGTCACTTATTAAGAGTGGATATGGAGCAGCCATATAATCAGTTTGAGAGGCACATGTATGACACCCCATTGCATTAAACAGGTTGTATTGGTTTTAGCATTCTCATGTTCATGTTGATTGAAAAGTTGGCATGTTTTCCTTCTCAAGTTCTTGTAGCATGTGACAAGATGGGTAAAAGAGGCACTCTATGTTGAGAGAAAGCTTCAAGCACGAGTTGAAGGCTAAGGTATCACAAAGGTGAGAACATGTTGGTTTTCTTTTCCTCTACATGCAAATTCAGAATTACATTATGTGTAGCGTGTAGTTGTTTATCAATTTTGTAGCACGCATTTGAGAACTCCAATAATTGTAGTGTGGAGGTATAAGCTGATTTTCATAAATCAGAACTAGTAAACCATGCCTACGTTGGTTTGATATGCACATAAAAGCTGTAACAAGTTTGTAGCATGCTTTTGAATTGTTTTATGCACATGGAATAAGGTTGCAATAGGTACTCCGAAACAGGGTTTGCTATGAGGGCAGTTGGTATGGCATGTTTTGGGCATCTTGTAGTATGATCATGAGCCAAAGTGTTCTTCCATTAAGGAAAAAGAAGTGGCATGGCATCAGGTCATTGGAACAGGGTGAGAAGTGTGTCCATGGTGAGTAGTACTCAACAAGAAGACTGCTGGTTGTGATGGATGAATGTTGTGGCATCCATTTTTCTTCTTTGATTTCATTCAGTGTATGTTGCATTTATTTTGATACAAACTTTTAGTTGAAATAAATGGAATTGTATGTTTCCAATCCTTGGATGTTGCATTTTTGAATTGTAAGACCCAAGATAAGATCAATTGTAAGCGCAGTGAATTGTTGTAACACCACCTACATAATGCAATATGTTTTTTTCACTTGTTGAAATCATTGTGAGCAACAAGGAGGATGTTCTATAAGCATCTCCTCATGGAGAGCTTCACCCTAGCCTACAAAGCATGTGTATAGTAGGAAAGGGGCTTAGAGGAATAGCCATGAAGAAGACCGAGACATTGAAGAGTGCAAGGAGGTCAGTCGGCAGAGATTGGAAGAAGGCATGGACTCTTTATCAACCTGGGGTTGCAGGTTTCACAGTTTGGCAATCACTCTCCAAGAGAGAGGAAAGAGGTATGGTCCAAGAGGATGATAAAAGTGGCATCCCAATTGAGAAGATAAAAGGTAAATCCTCATCTTATTTTTATATAGCCTTTGTGGGACCAAAAGCCTTCAATTTTGGGGCATATGATCAAAAATTTGGGTTATGTATATCATCCAATTCAGTCGGTAAGACAATCGATTGTCAAATAGGGGTATTCGCAACATGCCAAGACCTGGAAAAGGAATAGTTTATGTTGTATGGGTATAAACGACATATGGCTGGCATCAAAAGTACCTTTTGGCTACCTATTTGAATTCCTCTTGGAAAGCTGTGCAATTTTAAAAAAAATGGTATGTGATTTTAAGTTCGTATGCAAAACTTATGGTCTCCGAAAGTTAGAGAACATTTTATAGTTGCAAAACCTCTACTATATGCAAAGTGGCAATTTCACAACCACTACGACAATTTTGGCCTGCATATAGCAGCAGTTTTGTAAGCATGAGAAGTTGAATGGACATGGAGACGTTTTGGTTTCAAATTCTGACTTTTGGGCTTATTGTTCAAGCCTAAGGGATGTTCTTGTGCATATATATGAACCTTTAGAGTTCATAGAAGGCAGGAAAGCTGGACAAGCATTCAAGCAGATCCATTTGAGGAATTCATTATATTATTCCTTCATCAACTCATTGTTTTCATGTATGTGATTGAGTTGAAGACTCTATAGTTGAGGTAGCTAAGTTTAGTAGTCTTTCTTGCTAAGTCTTCCATTGAACATTGCATATATCATTACGAGTATAGGAGCCTGTGAGATAGGTGTCATTGCAAGCCCAAGAAGTCTAAAGCTTGTAAACTGCAGTTTGTAGTGGAGATGAGGAAGCATGGCTTCACTATTGATGGATTTTTCTCACATCAAGTTTCTCCAAGGTATGTCTTGTGTATCTTTCTTTCATGTTATGTTTGTTTTCCTTTGTTTGCATGTTTCAATACCTTGCAAATAGTCTAACACATCAAGCACTTAAGAGAGCTCAAGTATCATCTATCACTAGCATATTACTTTTTCATAAAGGTTAAACAACATCACATTGGTATTGCACTTCTATGGAAGCATTTCAATTGCAGCCATGTATGGAGTAGTAGCATGTTTAGAGTGTGAAGGAATGTATGCAATGGATGTAGCATATGAAGGGTTGTATAATCTCTTGTGTGTTGTAGATGTCAATCATAAGAGTTGGGCTACATTTTAAAATAACATTTTATGTTAATTTATGGCATAGAACTTGAGGACAATCGCTTGTCTTGAAACGATCTGTGTTGGTGGAGCTTAGAGTGGAATATCCACCTAGTTACGGATTATAATTCCACATTCTTGAGTTTGAGCAAGAGAGCATCTTTGTGTTGAAAGAGATCAAGCAAGATGCCAATGAGAATGTGTGCCCATATGAGGTGCATTTTAAGACAATTCTTTCAAAGTTGTCTTATGAGATCCACCCATTGCAACATGTGCAATGGTTTGTTGGTGGATTGTTGTTAGCGTTCAGAAGACAATTGGCAATAAAGGATTTCACTGATGCGCAAGAGGCATTGGATGCCATGCTCAACTTCAAGGTTACTGAGAATTTCTATACAAGGATAAGCCCATTTCTTGAAGCCCATATATTGAAGATGGTGACACAACTGCATTGTCTTTCTACAACTTCTATGTGGGATGTGTCAAAGCTAGTATGGTGTACCATGGGTGAAGTAGAGGGTCACACTAGGGAATATTGCACAAATAAAAAGGTGCAAGTGGTGGCATTGTCTAGTGAGGTTTGTAATGGAAATCATGAAACGTGAAATTTCTTGTTGCAACACACAAACCAAATCAATGTCACTTGTTACTATAAGTTCTATGATGTGAACACGCATGACACAAAGAACGGCAAATTAATGGGAGAAATCAAAGAAGCAAAGGAGATGGGGTTGTGCTGAACTAGAACGATAGTATCAAGGTGGTTATCAAAATCAAGGAAGCTATAATCAATCTCAAGGTGGCGGGTTTAACCAAAACCTAGGTGGGGTTTTTACCAACACCAAGGTAGAGGAAATTCCCAACACCAAGAGGGAATTACAGTCATAATGGGGGATATAATCAAGGAGGAGGATTCAATTGAGGTGGAGAAGCCTTAGGGTGCGGAGGATGAGGTGGTAGAGGTAGGGGTCGTGATCCATAACTTATTTCAAGTGTGGAGAGGGTCATTACGAGAAAGATTGTACCAAGTACCCGACTTGTGGATACTATCAGAAGTACCACAAGACAAAAAAATTGTGCAAACTCGCAAGAAAAGATCCTTTAGAAGGAGCAAGCACAAAAAGCTGCGAGCATGATCCACAGTGGTGAAGAGAAGGCTTGGGTACGAAAACAGGTGGATGACAAGAATGGCTGAAGCCTCAAGGTAAACATTAAGACAAGGAGTGGAATGCAAACCCAAGGTGCAAGGATGTCCCACCCACTACCTCGAAGAGAGAATGTGTAGTGCAAGCAAGATGACGGGACTAATGGGTATCTTGATGTGCATATATACAAAAAGACATCTTGAGATAAGCGCATGAGATGATCCGAACTCCGCAAAGCAAAGTGTAGATTGTGTGGGAAGTGAGGGAGAAAGCCAAGGAAGGCAAGCATGGGATCCCTCATCAGAATGGAATGGGTGAGGTCACAAAGCTTGTTTTGTTAGTAAAAATAGAAGGGGTAATGCCTTTGTTGAAATCATGACTTCATCAATGTGTGGGAGACAACCAAGAGTCGATCCAAGGACCCCAAGAGTATGTGCAACAAGAATGCCTTGTACGACCAAGAATTGATCATTGATGCCAAGATCAATGATTCGGGAAATGAATAACATTTCGATTGATATTGGAGCTGAAGTAAATATATTGACGAAGGAAACTTGGAAGCATATATAGTAACAACATATTGCTCGAAGATAGAGGATGACCAATTGAAGGGGCCAAGAATAGTGTTACAATGGGTCCCATGCACACATAAATAGTCAAAAAAAAACCTTACAAAGTAAGGGAAGAAACCAAACAACCACGAGTTTCAAAAGGTTGTGGGTAAGGTTGGTGAGCACAAAACTGAAGATGTGTAGAAATCTAGGGCTATCTATTATGTACCAAAGATTAATTTCAAGTTATCAAAGAAAGTGGAATACAAAGCAAAAGAAGATTTGCACGCAAATGGGTGAAGCGCAAACATAGAAGGTACCGCTAAAAAAGAATACAAGGAAAATAGTGTAGACTAAGGACGTATGGTCCAAAAAAGAATTTAACAAAGAAAATTCACTGGGGAAGTTAGATTGCACAAAAAAGGACAAACAAATAACTAAAGTTGACAAACCACCAAGCAAGGTCAACCTTATTAGTGCACAGGAAAAAAAAGACTAGAGTATGGCACCCTGGAGAGCTATTCTAAATAAAGATTGTCAGGAATGGGCTCCAATTGTTCTTCAAATGATGCACAAGGGGAAGCCATAAATACAAGAGCTCTGATGCCAAAAGAAAATTGCAATAAAAAAACATTTCTTTTTTTTTAGTTAAGTTTAATTAACGTGCTCTTTACTTTATGTTAATAAGCTCAAATGATCCTATAAATCTAGTTACATGAGTAAAGGAAGGAATCTCTTGTGATTTTTATGCCAATGGTGTATCTCTGGGAGAGATTATTAGCCATGTGTGTAATAAGCAAGATAAAATCCCATTGTATAGGATTGTGTACACATCATACTTTAGAATGGTGAAGATGAGATAGAAAAGTTTATCTGGCGGATTGATGAAAGTTGGCAAGGATGGTATGGTATGATTGGAAGGTAGATTGTACGAAAGAGGACTTTGCACAAGATAAGTTTGCGGGAGGAGAATTAATAGCGGAAATTTGGTTTGGAAAATAAGTGGGAAAAGTGGCACGTGTAATATTTTGGATTGGGTCAACAAATTAGTTCCGTAAGGTCGATGAAGCACAAGGGATTATGCACAGGCATGTGTCATATCCAAGGAACCATGATGTATGAGCTAGCATGCACAAAAAGGGAAGGGTGGTGCACTAGCCCAGGAACATGTAAGGAAGAGAAGGGAAAAGGTGGATTACGTCACAAAAAGGAGCATGAACACACCCAAAGCATATGGGAAGGTAGGTGAGGAAGTGAATGCACATGAGGTATAAAAGACCAACGGTGCATTTTGAAATGATCATTTGCAAAGTTGAATCAAAGAAGAGCTAAGATAGGAAAAGAAAGCTGATCGAGAAAGAAAACTCAATGAAAGTGTGAAAGGCATTGAGATTTTCAGAGCAGGTGCATGGCAGTGTCGAGTAAGATATTGGGGGTTTCATTCTATGTGGCTAGGGAGAGCTATGAGGAGAAGAATGAGATTGGGAGATTGTAGGTGAAGGGATTTTTGGTCTAGGATTTGTCTGCAAAAGTATGGCATTTCGCATGGAGCTAGGTGTTAGTAATTTGGCTTGTCAAAGCCAAGTTACTACCCCTATTATTTTAACTTTTTCTACAATGGTCTAATCCCCTTTTCAGCTGGTCAATCTGTGGTCTAAAAGCATGAATGAAGGGTACTTACAGCAAAGGTATTAAGAACAGTTGGGTGAAGACCTACGGCCACCATATAGAGCATGCAGTCTGTTCGAGGGAAAGACACATACAGCAAATTCAAAGGCCACATCTCTTGTTCACTTTCAATGGAAGCACGAAGTTAAAGGCAGCATCATGCATATGTTTATTTTCTCGGGTTTTTCCAGTCAAGGGATAGAGGATTTCAAAGGACTTACAAAAAAAACCTGGGTACTTTGCATCAACGTTGAGAAAATTACAAAGGGAAAGTTCTTTCAAAGACCCAAAGGGTGGGTACCCTTCGGGAAGGTACATTCCAGGAATCCTGAAGGGTATGTACCCCTTTGGGAAGGTTCACAAAAGTCCTTCGGAAAACTGACATCTTTAAAGTTCGGAAAAGTCACTTGGCTATTCGAAGGACCAATTGCACAACTCCGAAGGGCTTTTCTTAAGGAACAGGGGTCACTGACAAGATTCTCGAAGGGCGGGTGCCCTTCGGGAAAGTCCACTTCAAGGAAGGTTGAAAAGGCAAAGTTTTTTCAGGAATGTCATTTACAATAAACCCAAAGGGCATGTGCCCTTCAGGAGGGATCATTTCAAAAATCCCGAAGGGTAGGTACCCTTCGGGAAAAGTTCAAAGGCCATTTCAAATGGTTCATTTCAATTGGGAAGGTCCATACAAAAGGCCCGCGGAAAAGACAAGGCAATGGACAGGAAAATCCGAAGGATTCTTTCGGGTGACTTGGACAACACAAATGGACTTACAATTTTTCCGAAAGAAATAGGCCATGCCAATTTTTTCGAAACAATTGGCCTTAACAAGACTCCGAAGGAATTCCTTCGGAATTCCTTCGGAAAAGATAAAAGACAAGATCAAAGGAAGTCTTAGCCAATTCCCACGAACTTTTTGTCCGTGGGAAAGTGGAAGCCCGAGTGGACAATTTCCTCGGACTTTTTGTCTGAGAGAAAGCCCAAACAGAATAAAGTTCGCAGGAAAGAAATCTGACGAAACTCCAAGGGAAATCGAAGACTAAGGGAGGTGAATGGAAAAGTTGGCAGTCATAAAATCTACAGAATAAAGTCTGCAAAGAACAACATACAAAGCCCAAAAAGATAAACCAAAGAAATAAAACCAAGGGGAAAATTGCCAAAGAAATACACAGGAGAATCCGAGAGAATGAACAAGGAAAGGTACAAACTTTTGTTCGGATAAGCAAGTAGCAAACAGTTGGAAAAGTCATAAACAGAGAAGTCCAAGATTATAAAGCTCGGCAAGCAAGCAAGACAAAGAATATACATGCACAGGAATTAAAAGCTGTAAATAGAAAAGGTCAAAAATAGATTCTTATCTATGCAAACGTGTTTTTGGATTGGTCAAAACTGTTGTTGACTGTTTCACCGTGCCACATGCTTCTCTCATGCGTCCAAATGTTTCAAATGTTCCAGTAGTTCGTGAGTTCATCTACTGGCTTTTGACGTAACATTTCATGCAAAGGAGAAGTTGACTAGTCAGACCTGAGTTCCTTCGCCCACTTCCACGCCATCTTGGTCATGCATATTTGGAGTTTTCTTGGAGAGTTTTGTTTATATTAAGAATCATTTTTCAAACTTGGCTCCATTATCTATATTTTGTGCCAAAGTTTGGAGAAGCATGCAAATTTTTGTAAAGGAGAATAATTTTATTGAATATTCAAAGCATTGTAAAAGAGGTGAGGTCTTGAGTTAACTAACCAAGACTGACCTTTTCCCTTTTTTTGGACTACACTTAGATTGATTTAGAGTATTTTTCAAAGCTTATTTATTGGCTGAATCGAGCCATAGAGAAGGACCTTAAAGTTTGAAAAAGAAATTGTAAGCTGGACCAGTGATCAATAAGGAGTTTATTTTTCCGAATCTGATTTTGACAGCAGCATAGCATGTATTTGATTCTGCATCAGCATACAAGAGAGAATTTTTCTCCTTTTGTAGGTCCCTTCCTCACCTCTCTCTCTCTATCTCACCCTTTTTGCAGGTCATTTGAAGAGGTTTTCAACCCTTCCTCTGAAACACTTTTGCTTAGGGACAGAATATAAATTGCATTTTGGTTATATGTGTGCATTGATTTCAGTAACTTCAGAGGATCTAATCAATTCAAGTGTATCACCCCCTTTAGATTTTCTTTCAAAGTTTTCCTTTACTCTTTTCACCCCAAAAAATCACAGTTTCAGGTTTAATTGCAAAATCATAAGGGAACCAGCCCTCTCTGGAGGTTCTTCTCAACATAGAGGCACCCACCCTCTGAGAAGTTCCCATTGTATCAGCTGGAGAGAAAGTTGTGCCTTGCACATCTCCAAGCAGGGTGCACTCCAGAGCTGATAACACTAGGAAAGGAGGCATGAGGACATGCGATGTCAACAAGGAAAAAATCAACAGTTTTGGACATAAGGAGTGGAGCTCATATAATAGAACACAACTCAAAATAGGAAGAGGAAAAGGATCACACGTAAGGATGTACAGACCAAAAAGATCACCACCAACAAAGAAGGAAGACGGAGAATAAACCTCCATTCATGGTAACACTGATGGCTTTCCCAGAAGCAATATAGGAAGGAAAAACCCTAAGGACTTGTTTAGGATCCTGCATTATTGAAGACTTCGACCACTGCAAAATGGAATTATTGATAGAAGCTGAGTTGCAAGCCAGGATGGGGAAAACTAAGGAATCGACGAAGGTAAGAGAACAATTGGGACCGACATGAGAGATTGAGTTGTTTGAATTACCATTCTTCCGAATACTGAAAGAATTGGTTAAGTTTCAGTTGTCCTCAATAAGTTGTTTATTTGGCATACCAAGTTGTGTGGTTTGGAGTGAATTTAAATTATGCCCAGTTTATTGCTAAGGAAGTTGTGATGGTGTGGGATGATGCACACATGAGAGGAGAGGAATTTTCTTGGTGGAATCATGATTCTAATGATGATTGAGGAGATTGGAGTGTCGAAAGGGGTATTTGGGTTCACTCCAATGGTTGGAAAAGTTTCTCGTGGAGAAAATATGCATATTATACTTGCAAACATAAGATGAATGAGCAGTATAGAAAGAGAATGCTTGGTTGGTATGAGCACATGCAAGAAGCATTTAGGGAATGATACAAAATACCACCAAAGATGCAAAAACACTATGAGGGTTTTATTTAGTTTTGTGTCATACCACACTGCACATTGGCCATGTTTAAAGAGGAGAATAAATGGTCAAAGGAAGAGAAGGATTGGTCAAGTTAGGCAAAATTTCCATATGTGGTTGCTTTATTTGGCACGTGTACCAATTTGAGTAAAGGATTTACCAAGGCCACCAAGAGATCACAACATGATTTCAGTGAATTATGGACTAGTATATACATTGCAATTAAAGTATTAAAGACTAGGGCTGCCAACTAGGTCTGAAGATGAAGATTCTGACAATGAAAGTCTATAGATCAAGCCACCATTGTTTGCAAGAGTGGGGGAACATGATTACAACATTACATACGTACTAAGGCTAAGAAGAATTCAAGGCTAACACCAAAGACGCTAGCACAAACTTGATTGTTGGAGAGATCAGTGGTGATTGATGAAGGTGTTACAGAGAGAAGACAAGAGGAACTAAGAAAGAAAAAACTTCGAGAAGAGTAGGCGGTTCGAGGAAAGAAAAAATGGAAAGTGATAGAGGAAGACCCAAAGTCACACTTCTATAAACGAAGGACCTCGTTTTTACCTATAGGGTCAAGTGCTACTCAAAGTCTAACACAAAGGAAAACTAATACACATGTTCCAGTCCAGAGGGAAACAATTGTTGATGCACAAACAACATAGGAAAGCATAGGAGTTAGCCAGTCGTGAAAATCCTTGGTAGTGGAAGCACCAAGGCTCTTAGTTGCGTTGTTCTGGGGAGTCTGACCTCTCTACGCACAAATTTGCCTACAGTTTGTCAAGACCCTTAGGAGGTGGATGCTATGTAGACAACCACAAACATGTTGGTGCAAAAAAAACAAGTGCACAAGTGGGAGCTATAGTAGTGGAAGCACCAAAAGTACACATGGAAGAGATGCCACACAGGGAAGCGCACACACAAAAAGTTGGTGCTAACACTAAACCGAGGCAAGAAGCGCAAGGGTCCCAAATAGAAGGAGCAAAAATGGATGTGGTTGAAACACAAAGTGATGCACACATACGTAACTTGCAAGCAAAGATTTCACATGCGAATGCGCCAAATGTTGAGATGACAAAAGATGTGCATAAGGAAATGCAAAATACATATGATATCATGTAGGAAGAACCACAGGAGTCATATGATGTGATGGTAATTGACAAAGAGCATTTCGCACTAGAAGTGAGCCTCAAGATGGGAATCGGGTCACTAGTTGTGTTGTGGGCTATGATTCGACACAAAAATGTATTGACTAGAGCTTTAAAGAAGCTAGAATCTATTTTGGATACCAACATGTAGTTGTCGTAGTTTTAACTCCCAATAAAAAACTTTGGCTAAGGTGAAGAGAGAAGAGGACAAATTTGATGACACAGAGGATGGGGAAATAAAGGTGGTTGATCCCAAGCATATGACAACGAAAGTAGCAAGATTGGCACTGGCAAAGATATCCCTGGAGATAATTAGAGGGGATTTGATCAACGATCGAAAAGGTTGAAGGAAGAAACTACCACACATACAAACTTAATGAAGCACATGTGGGAAGCAACAAATTTGACAAAGAGATTGAAGAAGTTGGAAGATGCACAAGCGTTGAATAAAAAATAGATGAGAGACACAAGAAATTTGATGGAGTGTTCATGAGGCTTCAGGAGAAAGTTTTGATAGAGGAAGTCACTACACGCACAAGCTACCAAAGGAAGATAAATTTGGCAAACACCATCATTGCCACATACAAGGGAAGTCAAGATAATGAGGATGTATTGATAAATTTGCGAGATGTAGTGCAAGAGATATTACTTGAGATAAAGTCAACAACTGATCGTTGGGATCAAATTTTGAAGGAGTTACAAGAGCAAGTGCTTGAAGTGTTGGTTGCATATGAGAGCAATCCATCATTGGCAGAATCTAATAATAACTTGTTTGAGGATAGTCAATAAGTGTATTGTTAAGGAATGTTGACCCTACAATTTTACTTAAGGCAATTGTACAAGTTTTTCGAGACTTGATGCCCAAGTGAGACACACTGAAGAATCTTGCATATTTGAAAATAATACAATCTTTACTAGAGCAATGCATATAAATAAAGATCTAGTGCAAGATACATGATGTGCAATGTGTGAAGTTACATAAGCACATATCAAATGAGAGGAAGCACACATAATGAAGGAGATACAATAGAGATGTTGACAAGTGGCACACAACTAGAAAGGAAGGATGCAAATGGCAAGGGATCAATCTAGTTTGGATAAAGCATATGCCATGCAGGCAAAAGGATATTCCATTGCATGAACACATGGAAGGAATCCAGGACAAAATATTCGCAAGATGCACAATTAGTTGGTATGATAGTTGGAGAAATAAGACAACTGGCAGGGGTCCAAGGCATCTAGGAAAAGTATAAATAGAGGCCTTGGGTTCCCATTAAGGATGATTTCAAATCAGATGCAGGGTTGTTACACACTCTGGAGTAGTTGTTTCTAAGGTGCTTTTGGAGAAGCATTGAGCTAGGGTAAAGATCATTGATAAATGATGACTGTATGCTTTGTAATAGATGCACTATGTACATTAATTTTATAAATATGTGAATACATCAATGAAAGGATGGACTTTGTATCAGTTACGAATGTCCTTATATTAATCTTTGTGTATATGGATGATGTATTTTACCTTTGCTCCATAGTGTAAGATGTTGTTTATGTGTGTCTTTATGCTCAATTATTACAAAGGAGGTCTTAGTGTTTTTTGCTAGTCTTGGGTGAGTGCTTAGGTCTTCGGGCGTAAGTAATAGTCTGGTGTAGTAAGAGAGGAGTGTCCGTCTAACTGTTGCAATTACTAGAGCCTATGTAGGCCTTATTTTGGTCGGTTAAGCAAAGCACAATAGTCTCCTCCCTATCCCCCTATCCTCAGAATGTGCAAACATGTCCCTGCGTAACACAGATAACGTATGATCAGTAATGTTCAATATGATGAAATGTGATGAGATACTACTGATATATATATATATATACATACGATGATGATGATGATGATGATGATTGATTGATGTAAGGTCTACAACAACAAACCTGAAGCATGGCCATTAATGAGGTTGCATGTCTTCCTTGTGATGCCAAGACAAGATTGCTACCTTAACAAGTTAACAGTAACATTAAAATTCATATAAAGGTGCAGAAATTAAAATAATAAAAATATGCAATAATGAAAAGTAATAGTATCAGGTCAATCAAAAAGAGCCATATAAAATTCATCAAACAGTTCCAATATAAAGCATCCACAATGCCCTCAAAATATATCTAGAGTGTCAAATACATTTGTTGTACCTAATGTACAGCCACATAGATATAATTAAATGTAACAAATACTAAAAATGACTATCTATCTATCGCTTCCTAGGAGGGGTACTACAAATAATTCAGGTACAGGTCCTTTCTTTACACGGAATCATAGAAATTCTTTGATGGACATACAAATTAATCGCATAATAATTAATTTTTGTATTAGTCCAATTCATCATCATTTTAAAGTTAAACAACAAATTCTCATCACCAAATGCAATAGAAATTCAATTTGATCAGAGCCTAATACCTAAGAAATTATTGGTCAACAGCAGAAGATTTTTGTCAATGCAGAGAAACAGTAGTCAAAACAGTCAACACATCTAGTACAACAGCCAACACAATTGAATCAACAATAATATTTAGTCATCTCTGCTGGAATGGGTTAAACAATAGTCTTTTTGGTTGATGCAGCAACAAAACTAGCAAGGTCAATGTTATCTTAGAAGGTTAATGCAGGAGTTCGTCTTGCTAACATCAGCGATGATGGTAGTCTCACGGTCCACTCTGAATCCCTTTTTGACCTCCAAAAAGGAAAGATTTGGCTCAATGGTGCATTTAAAGGTTAAGTGAAGTTTTGTATAGGTTTTTCAATCATTAATAGATGCTAGCTTGGTTACCAAGCTAACCTAGTGAGCAATATTAATTATTCAATAATAAAATTTGATGCCAAGCCCACCCTATTAGTAGGGGTAATAAAAAAATATACAAACGAATTCAATTTTTAGGGTTTTGATAAAACATAAGTGTTATAAACCATTGGAAAAGTTTCAATGCATATTTTCACATGGAATTATTTTCTTTCTTTAATTTTGGATAAAATTTTACCTATAAAACATTTTCCTTTCAAAATTTTATTGTGATGTTATTGTTGGCCAATATCTTGGCCCACCTATAAAGCTTGAGCAAATTCTTCAGGGGGGCAGTAGAGATGTTTCAATGCAAGCCAAAGGACTAAGCCTTGTGCAAAGTTCTTTTATTCGGCTTCCCTTTTTTGGGCTAAGTCATTGATCATCTTCCAGGCCTTGTAGGACCAAGTATTTCTTTCCCTTGGGTTCTTTTCTTTCAGCGAAGTCTTTTCCTTATTCATTCCTTTGGCCAAGTCTTTTTCGGGTTTTTCTATCTCCATGTGATAAATTTCTTTCGGGCAATTTGTCCGAAAGAAAGGTTCCGAAGGGCACTTACAAAAATCCGAGAGGACCTTTTCAAACTTTGGGAGGACCATTTCAAGTTTACCAAGGGTCTCTTGCCCTTTGGGAAGGACCTTTTCAAAAATTCCGAAGGACCATTTTCAAGCGCCGAAGGGCACTTCTCTTGGCGGGAGGACCATTTCAAAATTCCCGAAGGGTATCTTTCCCTTCGAGAGGACCACTTGACAATTTGCCGAAAGGCACTTTCGGAATAGTTAAAGGGAATTCCCGCAGACATTTTGCCTACGGGAAATGCTGAAAGAAAAGGGCTGCGAACAAAAAGTCCGAAGAAATAAGGAAATAAGCAAAAAGAAAATCCTTCAGGAAAATAATCCCGAAGGACAAAGAACGCAAAAAAGAAACCCAAAGGAATTCCTCCGAAGGAATTCTTTCAGGAAAATTGTCCGAGGAAAGCCCGCAAAAAGGAGGCTTGACAAAGAAGCTCGAAGACTTGGAGTGTGGAGAAGTCCGATGAGTAAGTAGGCTCAGAGAACCCAAATTACATTGCATAGTGTAAGTCGGGATTCTCCAAAGACTACTTATAGATTTTTGTAAGTCAAGTAGTTAAGAAAACCCGATTTGCACTGCGAAGTGCAAATCGGGCTTTCAGAGCTACTTGACTTAGGAGAATTCATAAGTAAATTAGTCACGAAAGCCCGAAGTCGTCAAATTAAAGGAACCCGAAGACATCAGGCCTGGTCAGACAAATAAAAGGGTGCCATGTGGCATACGCTGGAGTAGGAGTTGACCTTTCAAAGGAACAGATGGAGGACGATCCAAGAGCATTTCTAGCTAGGAGAGAATCGACAATTCGCGAAAGTAAAGCTCAAATAGACTCGAGTTAAATGGATACGGGAAAACCAATGTCTTTAGATTGGTTTTCCATCTATAAGAAAGGTCTGGTCCAGGCGTAAGTAGGAGCTGGTAGGTGAAAGTAATGGCCGTCGTCTCCAACAAACAGCCATTCGACTTGAATGCAACATGGGTCGGCTTGAGTTTCCACACATGGAGACCCGCGTCCTTTTCAACAGGGCACGCAAAAGGGGAGGATTGCCATGCTATATTTAATGAAAAGATCATTCCAGCCGCGTCGGAAGCGACATCCAACTGCTCACGACATGGCTCCTTCAAATGCGCCAAAGGGAGACTTCAATGCATGGGGAGGGCTCGAGAAGATCTTGAACGGCGCATTTTCATGGAAAGAATGAGGACAAAAGCAGCAATCAATGACTTCTCTTTCCACACAAACCTCTCTCTCTCTCTTCCCTTCTCTATATATACGGGCTTTCAAGCCATTTGAAAGGGTTCCCAATTTTGAGAGTTTTTGTAATCTTGTTGGGAGATGGATGCCCATTGAGATGTTTGCAAAAGCGTGCTCCTTTGACCAGGCTAAACCCTGTCGAAGTATTGTATGAACTACCTCTTGAATGTAATGAGACTCGATTTCCTTGCCTATTTTTTGTCTTCAACTAGTGCTTTAGTATGCTTGTTGCTTGGTGGGTTTGTAAATGTGTTTATTCCTAGTCCATTAGCCTACTGCTTGCCTCTTTGAAGTATTTTCAAGTTTTGCAGGTTCGGATTAGTGTTCTGATTGAACCTCTCCCAACATGTGTTAGCTTGACCTTGAGATCGTGCAAGCCCAAGTCACCTCATGACTGATCTAGTGTGGGTTCAAGCGTAGATGAGTGTACATTTATTTCTGGTGCATCGCCTGGTTAGCCCTCTTAGGAGCCCTTATCTCCCTTCTAACCCTTTTCCCCATGAAGTTTCATTTCAGCATTAGTTTTAGGTGATCCACCAAGAGGAACTAGCCTCTTTAAAAATGCTAGAGGCTCAACCTCACCATAGGATACCCACATCTTGAGGTTGTTCCCATGCTTATAGCCGGAAGTGGGAGAGCCTGAAAAACTCTCCCACAGGGGTGCAATTCCATCCTATAACAGTTATATTTTCAAGTTATATTGCTTAATGAAGTCCTTTATCATGTCATTATAGATTATCAGATATTCCTTTGTTATAATTATCTTTCATAAGTTTGAAATACAATTGATGAGGTGTAGGCTCCATCATGTCCGTAGCTTGAAAGGAAAACAATAAAAATCAGTGACACAGAATTTGTTCAACCCTAGAAATGCTTGTGGTACCTCTTAGAATTTCCCTAACCATTAACAAGTATACAACGTCATTTGGGAGTCTAAATCATCTTGAACTCAATCCATGAGTGATATTGGCAATGTCCTCTTAGATATTTACCTCTAGGTTAAGGCAGTTATGAGATCGCAAGTTGCCTATAGTATGATTTGATCATAAAACTTGCATATAAGGAGACATTATTGTCTTATTTTATTATTAGGCATTATCTGAATTATTTGTTTGTATATGAATTCAATTAATGTTGTTTTTTCTACATGATGAAACAATACAATTTTAGGGTTATGTACTATGCCACCGAGTTATTTGTACAAAATGACAAAATACAATACTGCTACAATTAACTTCGATAATCCTACAGATAAGCAACAAATTAGTAATTAAACCAAATAGATCTAGGATGTAGGAAGACCATCACCAAATAATATCTGAACACAGGTGCACATTGATGTTCATCATTGAGGCATCAGTGATTAGGGACTCCAACCAACTGTGTTTTCTCCGTTTAGCCCAGAAATAACAAGCACAGATGATTTAATCCCAATTCATTTCAAAAAACACATCAATACTCCAACGAACTACCTTGACTAAAGGTTCCAAATTAATATGCTTCAACTGAACCTTGTGATTAGTTATTGGGGATGATTAACCTTAACCCTGGCATCAGTCTTAAGGGACATGGGTATCCTCAACTGATTTACATAATCAATCATTGGGGATGTGAGTAACCTCAATCGAACCTGTAATGCTTATTGCCACAAGTAACCTCAATCAAGAATTTCATAATTTAATGTACAACAGCATTTATGGAAAAAAAAGCTCATGTAGAATAATGTATGTTATTATAATCGCCTAACTAAAACAGCTATATTCATCATTAAATGCAGTTAAATTTGGCCAAAAACAGTCAACTTCTGTGGTGAAAACAGCAATCTTAGTCAATACAGTAGTATTTTGTCAGTTAATAGTACAATTCTCAACTCGGCCCTCAAAGTGGTCAAACGAAGTTCAACACAACAGTTAAAGCCCTTGTTTAACACTTGGAAGCTTTGCTGATGTCAGAATCATCTGCATAGATCTCAATAGTATGGTCTGTCTCCATTCCTATTTTTCCTCCCTTAAGAATTTCTGCTGATTAAAGGAAACAGATATTGCATGGCATGATGCATTAATGAGGGTCATTGAGGGGATATTCATTGGTTTAATTGAAAATTCATAGGGCTGACGTGGCACAAATCAGCCTAGTTGGCACTCTGAACTTGAAGTCACCCTAATTAATATTGCATTAAATGTGCATTTGGTTCAGAGAGAGAAAACGAGTTAACAGTCAAATATTCAGAAAATTAATGAAAATAGGATGTGTCAGAACGATGGCATAAATGGTAATGACAATGTCATTAAGTTTTCTCTCACCTAATTTATATCTCTTGTTGCTTCTCGTCTCAGACCATCGTCTAGTGGTTTAAATGCATAGTTGATTGTCTCTTTCTACATGAAGGCCTACTTAAGGCCGCAACAGGTAGGAGGAGATCGGCTTACTTTATAGGGATGTTTTTCAGTCATGCAGATTTAGATGTTTTTCAGTCATGTTAGAGGCCAGGTATGTGTCTTAGAGTGCTCCTCTTGGGACTTATTGCTATTCATGTTTTTTCATCGAAATGGAGTGGTATGATAGAGAAGTTTGAGTTCATTATCAAAGTTTTTTATACCTTCAACAAACACTTGGCTTTGAGATTGTTTGCTTGGATAGCTTCAAAGGGCTACTGGAGCTATTACAGGAGACAAAGAAGATGAAGCGTCTGAAATTGCCATAAGGATAGGTGCCCAAAAATTTGAACATTGCCAAGATAATAAGGAACTCCAAGCTGATTTTAACTCCAACTAGACCCCGAACTTACACCCAAACCTACACACTAAACTCTGCAATAGAAGAGGCATAGCCATTGATCGAATGGAATAGAAAATATGTAGGGTATAGATTGTAAATAGTTGTGGATTTATTTACACACTGTTTGTCATTGTTAGCATTTCATATTGATTAAGTAATCTCCGCCACTGACCTTTTTGGCCCAAGATGTTAGGAGTGGATACTGTTGACCTACTAGCTGCTATTATCCTTTACTATTCTAAGTTCTTTTCTGTGGAAGTTGTTGGTTTAATGACCATTAGGATTTTTGATTTTTTTAATCTTTTTCATTTGTTTCTTGCTTGCATTTGGAGTTGCCTTAAGTACTTGTGTTTGTTGGAATTGTTAGCTTGTTGGAGTCGCTTTTAATTTTTCCTTGTTATTAGTGTACATTTATAAAAAAGTTATTTTGTCTGCTTCATATTTTAGAAGACTTTTTATTTCTGGAGTAATTCCAAATGGACATATTTTTGTATATGCGATCATCTTGCCAAGGAGAGAGTGTTTTCTAAAAAATGTAGTGTTATTAAGGGGTGTGGAAACTGATCTAAGAGCATCTATTTTATGATGTATCCCTGCCAAGAGCTTTAGAGGCACTATTTTTACTCAAAGTGGTGCTTTTTGTTTGGCATATGAATTATGTGCATCATTATTTTTACTTGCCACTAGTCAAGCTTCAGTTTGTTGGGAAGTTATTGCAATGTATTATTTTTGGAAGGAATCTCAAAGAACTCAAAATCTTTGTTAACTTTGTCTATTATCTACAGGGCTTAAGTCTAGCAAAGCAGAGGCATAGAGTTGAAGACACTTCAATTTCTGGTAAAACGGAGGAAATTAAGACATTGGAACAAATTGCAGGGAAAAGTGGTGACGAAACCTGCCCAGTGTGTCATGAAAAGCTGGACACTAAATTCATGGTGTTCCCCTGTGGACATCAGTTATGTTGTAAATGTAAGTTTATTGAATATTTGTTTGCGTACAAAAGATAGTGAGAAAGGAAATCAAATAAAGAAATTTCATTGAATTTTATGAATAAAAGCTTAAATGTTCAGCAAAATTTTATTGCATTCAATGCAAATAGGGAAAAGCTTTTCTTTTATTTCACAGAAGGATAAGTGTCACTGTGATGATTGGTTGTTTGGACCTTTCTGTCTGATTACTTGTTTTATACTGCAGGTATGGTTATGATGGTGGACAAGTCATCTCCTTTATCTCCAATTTCAAAATGCAGGCAGATTATGTGTCCTACATGCCGGTACCGAACAGAATTTGGAAATATTGCTTATGTCGATGATGGTAGTGGTGAGAACTCTTGTGGAGAAAGAAAAAATAATGAGTTCCAAGATGATGAGAGAGTTGAATCATCTTTTATTGTACAGGGTTCGTTTGGTACAAAGGTGCGTAGGAGGGCAATTCATTATCTGTTTGTGGATCAGAATGGTTTTTTTGGTTTAAGGCAACAATATTCATGTCATAATGTTTCCATTTTTCTAATGTCCGTTTGAAGTTAGTACTTCACACTTTGGTACTATTTTGTCAATTAGCTTTAGCTGTTAAAAGAAATCTAGATCTTTTTAAAATCTTGATTCTACAATAAGGCATAACTGTGAGATTTTGCTGATGTCTAATTTATTGATGTAGATGGAAGCAGTCGCCAAACGTATTTTGTGGATCAAGTCTGTCAATCCTGAAGCCAAAATTCTAGTTTTCTCATGCTGGAAGGATGTTCTTGATGTGCTGGAACACTCGCTGCATGTGAATGATATAAGCTTTGTCCGAATGAAAGGGGGGAGGTATCTGATAGAGCTCATATAGAGTGTCACTGCTTATTAATTATGACTAATGCCCAGGTTTATAAGTGCCTTCATATTAGATTATGTTTTTGTGAAGTTTATGAGTACAAATATTTAAACCTCTTCAGATATCTGTTTAGGTTATCTGGCGATGTTTCACCTGAATTGATGACATGACAGTAAACATATTTTTCTGAATTCAAGCTTTAAAATCTAAGTAGCCAATATGGATACAGGTACGAGAATCGGATCCATGGATATGGGGATTTTTTTTTTTTTTTTTTTTTGGCGGGGGGGTGCTTGGATGCATTTTGGATACGACCATACAAAAATATATATAAAAAATGTAGTCATATAAGCAAAATTAACCGCATAATATGCAGAGGAAACAAAATAAGTTAAATAACCACAAAACATACAATTCAATGGTTGAACTTAGATTATTTTTATAACAAGTACATAGTGCAAATGTTACAATTTATGGACAAAAATAAAAACAAATCAGCATATTCATTATTCACTATATTCATTTTCGTCTTCGGCTGCATGTCTTCATCATCATGTGGTTCATTAGAACCACAAGCAGCAGCATTGCCACTCCCACTAGCTCCACTATGTAGGTTGTGTGAAGCACCGTCTAGTCCCGTGTTAAGCAATGAACGGTAGGCAATGGAGGCATCCAAGACAGCAGTTGGAATCAGGTTGCCCCTTCTTTGTAATCAGGGTGTTTGTGTGAGAGAAGATGCAAGTTAGAATGCACATAGATAAAATCCTCTGCCATTTTTGTTGCCAACTTGTTGTGCTTAACTGAGTGGATAAAGCTATAAGGTACCCCAGTTCCGCTCAGCTGAAGAGTACTTGCAACCTATTGAGGCAAGCCGCAAAGCTAATTAGAATTTATAAAAGTTAAAATTTAAAACAAAATGTTGGAAAAAAGGGTAGAGAGTTAAAAAAAATTAAAATCTTGTGATAGAATTTTTATTTCAAGTGGTTGGAGGTGGGTGGATGCTTGCCCATGGAGGTACCACCCAAAGTAAGATTCCTTCTTGTACTTGTCACAAATAGCGCCAAGGGAGTGACCCACAAAGGATATGAAATGCAAAAACTCTTCCATAACTTGGTCTTCTACTTCTGGATCACTAAAGAGTCTAGAGAATGTCGCCTTATATCTCTCACTAACTTCAACATCCCTATATGGTGTGACCCTCCTTGGGCAAATAAAGGATCTTTGTGCTGTTGTATTTGGATGTCAAGGCAATAATATGTAATGTCATTTTGTTCCACCTTTCAATGAGATGTGACTACACTTCCTTGAAGAACCTCTCCACAAGAACCTGCTCTTTGACATTTATGATGGATCTAATCTTCTCAATCACTGATTGAGTCGATTCCATCATAAAGCTCACCTAAACATAGATGATCCATATCCATATATCTCAACGTGCTCATGATGGGCTCGGTAAAACTGAGCAAATACTCCTCATGTTATCAAGAATCCACCCTTTCACCTTTGTGCCCCTCTCATTGTTTGTCTACCTCCATACGCTCCAAAGGTTGTTGATAACCATGCTACTCAATGCCTCACACACCTTGACAAGTCGTCTCAAGACGAGTGTGTGTGAGGCAAATCGAGTCTCAACAATCTATTATAGATTTAAAACAAATAAAATAAAATAAAAATGTTCAAAAATAAAAACACTACAAATTACAAACTTACAATATTAAATTAAAAATTAACATGATTCATGAATGATTAAATAAAAAGTTTCCTTCAACAATTGCAATTTTGAGAAGGCCTTGAAGATGCCTTGGGACATGTGATGGTTGCTTATGAACATTTGGATCTCGCTCACCTCCTCATAGACTTGTTTGATCTATTCAATTTTGGTCCCCAATTTTTGAAACATAAGGTTGAGAGAATGAATGGCACAAGGTGTTCAAAATATGTGCCAATAACTTGCTTCAACCAACATGCCCGAAACTTTTCAATTTTTAGCAGTCCGTTACAACTTGGACAACGTTTTGATGCCCCACCACCTCAATAGACTCTATTAGGATGTTGGCAATGAATTGTGTATCCTTCACTTTCTCTTCACGATCAACGACCCTAAAAAATATTGTCCCTTTAGGGCTCATTGAAACCACATTAATCAATCGCTTATTTGTTGTATCTTTCCATCCATCGAAAACGATGGACACCCTTGTTTCGATCCACGAATCCCTGATGGTCTTCATTGCATCAACTTGTTTTTTTCTTTTGTTAACAAAGTGGTGCGCACCTTTTCATACTCTGAGCTAGTGAATCCTTTAGGGAAAACATTGATAGATCTCACCATATCCTGCCAGTATGGTTATCTAATAACATTAAATGGCAGCCCACATGCGTAAACACAAAGCATAATGCTATGCTCTGTTGTCCTTGGATTCATTTTGGAATGACCTTTCCAATGGGCCTGCATCTTTTGTTCTCTTGCGACTAAGAGGTGAATCATCTTTCTCTGCAGCCACGACAGACATAGCAATTAATGGGAGTGATGGGGTCACCACATTAGTACAAGATGGATCAATAGGTGACAATCCTTTCTTTCTCAAAGGATGTTTCGATCTTTGCCCAACAATGGCATTTGTTGCTTCTTGCTCTTTGATGTATGCAATGATTTTTGCCTGTGGCAAGCCCTTTCTCGGCTTTCCATTTGTGCTTGGCCCACTGTAAAATTCCTTGCTAAATCTGACTATAATTTTCTAATTTGATCCTCAAGGAATTTTGTCAAACACTTGTCTTGCAAAGTCTAAACTTGCTAACATGAATTTATGATTGTTCTGTTTTGGTTTTGTTTGATGTCACTGATGTTTTGAATGCTTCCCAATGATGCAAATTGACTAACAATGAAATAGAGATGAAAAGCAAGATATTTTTGTGTTTTCCAATGCATATGAGTGACTGAAAATTATGTAAATCTACACCTACAGCTGCAAGACATTTTTACAAACACTTGGCATGCAACCTTCAACCAAACTTCTTATTCAAGTCTATCACTATGAAATGAATAGAGCTGATTACAAAGCTTAAGACAGTGACTGATTTTGCAATACAAATGTGTTCATACAATTGCCTTATAGGCTGCAACAAATTTTCAGAGTTGTACTCAGACTTTACAATGCAAATATATGAAGATATAGTGATGAAAACCTGGAATAGAAGGCTGGAACAATTTGCAGATTGGATGGCAATCACCAAGGAATTTTATCAGCATTAATTGAGCACTCCTTCCATGAAATCGACCCCCTCCAAGAGTGCCACCCATGCTCTAGGACTGAGAATTCAACAATAAATAATTGCAGCACTTTGTCTTCCTCAAACTGCGCTTGGAATGTGTTGGCCATTTTTTGGCCTACATACCAAAATTTTGCCTAAGTGTGAGAGGGTGGGCATTCAAGCAAGACTTTGAGTTTTACATAGCAGAAGACTTCGAGTTTTTGGAAGGATTTGGAAGGAAATGTCTTCGGGTTTAACAAGAGACAACTTATTTCACTTTATGAATAATCAGCAGTTGAAACCCCTCAGCAGAAGTAATCCGGGTTGGAAAACCTGAATTACTCTTGACAGTGCAAATTGGGTTTTCAGAAGTGCTTTGCTTATGAAAGTTTTATCAGTATAAGTAATCCAGGTTGGAAAACCCGAATTACTCTTGACAGTGCAAATCGGGTTTTGAGAAGTGCTTTGCTTATGAAAGTTTTATCAACAGAAGTAATTCGAGTTTAGAAACCCGAATTACTCAGGATAGTGCATTTCGGGTTTCTCAGGGTTAATGACTTATCTCTTTTTATAAGTAACAAGTAGTGAAGAATTCGAAGTAGACAAGCAATGAAGAATCTGAAGTAGGTGCCAATGAAGAGTTCGAAGTTGCAGACATTGAAGAACAAGAAAATAGACTTGGACAAAAAGTCCGAAGGAATTCCTTCCGAAAAGTTCAAAAGACAAGTCAAAATATTCGAATGACACTTCCAAAGAACCCGAAGGGCAATGTACCCTTCGAAAGGGACATTTCCAAAAAACCCGGGTGCCCTTCAAAAAACCCGGGTGCCTTTTTCTTAAGGGTTATTCGACAGGAAGGGGTTGTTTGAAGAGTCCAAGGGGTTGTTTAAAAACCCAAAGGGCAGGTACCCTTCGGAAGGGTCATTGACCAAAAAACCGAAGGGTAGGTACCCTTCGGGAAGGCTCATTTCAGGGTCGGCAAGGACGTTTGCAAAAAACCCAAAGGGCACCTGCCCTTCGGGAAAGGACTAAGACAAGAAGCCCGAAGCGCTATCTTTGGAAAGCAAGGAGACAAATCCCACAGACTTTTTGTCCGCGGGAATTTAAAAAACAAAATATCCGAAGGAGATAGACTAAGGGAGATGACAAAAGCCAAAGGAAACGAAGGTTAAAGGGCAAGACAGGAAAAAATCCGAAGGAGATAGTCTAAGGGAGATAAACATAAAGTCCGCAGGAAATAAACTCTGCGGGAGATAAAACCAAGGGGAAGCCAAAAAGTCTAAAAGAAATGGATATCCTTCAGACAAATTGTCCGAAGGATTCCTTCGAAAAGCTTGGTCAAAGAAAGGAAAGTCCGAGGGCATAGAGAGACAAAAGTAAAGACCCGAAAAGAATGAACATTAGGCCGAAGGAATAAGTAAGAAGGGAAAGTCCGTGGAAAAGACAAATACAGACAAAAGTCAAGAAGCAGAATTCTAAATTTAGCCAAGAGAAATCACAGACAGTTGGGCCAAGAGAAATCCATGAACAAACAAAAGACGAAGTCAAAGTGGAATTCCATGCGAGCAAAAGCTAATTACGGTTGACTGGTCAACGCTTTAGTTGATTGGTGTTTGAAGTCAAGTTTATCTCCAAGGTCAACTCTGCCTTTCAAACATTCCAACTCGGCTTCCAATGGATCAAGTCGTAGTTCTAAAATTGGCATTGGATTTTATGCATGCTATGGTCAACTCTGCCTTTCAAACATTCCAACTCGGCTTCCAACAGATCAAGTCGTAGTTCATGTTGACAATTCTTCCACAGGACAAATTTTCTCTTGCCATTCGGAAAATTCACATCTCCATCCAAGGAAGAAAGAATACGTTGTTTTCTTTGTGAGGGCCCTTGCTACAACAAGGATGCCTTTGGACTTTTGTCCGAAGGAATGGTTCATCAAAGAAGGCTTGTTTTCACATAGCTTCGGAAAAGTTCAAAAGACCGTTGCAAAAATTTGGAAGGGACACTCAGGAAATCCGAAGGAATGAGCCTTGTTATAAGTCCGTGGAATTTCAAGGGGTGTCTTTGGAAGGTAGAAAAGAGCAAAACAAGAAACCCGAAGGTCATTTTCAACAATCCCGAAGGGCACCTACCCTTCGGGAAGGTACACGTCAAATTCAGGAGAGTCATTTGCAAAAAACCCGAGTGCCCTACCAAAAGCCCGAGTGCCCTACAACTTTTTCGAAAAGGGCACAGAGGAGAGCCACGAACCCTTGCGAAGGCCACAGAGGAGAGCCATGAACCCTTGCGGAGGGCACTTGGTCAGTGCCTGGACTTTTGTGTAATTTCGGAAGGGCATTTTCAAGGTAAAGGCAAACAGAAGAGACAAAGGATTAATTTCTTCAGACTTTTTGTCCGAAGGAATTCCTTCAAACAAAAAGTCCGAAGAAATTCGGAGTAATTACAAGGAAGACAAATCCGTGGAATAAAGCCAACAAGGCAAACAGAAGAGACAAAGGATTAATTCCTTTGGGCTTTTTGTCCGAAGGAATTCGGAGAGGTCCGGCAAAAGACAAAAAACCCGACAAAGGAAAGTCTGAGCAAAGGAAATAACAAAGGAATATATTCCTTCGGGAAAAAGTCCAAAGGAATTCCTTTGGACTTTTTGTCTAAAGGAATACTTCAAAGGATAAACAGAGACAAGGACAATTGAAGCGGACAATTTGGCCGAAGGAAATCATCCACAAGAAAGTCCAAAGACAGGCCCAAGGAAATAAACCCAAGGCAAATGCAAGGTGAAACAGAATATCCGAAAGAATTAAGCCAAGGAGACAACAAGAAATCCGAAAGAAATGGAGGTTTGACTGTGCAAAAAAGGATAGAAAATAGATAATCCGACGGAAAGTTGAAAACAGATTATCCCAAGAAATATGGACCAAATATAGATAAGATAATCCAAAATAGAATCCCGCCAAAAATAGATAAGACACAAGCAGACCAAAATAAGAGAAAATACATGCGAACAAGGGCTATTTTTGGTGGATTGCTAAGTTTCGGTTGACTGTTTGTTTTATTTGTGGTTTGACTAGTCATTCTCATGCATTCGAAGGTCCAACTCAGCTTCAAACTGAGTTCTCAATCCAAGTTTGGCGTTGTTTTCATGCAAACGAGATCAGCTCAATCGGAGTTCTAATTTCAGACATCGAGTTGACCGTTCCAGATTTTGAATTGACTATTGTTAAACGCCACATCTACTAGGAGTTTTCAATGCAAAGGAGAATGATCTCTTCGTCCAACTCAGCTTATCAAATGGTCAACTCAACCGTTCAAACGCTCCAACTCAGCGTATCAAACGTTCCCACTCGGCTTCAAACGGATCAAGTCAGAGTTCTAAAATTGACATTGGCGTAGATTTCCGTGCAAAGAGAGGTGGGCGTTTCAATAAACAAAGACAAGTCCACTTCCTCTAGCGCCAAGGAGTTTCATGCAAAGACAAAGGGAAAACATATTTTATTGAAAGGCAAAGTCAGCCTTGAGTTAATCGAAGTTTATCCTCTTCTTTTTTCAACACCAATCTTTGGCCTTTGTAATTCTCTATAAGATGGCTTTCAGCCTTGATTAAAAAATCATCCCTCTCTTGGCAAAACCAGACTCTGCCATTGGTGAGTTGTGTAACCTCTTCGATCAATAGAAGGATTGTACTTTCAGATTTGAAGTGTTGGCATAGTGTATATTCATTCAGCAATTTGCATGTGGTAGATTTCTCTCCCTTTCCAAATTCTGATTCGTACCTAGTTGCTAGCTTATCATTATGCAAGGCATGTTAAGTGTTCTTTATGTCTTTTGCTGACGCTGTAAGTGGATGTTAGGTGGTTGCAAAGTGTCTTGTATCAGACCTCTCTCCATCGTTTTTCCTTCATGTTTTGGTCATTGGATCAAACCTTCTCACGAAATACTTATGCATAGTGGTCGATTGAAATCAAAGGTCTTCCTTTTCCCTTGTTGTTCAATGTTCAAGGTTCCAAGTTGAGTGGATCAATCTTTTAGTGTATCACCTTTATTAGGTAGGATTTCCCCTTAAAGTTTCCTTCTCCCTTTTCCATGGTAGTTCGCAGCATAGAGTAGAGATCTTCATTGATACATCTTACAGAAACCAGTCTTCTCTGGAGGTTCTTCTCACCATTGAGGCACCCACTCTCGTGAGAAGATCCCATTGTTTCAACCGGATAGAGGATTGGCCATTTCATGCACGTCTTCGATTCAGGTCGCAGCTTTAGGTTGACAAAAGTTTTTGGCACGCTCGATGGGACCTATTTTAGCTGGCCTTGATGAAATTGCAGTTGTAGCCTTGTTCTTCAAGAAGTATTTGGTGATTCCAAGCTCAAGCAATTGCTTCTAATCATTCAAGACAGTTTCCATTTAAGTATATTTTTATTGCATTATCGGAATGAATTTTGATGGCTGTGAATGAAGATAATTCCTATGCTATGTTTCCTTATCAGCCCAATGATGGATCATACTAGCGTGGTCATGATGCCTATGAGCCTAAGCAGCCTTATCAAGAGTATTATCAAAGCTATGTTGAGCCTTATCAAGTTTTTCATAATCAGCCTTATCAAGAGCATGGATCTTACCTTCCTGGTAAGCCATATCAGTCTCAGGACCGGATTACATCTTTCCCATATGGCTATGATGTTGCATATGAGCAGTCTTGCCTTCAAGAAAGAATGAATGAAATAGAGCTCAGAATACTAGCATATGCAAGAAAGGTTTGTTCTAACTCTCAGTATGAGGAAGTGAATGGTCTATTTTGAAATGTGTCCAATGATCCAGAAGAGATAAATGGACTATGTATTCTTGTATTGGAAAAGATGGAGACTTGGAAATGGCAGAAAATCGAGTTAAACCAATTGTCTACAAAGGGTTCTTGTGCTTCTTATTCTCATGAAGTTCTTAACCATGCCCAGTGCGTGCCAAGGGAGCTTCCTAGTTGGAGTCAAGAGCCTATTCAAGAGCATATTCAAGAGCCTATTCATGAGACTAAACCTTCCTATAGTCCTCTTTCCTCACCAATCATCCTTCAAACTCAGGGTGTCCAGGAAGACAAGTAGGTTCCAGACTTTGATGAGGTAATGGCCAAGTGGAAGGAACAAAATACATACGTCTTTAAGAGTTTCTCTTTCCCTCCTCTCCAAAACTCTCTAGATAATTCCTTTTCCCTCAAGATTCCAAAATCTGATCATGATCAACCTCCCATCCTTCATTTTTCCTCTCAAACAAATGAATTTTATCACCCTCCCGCCATCCCCCTTCCTCAAGAGGATCCTGTTCTTTGGAGTATTGAGAAAGAGGTTGCAGCTATAGGACAAGTTCTTGCAGAGTGTGTAGAGGATGCTTCAGGAGTGTTTGAGGAAGAATTTCCTATTGATACTTCACTTGAGGTTGTAATTGAGCATCCAATTATAGCTGAGTGGGAAGCCTGATCTTGATGTAGAGGAACTTGAAGAGGAGCTGATACAGATTGAAGTTATAAATGAGTTACAGGTATCTCTTATTGAGAAGGATCCAGATAGCCTTACAGCTGATTCAGTTCAAATAGATCAAAATGAGGAACAAAAAGATGATTGGCAGCTGTACCTTGAATCTCTACAAGAGATTGAAGAGCTTTGTATGGATATGTTGGCTATTGAAGAGCATGTTTATGAAAAAATTGATCAAGAATCACCTATTCAAAGTCACAGTACAGATTGGGTTGCCTACTCGAAGCTCCTTGAAGAGCTGGATGAACTTGCAGCAGTCAATCAGAAGGATGTGGTGACTCAAAAACCATGCATAGATGAGATATCACTTGACAAGGTGGTAGATGACAAGCAATCTGAAAAAGATCAAGAGGTACTTGATGAGTTTGTCTTTGTTGTTGTTGATGACTCATTTGAGAAGATGCTAATACAGTTGGTGGACAAGGAAAATGCCTCATCAAAGGTTATGATAATAAACATCCAGCTTTGCAACTTGTACCATCTCTTGGAAGAAGTGAGTTCAAGAATTTCTCATTTGATCCAGGTGGTTCATGCTTTATCATGGTTAGCTAGGTTCTTTATTTGTTTTGCATTCCTCCAAGTGTTGTTCAAACACAGTTGTTCCATTCAGTTTTGTTCCAATAAGTGCTTGTTTGCACATTTGCTTCTTAGTTAGTTTTCTTGCTTTCGTGTGTTTCCCTTCTTATTTTGAAGGAGGTTACTTCAGGGACGATCAGAGGAGATTTTCAGTCAGAAATCAGGTTCACCATTTGGGAATTCAAATAGCATTTATATGGTCTGAGTTCTCAAGCATCACAGGCATGTTAAGCCAGCTGAGTTGCCAGAAATGTTGACAATTCTTCCACAGGGCAGATTGTCTCTTTCCATTCATAAAATTCACATCTCCATCCAAGGAAGAAAGAATACATTGGGAAAGAATACATTGTTTTCTTTGTGAGGGCCTTTGCTACACCAGGAATTCCTATGGTTCATCAAAGAACGCTTGTTTTCACATAGCTTCGGAAAAGTTCAAAAGACCGTTGCAAAAATTTGGAAGGGACACTCAGGAAATCCGAAGGAATGAGCCTTGTTATAAGTTCGTGGAATTGCAAGGGGTGTCTTTGGAAGGCAGTAAAGGGAAAAACAAGAAACCCAAAGGGCAAGGTACCCTTCAGAAGGGTCATTTTCAACAATCCCGAAGGGCACCTACCCTTCAGGAAGGTACACGTCAAATTCAAGAGAGTCATTTGCCAAAAACCCGGGTGCCCTACAACTTTTCCGAAAAGGGCACAAAGGAGAGCCACGAACCCTTGCGGAGGGCACTTGGTCGGTCCCTGGACCTTTGTGCATTTTTTGAAGGGCATTTTCAAGGTAAAGGCAAACAGAAGAGACAGGATTAATTTCTTCGTACTTTTTTTCCAAAGGAATTCCTTCGGACAAATAGTCCAAAGAAATTTGGAGTAATTACAAGACAAATCTGTGGAATAAAGACAAGGCAACAGAAGAGACAAAGGATTAATTCCTTAGGGCTTTCTGTCCGAAGGGTAATTACAAGGAAGACAAATCTGTGGAATAAAGACAAGGCAACAGAAGAGACAGGATTAATTCCTTAGGGCTTTTTGTCCGAAGGAATTCCTTCGGGCAAAAAGTCTTAAGAAATTCGGAGAGGTCCGCCAAAAGACAAAAAACCCGACAAAGGAAAGTCCGAGCAAAGGAAATAACAAAGGAATATATTCCTTCGGGAAAAAGACCGAACGAATTCCTTCGGACTTTTTGTCTGAAGCAATACTTCGGAGGATAAACAAAGACAAGGACAATTGAAGCAGACAATTTGTCCGAAGGAAATCATCCACAAGGAAGTCCAAAGACAGGCCCAAGGAAATAAACCCAAGGCAAATGCAGGGTGAAACAGAAAATCCGAAAGAATTAAGCCAAGGAGACAATAAAAAATCCGAAAGAAATGGAGGTTTGACTGTGCAAAAAAGGATAGAAAATAGATAATCCGACAGAAAGTTGAAAACAGATTATCCCAGGAAATATAGACCAAATATAGATAAGATAATCGAAAAATAGAATCCCGCCAAAAATAGATAAGACACAAGCAGACCAAAATAAGAGAAAATACATGCGAACAAGGGCTATTTTTGGCGGATTGCTAAGTTTCGATTGACTGTTTGTTTTATTTGTGGTTTGACTAGTCATTCTCACGCATTCGAAGGTCCAACTCAGCTTCAAACCGAGTTCTCAATCCAAGTTTGGCGTTGTTTTCATGCAAACGAGAGTAGCTCAACCGTAGTTTCAATTTCGGACGTCGAGTTGACCGTTCCAGATTTAGAATTGACTAATTGTTTAACACCACATCTACTAGGAGTTTTCAATGCAAAGGAGAATGATCTCTTCGCCCAACTCAGCGTATCAAACGACCAACTCAGTCATTCAAACGCTCCAACTCAGCTTATCAAACGTTCCCACTCGGCTTCCAACAGATCAAGTCAAAGTTCTAAAATTGACATTGGCGTAGATTTCCATGCAAAGAGAGGTGAGCGTTTCAATAAAGACAAGTCCACTTCCTCTAGCGCCAAGGAGCTTCATGCAAAGACAAAGGGAAAACATATTTTATTGAAAGGCAAAGTCAGCGTTGAGTTAATCTAAGTTTATCCTCTTCTTTTTTCAATGCCAATCTTTGGCCTTTGTAATTTTCTATAAGATGGCTTTCAACCTTGATTAAAAAATCATCCCTCTCTTGGCAAGACCAAACTCTGCCATTGGTGAGTTGTGTAACCTCTTCGATCAATAGAAGGACTGTACTTTCAGATTTCAAGTGTTGGCATAGTGTATATTCATTCAACAATTTGCATATGTGGTAGATTTCTCTCCCTTCCCAAATTCTGATTCGTACCTAGTTGCTGGCTTATCATTATGCAGGTCATGTTAAGTGTTTTTTATGTCTTTTGCTGACGCTGTAAGTGGATGTTAGGTGGCTGCAAAGTGTCTTGTATCAGACCTCTCTCCATCGTTTTTCCCTCATGTTTTGGTCATTGGATCAAACCTTCTCACAAGATACTTATGCATAGTGGTCGATTGAAATCAAAGGTTTTCCTTTTCCCTTGTTTGTTCAGTGTTCAAGGTTCCAAGTTGAGTGGATCAATCTTTTAGTGTATCACCTTTATTAGGTAGGATTTCCCCTTAAAGTTTCCTTCTCCCTTTTCCATGGTAGTTCGTTGCATAGAGTAGAGATCCTCATTGATACATCTTACAGGGACCAGCTTTCTCTGAAGGTTCTTCTCACCATTGAGGCACCCACCCTCGTGAGAAGATCCCATTGTTTCAACCGGATAGAGGATTGGCCATTTTATGCACGTCTTCAATTCAGGGCGCAGCTCCAAGTTGACAACAGTTCTAAAATTGGCATTGGATTTCATGCATGCTATGGTCAACTCTACCTTTCAAACGTTCCAACTCGGCTTCCAATGGATCAAGTCTTAGTTCTAAAATTGGCATTGGATTTCATGCAGTCTATTGTCATCTCATACTTTCAAACGTTCCAACAGATCATGAAGAATGCCAAATTTGGGAGTGGGCATAGCATTATTGCATGATAGAGAGGTTTAGCAGCGCAAAATTAGCCATTGTCGACTTCAATGCCAAGGATTCTTCATGCAAGACAAAAGACAAGAAAAGACAAATTTGGAAGACTCATGCAACGCAATTTGGACTTGGGCTAATGAAGAGTTAACTTCCTTTCCTATTTTCAACACCATCTCTTGGCTATTGTATTTTTCTATAAGTTGGCTTTCAGCCTTAGATTAAATGATCCCTCTTTTGGCAAGAAAACTTCTGCCAAAGATCGTGTTGTAACTTATTCTCTATCTCTGTCTGGCCATCTGTCTGAGGGTGATAGCTCGTGTTAGGTGTCAACTCAGTACCTGCCAATCTGAATAGCTCTTGCCAAAAGGCACTCATGAATCTACTATCCTTATCACTGACAATGAACCTCGGCAGCCCATGCAACTTGAAAATCTCTCTAAAGAACAACTCTGCCACCTGCGGTGCGTTATACTCAGTAGGAATAGCAAGAAAGTGAGCATACTTCGTCAATCGATCCACCACCACGTAGATGCAATCTGTCCCATGCATCTTAGGTAGACCCATGACGAAGTCCATAGAAATGCTCTCCCACTTCTACTCTGGAATGGGCAATGGCTGCAAAAGACCTGCCAGATGTGTATGCTCGGACTTATTTTGCTGGTAAGTCACACTCTCTAACATGTCTCAACACATCATCCTTGAGGCCCTTCCAAGAGAACCTCTCTCTGACCTGCCTGTATGTCTTGTAGTAGCCCTGAGGCCCTGCCAAAGGAGTATCATGTGAAGCCTATAGTATCCTCTCCTTCAGTTGTGACTCCAGCAGCAAATAGATCCTATCCTTGTAGAAGATCACATCATCTACAACCCTATACCTGTCAGCCTATACCAATCCATCCATCAACTTGCAAGCAAACTTATTCTTGGAGTACTCAACCAATAAGAGAGACTTCTAATCAGCGGAAATCTCGGACAGTAAGTTGCGGGTCTCCTAGAAAGGGCGTCAACAACAACGTTCTTCTTCCCCCTCATCTACTCAATATCAAAGTCATATGCCTGTATCTTACTAACCCATTTTTGTTTTCTCTCATTCAAATCCTTTTGCTCTAAGAAATAACTGAGGCTATTATGATCCGTTTTCACCATGAACGTTCCTCCAACCAAGTACTGTCTGAACTTCACCAACACATGCATGATGGCGAGCATCTCCTTATCGTAGATGGAGTAAAGTCTCTCAAGTCCTCTCAACTTGTGGCTCTCAAAAGTAATGGGGTGCCTATTCTGCATCAAAACCACTCCAACGCCCTCACTCGAGGCATCACACTCCAAAAAAAATAGCTGGGTGAAGTCTGGAAGTGCCAACACTGGACAACTACTCATCACCTCCTTGAGCTTATCAAAAGCTTGTTGTGCCTCATCTGTCCATCTAAAAGCACCCTTCTTGGTGAGATCTGTCAATGGTGCCCCCAACTATGAAAAACCACTCACAAAGCACTTGTAGTAGCTGCATAACCCGAAGAATCCTTGCAGTTTTGTAAGTGACCTGGGTGTAGGCCAATCAAGTATCCCCTGTATCTTCTCCTAATGTACCTATACCCCCTCTATACTAATCACATGTCCCAAATACAAGATCTCCTTAAGGCCAAACTCACACTTCGAGGCCTTCGCATACGACTGCTCCTCCATGATAGACAAGATCTCATCCACATGCTGCAAGTGCTCCTCCCAAGTCTTGCTATAAATCAGCAAGTCATCAAAGAACACCAATAGAAACTTATGCAACTACTTCCTGAAAATGTGATTCATGCATGACTGAAATGTAGCAAGTGCATTAGTTAACCCAAAGGGCATGACCAAGAACTCATAATGCCCGTAGTGACATTGAAATGTTGTCTTATGTATGTGTCTTGCTCTCGAACTCTAATTTGATGGTACCCCGAAAGCAGATCAATTTTGAAAAAGTACACTGCTCCATGAAGCTCATCCAATAGCTCATCAATCTTGGGTATTGGGTAAATGTTCTTAATTGTCTTGTTGGGGGCTCGATAATCTATGCACATCCTCATTGACCCATCCTTCTTCTTCACTAAGACCACTGAAGAAGCAAAAAGACTAGAGCTCCGTCGTATGTGTCCTATCTCAAGCAATTCCTTGATTGCTTTCTCAATCTCATCCTTGAATTTCGTAGGATGACGATAGGGGGTGGTGATAACTGGTTTGGCCCCTTCCAACTCAATAGTGTGCTCAAATCCCCTATCTGGTGGCCGTCTTGGTGGAATCTCTCTGAACACCTTATCATTCTTCCCCATAAGCTCCTGAATATTGATGTCATAAGGCTGATCCGAATCTGAGGTCCCCTTGGTAGTGACCAAACACTCTACTGCCCAAGCTATATCACCATGTCGAAAGATGCTTTCCATCCACTTAGCTGACACTAACTTTAGAGCTCTCGACGCCATCCCTCTAAGTACCACTCGCTTACCATGTGTGGATCTAAACTTAAGCTCTATGGTTTGGAAGTTCTGAGAATACTTCCCCAACCAGTGTAACGACTGAATCCCGAGATTGGCATTGGTGTCACCTAAGTTCATGTAGAAATCATCTGTGACTATATAATTGCCCAATGTGATAGGCAACTATGGGACCCTTCGTGTGCAAGACAAATTGTAGCCGTCAGCTACCATAACATTGAAGCCCTCGAAGTCCTTTGTAGGTATCCCCTTCTAAGCTACCAATGATGCATCAATGAAATTGTGGGTAGCCCCACTATCAATCAACACTGCAATGCGATGTCCCTGCAAAGTCCCCCTCACTCTGAATGAATGAAATCTAGGGGTGCTAGATATCGTGGCAATAGTAACATACTTCACCTCCACCTGCTCGTCCTATGGTTGTTCCCAATCGGAGCTACTATCCTCGCTGCCCTGCTCCTGTCCAACCTCCTCATCATCCTCATAATCAAATATGACCTCAATAAGATGCACTTTACCCTTACCCAAACAACAATGACCCGGCTCCCAATGCTCTTTGCAATGATAGGAAATTTGTTTCCTTCTGCATTCTCTGCGTTCTTCCTCTTCTTTGCTCAGCGTAGTTCCTTCCTTCTGAAAAGGCTTCTTACCCTTGTTCTTTTGAGGAATGAAGGGTTTGGAAGGGGGTCTATTCTTAGGCGTGGAATGCTCCATGTCTCTAGCCTGAGTAACTACATCCTGTAGTGAAGCAGGCTTGAAAGCCTTGATCCAGCCACGAAGAGGTTCTGAAAGACCCTCAATGAAAAGCATCACCAATCTAATCTCCGAGATGTCAATCACCATAACTGCAAGATGTTAAAATTCTGAAATGTAAGCATCTAAGCTGTGCCAACTCACGGAAATGTAACTAAAGATCCTTCTGAACAAATCTATCCATCAACCTCTGAGTGAACTCTAGGTAGGAAGTGATGTTGGCATGTCCCAAAGTGACAAGCCCATGATACCACCACTCGTGCTTCACCCTCCAAATGTAGTGTAGCATATTTGATGGCCTCCATCTCTGTAATGGGCACCCCAGTTATGCCCAAAACTAACCCAGCTGAAACTCCTTATGACTCTGGAACGGTTTGCTTGTATTGTTTTTTTTTGTGTTTTGCAAGGTCTTATGCATGTAACATAAATATAGAATTGAAAGCATAGATACACACAGCTGAAATAACCAACACACTATATTTATATTGATTGCAAAATGAGTAAACAAGTACAATGTCGGCCACGCGATAACTCACTAAATACTCCAGTAATGGAATGAACATTATTTCAAGCGAATATCCCGAGCGAGTACCGAAGGTGCGATCATTTTGTTCTCCGTCCAGCAGAACTACGGACTCTGCAGGCTGGTTTCTACGGACTCCACACGCTGGTTTCTACGGACTCTACAGGCATGCTTCTACGGACTCTGCAGGGACGCTTCTACAAACTCTACAGGCTGGATTCTATGGACTCTGCAGGCTAGATTCTACGGACTCTGCAGGTTGGATTCTACGGACTCCATAGGCTGGTTCTACAGACTCTGCAGGCTGGTTCTACGGACTCTGCAGGCTGGTTCTACGGACTCTACAGGCTAATTCTACATACTTCACAAGCCTGATTTTATGGACTCTTACTACAGATAGCAGTTGCTACGAGATGCTACAGTGCCGGGCTGCTACAGTGCCGGGCTGCTACAATGACGCAACTGCTACAATGATGTGGCTGCTACAGTGGCACGGCTGCTACAGTGGCGCGGCTGCATGAGGCTAAAAGCACAGACTCCAAAGACCAATCCCAGTGATTGATGTCTAGAGTGCTACAGATGAGGACATTCCCAAATGCCCAACTAACCTGCAAACTGCAAGTGCATCAATTTTTTCTTCTTATCCAACATGCCTAATGAAGCCACAAACACTTCCTTTTATTATTTCTCCAAGGGGGCGACTCAACTCTCATGAGCAGTGTGGGATAAAAGATGTGCAACATTTTATATATTAAAATATTACTTATGTCTCCCTTGGTGACCATCCCCATAAAGTAAATATTTAAAGTAACTTTAATATCTTGCAATTAAGTTAAATGTTACTTTTATAACACTTCAGGCATTAAAATATAATAGCAATCGGACTCCGAATAGCGCAAGTGATAGTTCGTCGGAAAGCTCTCGTCGAGGAGTATCAAATCCAATCATCAAAACTGGCCTCCGATGTGTCCTGCTAACTTACTACAAATAGTAAGTATGCCTGAAACTAAGTAAGTCAACTCCGTTTTGGCTCAAACTGGAAATGACTAGGCCAAAACACTCTAGGATCCCTTTAAAACTCTTCGTTAGCCCTTGGGGCCATGTAGAACTAGGCTAACGCACCCACACATTTGGTCCACTGCTAAAGTGGGGACATTACAGTCCGCCCCCCTTGAAATTGCTTGTCCTCAAGCAATCTCAGCGCAGCCTACTGAATAACCTGCTCACTCTCCCATGTAGCATCCTCCTCCGGCAAGTCTCTCCATCTGACCAAATACTCCTTCACTATCCTGATTCTGAGTTTCCTCTCTCTCGTGTCCAGAATAGCCTTAGGTATTAACACGAGCTTCCCCTCCTCATCCAAAGGGGGTAAGTCTGCAGAAGGCACTACACTCTGACCAATGGCTTTCTTAAGCCTAGACACATGAAATACATTGTGCACCCGACTGCCCTCTGGAAGCTCAAGCTCATAGGCAACTTCGCCCACTCTGCGAATCACCATGTAGGGACCGTAAAATCTAGGCTTTAGCTTTTCTGCTCCGCTCTTCTTGAGCGATGACTACCTATATGGCTGTAGCCTCAAATACACCATGTCCCCCACCTCGAAACTGCGCTCTACCCTATGCTGATCAACATACAACTTCTGTTGATTTTGAGCCTGTTGTATATTCTCCTTGAGTGCTCTCAGGATATCTTGACTATCCTGCAATAGGTCTTTGGCTTTGGGCACTCTGCTGTCCCCCAAAGCCATATCCATGAAGCTTGGTGCTTCATACCCATACAATGCTATAAATGGAGTCATTTTGATGATCATGTGATACGTGGTATTGTAACAATACTCCCCCATGTGTAACCACTTTACCCAGGCTCTCTGCTGCGCAGTCACATAGTTCCGCAAATAACCTTCCACCCATTTATTTATGATCTCCGTCTGCCCATCTGTCTGAGGATGGTAGCTCGTACTAGGTTAAGATCTGTATCGCACAGCCTGAACAACTCCTGCCAAAAGGCACTCATGAACTTGCTATACCTGTCACTAATAATAAATCTTGGTAACCCATGCAACCTGAAAACCTCCCTAAAGAACAAATCTGCCACCTGAGTTGTTGTGTAAGTAGAAGGGATAGCAAAGAAGTGAGCAAACTTCGTCAATCTATCTACCACCACATAAATGCAATCTCTTCCCTGCACTCGTGGTAGGCCAGTGATGAAGTCCATAGAAATGCTTTCTCATTTCCTGTCCGGAATGGGTAAGGGCTGTAGTAAACCAGCAGGAAACGTGTGCTCTTCCTTATTCTGCTGACAAACTACACACTCCCTGACATACCTCTAAACATCATCCTTGAGCCCTTTCCATGAGAACTGCTCTCGGATCTGCCTGTAGGTCTTGAAGACCCTCGGATGCCCAGCCGTAGGTGCATCATGAAATGCCCTCAGTATCGCCTCTCTCAAATGTGATGACGGAATCAAATAAATCCTATCCTGAAATCTAATCAACCCATCTATCACCTCATAGCGATCATCTTGTATAGTACCTGAAATCAATCCAGAAGCCCAAGCATCTCCGGCATATTCTGCTATAATCTTATCCCTCCAATCTCCTGAAATCTCTGCAAGAGCACAAATGTGAGGTCTTTTGGATAAGGCATCAGCTACTACATTCTTCTTCCCTTTGACAAACTCAATGTCAAAGTCGTAAGCCTGCAATTTAGTGACCCACTTCTGTTGTCTGTCATTCAAGTCTTGCTGGCCCATGAAATACTTTATGCTGTTGTGATCCGTCTTGATCACAAACTTCCCTCCAACCAAGTAGGATCGGAATTTGGCCAAGGCATGCATGATGGCCAACATCTCCCGATCATAAATAGAATAGCTCCTCTCCACCCCTCGGAGCTTCCTACTCTCAAAAGCAATGGGATGCTTCTCCTGCATCAATACTGCTCCAATCCCATCACCCGATGCATCACAATGAAGCTCAAAAGGCTTCGTGAAGTTG
The DNA here is from genome assembly GCA_037957365.1 of Torreya grandis. NCBI lineage: Eukaryota > Viridiplantae > Streptophyta > Pinopsida > Cupressales > Taxaceae > Torreya > Torreya grandis. Next base: position 5,081,984 of record JARHVA010000005.1, on the reverse strand, counting down.
GGTAGAGCTAGAACTGGACATGAAGACATCCCCTGCTTGAAATGTTCAAAACACTGTTGTGCTGCCTTTGTCCATACAAAAGCTCCCTTCTTGGTGAGATCTGTTAATGGTGTTGCAGTCTGTGAAAAACCCTGCACAAATCTCCTATAGAACCCACATAACCCAAAAAACCCTTTGAGTTGTGTAAGGCTTGTTGGAGTAGGCCAATCAACAATCGCCTTAATCTTCCCTGGATCCACCCTAACTCCATCAGCACTGATAATATGGCCAAGGTAGAGCAACTTTGTCATGCCAAACTCACACTTCGATTCCTTGGCATACAGTGATTCCTTCTCCAAAATAACCAGCACCTCCTCTAATTGTTGTAGGTGCTCCTCCCAAGTCCTACTGAACACCAGGATATCATCAAAGAATATCAATACAAATCTTCGAAGCTGCCCTCTAAACACCTGAGTCATACAACTCTGGAAGGTAGCTGGAGCGTTGGTTAGCCCAAATGGCATAACCAAAAATTCAAAGTCCCTGTAGTGACACCTGAAGGCAGTTTTTTCTATGTCCTCCGTTCGCATTCTGATCTGATGGTATCCTGAACGTAAGTCTATCTTAGAGATATACCGTGCTCCATGCAGCTCATCAATCAACTCATCAATCCTAGGGATGGGGTACCTGTTCATAATTGTCTTCTTATTGAGAGCTCTATAATCAATGCACATACGCATTGTCCCATCCTTCTTTACCAAAAAAACCGCTGAAGCAAAGGGGCTTTTGCTTGGCCTAATCTGCCCCATCTCCAATAGCTCCTTTATCGACTTCTCTATCTCATCCTTATGCTTTTTAGGATGGCGGTAGGGGGTGATGATGACTGGTTTAGCCCCCTCTAGCTCGACAACATGCTCTATACCCCTCTCGGGAGGAACCCCATGTGGAATGCTACCAAACACCTTATCATGCCTAGAAATGATCATTGTATATCTAGAGGATGGCTTTTAACCTGCTGCTTTGGAGGTGTAGGCATGATCAAACATTCAACTGCCCACTCTACATCATCATGTCTAATTAACCGTTCCATCCTCTTCAATGATACCACCCTGAGCCCCCCATCTGGTAAACCTTGAAGCACCACCTTCCTGCCCTGATGCTGAAACCTCATCTCCAACTTAGCCAAGTTGAAGGTAAACTCTACCAGAGAAGCCATCCATGTCATTCCCAAGATGACATCACAATCACCCATGTCAACTACATAGAAATCGTCCTCCAACTCATAACCTTCACCTAATCTAAGGCGAAGATTTGAAATCTTCTGCGTGCACACTAATTTCTAGCCATTAGCCACCATAACTCTAAATCCAACATGCTCCTTTGTTTTCCAACCCCTCTTAGCCACTAACTGTGCATCTATAAAATTGTGAGTGGCCCCTGTATCAATCAATGCAATCACCTTCTGTCCCTGTATCGTACCACGCACCTTAAAGGTAATTGCCTTTTGGGCTCCTATCAACCTGGCTAGGGATTTCTCATCCCCTGAACTCTCCTCGGAAGCATTGCTCTCTTGACTAGACTCAGAATCAGATTGTTGCCCCTCATCCTGTGACTGACTCAGCTGAAAAGTACTCCATCTGCTTGGCTTTGGCCTTCAAAGGACACTTGTGAGATAAATCCCACGGCTCCCTACACTGAAAACAAAGTTTTTTCTTTCTTAGCTCATTCAGTGACTCGCTGTCCAACTTCTTTGACTCTCCCTTTTCTGGCTATACGTCTTTATGCATTAACTTCTTGTCCTTATCCTTCTTAAAATGAGAGTCCTTTGAAGTGAACTTGCTCCTGTAAGCAGAAGGCACTAAGTCTCTAGCCTTCCTGATACCATCCTGCAGAGTGGGAGGATCATGTCCCTTCACCCAACCACGAAGGGGGTCTGACAGTCCATCCATGAACAACACTATCAACCTCCTCTCTGATATGTCTATCACCAACACTGAAAGCCTCTGAAACTCTGAAATGTAGCCATCTACAGAGCCCCACTATCTAAGCTATGCTAATTCCTTAAAATGAAGTTCAGGATCCTTCATGTCAAATATGTCAATGAGTCTCTCAGTAAACTCTGCATAGGTATCTATCTAGTTATGGCCAAGTGTGACCATACCGTGGTGCCACCACATGTGGGCACTCCCATCCAAGTGCAATGCAGCATACTTAATCGCATCCTCCTCAGGAATGGGATTAAGCTGGAAATAAGTGTCTAATTTCTGGACCTATGTTCGTGCTGAAGTCTTCCCTGTACCATCATAGTATGGAATAGACAACTTCCCCAACTTCTTCCTCATCTCATAATTTTGTTGCCTATTTCCTCGCATGGGCATATGCTTGAGTCTAACATCCGTATATTCCGTGAATGTCATCTCAGCCTGTAACTCCGGGCTAGAATTCCTCCAATCATCCATAATCATATCCTGAATCTCCTGCTGTGTAGGACCAACATTATTCTGGTCATTCTGTCTCGGAGGAAATTGTGGCATGAGTGGTCTTGTAGTAGAACCTGCTCTAGCATATGTCCGGGTTCCTCTATTAATCAATGCATCTCCATTACCTCCATTACTCTGTCCACCTACCTGGTTAGCATTATTACCCTGGTTGGCATTATTGCCCTGATCTGCTCTAGTCAAGTGTTGTGTAATTGCTAGATCCATCTGTTGCAATGTAGCCTGTAGCTCCATCTGACCCCTGGCAAGATCACTGAGCATCATCCTAGTGCTAGGTTCTCCCCTTTCCCCATCTCTGTCACCCATGGCTGGTGCTGAAAAAGGGTCACTCTCCTCTTCAATCTCTGAAAAATTACGTAAGTCTGGGTTTGTCCGGTTTCTCCTCAATTAGTACTGATGTGTTGGATGCATGAAACCTCACAGGATGGCAGGAAAACAGGCTCTAATACCACTGTAATGGGCACCCCAGTTATGCCCAAAACTAACCCAGCTGAAACTCCTTGACTCCGGAACAGTTTGCTTGTATTGTTTTCTTTTGTGTTTTGCAAGGTCTTATTCATGTAACATAAATATAGAATTGAAAGCATAGATACACATAGCTGAAATAACCAACACACTGTATTTATATTGATTGCCAAATGAGTAAACAAGTACAATGTCGGTCACGCGATAACTCACTAAATACTCCAGTAATGGAATGAACATTATTTCAAGCGAATATCCCCAGCGAGTACCGAAGGTGCGATCATTTTGTTCTCCGTCCAGCAGAACTATGGACTCTGCAGACTTGTTTCTACAGACTCAGCAGGCTCGTTTCTACGGACTCTGCAGGCTCGTTTCTACGGACTCTGCAGGCACGCTTCTACGGACTCTGCAGGTTGGCTTCTATGGACTCTGCACGCTGGATTCTACGGACTCCATAGGCTGGTTCTACGGACTCTGCAGGCTAGTTTCTACGGACTCTGCAGGCTGGTTCTACTGACTCTGCAAGCTGGTTCTACGGACTCTACACGCTATTTCTACGGACTCTGTAGGCTGATTCTACGGACTCCGCAGGCTTGATTCTCCCAACTCTTACTGCAAATAGCGGCTGCTACGAGATGCCACAGTGACGCGGCTGATACAGTGCCAGGCTGCTTCAGTGACGCCGCTGCTACAGTGGCATGGCTGCTACATTGGCGCGGCTGCATGACGCTGAAAGCACAGACTCCAAAGACCAATCCCAAGGATTGATATCTAGAGTGCTACAGATGAGGACGTTCCCAAATGCCCAAATAACCTGTAAACTGCAAGTGCATCAATTTTTTCTTCTTATCCAACATGCCTAATGAAGCCACAAACACTTCCTTTTATTCTTTCTCCAAGGAGGCGACTCAACTCTCATGAGCAATGTGGGATAAAAAATGTGCAACATTTTATATATTAAAATATTACTTGTGTCTCCCTTGGTGACCATCCCCATAAAGTAAATATTTAAAGTAACACTTTAATATCTTGCAATTAAGTTAAATGTTACTTTTATAACACTTCAGGAATTAAAATATAACAGCAATCGGACTCTGAATAGCGCAAGTGATAGTTTGCCGGAAAGCTCTCATCGAGGAGTATCAAATCCAATCATCAAAACTGGCCTCCGCTGTGTCCTACTAACTTACTACAAATAGTATGCCTGAAATTGAATAAGTCAACTCCGTTTTGGCCCAAACTGGAAATGACTAGGCCAAAACACTCAAGGATCCCTTTAAACTCTTCGTTAGCCCTCGGGACCATGTAGAACTAGGCTAACGCACCCACACATTTGGTCAGCTGCTAAAGTGGGGACATTACAATCTCCAACATAGGATTGTGCTGGAAGTATGTATCCAACTTCTGCACCCATGCTCTAGCTGTGCTCTTTCTCAATCCATCAAATGAGGGTATAGAAAGCTTTCCCACCTTCCGTTGCAACTCTTGATTTTGCTGCCCTCTATTGTTGTTTCTAGGTTTGTTTTTGTATTTGATAGTGCAAAAGTCTTGTAAAGACATGGCAGCATGAAATTCAACTCCCAGTGCTTGATATTCCATTAAGTAGTCTGAGAATCCTTCACCTTGTGCTTGCTGCTCCTGATTATCAGCAGCTTGACTACCCACAAATTGAGGCATTAGGGGCCTCGGAGTAACTCTACCAGCTGATCTAGTAGGACTGCGTGCGGGTATGTTTGTGTTGCTTTCTTCAGTAGTGTTATTATTATTTCTATTGCCATTTTGCCCATTGCTGTTCACAAACTGAGTTAGCATTTGAACCAACTCTCTTTGACCTCTAGCCAAGTCATTCAAAATCTGCCGTGTGCTGCCCTCAAGTATGTCATGTCCATCATGTCTTTCTCCCATGATTTCTTCCTCAAATGAAGACCCTGAATCAAAAGGACCAGCACCTCTTCTTTGATATGTGATGTATTCTTGATCAAGATTCATAACCAAATTCTATCACACAGGGTGGCAAGATCCAAGCTCTAATACCACTGTAAAATTCTTTGCTAAATTCGACTGTAAAACCTGATTTGATCCTCAAGGGATTTTGTCAAACATTTGTCTTGCAAAGTCTGAACTTGCTGACATGAATTTTTAATTGTTTTATTTTGGTTTTGTTTGATGTCACTGATGTTTTGACTGCTTCCCAATGATGCAAATTGACTAACAATGAAATAGAGATGAAAAGCAAGATATTTTTGTGTTTTCCAATGCATATGAGTGACTGAAAATTATGTAAATCTACCCCTACAGCTGCAAGACATTTTTACAAACATTTGGCATGCAACCTTCAACCAAACTTCTTATTCAAGTCTATCACTATGAAATGAATAGAGCTGATTACAAAATCTGATTACAAAGTTTAAGACAATGACTGATTTTGCAATACAAATGTGTTCATACAATTCCCTTATAGGCTGCAACAAATTTTCAGACTTGTACTCAGACTTTACAATGCAAATATATGAAGATATAGTGACGAAAACTTGGAATAGAAGGCTGGAACAATTTGCAGATTGGATGGCAGTCACCAAGGAATTTTATCAGCATTTATTGAGCCCTCCTTCCATGAAATCGATCCCCTCCAAGCGTGCTGCCCCTACTCTAGAACTGAAAATTCAACAATAAATAATTGCAGCACTTTGTCTTCCTCAAACTGCCCTTGGACTGATTGCCAAGTCACTAGCAATGGATCCCTCAAGTACCCACAAAGAGATGATGTCTCAATGATGAGTAATCAACAAATATATGCTTCACACCAACGCTGGTCGACCTTCATGAATGACTGAAATAAGGCAGCAAATGAACTGAAAATGATAGTAATGCAATCCTCACAAGATCGCCTTATTCTCTTTCCTCAAAATTTTGGCCAATGGCCACAAATAGGAAATCTGAAGTACCTCCGTCACTACTCCAACTAGGGTTGATATTTCACAACCGAACCTAGCACTCTAGAGTCTTCAAACCCTCGAGCAACAAAGCATTTAAGCTTCTCACCAAACTGATATGAAAATAGAATAACTTCGGAAGAAGCAAATGCTAGGCCAACAGCTCCTTATAAAGAATTCTCAACTCACCTCCAAGAAGCTTCTAGAAAATATTATTATTTTATTCCAAGTGACTTTATAATATATCATTTTAATTTAGTCACTTTATTAAATTAATTAAATATAAAGTTACTTTATGATATTTATTTATTTTTATTTTTATTTTATTTTTTTTGGGATACTTTACAAATAATTAATTCAATATCTATTCCCTTATTTTTCCTTTTAACCTCCGGTAATAAAGGCTAAAATAAAATCCAAGTGGCTATCGAGAAGGGGATATTACACCCACCGCAAGCTTTGATTCCAGTGCCAAGAATCGCACACAAATGGGATTTCATGCGACTATATGAGCTCTTGTATTTACAGTTACACTCTAAGCAAAGCCAAAGGAAACACCCTCCACCTCGCAGTTCTAACATTGTCACATAGTTCCAAAGGGGTGCTCACGGATCAGCTTTGAAGGCTATCCCTTGGCCCACCGAATGAGCACTTTCAGCTTGAGACATTCAAGCAAATCCCTATAGCCCCTAGTAAAATATGATAATATTGTTATTAACACTTAAAGCATTTGGCATTTGTTGAAAAAAATGGTTAAAAGAATAACAAAAAAAAGTTAAAACTAACTACAAACATTTAAAAACAAAACTGAAAACCTACCTTAAATCAACAATCCTCTTTGTTGCAAGCTTCTTAAACTCCTTGGCGCCAAATGGGTAGAGGTAGTAGTGTAGGATTAGCAAAAGGAAGGAGGTTCAATCCTATGCAATTGAAAAAAAAAAATGAGAGAACAAATGTGCAATGAAAGGTAAATGTGTTTTTACTGTTGTTTTCTTTTGATAAAATGATTGTAAAGGCTGATTTTAGGGTTGCGAATCTACTTTATTTTGTTTTTAATTGTTTTTTTAAGTCCATGTTTGACTTTTCATGAAGTGAAATTGAAAAAAAATTAAAAATCATGTTTTTTCTAGGGGATTCATCGTGGATACAGCCAGCGTACATCCCTCCTGCGGATACGCTCAGATATGTCCAGGGACATACTCGGGCGTATTTGTAGGGGTAGGGACGTACCCTGGACAAATCCCTAGCAAATCCGTACCCTGTGCCTAGGGACGTACCTAGGCATATCCGCAGGGGCAGGAACATACCCTGGATGAATCCCTGGCAAATATGTATCCTGTGTCGTTTCGTATCTTATCCAAAGGCCTTACCTGTAGTATTTGGTAACATAGTTTAAAATATATTGATAGGTGATCATTTTATTGATCAATTAACTTCAATATCAAGCATTTATTTTAATAATAATTTCACTTTAGTTATAGTTATTGTTGTCAACCTGGAGCTGCATCCTGAATCGAAGACGTGCATGAAATGGCCAATCCTCTATCAGGTTGAAACAATGGGATCTTCTTACGAGGATTGGTGCCTCAATGGTGAGAAGAACCTCCAGAGAAGGCTAGTTCCTGTAAGATGTATCAATGAGGATCTCTACTCTATGCTGCAGACTACCATGGAAAAGGAAGAAAGAAACTTTAAGGAGAAATCCTACCTAATAAAGGTGATACACCAAAAGATTGATCCACTCAACTTGGAACCTTGAACACTAAACAAACAAGGGAAAAGGAAGACCTTTGATTTCAATCAATCACTTATGCATAAATATTTCATGAAGAGGTTCGATCCAATGACCAAAACATGAGGGAAAACGATGGAGAGAGGTCTGATACAAGACACTTTTGCAGCCACCTAACATCCACTTACAGCTTCAGCAAAAGACATAAAGAACACTGAACATGACCTGCATAATACGATAAGCTAGTAACTAGGTACAAATCAGAATTTGGGAAGGGAGAAAAATCTACCACATATGCAAATTGCTGAATGAATATACACTATGCCAGCACTTGAAATCTGAAAGTACAATCCTTCTATTGATTGAAGAGGTTACACAACTCACCAATGGCAGAGTCTGGGCTTGCCAAGAGAGATGATTTTTAATCAAGGCTGAAAGCCATTTTATAGAGAATTACAAAAGCCAAAGATTGGCGTTGAAAAAAGGAGAGATGGATCAACTTAATTAACTCAAGGCTGACTTTGCCTTTCAATAAAATATGTTTTCCCTTTGTCTTTGCATGAAGCTCCTTACGCTTGAGGAAGTGAACTTGTCTTTTGTTTATTGAACCGCCCACCTCTCTTTGCATGGAAATCCACGCCATTGTCAATTTTAGCTTCTGCGTGAGCTGCTGGAACATTTGAAAGGCTGAGTTGATAATATCATGCATGAAATCCAACACTACTGTCAATTTTAGAACTCTGATTTGATTCGTTGGAAGCTGGGTTGGAACGTTTGAACCACTGAGTTGGACGTTTGATAAGCTGAGTTGGACCTTCGAATGCATGAGAATGACTAGTCAAACCACAAATAAAACAAATATTTAACTGAAACTTAGCAATCCGCCAAAAATAGCCCTTGTTTGCATGTATTTTCTCTTATTTTGGTCTACCTGTGTCTTATCTATTTTTGGCGGGATTCTATTTTTGGATTATCTTATCTATATTTGGTCTATATTTCCTCGGATATTTTGTTTTCAACTTTCCGTTAGATTATCTATTTTCTATCCTTTTTGCACAGTCAAACCTCCATTTCTTTCGGATTTCTGGTTGTCTCCTTGGCTTTTCTGTCTGCAGGATTTATTTCCTTCGGCTTTTCCGACTGTGGACTTTTCTGTTGACTTCTTGGCTTTATCTTTCGGAAAGAGTGGTCGAGTCTTGCTTTTTGCGGACTTTGCTCTCTTTGGAATTCTCCCTGGTAATATTTTCTTCGGATCTTTTGTTTCACCCTGCATTTGCCTCAGGTTTATTTCTTCGGGCCTGTCTTTGGACTTTCTTGTGGCAACTTTTCCGAAGGAATCCTTCGGACTTATGGCTCCCCGCCTTTCCTTCGGCCTTTATTTCTTTCGGCTTATCTAATTCGGACCTTTTGTCTTTGGACTTTCCCTTTGAATGATTTCCTTCAAACTTATTGTCTGCTTGAATTGTCCTTGTCTCTGTTTATCCTCCGAAGTATTCGTTCGGACAAAAAGTCCGAAGGAATTCCTTCGGACTTTTTTCCGAAGGATATATTCCTTTGTTATTTCCTTTGCTTGGACTTTCCTTTGTCGGGTTTTTTGTCTTTTGGCGGACCTCTCCGAATTTCTTCAGACTTTTTGTCCGAAGGAATTCCTTAGGACAAAAAGCCCGAAGGTATTTTCTTTTATCTTTGCCTTTACCTTGTTGGCTTTATTCCACGGATTTGTCTTCCTTGTAATTACTCCGAATTTCTTCAGACTTTTTGTCCGAAGTTGGTCGGTGCCTAGGCCTTTGTGCATTTTCCGAAGGGCATTTTGAAGGTAAAGGCAAACAAAAGAGACAAAGGATTATTTCTTCGGGCTTTTTGTCCGAAGGAATTCCTTCGGACAAAAAGCCCAAAGAAATAATCCTTTGTCTCTTTTGTTTGCCTTTACCTTCAAAATGCCCTTCGGAAAATGCACAAAGGCCTAGGCACCGACCAAGTGCCCTCCACAAGGGCTCATGATCTACTCTGTGCCCTTTTCAGAAAAGTTGTAGGGCACCCGGGCTTTTTGTAGGGCACCTGGGCTTTTTGCAAAGGACTCTCCTGAATTTGACGTGTACCTTCCCAAAGGGTAGGTGTCCTTCGGGATTGTTGAAAATGACCCTTCCAAAGGGTACCTTGCCCTTCAAGTTTCTTATTTTGCCCTTTTCTGCCTTCCAAAGACACCCCTTGCAATTCCACGGACTTATAACAAGGCTCATTCCTTCGGATTTCCTGAGTGTCCCTTCCAAATTTTGCAACGGTCTTTTGAACTTTTCTGAAGCTATGTGAAAACAAGCCTTCTTTGATGAACCATTCCTTCGGACAAAAGTCCGAAGGAATTCCTGTTGTAACAAAGGCCCTCACAAAGAAAACCATGTATTCTTTCCCAATGTATTCTTTCTTCCTTGGATGGAGATGTGAATTTTCCGAATGGCAAGAGACAATCTGTCCTGTGGAAGAATTGTCAACAGTTATCCTACAGTAAACTTGTTTTCCGTAGCCTGGGTCATGAAGACAGACACACGTTACCAGTTGTTTCTTTGCTACCAGAGGTTCATTAGCCTTGGATGTTGTGAGCGGCTCCAGAGGGAGTACTTAGCTTCTTCCTAGGATTTTCCATCCTCACCTCTTAGCCCTGGCCATTCCCATATGAGAATTCTCATATCTTTCTTGGGCACTTTCATCGTGATAGATGATGATGCTGTTGGCTCTTCTAGTCCGAGTCTTACAGCAAACAATTGACAGTCTCCTACTTGATATTCTTCATCAAACCAATGTTTCTTTGAGGAGTCCTTCCCTTTCTGGGCTATTTATACTTGTACTGTATTATGGCTTGGCGTTTAACCACTTCAGTTTACCTCCCCTTTCGTTGTTCATGTTTCATTGCAATTTGTGTAAAGTTACTTTTCATATCCTAGGGTATTTCTACCTAGTACTTCTTCTTAACTGATTGTACTTTCTGAGTCCCATTGACTTATTTTAGTTATCATGGACATTAATATAATTTCTTTCTTTCTTCTTTCTACTAGACTCTAGTTAAATACAAGGCTTCTCCTATTGGTGCCTCTCCCTTGCAGACTGTAATGGGCATTAAGGAAGCCCTCACATACATCATAAAGAGGGATATAAACAGCCGGAAATAGAGTTTCTCAGATCTTATTCAGATGGCAGATGGGTGCATTTTACAAAACTTCTCAATTTGGCGGTTGTGTATGTTCATCTATTTTCAAATGTGTTATGTATATCTCATCATTTGTTTCTACTGCCATTTTGTGCCTTCTGAAACCCTGCCATTTGGCTGCTTCACCAGAATCATAATGTTACATTTTTTCCAAAACTAGGGAACCAATTACTGAAATTTTACTCATGGCAAAGGAATTACAATGTATACAATGAAATCCATTTGAAGACCAATAAATAGAACAAGTTATGTCCTTTCCAAAATTTCCATGATGTGAACTGTGGATACGACTTTTTATCTACACATCATGTTATTTTAACGCTTCCTGAATCAGCTCTTTTGTCAAAAATATGTTTTCTGTTTAGCATACTCCATAAAGGTTCAACAGCATATTCTATGAAAGGCAGGAGATTACCTGCAAGCATCTTCCATAGGTGGTTTTACATTGTAGTGATTAATCATTTGACATTGTATATATTTTGAGTAGAACAAAGATGGGCCTGGGCCCTTTCATCTTTTGAAGGAAAATGTCCTTGCTTATTTCCAAGCTTTCGCAATGTTTTGTTACGTGGAAACATGATTCAGGATGGCCGGAGAGATTTCCCAAATTTCAAGGAATGGTACAGGAGGCACAGGCCTCGTAAAAAATTAAAAAAATGTAAAAATTGTATAGGAAAAAGTGTTTTTTCTTAAAATGTTAATAACAAATCGTGGTTTCATTTCAAAATTTCTGTGACTTGATAAATAAAATATGCAATTCCAGTGAACAAAGAAATGCCCAGGTGTTAAAAGTCCAATTTCACTCCACAAACACTTATAACTCCAAATACAAAGTTTAAGTCAAATTACTATAATATCTAACTAAAAACTTAGTATTAAGCTTCAAAGCTGCATTTCAAAGAAGTGTCTTCCGGGAGAGGAAGTATTACATGTGATACCTTTTATTTTCCATAGTCTTCCTCTGAAATGGATTGCTTTTATGTTTATTACCTTGATTTTGACCAACCAGAAAATATAAATACTAACATATAATACTCGTGTATAATAAGTGTGATGTTTCCATTGAATTTCAAAATGAAAGAGACCCTTATTGTGCTTTATCAGGAGCACCACAACTAGGAAATGTATTTACTTTATCTATAAGATCAGAAAAATCCCGTAAGCACTAGTCATCTGCTGAAAAGTTACCCAAGATCTGTACTTGATAGTGTCATTTTCTGATACTAGAGGACTTCCATCATGGGCACAAAAAGAAACATATCTCCTTGAATATTTGTCTGTCTTCTATAACTCGGTGATTCCATGTTTCTCCCGTGATTATGTATGAAACAACATTATCAAGAAAACACAAGGAGCAAAGTTATTGCTTATAAAAAGAAAATGCCTTCGAAAACCAGGAATGATATCATAATGAATGATGATATGATTTCTGGTAAAATGGTAACAAATGAAGCTAAAAGGATCCAGTAAGTAATTATTTATATAATAAATAAAAATAAAAAATAACTAGAACGTGATAAATAGAGTGCATACTTGTCAATATAATAGAAACTTTTTAACAGAGAGTACCGATATGGGTTTACTTGTGATATTTCTGTAGCTTAAGCAAAACTTTTTGATCAAGAGATTTGGGTGATGTTTTGTTATGATCTGAATTTGTACCACGTGTTCTAGGAGTCCACAAACTTGAGTGCATGTATTAAGTTCAATTGAAAGCTAGTATAAACAGTCACTATTGTGTTGCGTACTCTAAATATCAACATTCATTATTAAATGGCATACTAGTAGTTAGTGGTTAAATGTATGAAAAGGAACTTTTAGAAATTCCAGGAAATAGGGACAACCTTTTCTGAAGTCTTACTTGGATTTACATGATTATTGCTGACTGGCTGATAGGAGCATTTCAGTTTTGTCAGTATAATGGTGCAATTTTTTCTGTGCACAGCAATTCAGATATTGCAATCAAGCAATTCAAAGGGATGGTTGACCAAGGAGAGCAATCTGTAAGACGACAAAAGGAGCAAAATTTTGAACCAAAGCCCATTCAAGTTTTATTGATGCTTTTTAGACATGGTGCAAATGGACTCAATCTTTTAGAGGCTCAACATGTGATTTTGGTTGAACCACTCCTGAATCCTGCCGCCGAAGCACAAGCAATTAATCGAGTGCATAGGATTGGCCAAGAAAACAAAACATTTGTTCATCGTTTCATTGTACGTGTTGATCTTTCCTTTTTTCCCCCCCACCCTCCTTTATTGTCTGTTCTTTCTAACAAACATATATGCCATTGTTTCTACTATGTGATTTATATCAAAACATAAAAGATATTTGTAAATATGCCACTTGTATCTACTGTTAAATCATCTTTTTTAAGTCAATTTTTTTTTAACTGCTTATATTTATGGCAAGATGTTACCCTAAAAGATAAAAATGATTTTATTATTTTTTTTGTGGTTTGGTTCTTGGAATTTTGTATCAAGGAGTTTAAAGTGTGACATCCTATTGGGTATGACTAGTATATGTCTTTTTTTTTTCTAGGAGGCACATTCTACACATGGTGACAAGGTTCGGAAATCCAAATCCGTTCGGGAGGGGAAAAAAATCCGAAATCTGAAATTCTTGAAAAAATTCAGAAAAATCCAATCTGGAATGTGTGTGTGTGTGTGTTTTTGTGTGAACATTGTTTTATAAAATATGTAAAACTGACAAATACAATGAAAAGCATTAATAAAATAATATAAAATGTTAATCTTATATGATATTTATGGTTTTTGGGCCTTTTTTTATGCAGAAAACCTAAAAAATAAAAAACAAAGCAAAATTATTTTCATGAAAAAAAATAGGGCTGACCCAAACAAACTTATCCAGGTTGGCCAAAAAATATGGATCCAGTCGGATTTTGTGCAGATCCGGCCGAACCTTGTGACTATGATTCTACCCCCCACATCAACATGGAATTTTGGCGTACGTGGATGTGTGGGTATTGGGTAATATTGATGGCTGACATTTTTATAGATATGTAACTTGTAATAATAATAAACAATAGACAATTATAATACATGCCGCCAAAATTATAAACCAAACTTTTTCAACAAGGTAGCACATTGAAGACTCAAAATTAACTCACTCCAAGTCAATTGCCTCTATGCACTGCGATAATGGAGGAGGTAGGAAAAGTCTATGGAGAAGGTTAAATATGTCAGTTTATTGGCACAAGTTTTCGATTCATCTTTTACAATTGAAAACTGAAATATCAATTTATGACTTTTCAAAAGAAATTTAAAATGTAAATTATATTGCAGAGTTTATAAATTTTTGTCATTACTATTTGTGATAAATTTAGTTTCAATTTTCATATATCCTACACAAGAATGAAATGACAAGTTATTATCATAAGAGATAAAATCTTACTCTATTTTTTTTGGTATATGCCATAGAAGATGAAATTTTATTCACCAATTGTGATACCATTATTTAGATATTAAAAATCTACATGCTAATAAACTAGGTGGTAAATCTTCACATATAATAAATTATAATATAAATAGTCACAACAATATACAAAATTAAACGAAGATCACACAACACAAGAGACACTGGTGGGCCAAGATGCCCCACTATGCAATACATTCATAAATATAATAATTACCCTTAAGGTAGGGAAACACAATACAATATTCCTGTAGGAAGTAATAACTTCACAAGATCTCCCAATATGGGAATGCCACTTCGAGGGGGAAACCTCCAATGTGCTTTTACCAAATATAAAACACACACTCCGCTTATATGATATCTTTCACAAGGATATCTCTCATTTATGTAGAACTCTATTACTAATAATGGATGGGTAAACCTCTAATCCCAATCTAGGCCTACTCATTGTCCATTATAATTAATTCCACAAGTTACCCATTTGACCCAATATATTTGACCCATAATACATATAACTAACTAAGAGGGGATGTGTGCCACATGTTGGCATCTCCATCAACCCATATACATTATGATATCATATCCCTAAGTACATAACACTAGGAAGTATCCATCTAACATGGATATGATATGCACCAAGAGGTATCCAAAAGACTCAAGGTACCAAACCCACCACAATATAAGTGTAATAACATAGGGATTTGCACCTCGACTCCATTGGATACATCTTTGCTCATATCAAATCCATGTCAAGATGGATAAGTGTTATAAAATATAATTTTCAAGCATATTAGAATCTTAGTTTTAAGGTTAGCATATTTGTTGTGCAATAATATATAAAATTCTTATGGAGTTAATTATGTAACAAGGTTTTTGTCCGACACTTCAAATCCTACCACTTGATCCATCTTCAAGGAGAAGAGGATTAAGATAATGCTTGATAAAAAAGATGTAATCCAAATTCCAAAAATAGCTTCACAATACAAATAAAGAGGGGTGGAAAGGTGCAAGGAAAATGGTCAGCCAAATTTGGTTAGGACATAAAAAAATCTCACCTTCTAAAGTTGCTTATGCACCAGACACCAAAGCTTATTTGATTACATAAAGCCCTACACATCAAGGGGTGAATTTCCTCTGAATGTCATAAAGGTAATTGAATTTTAGGGCCATATTGTCAGGGTTCTCAAAAATGCTTTTTTTTTATACTCTGCCCCCAATTGCTCTTGGTACTTGGCTAGATTTTGGGCAACAATTTCTTGTCACTCTTCTATCTCTTTGAGCTATAGTTTGCGAGCATAAAGGACTTCCTCATCATCCCAAAATCCTTTACCATCATTCTTATTGTCTCAACTAGTAATACTACCTTTGCCTCATAAATTATGGCAAAAGGTGTCATTCCATTTGGAGTCTTGACTATTGTTTAGTATGCCGAAAGGTCAGAGAAGATCTTCAAATGCCAATCTCTTCATGGCTCTATTACTGTTTTCTTTAAGATGGAGACCAAAGTCTTATTGAATGCCTCGACTTGGTCATTAGCTAGAGTGTTCTATGGCGCTGAGGTTCTATGGGAGATGTGAAAGTTTTGGCATAATTCCTGTATTTGTCAAGGAAAATTTTGCCATTACCTGTAATGATGACTTCTAGTATCTTGAACTAACAAATAATTTGGTTGCAAAGAGACATTGTGATTGTTGGTCCCTTTGCTGAAGTAAGTGGAATGATTTCTGCCCATTTTTTTAAGCACCTAGTTGCATTAAGTATGAACTTATCCTATTGAGACAATAGGGTCTTAATTGAGCCTACGACAACAAATCCCCAAGTTGAGAAGGGCAAGGGTATAGCAATTGAATGCAATGGTTGTGCAAGTGTGTGAATCACGAGTGTGTGAATTTGACATTTGTGGCACTTCCTCACAAACGTGTAAGCATCCCTAAAGAGGGTGAGTCATGCAAATGATTTTGTAGTTGGTGTCCTATTGTCTAAAGTGTCCATCGCATATGTCACCGTGACATTCTAGCAAAGTTGAGAAGTTTCTAGGCATTAGAAGAGGATGTCGTTGAACGATAATTTGTAATGTTTCTTATCACGGATGACATACTTTATGGACAATAGTCAAATCTTCCACCTTCATTGCCAGGTAGCATCTTCTAGGAATCTTCAATGGTTAGATATTGAATGATGTCTAACTTGCAACTTGACAAGGACATCACCTCTACTTGCAATATAATGTATTTGGTCAAGAATTCTTCACTATCATGTTAGTGGTATTGGGTAAGGGCGAAGGAGCTAGTTGTTTAGCAGCTATTATACCTTTCTTGGACTTTTGGTTCACAATAACTGTTGACAATTCTTCCACAGGTCAGGATTGTCTCTTGCCATTCGGAAAATTCACGTCTCTAGCCAAAGAAGAAATAATACATTGGGCAAGAGGTAGACCAATTGAAATAACTCATTTGCAAAGGATTTAAGTCTACGGGAAATTAGACAAGGATAAAGGACCAAGGAGGAGCCGTAAAATCAAAAGGGCAAGGTTAGAAATGGCACAAAGCAATGAAAAAACAAAGGAAAGAGCCTACAGCAAAGGAAGTATTTCCTTTGGACTTTTTGTCCGAAGGAATACTTAGGAGAATTACAAAGGAAACACCCGCAGCCAAACAAAAGTCCACCAAAAGACAAGAGAGTCCAGGCAAAGGAAATGACAAAGGAGTATTCCTTCGGGAAAAAGTCCGAAGGAATTCCTTTGGACTTTTTGTCCGAAGGAATACTTCGGAGGATAAACAGACACAAGGACAAGTCAAGCGGACAATTTGTCCAAAGGAAATCATTCGGAGGGAAAGTCCAAATACAGGGAAGGTCCGAATTAGATAAGCCGAAAGAAATAAAGGCCGAAGGAAAGGTGGGGAGCCATAAATCCGAAGGATCATTCAAAAAAGTTGCCACAGGAAAGTCCAAAGATAGGTCCAAGGAAATAAACCCGAGGCAAATGCAGTCAAGAACAAAAGATCCGAAGGAGATAAGACCAAAAGCATAAATTCTAAAGGAAATCCAAAGCTTCGAAAAAGTTGCAAACAGAAAAGACAAAGGAGATATCCAACAAACTATCCGCGGGAAAGTGGACTAACAAAATATCCGAAGAAAAATCCTAGACCAAAGATACGTCTGCGAGAATAAACCCAAGAACAACGCATGCATAGAAACAAAAACAGAAAATAGATAGACAGGGAATAAATTCAACATGAGTTTATCTCTCACTCAGCAGGAGTTTTCCATGCAAGCACTTTCGTCCATCTCAAGATTGTAGCGTTCCAACTCAACTGGAGTTCCAAATTTGGACGTCGAGTTGATGATCTAGATTTAGAGTTGACTAATTGTTAAACGCTGCATCTACTAGAAGTTTTAATGCAAAGGAGAATGATCTCTTCGTCCAACTCAGCTTATCAAACGGTCAACTCAGCCTTTCAAACGTTCCAACTTGGCTTCCAACGGATCAAGTCAGAGTTCTAAAATTGACATTGGCATTGGATTTCATGCATGATATTATCATCTCATACTTTCAAACGTTCCAGCAACTCACGTAGAAGCTAAAATTGACATTGGTGTGGATTTCCATGCAAAGAGAGGTGGGCGTTTCAATAAACAAAAGACAAGTCCACTTCCTCAAGCACAAGGAGCTTCATGCAAAGACAAGGGAAAACATATTTTATTGAAAGGCAAAGTCAGCCTTGAGTTAACCTAAGTTGATCCTCTTTTTTTTTCAACGCCAATCTTTGGCTTTTGTAATTTTCTATCAAATGGCTTTCAGCCTTGATTAAAATCATCCCTCTCTTGGCAAGACCAGACTTTGCCATTGGTGAGTTGTGTAACCTCTTCGATCAATAGGTCTGTACTTTCAGATTTCAAGTGTTGGCATAGTGTATATTCATTCAGCAAATTTGCATGTGGTAGATTTCTCTCCCTTCCCATATTCTGATTCATACCTAGTTGTTAGCTTATCGTAATATGCAGGTCATGTTAAGTGTTCTTTATGTCTTTTGTTGAAGCTGTAAGTGGATGTTAGGTGGCTGCAAAGTGTCTTGTATCAGACCTCTCTCCATCGTTTTCCCTCATGTTTTGGTCATTGGATCGAAACTTCTCACGAAATATTTATGCATAAGTGATTGATTGAAATCGAAGGTCTTCCTTTTCCCTTGTTTGTTCAGTGTTCAAGGTTCCAAGTAGAGTGGATCAATCTTTTGGTGTATCACCGTTATTAGGTAGGATTTCCCCTTAAAGTTTCCTTCTCCCTTTTCCATGGTAGTCCGCAGCATAGAGTAGAGATCCTCATTGATACATCCTACAGGAACCAGCCTTCTCTGGAGGTTCTTCTCACCATTGAGGAACCCACCCTTGTGAGAAGATCCCATTGTTTCAACCGGATAGAGGACTGGCCATTTCATGCACGTCTTCGATTGAGGGCGCAGCTCTAGGTTGACAACAATAACTAAGTTGAATTCTTGTAAGTTCGTGCTTAGTAAGTACCATAAAGGATCAAATTGGTGGAAAAAACATTTAGTTGCTCTTGTGGCATGTAATTTTGTAATGTTTTGGTTGTGAATACTAGGGCAAGGCATTTTATTAATTCAACTCGAATTTTATTAAAGTTTGGATTAGAAACTAAATTGATTGCTCTTTGTGGTTATCATTTTCTTGTGCCAATATTGCTCTCAATGATGTCTTTGGTAGAGATGTATAAGATCAATGTCATGTTGAATCATGGTAGAGCCAACACCAAAGCAGAGACCAGCAAACTAATCAACTCCTTAAATTCCATCTTTCATTGTCTTGAACATGCAAATGGAATAGTGTGTTTGAGGTCATTCAATGACGTAGCCTTGAATGTGAAGTTGGAAATGAAGTGTTTTAAGAATGAAAGATTACCTATGAACGTTCAGATCTCTCTTATCGACCTTTGGGGTGGCATATCTAGGATGGTCTTTACTTTATTTGGATCAACCTATATTCCTATCCTGGACAATGATGAAACCAAGGAATTTCCTTGAAACTACTATGCAGATGCAATTATTAGTGTTAATGTTAATACAATATTTGTGACACCTTTCAAATATGAGGTTTAGGTCAACAAGATGGTTGATGCCTCCAGGATTTCCCCAATGGGTCATTGACATATGCAAACATGATATTGTCGATGAGGTCATGGAAAGCATAGGTCATGACATGCTCGCGCATTTCCCTAGTATTATTAAGGCCAAAAGATATCATGACATAGTAAAAAGCGCCCCAAGGTGTGGTGAATGAGGTCTTATATTGGTTCTCTAGGGAGATGCAAATTTGGTTGTACCCAAAGAACCCAATTATTAAGGACATGACTTTGTACCCTATTGTGTTGTCGACAATGATGATGAAGGGCTACGAAAAATTGTCCTTGGGGTATGCATTATTAATATTGTTAAAGTTGATGCATACTTGAATACTTTCATCCTTCATCTTAATTGGTTATATGTTGGATACCCAAATAAAGTAATTTATCGTTGAAATAAACCCTGCTTTCAACAACTTCTCAATCTTTACTTTTGCCAAGGTAGCAGTGTTTGTCACCATAGGGCACTACTTTTGCTAAACATTTTTTGTGTCTGGAATAGTTACAATGTTGTGCTCTACGACATTGGTGGGCATGTTCTAACACTTCACAAAATGGGTAGAAGTTGTTCCACTTACTGCAATCAAAGGACCAATGATTAGATTGTCTCCCTACAACCAAATTATTTGTTAGTTCAAGATATTGTAGGTTATCATTATAGATAATGGTTCCCCAACAAGAAAGTAGAGAAGGTATGCCACTAGAAGTTTGCTATCTCCCATAGAACCTCTAGCCCATATCATCCTCAAGTTTACTCCCAATTCAAGGCATTCAATAAGACCTTGGTCTCCATCTTTAATATCTTCTCCACCCTTTGGGCATAACAAATGTCAGTCAAAACTCTGGCTACATTGACACCATTTACCCTAGTTTACGAGGTAGAGTTAGTATTACTAGTTGAGATTGAAAATTTTTCACTAAGAATGATGGTAAATGATCTTTGGGATGATGAGGAAGTCCTTTCTACTCTCAAATTGTAGCTCAAGGAGCTAGAATAGTGATAAAATATTATTTCCCAAAATCTTGAGAGGTACTAGGAGCAATAGGGGAGATAGTAGCAAAAGAATTTTTTGGATACATTTCCTCCTTGATGAGATGGTCCCAAAATTCATTTACCCATATGACGGTCAAGGGAAATTCACCCTTCGATGTGTAGGTCCTCACGTCATCAAAGAAGCTTTGGGATCTGGTGCATAGGTGTTAACAACTTTAGAAGGTGAAGTGTTAAGAGTGTGGAGGCTTGGTTTCTTAGATCTCATCTTGGGGTGATTATTGCATCATGTCTCTATGTAAAAAAAGTAAAGCAATTTAGTGTTACCTTTTTTTTTAATGTAAGATGAAATCCATGCTTGTTGAATATGGTGATTAAGTTTGATCCAAAAGTTGATTTTTATAAATTCAACACTAAGGTGTAACGATGAAGTGATAACTCGGGCATGATTGATGTCTTGGTGGCTTTATTTTATCATGCAAAATTTATGTTATTTCCTAGAACATATATGTGGGACTTGAGTCATTTCTATTGTTTACACATGCATGTATTCTACGATCATTGAGATTGTTCCATGTGCATTCTCTGTTTACATCAATATGGCCATCTACTTTACAAGATATCCTTTTTCATGCTTGTATAAGACATTTTCAAATAGACGATAGTCTAACCATTCAAGCCTCTATAAACTTATCAAGGTTCATTTTAACTCTTTTACATGATTAGTCAATTTCAATATTTTTGGTGTTATTTTAATCATTTGTTCTTACTGCAAATTATAATGGTTAATTAGTGGGAGTATATAATTGTTCTTAAAAGACTTGAATAGGAAACATTGCATATGCAGATATAGTATTCTCAAGAAGATATTAGCAGTTATACAAAAATATGAATATAGCATTATATCAGATGAATATAATGCCTTAATCATATCTGTAATGTGCATGATCTTCATCATAATCAGGCTTGGCTAACATGGATGTAGATCCAGATCGAGATCTATGAATATATAAACCTAGCCAATACAGATAGCCTAATAGGGAAACATATGATGGTTAAACACAGCAGTCTATTCATGACCTTACATTAATCATCACTAATCTGAAAATTAATGATGGGTCATGACTCATGAGTATATTATATCTTGTATAATCATTCATTTTAGTAATCACATGCTTTTATTTGTAATTATGCATATGTAAAAGGCATATCACCACATCATTCCAATAATACACTCTATATTTATCCAATTGGTGAGTGTTTGATGGTTATGTGGGCTCCAAATGAAGTATGCTCAGTTGGCACTTGAGAATTAGATGTTACAGTTACAGATTATGACACTGACTTGGGCTGCCTCAATGGAGATGAAGCTGACAAAAATGATGCAGAAATCCTCATTAGTTGTCTGCAATCCTGCTCAAGTCTCTTAGTAGGCCCTGCCTTAATAACTGTTTTTGTGATTCCTTTTTCAGATCTGATCTTGGCATCACAATCATCCTTAGATTAAGAATTGGGGATTTCATGGCCGATTTTTCCTTTTCCAAACTTTCAAATGCTTTTTAAGTTCTTGTGGCATTTCTGCATCTTTGCTTGCTTCTCAACCAAATTTATTGCAAAAGTCATCACTTTTCGTCTTCATGTTTGGAAGCTTGCTTTATGCTGCCTTTTTTTGTGTGCCACTTGTTCTTCTAGTTGTGATACTCTATTATTCAGTTATGCCCTGTAGTTATGTTCCCTTCTGCGTAAGTTGCTTTTCCAATGATCCTGCATCTGTTGGATGTGTTGACAATTGACCTTCGTTGTACGTTATTAGTAGTAATATCCCATAATAATTGCCCTGCATTTCTGTATCTCTTGCATTGAAGGTTATTGCATGGGTATAATAGACGTAGACCAGTTGGTACATGTTGACATTTTAAGATTCTTTGATTGGACTTTGGTTTTGGTTAGGGTTGTTGAGTAGATTGTCTATGTCATGCATCCAAATCTCATTACAAACCCAAAAATACAAGGAAATCCTACTATTTTGTTGACCTTTGGAACTATTGAAATTTTCTATTATATAAGGATAAATGCTCCTTTTAATTTGAAGTTATGCCCAGAACTTCAGAATGTTGTTTTATAGGGTTGGTATAATCCCTGGAGATATCCCATAGCAAATCTACTCTTTTGTAGATATCTTTCTTGGTTTTGTCCAATAATATTTTCTCATGTTACATAAGATGTTCAGCGACTTCATATTGACTAGCATGCATGTAGGTTTTGAGTCCTGCCTGGGGTTCACAATTTGAAGAGTTTATTGTTATGATTTTTGGAGTTGCAGAGATATTGCAACTTCAAAGCTATTTCTGAGTTGTTGTCCATGTCAGGAAGCTGAGATTAGTGGGCACCCTGTTTCTGGGTTAAAACCACAAAAGACAGCTATCATTCACTATTGAGATTCATTTAAGTTTTTGGAGTCTGGATATATAAGTAACATTCTTGAATCCTGTTTTCTGAGGAGTTTTCTAGAGTCCTGCCAAAGTGGAACAAGTAGCAAATACAAATTTGGTATGGAGTTGTCAGCTACTACATCTTTCTATCAAAATGTAAACCTAGGGTTATGGTGAAGGAAAAACAAAACAAAAAGCACCTTGGTCATTCATGAAAATGTTTACTTTCTGAACATTCTTTGTTACCTTAGTAGTCTTCACATGGGCATTAAGTGAATCCTTTGATATGAAGCACTCAGATTTTCAGTAGCTTTTCAATACACTGCCTGTTATACCATATTTTATGAATTAAAAATGGGTACTTTAAATTGGTGACCGAACATATAAGAAAAATAATATTTGTATATTTCCCGTTGCACATGACATTATAAGATGTGTTCTGCTTTCATGTACAGGTCAGAGAAACGGTTGAAGAGAGCATTTACAAGCTGAACAGAAGCAAGCCAGTTAATGTTTCAGGAACTCTGGGCAACATCCGCAAAAGAGATCAATTTTCACTTACCATCAAAGACATAGATTCACTTTTTTCATGTAGTGAACTGGACAAATCACATGACGAAAGCAGAGAGAATTCTGGAGAGGCGCAGTCTATGAGAGACCTCAGAGATTTTCCCCCAGCTGTTGCCGCTGTAATGGCAGCTGAGAATAGACACAAACAGGCATCAAATAATGGTACATGAAGACTGTACACACAAACTATGAGAGAAGTACAGCCTTATCCATCTAGAAGGCTTATGAAAATGCAAATCATCATGTCCAGAATCTGCATCAGTTATTTACAACTAAAGATATTTTTTACATTTTTTCATTAACATTCTTTAAATCAAATTTGGGGGTCAATTCCTTGGGTCTTAAAATCTGCTATCTTATTTATACAATGATTTATAAATGTACGTTGGGGCAATAACTTAATCTTCATATGATGGTGCCAATTAAAGTTAATCTTATGGTATCTACTCCACTGTTTGTTTCCCAATGATCAGTTAAGGACTATTATTGTCGTTAAAAATGTTGTATACATGAAATCTCTTATTTTTCTTCCAAGACATTTTTTTTTTTTTTGGTTGGGTGTATTTACTACTTGCAGTGCATTAGAAGAATGCATAATTCCATTTAAAAGTAATTGTAATCTATAGGCACTGTGTAAGGAGAGTTACAATGGTTTGCATTAGAGTTTATTACTGATATGCCAACTGCCCTTATTGCATCATGAAATTATAAATAATGTTGTGATGCCCTCATCCAACACCTCAACACTTTATTAAGTTACATTTTATTTAAACTGACTGAATAGCATGCACTTCAGTGATCATATGATTTTATATCACCAAAGGTAGGGCAAGGTGAGAAAAGCCGCACAAAATTTATATAGTGCTAATGGAAGCACAAAATTTGCTCAGAATTCAGATAGTGTTTTCATAGGCATTTAGAATCATGATTTTTTTGGTCGGTCAAAGGGGAGAAGGGTCTTAGTTACTAAGTGCATATTGTATGGATGGGCTTTCCTCAATGTGCATTGCTTTGTTGAAACAGACCCATTAATTTGGGGGCATGCTTGCTTGGTTTAGAACTTAGGTAGTTGTAGTCAGAAGTGCCCATTTTAGAATAGGAATAATCTAGTTTTCTATAGAAAGGGCCCCTTCTTATTTGTGGTGAGAGGCATATTCTACACCCCACATCAACTTGGACTCTTGGTGTAGGTGAGTGGACGGATGAACGTGTGGGGAACATTGGCAACCAACTTTTTTATAGATATGTAACACTCATTAATATTAAGAAGAGCCAATGGCTGAAGAAATGAATCTAAAAAAAAGATAAGGCTTTTCAGTTATTCCAAAAAATGCAGAGAGAAATGACCCTACTAAAGTAATTTGTTTACCTTCTTAGAATGGCTTTCTGAAATTATGCAGCTAAAGGAAACCCAGGTCCAGCGTGGTGTGGAGGTGTTTTCAGATGTAACAATGGGGGAAATGACAAAGCTATATACAAAATATTGGGTTATAGTTCAAACAATCAAGCAAAGGTGGCAATAATTCTTCTAGGGCTGCAAATTGCAGTCAAGGATGGAGTACAAAACTTAATTGTTGAAAGTGGGTCAAAATTGGTAGCTTTAGGGCTGCCTTTATGACATTACAGAAGTTGCAAAAAAGCGTCGCTGAATTGATGAAAGTGGGTCAAAATTGGTATCTTTAGGGCTGCCGTTATAACATTACATAAGTTGCAAAAATGTCTCAAATCTATTTAGTACCTACATACAGTAAAAGGAGGGTGGAGGCCGGAGGGTGGGTGTGGTGGAATAAGATAGCTAATCATCTTGCCAACCTAGCAAGTCAAAACCAAAATCTATGAGTTGAAAGAGTTTTCTTTAAGTTATGGGATAAATGTCAGGTTAGGAATATTGGAATGACAAAAGAATAATTGGTGCAAACCAAATTGTATTCACATTATAATACATGAAGAGGATCATAAAAATATTTGACTATTCACTTCATCTCCTATGAAACTATTCAATTTCTCTACATAGACTATCCATCTACCATTACGAGACAAAAACTCTCTACAAAGTACTCTTAAGATTATATAATATTATGTACAATAATATTACATCTCCCTCCTAATTTGTAGGGGTTATTGTGAAACAAAGCATGACTTCAAAATTTTCAAAATTTTCTCTTCCAAGTGTTTTTGTCAAGATGTTGGTGGCTCCGCTAAGTTAAAGTAATAATTTTACATTGTCATTCTTCACCATTTGAATTGTGAATGTGTTGTCAACCATGAATGGTGCTAAAGAACCTTGTTGCTCTTACAAATTTGAAAGAATCCTTCTAAGTCACAAAATTTCTTGGTTGTCTCCGAAACCACCATATATTGTGCTTTTGTTGAATAAATTTCAAGTACCAAGTGCTTTTCTGACTTACAATTCATGATTGTTATTCCCAAATTAATCAGAAATCTCGAAGTAGATTTCTCATCTTCAAAATCACTAGGTTAGTTAGATTCTAAATATCTAACCAATTTGGAGTCTCTTGCCCTAAAATTTTGTGTTATTTTTAGATATTGAAGAACTCTTTTTGTTGTTACTCAGTGACTTTTTTTGGGTTGTTGCATGAATATAGAAAAAATTCAAAACAAAATAAATAACTGGTCTAGTTGTGATCAAATAGATCATACTTGCAATGAATTGTTTGTATTCAGTGGCATTTAATAAATCTGTGGTATCTTTTTATGTCAACTTTAGATTTTGTTCCATAAATGTATTGAGAAGATTACAATCTGTCATTCCAAGTTTTCTTAGAATTTCATCAATATATTATTTCGAGTGATGAAGATATATATAGACTTTTTAATCACAAATATTCAAATAGTAATGAAAATAACTTAAATTTGTCATTTCAAGGTCTTTCATCAACTTTGCGTTAATTTTTTTAGTGTATCTTTCATTATTCCCTGTGATGAGTAGATCATCCACATATGCCATTAGAAATACAATTGTTGTAACAAAAAAAATTACATCTTCAAACTCAAAATACTTGAAATTCATGTTTAGGAGGTGCTCGGTGAGATTTTTGTATCATGTTCTTAGAGCTTGTTTCAAACCATATAACGATTTTTCTAGCTTACACACTTTGTGCTCTTGGTCATCCACTACAAAACCTTTTTGTTTGGGTTTTGTACACTTTCTTTAAGATCATCATTCAGAAATACATTTTTTACATATATTTGGTGAATTTTCCATCTATTTTGAAGTGTCAAACCCAACAAAATTCAAATTGTGGTCCATTTTGTTATTGGTGCAAAGGTCTCATTGTAGTCTATTCTTTTTTTAGCAAATCCATTTATGACAAGTCTTGTTTTGTGTTTGTCAAGTGAGTCATTTGTGTTATATTTATTTTAAAAGACCCACTTGCAACCAATGGGTTTATAGCCAATTGGATGATCAACCAACTCTTAATTCGATTTTAACCAATACATCATACTCACTCTTAATTCTTTTTCTCCATGCATCAATCTTTTCAACTTGTTTGAAGGAAATTTGTTTAAAGTCCAAAGCAACATTGTCTATTTCATGTAGAAGGTATTCCAAGGTAAGCTTTTCTATCTTATCTTGAATTATATCAAGCAACTTGTCTAATTGTTGTGCAGTTGTATGTGCACTTTGAGTGCCTATTTTTTCAACGTCGTTCGGTCCGACATCTTTCAATGTTTATTCGATCTATTTTAGTATCTTTCTTTAAGTAGCTTATGGAATCATTGGAGTCTCATTTTTTTAATTTGAAGCTTCTCAATTTTCTAACATCAAACCACCTTATAATGAAGTTGCAATTTTTTCCATAGAGGGGTGTCGTTTTCAATTACATGAGTCAATAGAGATTCGATTGTTTCCTAAAATTTAACATATATCTCAAGTTGATTCAATTGTCGATTTATGTTTGTTGTGCCCTTTGAGGTTTAATAAAAGAGAACATCTCTTGCAACGAGAAACTTCTTGTTTTTCTCATCAAATAGTTTGTATGTATTTAAGGATTTTGAGTATCCCAAAAGGATGCATTTATGACTTTTGTGCTTCAAAATATTTATTTTCTCCTTGGGAATCAATGTGTAGCAAGTTGATTCAAAAATATAAGGATGTTGCACTGATCAAAGATGGTCATACCAAATTTCATATATAACCTTCATTTGAAGGGCCGCTGATAGTGACACGTTGCAAAGACACAATGATATTTAAAGTGTTTCGACACAGAATTATAGATTTACCCTTTGAAATACATTGTTTGACCCATGTTCTTCACAATTACATTCATCTTCTCAACTTCTCCATTTTGTTGAGTGTGACTTTGAGATGATGGTTGATCCCATTTTGTTTGAGATAGGGTTCAAACACCCTTGACATAAATTCAACAACATTGTCAGTTTTATTCATAAAGTAGATCCAAGTCATTCTATTGTAGTGATCAATGGAAAATATGAAGTACTTGTGACCACTAATAAAAATAATTGGCACAGAACACAAATTAGAGTGAACCATCTGTGGTTTTTTATCGGTTTTTATTTTGACCTTTGAAATAGTTCCCCTTTATGTTTAGTCAATATAGAACTTTTTAACATTTTTGGGTAGTGTTGGCAAGTCTACAACACCATTATTTTGCATTGTGTGAATGTTGTCATAGTGAGCGTGCCAAAATCTGAGATATCAGAGAAGACTTGTTGGCATTCTTTCTTTAGCGAGATGAACAAAAAAAAATTGAATTACATGCTCACTCATAAGTTTTAGCAATTTTTTTTCTTCATATTCAATCAAAACAACTGTATTATCACATTTTCTTGTGACTATCACCTCTCCATCTAATAGAATAGAGTGGCCTTCTTGTTGAATGAGCACTACAGACAAGAAATTTATTTTCATTTGAGGAAAGTACATCACATCGCGAAGAATGTAATTTGGAAGCCATGGTGACTTGAGTTGAATTGAACCTTTGTCTTGAGGTTGCAAACTTGTTTTATCTACCAAATATATTGGATTACAACCTTTTTCATAAAGCTCCTCAAATAAGTCTCTTTGAAAAGTCATATGTTGTGTGGCACTAGTGTTTAGCACCCAAACATTATCCCCAGTTGAACTAACTGAAACATTATTTTTCGTCGATGAAAATCACACATTCACTTGAAAATTGAGCTAAATTTGAGTCTGAATTTTTTTTATTTTTCGTCGACTTGAAAACTGAGCTAAATTTGAGTTTGAATTTTTTTTTTTTCCTTTTTATTTTAGATAGGTTTCAATCTTGTCCCATGATGTTTTGCATTCATTGGTCTCATGACTTTTTTTTTTAACATTTGTAAAACCAATGTTATTTGTCATTTTATTTTCCCTGGTGTTGATTATTGTTTTACCAGATTTTTCATCTCGCCTTTTATTTTTTTCATCTTTATCATTTCCACTTTCCTTGTAAAAATTATCCTTTTGATTAGTATAACAAAGCTTTCTTATATGGACTTAATGCTTCTTTCAAAGGTTTTTTTCTCTCTTGACCATCTTCTCAGCGAGTTCATCAAAAGTGGGTCTTCAACAAACTGTTTGCTTGCAAAGACTACAAGTAGGTGAGTATATAGGAAGGAGTTTTTATGAATTTAGTTATGTAGACATCAATATTTACACCAACAACATTAACATCATGCTTGATAGCTTAGATTTATGCATCCAAAACATCATTGTTCTTCAATTAAAAGTTGAACAATTTTAACTACAATTATATAAGTCTAATTCTAATTAAGAATCATATAAGTCCTTCAATTTGCATCGCGGTTCCCAATGAGTGTCGCATACATATATGTGACGAAAAATCTCACCATCAATTAAGACTCACATCAAAGCTAATATTTTTGAATTATTGTGCTCTTAGGATTGTATCTCGTTTGTTTCTTTTGGCTCAACAGGGTATGCATCTCTATCACAGAGGTCAAACCATAAGTTATTGAAGATGAGTGTATTATCCACCTGTCTTGACCATTCTATTTAGGTGTCCTTAGTGTTGTGCCAACAATTATTTTGATTAAATGAATTTTTATCAAGGTGGATTGGTTCCTTATCGTTTGAATTTTTTTTTTTTTTTAATGTACCATCCAACCCATATATCAAATCTTTCTATATATTCGTCCTCCCTATATACATGATGGTATGCAAAATAAACGTTAAAACATGTGAGCATAGAAAGACACGTGGTATCTAGGTAGTATGTAAAAATGATTCACTCTATCTATGACACTTGTTTAGTGAGAAGTCCTTATACGTGGGTGTAACAACCCTATATACTCAAAGTATTCTTGCTTTCAAAATTTAAGTCTAGCGATAATTGTGAATGGGTAACGAAGGAAACAAGAAAATGAATTTTTTGTTATTTCTCCTTAATGATTTACAAGAACGATGCCTCAAACATTATTGTCGCATCTATATTAGGTAACAAATACAATAGTTTGATTGTGACAACATTACTTATAAACGTGAACCAGAGATACTATTAATACTGAATGTTGCAATTTATTCGAGTTTGCATGATTTATTTGTTTTTCAAAAATAATTTAAATTTTAAAAAAAAATTGCTTGAAATTGATTTGTACACTAAATGGCTTATTTTTTATATTTTGAATAAATCCAAAAAAAAATCCGTTAATTGGGAAGATCCTCCATAATTGTTTATGTTTTTAATTTGAAAGGAAATAGAATACAAATTAATTATCTTTGCCTTTGAAGGTTTCCTACTCCCATGTGGTTATTGTGCTGGCAAGTCGATATTAATTCCAATGTTGAAATGGCCCCTATCCTCTGCTGGGAGACCAAAACACAATAGCGTTTTATGCCAATCAATAAAACGAAGCATTTAACACGATAATTTCATAGAAAAATGCCAAAAAAAAAAAAAGCAACTCAATTTTTAATAAATGCACCAGCCAAAATCAGAGCAAAACACAGTCTAAAATAAGAACAAATGTGCAATACAATCAGAGTAAATGTCAAATTTGAATTGTGTGGTCCAATGTGCAGCTAAACGCACCTTATGTGGATGAAACACAGTTAAACTGCCATCTCAATGCCAAAATAATAAAATGCCACACAACAATATTGAAGTGCCTTCTATTTGAAAAATGAGTGAGTGAGACAATCTTCTCATTTTATATTTAATTGCAGATGTTCTCAAATTATTTTTTTTAACAGGTCTGAGATGTATTTAGTAGTACGTACGATTAAAGAATTGGAGGAAGAATAGAAAATGAATTTGCACTTGAAATATGTGGCTGGAAATGAATGGAGGAAAAAATTTGACAAACCTTGTGCTATATACCAATATCAATCTAGGAATCATGGAATGACAAAAATAAATAATTGGTGCACACCAATATTGTATTCGCATTATATTAAATGAAAAAGATTACAAATATTTATAATCACAAATGTGATTGTTCATTTCATTTAGTATGAGACTATTCAACTTTTTTACGTAGATTATGTATCTATCATTATGAGACAAAAGCTCTCTACAAATATACACCTAAGATTATATAATATTATGTACAATAATATTAGAATAAATGAAACAAGTAGTTGGAAAGAAGCATTAGAAAGATTTTCAAATAAATTAATGGGGCTTCAAAAGTAATCAAAAGGAGTAAGAAGAGGTTGAAAGTGTTGGAAACATCAAATTTTGAAGATATCAAGTAGGATTATTGTAGTTGTTATTGTGTAGATAACAACATTATACTTATATTTTGACATGATTCATAAATAATTTTGATACGGTGATATCCACAAGAAAGTGGAATCGACAAGTGAGAGAAATAGCTCAAGAAGACGAAGAAAGTCTTGTCGGTAGAGTAACTACATTGGAATCATGCATGAACAACAAGATGAAGTCCCAAGATATTATCATTAAACAACAAAGGCTCACATTTGGGAATCAAAATCCATAGACGCTAAGGTTCACTCTATGGTCAAGAAGCTTGGCATAAAAGAGCCTCATGAAGAAGAAAAATCTAAAAGTTGAGAAGAGTCCATGGACAAGCATGAAGAAAAACATCTAAA
Source organism: Torreya grandis (assembly GCA_037957365.1). Taxonomy (NCBI): domain Eukaryota; kingdom Viridiplantae; phylum Streptophyta; class Pinopsida; order Cupressales; family Taxaceae; genus Torreya; species Torreya grandis. Next base: position 5,050,551 of record JARHVA010000005.1, on the reverse strand, counting down.
AGACAAAGGTAAAGCTAAGGTAACATCTGAGCATGCTTCTTTCAATGTTGAAATAAAAGTTGAAATTAGATCCTTTGAAGCATAGTTCAATCGCTCATCGAGTATTTGATGAGTTGGCGAGTACTCATTATTTTTTTTATCAAGGGAGTTTTTGTTGTTTAAATTCGCAAGTCTACCTAGGCAAGTTTTGGCGAGTTTTAGTGTATAACTTATAGCAAGTACTCATGAGTACCCAACGAGTCTGACCCTGTAACTCATTGTATGTGGTTTGGGACCATGACCTTGGTTTGGATGTAGTTTGGACGCTACATTAGCTTCTTTTTAAGCCCACACACCCATAGATTTTTATCACATAACATTTGAGCATCCTTTGAACAAATTGGAGGGACTTTAAAGCGGACTTGTAGAGTAGATTTGAGGAATGTCGATTTCCAAGTTAGTTTTTTTTTTCAAACATGTAAATTATTTTTAAAATGTTAATATTATGTTTCTAAACATGATTTACAAATTTACATGCATTCCATTCAATTCCCATTATTTATGAATAAAATTGTTGGTTTTTTCCTATGCATAGGGTTTACAATTAAAGTTTTTTTTAAATGATATTTTTTGTACTTGAACATACTGCAGTTTAGCATATAATGTAAGTTGTAACAATGGCATTCAACTCTACATCAAGCTCAACATTAGCGAGAAGAAGTTGTTCCACTGACAGCCATACCATCGTTTAGAAGTATGCCATAATTGAACCATCCCAGGGGAATGTGATTTGCATACTCTACTCTAAGAAGGTTTCTAAAGGCATCAATCGCCTCAATTACCATATCACATACATTACTTGTCACAACATCATGTCGTGTCCCAATAACTCGAAAGAGGCAAAATGAAAGATGCAAGCAACACTTGCATTATTGGATGAGAAGAAACTTGATAGGGTAAGGGTTAAAGTATCCATAAAAACAACCATTAATCTTGACTTGATAGTGGAAACAAAGGTAGATATGGCAAATATTGTGAGCTCGAGTCGCAGTTCATACTTATGAAGCACAACCACCTCATTCAGTTTGAGCAAAGCCCATTCATAATGCATTTTTGTACCAAGAAACAAACCTGGGACACAACCTTACTGTAAGATACAAGATGGAACAAGGAGGTGTGATAGGGAGTAGATAATGTGTAAGAATTTTTGGCATTACAACCTTCTATTCAATGTAGTGAAGAGTTCATACTACGAGTATTTTGTGATGTCATTGATAGTTATAGGGAAAGGGTGCAAGGCACCATCTCCAGAAGAATTAAGTGAGAGGTTGCTCCAAAATATTGCAGATACAAAGTCAATTCTATAAAAATAAAAGAAACAATGAAAAAAGTTCAGATGCACCATTCTATCATATAGGTGGACGAATGTAATGAACCGCACCCTCAGCAAAATTTTAACAACTTCAAATGGTGAGATGGTTTTCTTAAATTTAATTAATGTCTTTAACAAAGTAAAGAATGTAAAAACTTTGAGCTTGATGCTGGAGAATGTTGTATTAGAGGTGAGCACCGAAAATGTTGTGCAAGTTGTCATTGGCAATGCCATACGTGGCGATTGGAAAACTGCTTAAGGATAGGCATCCATCACTCTTTTGGACCCCTTGCACAACCTGTTGTCTTGAAATTATTTTATAGGACATAAATAAAATTTATTAGGTGAGTAGAAGATGTCAAAAATATCACAAAATACATTTATAATCACCCTTGGATTCATGAAAGATCATACAAAGGGAAGAGCTTATGTGAACAAATGTCACAAGGTTTGCAATTAACTTCCTAACATTGAAAAGTATTTTTATTTTGTTGACAAGTTGAAACAAATGTTTGTGAGCCAATCATGGATAGAGTCAATATATTCAAAGACAACTAATGGAGAGAGTGTCGTGAAGATGATTTTTTATTATGCCTTTGCGAAGAGAGCTGCAAAGATCATCAAGGTAACTTCAAATTTCAATTTCAATTTCAATTCAATTATTTTAATTTTAATTTTTAAAAGTATTTACTTTTACTGTAAGATTGTAAGTTTAATTTGTTTGTAGTTGTGAGAGTCTCTAGTGAAGTTTTTGTGCTCGGTGGATAGGGAACAAAACCCAATGGGATACATTTATGAGGCCATGTATATGGTCAAAGATGCCATCCAAAACTATTATTAGGGGATAGACACATAGTTGATCCCATTTGAGAGATGATTAATCTTAGGTGTAAAAGTCAACTCCACCAACCCATTCACACATTAGAGTACAACCTCAACCCCAAGTTTTTCTTCTCCAATGGCTTCATAGATGTTAATGGGCAGGTTATGCAATGCTTCTTAATATGCAGTGAGAGGATGACACTTGAGGTTGAGTTGAGAGGCCTAACTATTTAAAAGTTGAAGAATTATAATTGAGCTAGGGGGAGACCCTTTTCTTCACCACTAGCTATCCGAGAGAGATCTACCCAAGCACTAGGATAAAAAATTGGAGTCTTTACTTATATCTTAAAAGCAACTAATTTATAATTATTAATTACTTACAAAATTTTGAATATCTTGTTTTTAGGTTCTTGGTGGGAGTATTGGGGTGAAAATACCCCAAATCTTCAAAGATTAGCTCTCTAAATTTTATCTCAACCTTGTAGTGCTTTTAGATGTGAGCGCAATTGAAATTTTTTTAGGCCATTCACATGAAAAAAAATAATAAGTTTACTCAACGACTCCTCATTGACCTAATTTTTGTGCAATACAACCTTCGAATTCGCACAAAAAAGGTGGATGACACATCATAAGAGCCTAGTGATTTAGATGAGGTTGATCCCTACAATGACTAGAATGCACATGATGAGAAGACCCCCTTAGTCATAAATGATGAGATTGTTGATTTTGATAGGCAAGCTATGGAAGGTGCAGGTAGTGGTATAATAGAAGTGAGAGAGATTGGATTGGATGACATCCTTGTAGATAATTTTGAACGTGAGACAAAGGAGTCATTGCCATCTAGTACCAGGGTCGAGTTGCAAGCACAACCTTCTAGGCAGAGCAAGGCATTACAACAAAGTGCGAGGACTAGACCCTCTCCATCATTTTTCACTAGAATGGGGGAGAAGAAATTGTAAATTTTTATAATTTTTAACTTTCATGGATATAAAAATTTTGATGATGATTTTCAATGACAATCATCATAAATTAATAAGTTAAAATAATTATTAGTTGGTTGTATTCACGAGATGATGCAAGTTCATACTCTATTTCTATTCAAATCTAATGGAATACACTTCCTCAACATTTTGCAAACTCATTTGATACATTTTTAAACTATATTTTGAATAAAATTTATGTTTTTTGAAGAAATTTAAGTATTTTTTTAAGTTGTTGAGTTTTTGTCGAGATAATATTTTTTGATCTGTTTAGTCTAAGTCAAGTCCAAGTATGTGAACTATGCTTTGAAGGACAAGTAGATGCTGAAATTATAGATAAATGGTTGAAACAAATAAATGTATACTTTAGTGTAGGTAAAGTAACTGAGGCACAAAGGATTACCTTTGTACATCTCAAGATGGAAGGTCATTCTCAAGTTTGGTGGGGAACCTATCTAATAGCATCTAAAATGAAGAATCAACTAGTAGTAGATAAGTGGGAGGATATTAAAGGTTTACTGTGTAAGAATTTTCACCAAATTAGGCATAGCCCTGCTGAAAAGATTAAGTGGTAGTATTACAAGCAATGACAAGGTCAAAGTTCTTAGGATTATACCACAAAGTTCCATAGACAATCCATGTTCATGGGCTTGGACTTGGAATATGAAGATAACTTGACTAAATACTTAGGTGGTGTCCATACTTGGTCGAGGCAGTGAATCATCTCAAGTAAGCCTCAAGACCTTCGTGAAGAAAACGTGCAAGCTTAATACATCGAGCAAGAATCTACCCCCAAGAGGTTTGATTAGAATAGTGGACAAGAAACAAGGGGAGGGTGAATCCTCAAAGCAAAATAAAATTTATGAATCAAGTCAAAAAATAGTAAAACTAGCCTTACAAGACCTTCAATAAATGCAAATGGAAAGGTAAGAGGAATGCTCTATATTTTCATAGTTATAAGGATCCTAAGAACAACTGTAATTATTTTATTATATATGGTCAAACTGACGCTAGTTGTTGAAAGTTTCATCTAGAGTTTCATTCAAAGAATTAAGGTAAAGATGACTTTAAAAAGTCCACTGCATCTTTGAGCAAATCAGAGGTAGAGATTGAGGACACCTATGATGTAGATGAGTTTGGCTACACCACAACTAACATGAATAGCAAGGAACAAGAAGAGATAAATGAGCTATTCTAAATCAAAATTCATATCAAGAAGACAAAGATAAATGTGTTAATTATAATTAGATATTAATTAATGTCTAATTTATGGGCCATTATCAAACCTTCTTGATATACCCACTTTCAGCTTAATAACTATACAGACACACAATGTGTAAGTATGTTATATACATTCCATTTTTATTCATTCTCTCAACATTCATCTACTAACATTGATATCAGAGCCAATCGTTTGAGGAAACCCTAGGAGAAGGGTACCAAGAAGAATAGGGTTTGATTTTGAAGATCAAATAAAAAATAGAAAAGGATAAAAATAAAACCAATAAAATCATGATTTGCAGGTAGGGGAAAAATAAAATTGCAATAGAAAATAAAACACATAAGGATGCCAAAATATCAAACAGATCATGCTAGGAGGGAGATCAGATTGAAAAAGATGGAGTTTATAGTCATGATTTTTAGTGAAAACCACAAACAATCTGCACTAAAAGAAATAAAATGCCAAACTCGGTGAAAGGAATAACGAAGAATAGTGATGTTGTGGACAACAAAATAAACTATCCAGAAAGAATAACAACGTCATGTGTAGGGAAACAATTTCATTTTTGTTAATCCCACATGAAGGAATCACACAGACAGAGGAAAATAAAGTCATGGCAAGGATGTGACATAGACCAATCTAAAACATTACGATTTATAGTGTGCAATCCAACATGAGGATTAGACTAGTCTGGAACATGACAAGAATTTTGTTTTAGGGCATAGTGATGAAACAATCACAACATAGTCGACACTAAATCAAGACTTGTTATGAATTTTTAGATTATGACAAATGCCATAAGGAGGACTTGTTACTGAAGTATGTTAGATTACATGATTTTTGAGGTTTTGAATGCCACTGTAGCAAGTGCGTTGTGGCCCAGTTTGAAAAGTAAATATCAAACTTTAAAGAAAATCCTAGTTCTATATCTAAAAAATCTGTTATTTGTCATAAAGATGTTGGAAGATGAGTCTTTGTTAGAATACCCACTTAAAATGAAATATCTTCAAGACCAATTATCAACCATCAACAAAAAGGTAGATAATGATGATATGGTGGCATTGGTTCTGAATATTTTGTCATCCTCCTATGAATATTTTGTGGAGGCTCTACATTTTATGATGAAAAGTAATACATGACGTTTGATCAAGTTTGTTCTTATTTACTGCAAAAAGAACACAAATAGACATAGAATGAGTCCAATTTTGGACTTCAAGAGAGTAAATTAGTTGATTACTAAAAAAAAGTGAAAATATGTCTTTGTTGATTCATCTTCTAAATATCAAGTAAAGTGTTTTTACTATCATGAGGTTGGGCATCTCATAAAAGGATTTCTAGAAACAACAATATGCACTTTCCAAACAAAACAATCAAGCAACAAATGTGGTAGCTGTTAAGGAAGGATGATAATTTTGAGGAAGATTATACCTTGATGGAATTATAGTCGAACAATAGTACTATCAGATGTTGGTTCATTGATTCTGATACACCCTAACATTTCACATGTTGTAAAGACTAGTATGTCAAATTTACTATCAATACAAACTTCTAAATCAATTTTATTAATTGATGGTCAATCATTTACAGTAGAGGGGATATGAGACATTAGCATAGTATTAAATAATGTTATGAAAATCAAAAGAATATTAGGTATGTTCCTAACATGAATAAAAATATCTTATCTATTAGTCAATTAATAAAAAATCCAACATCATTGTACATTTCTTTGGGAAACAATGTATTGTGTATGATATCAAACAAAATAGAGTGGTTGCTATAGACATTGGGCGAGGTGGCTTGTATAGGCTTGTTGACCCTGCTACACTCAACATACATGCACATTTGGAGGGATACTCCACCATACAAGATGTGCATAAGGATGAAATTCCTTATAAGCTTGTTCCCCATAATTCAATAAAATTGCATGCACTAAAATTGGAGTAAATTACCACTATAAAGGACATTCAGGAGGATGATATTCCTAAATCTCAGTTACATACACATGAATTTTTACAAGAGGATGATATTCCTACATCACAAGCATTTGATTAGAGGATCGGAAACAAGCTTTTTCCTTCAATAGAGCATGGTCATTTTTCCCACTTATGACCTTTGTATGGTACCTAAACAATCGATTACACAACCCATTAGCTACAAATGGGTGGACAATAATTATAATTTGGACAAGTACATGACTCATCTTGTTGCAAAAGGATTTTCACAACATGAGGGAATATATGAAGATATGGTTTATTCTCCTATTGTGGAGTTAGATTTTACTCCCACTAAGGAGTTGGTTTTTACTCCTAATACGAAGATGATCACATTTCGATTTGATTTATTTGGTAGAATTTTGGATAAGGAGGTATTCATGGTGTTGCCCAAAGGTTTTTAGGTTGGTCATGGTCATTCACTTTGCAAGATAGTTAAGTTCATGTACAAACTTAAGCAAGGTTCACGATCCTAGTATACTTTGTTTGAGCAACATCTTCAGGATTCTAGATTCAAAACAATGGAGATCGATTTGAATTTATCAACCAATGATGATTCACAATCACTGAATGAATCACCCTACAATGAATTGGTAGATAACTAGATACATCTTATGTCCACACATTGGATATTTGTTTTGTTGTTAGCTATCATTTTCAATTTTTATTTACACTGAAACTATTACATTGGACGACAACAAAATATCATAGAACTACAAATTTCATGTTGATATATTTAGAACAGTATGTAAATGTAATGACTAAAATATTTGATCCCATTATGTTTGTAAAATTTCAAGATAAACTTTGAGTAGTGTCTAGTTTAGTCATTAAGAAAGCGTGTTAAAGTTATATTTAGCTATTAATTAATTTTTAACTAATGGGTTGTTATCAAACATTCCCAACTGATGTAACCACTTTTTGCTTAATAAAAAGATAAACACACAAGTGTGTAAGTGTGTTGTATGCCTTTTATTATTATTCATTATTTAAATATTCATTTTCTAACAAAATGCACGTATTACTATTGAATCTAAATCTAATTTGATATCAGATGAAGTAGTAAAGAATCTTGATTTAAAAGTATATGATTTTTTATATCCATATCTTTAGGGTTGGGTGAAGAAGAGTGTCGATATTCAAGCTATAAAAAGATGCAAATTCAAATTTGGGATTAATTCACAATGTGTGTAGACACTAGAAAACAACATAGTTCTAGTCATTGTCAAACACCCCTTAGCCCCTTTGGCCCCTTTGAGTTAGGATTAATTATTAAAATCCTTCAACACACCCACTTAGCCCATTTAGATAATTTAATTATTTAATTAAGCTAGTTAAAACTATTTACACCTCACCTACCCAAACCGATGGCTAATTGATTGACACCTAGCCTAAGGACCATTTCTACCCTAGCATTTAACGCCTTAACTTCCTAGACTTATTCCTCATGCATCCCAATGAGACCTTTATTAACCTCAGACCATTTCTTAACCCTTTAAAAACTAATCATTAGTTCAAATGGCTAATTTTAGCCATTTTTTTACTATTTCTCTCTGACCGGTGGTGGTCACCCTCGACCAGCGTCGATTGACTAGACCGACAATGGTTACTTAATGTAACCCAAAAGCCTTGCCTCAAAGAGGTTGAAAATTATCTTTTGCATGAGACTCTTTTACTCTCAGGTGAATCAAATCTCTCAGGTAAACCAGCAACTAGACTGGAGATACCCAGATGCTTCAACAAATCATCACGAAGAGCCAAAATACCATTACTCTACCCGTATTGCTTCAAGATCTCTTGCAGCTTACCACTCAGTCTCAATACTCTTCTAGACCATTAAAATTAGAGATAAGTACCTACACTTTTTATCAAGTTCAATTGTTATTTTTAGCAGTTTCATTTGCTTGTGTCCATTCCCATCTCCCAGTATTCCCTTCCTTATGTTGAAATTCTGCAACTTCAAGCACTTCACCTTCTGCCCCAAGCCATCCATAGATCATTCTCAATTCTCTAACCACCCAAATCCCAATTTTATCACTCTTGAGAGTCCACTTTACTCTCATGACCAACATCCAACCCCAAAACCACCTTTAAAGCCTTCTTGCAACTCACCCCAACATCCTTTTTGAACACACTAGGACTTACAAAAACCGTCACCAATCATCTCTGACTGGCACCAATCAATCGTACTATGACCGGTAGTGGTTGCCTTAATTGGCACCAGTTTCAAAGTGACCGTTGATGGTCACTGTGTGTTTTATTTTTTTCAAAATAGTAATTAATTTTCACCAATCAGCTTGTACCCAAATTCTGATTTTTAAGTTTATGTTGCATCATAGAGGTTGAAGTTATTTTTCAAAATAGGTTTGAACAATTTAGCACTAGTTTTTATCAAGTTATTGTTATTTTAGTCAAAATCACTTCATTTTTATTCAAAAGCATCTCTTACATTGATTTTAATACTTTATATTACCTTATGCAAGCATCTACCTTCATTTTTCAAAACTTAATTGTCTTAAAGAGTAGATTGACAACCTCCAAGTAAGTTTAGTGTTTATTGGATCTAGATTACGCTAGGCAATCCACCCATATATATCACTAATACACCCTTTTCTAGTTGCTATATTATCTACAAATCATCCTCCCTAGGCAAAGAGGAATATCTACAATCAACTGGATTATAGAGCGTACTACATCTAGGTTTTTCTTACTGCACCCTTTTTTAAGTTTTATTCTCTTCTAAAAATTAAAAATAAACATGAAAAAATAGTGAAACATTTTGGCATGCCCGGTGGGACCCTTGAACTTTTCTTGGGTTCATAATTTTTTAGGACATTTAGTTGCATTATTGAAATTTTTATCCATTTTTTAAATTTTATTTCTGAAAATTAAACATTCTTTTTTTCATTCCTGCATTGAAAATCTTAGTTTCAATTTCTTCCTTTCCAAAATCAAGTTTTAGTTCTTCTTTGCAATCTTAGAAAAGGTTAAAATTTTCATTTTTCTTTCATTTCTAAAATCAAAAGGCACTCACTCTAGGATTAGTACTTGCATCTTTAAACTGCAGTTAGTTGCATCTTAATTATTCTTGTACTCATTGAAAATAAATCAAAAAATTTCTTTGGGTTTAAAAATAACTTGCATCCATTGCTTGATTGCTTATTTAGTTCACAAAGTTTAATCTATATGGTGAAATTAATCATAGCAATTCACTTCTTATCACAAACACACAATACCAAACAATGCATTTAAATCAAACATCAAACACTGACATAAGGCCCGACTAGGATTTCATCACCTAACGGTAAACCTTTTTCTTTGGCTATCCCACTTGGACTTCACTACCAAGGGGAGAAACCAAAACTTAGTTCGTTGGCTAAGTATAATCTCTAATAATTTGGTATATTTTGGCTAAGCACCTGACACCCTTATCACTGTGGTGTGTGAAGTGAGGGGGTAGGCCCCAATATCAAGCCACATATCAAATTCTAATACATATTTTGAGAGCCTTTAACAACCTGAAATCATCTTTAGACTGTATTTTCTAGTTCCCATTCTACAACCCAAGTTGAGTCTCATAAAATTTTAAAATTTTGAGGCATAAGCTCAAAGGGAGATAAAAAGTATTTTAGGACTTAAAAGTACTCTTAGTGTATGCTTGTTTTCCTTGAATCTTTTATTTTGTTTGCTTCTATTTTGAGTGTGTGAGATCACTTTCACCTTTCTTTCATCTTTATTTACATGGTTTTGACAAGATGACAACTTAGAAACCAAGCAAACCAAGACCACCTTCCAACCACCCATCTTCTTCTTCCTCATCCATGAAGTACATCTCAGATGCAGAAAGTTCCCCCATCCCTCTAGAAGTCCTAGTATACCTCAGACAATTGCCCAAGGAGATACAGATTTTACCACCCTTCTTGATAACAATCATATAGCTCTTCAACACTACCTTACCACCATGGCTCACCATACCTCTACTTCGATTCCTACCATTGAGCCACCATATGGCATGCCACCTCACCTTATGGATAGCACCTCTATTGCTACTATCTCCACCCAACCTTTGGTGACCCAAGCATCTTCCTCCACCAACAATCCTTCCAACACCACCACCCAAAACCAACCAATACTCAAACACTTCCTGCCCTAACCAATAACCCTTCCAATGTAGGATCAACCCAACCTTTAGTAACCTATACACCACTTACTATTGGAGTACCTTCCACTAGTGTTGTTACCCTATCACTTGTCATTTATAAGCCACCAACTTCCACCCCTTTCCAAAGTTTGGTAGTTTCCATACCTTCTACACTCCCACCTATTAGCACTAAGGTCACTACCCACCTTCAACCCACTAATCCAACTATGCCTCTTACCCAACTAATGTCTATTCCACCAAACCTAAGGTATGTTCCAAACCCACAAGGATACATGCCTCCACCTTCTTCCCAACCTTCCATGCCCACTTACTAATACGTGGCATCTTCCCAACCCTCAACTAATTACCCATATGTGGCACCTTTGCAACCCCAACATAATATACCTTATAACTATGGAGGTGCACAACCACAAACTAATCTTATCAAGATGTTGATGGATAAGATGACTAATCTAGAGTCATCCATTTTTGGTGCCCACAACATCTTGTTATATGACCAAATTTATAATGAGCCAATCCACCCATCCATCCCAATCTGATCATACCCCACATAGTGGGAGATTCTAAAATTTGCTATGTTTCAAATCAAAGAAGATACCCAAAAACATCTTAAAGAATTTAGGCATTCATGTTATTTTATTTCTTACAATGATGCTCTCCTTATCTGCACTTTCCCCATGTCCTTAGCCGGTCCAACATTAGATTGGTAGAGTGTTATTAACAAGCACTCTCTTTTTTATTTTGCCCAAGTATCCCAAACTTTCTTAGACCATTTTTCTACAAATATTTCTAAGAAAGTTTATATCATTGGCCTCTATTCCATCAGGCAGTTCAAGGATAAATCAATTACTAAATTTGTGACCCATTGGAGAGGTTTGATTAACCAACTCTCTTTCTCTTTGCCCCAACCTAAGTTGATTGAGCTTTTCTCTCGGACTTATGAGAAAGAATATCACATCAACCTTATAGGTTCATACTTTTTGAACCTATGATGAGGCATCCACCATGGCTTGAAATTCAGAGATTAAAGCTATTGACAAGGGAAAGCTTAAATTGAAGAACAAAAATTCTAGTTTTAAATCAAATGAAGCTTCTTCCTCTAAAACCACCAACCATACCAACACCAACACCAAAGCTAAAGGAACCACAAACGTAGTTGTGCTTAAAATGGCTCCTCCTTTGGCTATCAACCATCCAAATTCTTCCACCTCTTCCAACCAAAATGCCAAAAAAAATTGCTATGTCCAAAAATAGTATACTCCACTAGGGGAGTCATACGCTTCAGTTTTGTAAGAGTTGTTGAAGGCATCTATCATATAGCTTCCTCCCATCAAACCACCTTATCAATTTGATTCCTCTCATCTAAGAGTGAGAAGGAACTCAAGTAGTCCACTAATCCAACTCCTTTTCAAATCCATACCATCCATGTGGTCACATGATCATAAGCCCAATATAAGGATAAAGGGAATGCAAAGGTGTCCATCCCATGGACATACCCTTCTTCCACCACCACAACACCCAACCAATCCCAAACACCTTCACCCAAGCCCAAGATTTCTACCTTGAGAGTACCCCAATCCAACCCCTTTAAGTCAGTACAATGGGTAATTCTAAAACAACTTCACCAAACACTGATGAAGATGACTTTATATGAGCTAATCAATACCTCACCCTATCACCATTAGGACATGATGGAGGCCTTGCAGTCCTTAGAGGTTTAACTTGAAGATCCATAACCTCTATCAGCCTTCATCAGAGCCATTAAACTTTCCACCCTCGTCACCTTCAAGGATTTAGGGATACCCCATATTCATCCAAATGATCCATATCCTCCCCTTTTCATTACCGCCTACATCAACCAGACCCGCGTCAAGAGGGTTATGATTGATGGGGGAGTCAACATTAACATTATTTATTACCATGTGTATAACCAATTTAAACTACTAGAGAACATCATGTCATAAATTATAGTGGTGCTCTAATCCTTTAATGATACCATTGCTACAACCTTAGGGACATTCATCTTTCATATTCGTTTAGGACCTCACACTCTTCCTAAGCTCTTCTATATGGTAGAAGGTGAGTTTCAATACAACATTTTTATTAGACACCCTTGGATCCATTATATGGATTATGTGTCATCCACTTTACATTAGTGCATCAAGTTTGAGTACAAGGGTCAAGTCCATACCATACCAGTTGACCCTAGTCCTTTCAAGTCATCCAATATGACTTATCGACCCAATGATGTTATCCTCCTTCCATCAACCAAACTTCCACCAACCAAGGATGAATCCTCTTCTTCTTCCATAAACCAAGCTTTTTCCAATTCATCCATACCTTCCACCCTAATCCCCATGAAAGACCCTTTCATTCCAACATCTCTCGCTTGGGGAGTATCACCTTTTGACCTTAGATGCCTCCCCTACTCTCCAAAAGTATGGGAACCTTGACCAATAGTCCGGCTATGATTCCAATATTAGAACCATTATTCCCTTTCAACCTTATAATTACCAAACTAATATTATTTATGGGGGACTTGACCAATCACTTTTTGCCTCCATTACCTCCTATTCTCCTAAACCATTCACCTCTGATTTCTCCCACTTGGATAAACTAGAGTTTTCCAAGACATACCTTCATAAGTGTATTTGGAAGGGATTCATTCTAGGATGATATGAGCATGTACCACATGATTTAATATCATGTTAAACCTTAAAACCTCATGAATTATTTGATCTCAAATTCTTTCCACCAGAGGATCCAACCAACTCACCCCCCATCACCATCATTGAGGAAGAAATCCCATCCTCGCCAACCCCATCTCCTTCAAAATTTGAGGACCTCGATATCATTCCCTCTAAATTTTTTTTATCAACATGATCATTTTGGGACCCTTAACTTATCAAAAGGATGGGGAAACCATGACCATTCCTCTAACTCTTCTTGAGATGGTAGAAGATGAGTATCCTACCATTAATATTGTTCAGTGTCAGGATGACAATTCTCTTCTCACCTATCTTGGTGTTGAAGATTATTCCATTCACAAATCCCTTCCTTCTAAGTCTTCAACCATGTTAAATGAAGCTATTTTTGATGTCAACTTGGGTACTCAAGATAGCCTTTTCATTATCAAAATTAGCCAATCCTTAGATTCCTCAAAACGTCAAGATTTTTCTTCCTTTTTGTGAGACCATAGCATAGCATTTATTTGGTCTTACAGTGACATGATAGGAATCAACCCTACCATAGTCATCCATAACATTGTTACCACACTTGATGCCAAGCCTGTTAGATAAAAGCTTTGTAGGATACACCCTTGTTTAGCTCTTCTTGTCAAATAAGAACTCCAGTGCTTCTTATCTGTCAATTTCATCCAACCCATTGACTATCCCCAATGGATATATAATGTCATTCCTATCACCAAATCAATAGGGGGACTTTGCATTTGCATGGACTTTCATGATCTTAACCTTGCTTGCCCAAAGGATGACTTCTCTTTGCCAAGCATTGACCAACTTGTTGACCTTACAGTTGCCCATGAGATGTTATCTCTTATAGATAGGTTCTTGAGCTACAATCAAATCTTGATTGCCCCCAAAGATCATCATAAAATTTCCTTTATTACCCCATGGGAAACCTTCTACTATAGGGTGTCTTTTGGTCTAAATAACTTTGTTGCAACCTACCAACATGCCATGACCTATACCTTTGATTACCTTATTCATAAAATCATAGAGGACTATGTCAATGACCTCCTTGGAAAGTATAAATGTCGTAAGGATCATTTGTCCATTCTTAAGGTTATATTTGAGCATCTTATCCACGTTCATGTCCACCTTAACCCCAAGAATTTTATCTTTGGGGTCTTATCAAGAAAGTTCCTTGGTTTTATCATATTTCTCCATAGAATCGAAGTCGATCCTGCTAAAGTCAAGGCAATCCTCAACATGCCTCGACCGACTAACCTCAATCAACTCCATAATCTATAGGGGAAGCTCCAATCCATTCATCATTTCATCTCTTAGCTATCTAATCGATGTCAACCTTTACATAACCTTTTCAAGAATGATATCTCCTTTAAGTGGGAAAAATACTGTCAAAAGGCCTTTGAATCACTTAAAGAATATATTCTTTCCCTACCTATTCTTGTTCCTTCAAAAGAGGACCAACCCTTTTACCTCTATTATTTCACCACCGGCCATTCCTTAGGGGCCATGCTTTCACATCGATATGGTCAGCATAAAGAGTAATCAATCTACTATATAAGTCAAACACTTAAAGAGTATGAAACTTGGTACACCCATACTAAGAAATTGTGCCTCGTTTTGGTCTTTATGGCCTCTGAACTCTGTCATTACCTTCTTAACTATAAAACATATGTCATAATTAACATTGACCGACTTAAATATATGTATTCTAAGCCATATCAAAATTAGCGTATGGCTAAGTGGCTCATGCTTCCAACTGAGTTTGATCTTGAGTTCCTCCAAAAAAAGTCAATTTAAGTGCAAGATATTTCTGATTGATTGATTGAAGCACCTTTATCAAAAAACCAACCTTTTCCTCTTGAGTTTCCTGATGAGTCCATCATGACTCTCTCTCTCAAGAGGATTTTACTTATCAGATGGCCATGTTCTTCGATGGATCAAAGTATCAACATGGTGGGGGTGATGGTATCATCTTTATTCCCCTTGAAAGTGAGCCTCTTCTTTTATCCTTTAAACTTGATTTTGATTGTACCAATAACATGGTTGAGTATGAAGCCTTAGTGATAGGTCTCCAAACTAATTTAGTCTTGGGATTCAAAATAATTAAAAAAATTTATGACTCCCAAATTTTGGTCAATCAAATCAATGGCTCTTACTATTGTCAATCAGACTTGCACCCTTGTGAAGGTAATTTCAGGCCTTCACAATTTGCTAAAACATGGAAAAAATTCTAGGCTGTGGGTAACCTAATTAGTGGATTGAATCTCTAGATTGTAAGGGATAGCTCCCTTTGGTGTATCAATTAGGACCTTTGCCTTTCATTACAGACTGTTAGAAAAAAGGGAAAAAGAAAATTGAAGGAAAATCCTATCTAATGATTGCGATACACCTGAATTTTTAGTTGATCCACTCATTCTGAGCTCCTAAAAACACTGATCTAAACAAGAAAAAGGTTGAACTTTCAAATCCAATTGACCAATATGCATAAGTATTTCATGAAAAGGTTTTATCTGGTGATTAAATATTGAGCGAAGTGATGGAATAGGCCTGATTTAAGGCACTAAAAACCCACTTGCATCTATTGTAACTTCAGCCAAAAGACATCAAACACAGAACATGACTTGCATAATCTAATCAACTAGTAACTAGGTAAGACTCAGGGCTTTTCAAGGAAGAATTTTTTTATCACATGTGCAAATCACTGACATAAATACACTATACCAGCAGTTGGAAATTGAAAACAATCCTATTAATCTAAAAAAAGGTTTAAAAACTCAATCTTTGGTAGAATTTAATCTTGCCAAAAGAGGGATACAAATCAAGGCTGAAAAACCAACTTATGTAAAAAAAGATACAGTAGCCAAGAGATTGACGCTAAAAATAGAATAAGAGGTCAACTCTTATATTAATCAAGTCCAATTTCTGTTATGCCAAGATAACAGGGCCTTCTAAAAATATATTTTTGTCTTTTGTCTTGCATGAAAAACCCTTTGGTGTTTGAAAATAATGGTGAGCTCAAATTTGATTCAAAACCTTCATCATGCATGATATTATGCCAATCTTCAAATATAGACTCCTCTTAAACTACCTGAAACAAGAGAATAATTTTTTTTGCATGAAATCAATTCCAAACTAAAATTAGAACTCTTCTTGAACTACTAGAATGTTGAAAGCCTTCAACAAGCTAAATAGGAGTACATGCATGAGTTGTCAACTAAACAAAGTGCAAGACTAGTCAACTCTAGAACTAAAGCATGCATGAAATTCCATGTTGGTGTAGAAGGGATGAGGTGGACCCAAGTTTGACAAGTCAAACTCTTGCATGGAAAGCCACACCACATCTCAGACTAAGAACTCCACTTGAAGCTGAGTTGGAAGTGTTTGAAAGGCTCAGATTGCATGATAACTAAGGAGAAGAGCATGGCTTATCAACTAGTCAAATCTATCCAACTCCATCTTGCATGGAAAGCTCTCAAAGATTAAGAAGCATGCATGAAAATCCATGTCAAATTATTGAACAACCATTGGTCTCTTGCTCTTGTGCATGTATTGCTTCAGGCATTCATTATTCGGTTTATTTGTCTTTGTTTATTCTTGATCCAATACTCTTTCTCAGACTTTCACCTTCTTTCATTTCTTTGGACAAATTGTTCGTGGCTTTTCTCTTGTTTATTTCTTTCTTATGGACATTTTCCTTTGGCATGTATTCTTTCAGACCTTTTGCAAGTTACCCCTCAACTTTTTTGTAAAGGACTTTCCCACGAGTAAGTTTTTTGAAGGAATTTTTTCGAACAATTTGTCCAAAGGAATGCCTTCAGGCTTTTTAAGAAGTCCTTTCATTTATTTCTTTTTCCATTTCTTTCAGACAAAATGTCTGAAGGAATTCATCTCTACAAGACTTTTTGTCTGGACCTTTAGAATTGATGAAATATCCCTGTTGATTTTGACAATGGACTTTCTCGAAGGGAAAGTTCCCTTTGGGTATTCTGTAATTGATCTCTCGGCCATTTTGAGTTGCCTTTTAGGATTTTTGACAAGCCCTTCAAAATTTCCAAGTGGACTTTTATAGAGGAATTCTAACCCTTAAGAATTTCTAAGTGTCCCCTTGCTTCATTCATTTCCTTTAGATAAAAAGTCTGAAGGAATTATTTCTTCTTGAGTTTCTTGATAATGAATTTCCTAAAGGGAAAGTGCCCTTCGTCTTCTTGGAATTGATCGCTCAAGAAAATGTAAAGGCCCTTCGGAATTATAAAGTGAACCTTTTCTAAATGAATTCTACCCTTTGGAAAAATTGTTGAGGTTCCCTTAGTGTTTTGAAAATACCTGTTTCCAAAGGGCAGATACCCTTCGACCTTTTTGTAAGTGACCTTTTTGGAAACCTTGAAGAGCCTTTCAAAATTCTAGAAGTGAACTCTCCCAAAGGGCAAATAACCTTCAGGATTCTTGTAAGTGACCCTTCAGAATTTTCCACGTGAATCTTTTCCTTCTCTCCAGACAAAATATCCAAAGGATTTGAACCCTTCAAAACTTTTCAAGTTACCCTTCGGAAAAGAAAAAAAAAACTTTCAAACTTTTGCAAATGGTCCCTTTCTAAAGGGAATAAACCCTTCATATTCATTGTAAAGTCCACCTGCCCCTTTTGAGAAGAACCTTTCTTCTTGTAAAGCCTGAAGTTCTCTTTAGAATTTGGTCCTTTCAACTGCTCTAATCAACATATGTTCTTTCCTACAAATAATAAGACAAGTGAAAGAAAAAACCCCTAAATCACTTAGACAATCACAAGGCCTATTAACCATGGATTTTCAAGTATTTTTTAGCAAGGGTGGCAATTTGACCTATGGGGTAAAAAATTTTAACACTTACCAATGTAAAAATGGTGTTCTATAACAATAAAAACAACTAGTGGATGTACTTTTAGTGTCATTTGATCATTACCTTATCCAAGATACTCCACGTTCCACTAATAAGTTCATCGATACCATGGCCTCTCTTACCTCCCAAATCCTATTTGCACCTTCTGACTCTAAGCTCTTTGTCACTATCCATCACCTTAACGAGCCCTCTTACACTAAATCAGACCTTCCTTCTATTTGTCACGTGGAAGAGGCCCAATCTAACATTTGGTATAAGAAAATATTTGACTATCTAAACTTACCCATTATTCCTTTTGATCTCTCTCAAAATGGTCGAAGAGTTTTTATACATGGTACCTCTTGTTACACCATACTAGGGGGAATCCTTTATAAGCGAGGTTTTAACAGTCTCTTCTTTTAATGCCTACATAGCCATGAAATCTCTCACGCTATCAAGGAAACGCATGATGGGATTTGTGGGGGACACTTTAGCAGTCTAGTTGTCATTAAATGTATCCTTTTCCTTGGTTATTATTGACCCACCCTTAACCAAGATTATTTTGATTATGTAAAGAAGTGTGTTAAGTGTTAGTAACACACTAATTTTCATCACGTACCTAGTCATGATCTTCAAGTCTCTAAGGACTTCTGGCCCTTCTCATAGTGGGGATTAGATCTCATTGGTGAAATTAACCCTCATTCTTCACAACAACATCATTTTATCATCACTAAAATGGAATATTTCACCAAATGGGTGGAGGCTATTCCCCTCATTTTAACCAAAGTTGATAAGATTGTCGACTTCATTAACCATCACATTATCTGTCACTTTGGTGTCCCTCACAAAATCATCAATGATAATGGAAAGTCTTTTAAAAATAAAAAAGTACAAGGCCTTTGTGACAAATTTGGTATTAAGTTAATTTTTTCATTGCCTTATTATCCATAAGTTAATGGACAAACTGAAGCTTCTAACAAAACCCTTAATAAAATGCTAACTCAAATGGTCAATGCATTTGGTTGGGATTGACACTTATACATTCCCTTTGACTTGTGGGCATATTGGACTAGCATTTGAACCCCTATGGGTGTTACCCCTTTCTCTCTTGTCTTTGGAGCAGAGATTATCTTGCCTCTTGAAATCCAAATTCCCTTTCTTTTTATATCCCTATAGGATATCATTTTTGAAGCTAATTATCGTCAAGAACATTTATCCTGACTTGAACTAATTAATGAGTGTCATTTGGATACACTTAACCATATTCATGTCTATCAAGAATGAATTAATTATGCTTATAACAAGTACCTAAAATAATGAGAATTCAATATCTAAAACCTCATCTTGAAGTAAAATTAGCATGTAGCCAATATGGAAAGAAGTAAGCTAGGCAAGTTTGCTTTCAACTGACTTGGAATGTATATCATAATGCATAAGTATGGGTTAGGAGCTTACCATTTATATTATTTTGAAGGGAAATTGGAACCTAAACCCCTCAATGCTTCGCATCTGCATTCTTTCTTTTGTTAAAACATAATTCAAACTCACCTTTTGTCTAACTTAAGCTTGTCTCTTGTTTTACGAGAGTAATCACCTTCATTACTTCACTTTGAGAACAACTAATTAAATCATAGAATCATGTGATTATACATCATAGTATTAACCTCAATCCTAAATATGGGTACCTAGCTCTACCCATGGCATGATTTTCATGGATACTTTTCATCCCTACTAGGATGGAATCCCATGGTCATTGTCTCTTAAAGCACTCTCTCACCCACTCTTCAACCTTCTTGTGCTATAGTTTTGCCTTCATAAAGGTAAGCCTTAAACCTCTATAAATAAGTCTATGTCTAAGCAATAAATAGAAAAATTATAAAATATTCCATATTATGGGTCATCTCTAGCATTACAGACTACTCCCTTGAAGGATAGCTGCCAAAATAATTCAAAAATTGCTTAATATAAGGTAGACTGCTCCCTTGAAGGACATCTATCACATGCCTAAAACAAATCACAAAGCTAAGACCACTCCCTTGAAGGATGGTTAAGCCAAATATTTATCAAAGTAAGCAATTTCCTAGAAGCTTCCCGCATAGATCAGCTTCCCCAACCTCTCAAAAACAACAAAAGACCCATAGTCAAAATTCAAAAAAAAAAAAATTATGGAAGCTACTATCAACTTTCACAAAAGCCAAAATAGTAGACTTCCTAAATCGATCGGTCTATGCCAAAATATGATATGGACCTATTTATACTGGCTCTTCAAAAACTTACTGAAGAGGCAAGCTAGCCCCATAAGAAGGATCCATTTTCCTCCATATCCATTTTGCCCTCCATAAAATAAGGGATTTTGAGCTTACTTGACACAATGTGATCAAGAATTTCTTAACAAACTAACGAATGCTAATGTGAATCATATGAAGGGATTATGTTCATAAGTTGATCTAACTTAATATATTAGTCCTCACCAATGAAAAAACATTTGTGTCTCCTTCTTTCTTATACCTACTTATTGGTACATTCATTAAGATGCTTGTCTTTTGATTGTTTTAACTTTCTTATTTTTTCTTACATGTAGTTTTGTTGTGCAAACTTAATCTATGTGTTAAGATAGTTTTAAGCGTCTTTCAAATCAAATCAAATCCAAATAAATACAATCATAACATTTAACAACATTTAATACATTATCAATCCAATCATATCATTTATCTTGGTGTTTTGTCATAAAAACATTTTAATTAAAAATCACCATCATCATATGTTAATTACCATCACATCTATCTACGAAACCATCACATCAATCATATTTATTCTATCACATCTAATCCATTTCAAATTTTGTCATAAATTTATTAAACCACATTAATTAATTTTCATAGATAAATGAATCCATCACATAGCTATCTAAGTATGAGAGCACATGGATATCCACATTTACCAACATTCAAATAAGCATACACCTACTAAACAGTAAAATGCTAAAATAATCACCACATGTCATAACATCATGTAAGCATCCTAAATATCATAAACAACATCATCATGTAAACATAAGTTAACCATCACATCATCCATAACCATAAACAACAAAATCATGATCATAACTTGAATCACAATAATCATATATATATATATATATATATATATATATATATATATATGCAGCAAGATGCACATATCATTTTGAGTATATATATATATGTGTGTGTGTGTGTGTGTGTGTGTGTGTGTGTGTGTGTGTGTGTGTGTGTGTATATATATGCAACAAGATGCACATATCATTTTGAGAGACATATATATATATATATATATATATATATATATATATATATATATATATATATATGTCTCTCAAAATGATATGTGCATCTTGTTGCATCAGCTCACATGATGGAGTCAAAATCATAATAATACAAGTGAGAGTTTAATAAGGTCTATGGTACCAGGGCACTACTACCTCCTAGATCTTATCTGTCTCTCAAATCCATTTGTGCACCTACAAATGTTGCCCACTCACTAGGAGTCATGTTTCTAACTCTCCCACCCATGAGTCATTGTGCCACATACTCAACATATTGGGGTACCTCTGACAGTTGTCTAAATATAAATGCCTCTTAGTATTGCATCTCCTCTACAATGGCCACATATCTAGACACTGGGATGGTTCACACTGGTCTTGTTAGTGCCCATCCTCCCATCTATCTCAAGGCATCTCTCTCTCTATTGATATCAAGGTCACATGTCCCTATGCTTGATCACTCTCAAACATAACCAAGGATATCTGAGTTTGTGCATGGTCTCATTCTTGTGTCAGGGTAGTTATATGTCCTATCATTTGGTCTCTCACCTGACTAAGAATAGTAACCTATCCTTGGAGAGTGTTTCTCTCCTAAGTCTTCCCTACCAATTGCCCCTGTGCAATGTCTCTCTCTAAGGTCATAACTACCAAAGCTTCCTATGTTAAGTCCAATTCCACTCTCACCTAGTCCCTCTCTATACTTAGCCTATCTATCTATGGCATCAACATCCATCTGATCCCCCTCCTCCTCCATCTCTACATTGACAGCCTATTGATGTCCAGTTGCACCTCCAACCTATCCCTATCCACTATCTCCCCCAAAATATGTAGTGGCATAGTTTCCTTGGAACAATATGATATAGTCCTATGTAACACCAGCATCATCAATGTTTTTAGTGATTGGAAGCTCCTCATACTCAAACTACTCTTCAACTGGCTATGGTGAAGGCAATAGTGTCTCTACATCCTCTTTCTTGTACCTCAAAAATGCCCCCAGGACACCCTACACCAATCTAAACTATCTCCTCACTCAGTCAAGGGGATCAGCTCTACCCCCTGTTGTCACATCCCATGTATCCATCTATAGCTCTACAAGGAGAATGTATGTGTGTTAAGACCCAACCATGAGGTAAATATTGTGTAAGGTTTCCAGATCACTTCCCTATCCACTAGTACATCCAATCGATCTATAAACCACTCTAAATCTTGCCCCTCTGCCCCTATCAAGGGTAATGCATGATTTGCTCTCCATCTCATGAAACCAACCTAAAACTCAAACTATGCCCGTGTGTGCCATGGCAATCCAATTGGTCATAGCATGGTAATATGCTTGTATACCTATCATTGCAAAATGAATCCCACACTCAACCCATAATGTTTATGCACACAATAACCCTAGAGATCCCAATAGATCTACACTAGTAACACTGGGGCCCATGTAAATACCATCTAGTCCTCCATCATAACCACTATCATACCTAATATTTCCCAAGATAATTTACCTTCACTTGAGTCTAGAAATGCATAACAAGTCATGAAAATCATCATCATCGTCATAATCTATCTCACCCTACTATCCATATGGTACATTTCTCAAAAGTAAAATCCCCTTGTATACCATCTCACCTGCATAAAATCATCTCTAAACAATTGATCCATGAAGGCATCCTACTCCTCTCTATGAATATGCTCTATCTCCTGACCTTGGATAGGCAATCTCAAAATCCTATGAGTGTCCTCTAAGAAAATCATGATCTTTCTAGTCATCAACACAAAAGTGTTGGTAGTCAGGTCCCATCTCTCGATGAGGGCTACCATCATCATTTCATCTCTCAGCATGCACTAATAATACTGCATGCTCCCTATTCCAACTATTACCATATGATCCCACTCAGGTCATGCCCCTATGAATGTCCTCTAGAAGTGGTAGGACTCAATCCCACATCACCATCAATTCCCTCACCTACAAGGTTAGATAATAACCTTAGCTTAACCTACACCTTGCTAAGTAACATATACATTATACCTATCACGCCTATCCCTACCCACTTCTTTGGTTATAACCCCACCTATCCCTAACCTCCATCTAATAACTACTCCTAAGTCTCAGTTTTACCAATTCACCTACATTTTAGACTACTACAATAAGACCACCCATGCTCTACACCACCTTACTTTGTACCTTCACCCCTTACCTTCTTAAATGATTGATGATGGTCGAGTCTCAACCAATATTGGTTCCTTATGGAACTATTGTTGATCAACCCTCAACCAATACTATTTAGGGTTTTGGATCAGGGATAATCCCAACTTTACTGACTGTTGGTCTAAGATGACAGTAAAAAATGATCGATGTCAATTACTATGTGACCACCTAACGACCCCCAAACCCTACCTTTCTACCCAAACAGCCCTAAACCTCTGTAATTTCCTAATCTACTCCCTCCCCTACCCTATTTCTAGTTCTAATACAATCCTAACCTAATTACCTCCCCTTACAATCTAAATTTTCCTTTAATACCTAAATCCCCACATTCCCATTCTACCTACCCCAAATTGCAATATATAAGAAAACAATAGAAGCCAAAGATAGGGAACCTACCTCATTGCACATGAATCATTGTGGTGGAGTTCTTTGTACCATCGCCATTCACCCCTACCTCTAGCTTAACCTCATGCTCATCTTATCCTCACCAACCACTATCTCCCTGGCCCACCTAACACCCTCTCTGGTCTATCCACACTCCACTAAACTCTTGGTCAAACTCCACTCACCAACTCACCACTCAGAAGACACTTTTGATTCCATAGTTTTCTCATAATAAAGGACAAAAATAGTCAGACAACACACAAGGGCCAAAAATAAAAACCTTTTTGACTTTTTAGGTTGTCAAATCCCTTTTTAGGTTTTTCCTATGACCGTCATCAATCTTTAGTTGATAATTACTAGTTGACCCCAACTAGCATTAATCAACCCAAGTTAGGTTTTTAAGAACGTCCCTCCTATTATTACCCCAAGGGATCCCTAGTCACAACATTACCCACCTTGTCAACTATTGCATTGGTCACTTGGACCACTTGTTTAAAGTGTTTTACGATAACTGCACCTAGACAACTTTGCCATAATTTGCATCCTCACCTTACCATATTCCATGATGATATGCTAAACCCTAACCTTATATATGACCTCACCCTTTAGTGCATAAACCATTCAAATACCTTTGAGTGCATCAAATTTTAGTTATGATACTTGCACCCTATTCTATTTTCTCAAGCTCACCCAACATTTAGCCCCTTATGACTCTGAACACCTTTACTCAGGAGACTTGCATTTATAAGTACACCTATATCCGTTATGCCTAATGTGATGGCTTGGTTCACTTGTCATTTGTCTTCCTTATAGTAGCCTCATTTGCCACTTTGTATCACTCTACTTGATTTAACACCCATGCACACTTTTTAAACATGCACCCAACTCTATTTTTACCTCATTGCATCCCATTTTGAGGGAGAACACATCCTTCCATGCTTGGGGCATCCAATATTCCACTGCACTTGTTTTTTTTATTTTGCATCTTGAGGATGTAATCTACACAAAAAATGGGGCAGAATGAAGACACTAGAAAATAACACGATTCTAGTCATCATCAAACACCCCTTGGCCCCCTTGGGTTAGGATTAATTATTAAAATCCTTCAACACACCCACTTATCCCATTTAGCTAATTTAATTAATTAATTCAGCTAGTTAATTCTATTTACACCTCACCTACCCAAATCGATGGCTAGTTGATTAACACCTAGCCTAAGGACCATTTCTACCCTGGCATTTAATGCCCTAAGTTCCTAGACTTATCCTCATACATCCCAATGAGCCCTTTATTAACCTCAAACCATTTATTAACCCCTTAACAACTAATCATTAGTGCAAATGGCTAATTTTAAACATTTTTTACTATTTTATCTTTGACTAGTGGCAGTCACTCCTCGATCGACGTCAATTGACTAGGACCGGTGCTGGTTACTTAATGTAACCCAAAAGCCTTGCCTCAGAGAGGTTGAAAAATATTTTTTACACGAGACTCTCTTACTCTTAGGCAAATAAAATCTCCTAAGTGAACCAACAACTATACTAGAGATACCCAGTTGCTTCAATAACTCATCACGAAGAGCCAAAGTACCATTACTCTACCCATATTATTCCAAGATGTCTTATAACTTACCACTCAGCCTCAACACTCTTTTAGAGAAACAAACTTAGAGCTAAGTACCTAAACTTTTTATCAAGTTCAATTATTAGTTTTAGTAGTTTAATTTGCTTGTGTCCATTCCCATCTCCTAGCATTCCATTCTTTATATTGGAATTTTGCAACTTCAAGCACTTCACCACAACACTCTTTTAGAGAAACAAACTTAGAGCTAAGTACCTAAACTTTTTATCAAGTTCAATTATTAGTTTTAGTAGTTTAATTTGCTTGTGTCCATTCCCATCTCCTAGCATTCCATTCTTTATATTGGAATTTTTCAACTTCAAGCACTTCACCTTCTACCCCAAGCCATCCACAAATTATTCTCAATCCTCTAACCACCCAACTCCTAGGTTTGGCACTCCTGAGAGTCCACTTTACTGTCATGACCAACATCCAATCTTGAAACCACCTTTAAAGCCTTCCTGAAACTCATACCAACATCCTTTTTTACCACACTAGGACTTATAGGAACCGTCATCAGTTATCTTTGATCGGCACTAATCATACCTTGATCGGCAGTGATTACCTTGATGAACACCAGTTGTACAATGATTTTTGATTGTCATTGTGTGTTTTATTTTTCTCAAAATAACAAGCAATTTTCACCTATCAGCCCATACCCAAATTCTAATTTTTAAGTTTATGTTACATCATAGAGGTTTAAGATATTTTTTGAAATAGGTTTGAATAATTTAGCACTAGTTTTTATCAAGTTATTATTATTTTAGTCAAAATCAAATCATTTTTATTCAAAATCATCTCTTGCATTGATTTCAGTGGTTTTTATTACCTTATGCAAGCATCTACCTTCATTTTTTAGAACATAATTATCTTAAAGAGTGGATTGACAGCCTCCAAGGAAGTCTAGTGCTTCTTGGATCTAGATTACGATAGGCAATGCACCCATCTACATCACTAGTCCACCCTTTTCTAGTTGTTATCTTATCTACAAGTCATCTTCCCCAAACAAAAAGGAGTATGTACAATCGACTAGATTATGGAATGCATTACATCCAGGGCCTTCTTACCACACCCTTTTTTAAGTTTTACTCTCTTCTAAAAAAATAAAATAAACATGAAAAAATAGTGAACCAATGTGTTGATGAGTTAGAATCGAATGTGATTTCTCTTGATGCATTTGATGTGGTGTTTGGAAGTCCTTACTTGTGACTCAAGGATGAAATATTTAGGAAGAGGGAAAACAATTACCAGTGGGTAAAGAATGGAATCAATTATAACATTAAGGCACATCAAAGCAAGCCAAATCTTGCAATGGTAAGTGCTAGCCAAGCAAAGATACTACCAATAATCAATTTTATTTATTTATTTTAATATATAAGAAAGAATATGGACTTTAAATATCTGAAATTGATAGTGATAGAAAGGGATTGAAGGGATTAAATGAAGTACTGTAATCAATGTGTTCCAAACTCCGAATAATTTACCTCTAAAAATAGAATTAGAGCATGATATTCAATTGGTGTCCAAATCTCTTATATCTAACATTGGTTTGTATAGGCAATCACTTTCAAAAAGTAATAAGGTCAAGAATAAACTTCAAGAATTGATATAATAAGGCATTATATGCCCAAACACTTCATCATGTGGTCGACCCTTTGTGATGGAGCAAAAAGAATATGGCTCTTGGAGGATTTGCATTGACTATTGCACCTTAAACAAGAACATCAAAAAGAACTAATATTTGCTTCTATGGATTGATGATTTGTTAGACAAAATTCAACATGCTAAGTGCTTCAAAAGGTTGGATCTCAGATTAGGCTCTCATCAAGTGTGAATGAATGAGAAGGGTGTTCTTATTACTTGCACAATACACCTTAGTTTCATCACTAAAATCATGGAATTTATTTTTTCTTTGGAGTTTGTCTTTCTGGTCTAATCAAGTTTGGATCTCTTTTTATTCATGGTCTACTTGAAAAGGATTTAGGGTTTAGGGTTTATAATCTAGGGTATAAGGTTTATGGTTTAGGGCTTAGGGCTTAGGGTTTAAGGTCTACGGTATAGGGCTTAGGGTTTAACATCCAACTATGAAGGCAATTAAGGATAATTTGAGTTGCTTGAACTTATTTATGAGAACAAATTGTGTTTTTGGGTTCTATTAGGCCCCATATCATCACATATTGAGCGAATTAGTCAATTGGGGTAGTTAGTGTTATCATTTGGGCTAACTTTATCCTTGTGAACTTAATTCTTAGTCTAAATGATGGTAATTAGGGCTCAAATAATTAGTTTAGGGTTTTAAGATTTAATAATTTATGGTTTAGGGTTTCTAGGGATTTGGGTTTAGGGATTAGGGTTTAAGGTTTAGGGTTTAGATTTTAGGGCTTAGGCTTTATAATTTAGGGTTTGGGGTTTAAGTTTAGGGTTGTTTGTGCATATACTTAACACTATGTACATGGTTCTTATATTACTATAAAAATTTAAAAAACATGCATGGTGGATGTCATTTTTTATATCTAGGGTTATGTCCCCTGTGTACTTAGCTATGTTTCATCCTGCACATGTTTCAAGTCTATTTTTTACTGATTTGATCATTGACCTAACCTTCAAAAGTAGAAAAAATTATGTACTCATGGTTGACTAAGAGTGCAGGTCTATTTTTTAATGATTTGATTATTGTCCCCACTTGGTACTACACATCAATCAAATATATATTTTAATATTTCAATTATTATCCCCACCCTCAAAAGTTGAAAACTTTGTGCAGTCATGGGTGATGGCTTTCGTAATAGTAAGAAGAAGTTAAATCGTAAAATGTCATAATAATTAGAAGTGTAGAGAGAAAATCAAAGGCAACGGATGTAAAATCTTAGTACAATTAAGTATACTATCCCTAATGAATTGATTATCACAAATAATGATGAAATGAATAGTGACAATATACCAAATTCTAAAAGTACAATTATCAATTCTGATAGTATACCAAATTAAAACACAAGTACACATTCAAATTTTAAGGTTTTTAATTTTGGTGATGATGGTAGTATGCATGATGATGTAAATTACATGGAAACATTGATTGGTGGAATTAAAAATCAAGAAAATAATATGGGAACACTGTCGAATGAAGAAACTAGTAATGAAGAAAATAATATGGAAATACCAAATCAATCAAATTTACCATTAAGAACACTTCCTACGATTTTGAAAACAAGACCCAAGTATTTAATTGAAATTGACGAAAACATTTTGAAACCAATACCTAAAAAATGTTCAAGCACCATATGAGAATAAAAGCTAAAAAATTTGGGACTTTCACTTTAAAAAATTAAACGAAACTCAAAGATGTCAATTGTTTATTACATTGATGAAAGTGCATAGGATGAGACCTATAATGCACACCCTAGGACTAAGAACATTTAATATTGATGGCGTAAACAAGGTAATTATTAAAAAAATTCATAATGCAAACCATCAAGTAGGTGTGAAGAAATGCACCAAAGATGGTAACATTGCCTCATGTGTTACTACAACTTTTTTGGTAGGTTGTCAAACAAATAATAAATGATCAATTAGACAAAAAAGCCAAGTATTGCACATAAAGAGCAAAACTCTAATGAAAGCAATTGGGAGATGTACAAAACTTGATGTTGTTGATAAAAATAACTTGTGGGTGGTCTTTAGTAGACTCCCATAGAAAGATAAGGTTATAGTCGATACTCTAAAATATTTTCTTGTAAAATTTTGGAAAGATAACTCAAGGCTATCTCCTAATATTATAGATGTCGTGAAAAGAAGAGTTGGTTCTCTTAATCGTGAACCACATCCTAAATATTTTTTATATTTGACTCAAACATAATTGTACTCTAAATTTGTCAAAATATATCTACAAATTTCTATTAGTCAAAGATATTTTGAAATGTCCAAACCCTTCTATATGAAAATAAATCACACACGCACTACTTATTTTTGTAGGCAATATGTTGAATTTTTTATGCATTATGATATTTTTTGCCATGTTATTTGTACGTTGCATACTGACAATATTTTTTAAGAGTGTGGAGTGGAATCCTCACCAAAATCAGCAAGGTAATCTATTCCATCCATAATTTTTGAAAGACGAGATGGACAATGTTTTTATAATAGGGCATGTTTGGATGGAATTTGAAACATTTGTGGTGGATTACCAAAATTAAAAAAATTTACCCATGAGGAGAGTACACACAAAATTGGACAAGAATTGGTTGGTTTTAGTAAATATAAATTTGTGACATATCAATTAAAATATGGAAAAGAATCTAAAAGGTGTGAGCTTGTTACAAAACAAATACCTATTTAAAAATTATAGACAAATTCAAGGAGGAAATTGTATGAGTATGGATGGCATACACATAGAGCTCAATGTCTAGATAAATAAATCAAGTTAAGGACACATTCCCGCTTGGTACTATTGTTTCAATAGTTGACTTTGCAGAGAATTACACATTGCAACCACAAAGAGAGGTTCAATCACAATACTAAAATTTAGTATAGGTTTCCATTTTTGTGCATATAGCATTTATGCATTCACCTGATAGTATAGAGCATGATCAAAAAATATTATAGGAGTACCACTTCTATTTCAGCAATGATCGAACACATTCTTCAAAGTATGTGCAAGATTGTTTTTAGATGTTTCATGGCAATTTAAGTGAAAGTTACATTACTTTCAATCAACATTATATTTGATTAGATAAATACACGTCATAATTTAAGAATTCATGGATGTTATACTAACTAAGAAGGATGCATTTGAGCAATGGTGTGCAACATATTTATAATTTCACTAAAGTAGGCCATGGAAAAGGGGAGCATGATGGTGCAGGAGCATGTGTCAAAAGAGCACTTGCAAGAGAGGAGTTAAAATTTCAAAGAGGTTGATTTAATAGATGCTAAAAATATAGTTGAATGGTGTAATGAAAATATTGGCCATGGTGCTCAGTAAAAGTCATTGTTCCTAGATAGTTGTTGTTGATGAAGTATGAACAATTGGCAAGCTATGAAGATTGTATTATAGTAATAGGATCGAGTGAGTTACACTCATTTATTACCTCAAATGCAAGTTCTTGGATGGTTCATACGAGGCACATGACATGATTTTATTCTACATGCATTGAATTTGTTTGGAACGAGTGCAAGTCATAAGAATGAGTGGATAAAAGAGTTGTAGGCCTCTAGTTCTAATTGACACTTATTAGGTTCCACCAACATTATAACTTACAGAGCTAACATCATCACATGATTTTGACCATGTATATAATCTAGTCAAACCAATTACATCCATATATTTAACATGTGTTTCATACATGTACTAAATTTGGTAAATATATCAACAGATCATGTTATTAAATCATTTTTTTTGGGTGATGTAGAGCATATTTATGTAGTTAATGTAGATGAGGATAATAAGGAGGGGACAAATTACTACGGTTTATATATTGACAATGTTTCTTGTTAATGTTGCTTGAGGCCAAAATTATTTCAAAAAAGGGTATTCGCATGGATTTTGAGGCCATGGTGGTGGGAATGTATGTGAATTATATATTTTGAGGTGTTGGAAGTGACGAATTTCAAAGAAGAGGTTTTGGAAGCAAAAATGTCTATTGGAGGCAAAGAACCTGTCTCTTAACTACATAAAAGTTACATTTTAAGACTGATCACTAAATCCTATGCCATAAGTTCATTGATGATTTTCATTCTGAGGGCTTATGGGTGAAAGTATAAAACTTTGATATGCATGTGATGATTCTTTCAATTTATGGATACGATTTACGGTTTCTATTTTATACATGTCCAAAGTTTGTCTAAAAAATAACAATTTTGCCATATAGGGAAATGTCATCTTGAGGCTAGAACATGTGTTCTATCTCCTAAATGGGCATACTTATATGCTAAAAATGTGTTCCTAAAGTTTAATCACCACCCCTGATGTGGTTGTGATACCATTTTCAGTCACGAGGCCCTAGAGATAAAGATCTTTAACTACGGCTTGCATCTTACATTTAGGGAAATGCCATCTTGAGGTTGGAACGGATTCTGTCTCTTAATTGGAGATATTCAGATGCAAATAATGCGGTCCTAGAGGTTAATGTCCACCCGCAATGTGGTGGCGATGCTATTTTTTATCCATGAGGCTCTGGAGATAGAGATCTCCAACTATGTCTTGCATCTTTACAATATTTTTTGTCAATGTTGCTTGAGGTTAGAATTGTTGCAAAAAAAGTTATTCGCATGGATTCTGAGGCCATGGTGGTGGGAATGTTTATAAATTCTACCTCTTATATCAACTTTACCCAAATATTTTGGAGAGATTCCACTTGTTTAAAATTGAGATATATGACTTTTGTGCTTGAAACTATGTTCTAGGGTTTCTCAGAAACACAGAAGCTTGAGAGCTTCTTAAAGTGATAGTTCATAGACTCTATGATCTCTCTGACCTTTATAACATAATACATTAAGTTTGAACATAAGACATTAATGACAACACTAAAATTGGGACTCGATCTATCATAAGCTTAATAAGACAGAATCCTACAACTAAATGTTGTAGATAAACTTTGAAAAGTGGTACTCCATCACACTAAAGTTTTGCAGCAACAAAGAATTGGATGGCATGATAAACACATTAAGACTCAAGCATTACAGCTAGGGGATTGGGCTTTACTTTTTTACTCCAAATATAAATATCATAAGGTTAATCTCTAAATTAGATGAATTGGGCCATATGAAATAGAAATAGTTTTTGATAATGGAGTTATTGAGTTGCAAACTATTGATCCAGTCCACTTTCATCTACTATTCAATGGCCATCAACTCAAATTATATAAGAAGCCTTTTTCTAAGGAAATTTCACTCGCCATCTTCTTGATGAACATCAGTTGTCTCTCTCTCTCAGCATAAGGATGACATTGTTCCTTATTTTAAGGTATTTATTTGAACCCTTCTTCACATCCTTATTTATTTTAACAGATGTTATGGTTACTACAAGATTAATTCTTGTTGCTACAAGCTTAATTGCCACCTCTAAGTTATGCAATAACAAAGAATTAATTCCTATTATTATAGGTTTAAGTTTTGCAAAAACAAAGAAATAATTCATGTTGTTAAGGGTATTACATTGAACCCTTATTCACATCCTTATTTCTTTTAACAACTGTTATGGTTGCTATAGGATTAATTCTTGTTACTATAGGCTTAATGGCCACCTCCATGTTTTACAATAATAAATAATTAGATGGCATGATAAATGTGAACTAATAATTTGACTCAAGAGAGGTGATTAGTATTATGTTAGTCCCAAAATGAAAACAAATTGATAAAAACACACTAACTAGCATACATCTCTAGGCCTAGTTACTAGGGTGAGCTTAATAACAAAAACAAATGAAAAACACAACTAAAAAGTAAAGAAACATAAGAATCCTTCACCTTCCTTGGATGCTTTAAATGCTTATTGTAGTGGCTTGCTCGGCTTGTGCTCATGAAGTCTTCATTAAAGAAGGCTTCGCTATCTCCTCTTCTCCTTGGCACCTTGTGGCTTTGGCTTAGAGTGGATCAATATTTTGGAATCATAACTTTTAAATGTGAGAGATCTTGGAATCAATTTGACATGGTAACTTTGCACAAATTAAGCTTAAAATTCAATAGGCAAGCCTTCCTATTTATAGATTTTTGAGATTGCTCAGAATCAACCTGAACCATCCATCTTGAAATGAAGATGTGTGGTTGAGGATTAATTCATTTTTTTGGAATTAAATATATAATTATCCTCATCATGACATTGGAAAAAATGGCATTGAAGAGGCATGGAGGGTCATTATGAGGCATGGGAGACCCATAATCTTGATATTCATGGCATTTATGGCCGAGATGTCTTCCCAAGAAATGAGGTCACCTAATGATGCAGTTATTCAATATTCATTTCTAAAAAACAAGTATTCAACAAGTTTCCATGAAATTATTAATTAGACTATAATTTGGTTTTATTAGCTCTTAAGCATGATTAAGCACTTTGTGCACAAATTACTTAAATTGATCAAAATGTCTTGTTGTTGGTCCAAAATTTGACTGGATTGGAATTGGAAGTCAATGTCACATGCATTGGAACCTTATTCCCATTTAGGATGTTGCTAACATAAAATAACAAAGACACACATCTTGTACAATAAATTTGATAGAAAAGAACAATCTAAAGCACCCAAGTGCAAAATTGGCATTTGACTCGAAATGCTCTGATCAAAGTTAGTTGGCCCATAAATTACATTGTCCCATTTAATGTTCCCTTAGCCAAAATTGGCACTTGAATATATCAATTTCAACTCATTTAATATGTTTTAGTGTTTTTAAGCCAAATTGCGCATTTTGGTAGAAATTAGTCAAAAGCCTAGTTGGAGGTTATTGGTGGCTAGATTTAGGTGTCTACAATTTGTCCCTATTTGGGAAGATGTTGAAAACCGTAAGAAAAGAAATATCTTATTAAAAAATAAAAAAAGGAATGTATGCCAAAAAGAAGATGATGGTTGAAGAACAAAGCTCCAAATACTATTTGGGAAGCCTAGGATGATGCCCCTCGAGGGAGTGGTCATCACATTTGTTGATGGATGGTCCCTCAAAAAGAAATAAGAAGAAAGGTAGAATTAACTCGTGATTGAGATTAATCCAAATGAGAAAATTCTTGCATGCATTGATTTAAAAAGATTACCAATTTGCCCAAAGGCAGTTATAATCATTAAGAGGACCTAGATTGGCTAAAGATGATTGTGCCCCAGTTAGGGCTAGTTAACAAGCATAAATCAAGGATATAACCTAGAATATAAATTAAAGATGAGTGGGTGCAAAGAGAGCAAAGAGATGAAAAGAAGAATAAGATTGATCATTAGAAATGATTTGGTTATACCTGTCAATAAGGAGATGCTCATCCTGATTAGCAATGATATAACTAGAATGGCCAATGGGTTAATTTGATCAAGGGTGGGATGGAAGGATTTTCCAAGGTGCCAAGGAGAAATTTCTACAGCTCTATTGATTGTAGACCTTTTTGAAGCTAATTTTTGCTATAGCATGAGGCAATAGGCTTCATGATAGAACACCACTAAGACTTGGCCAAAATGTGGATAAAGGTTGACTCCCAATCCAATAAACACTCAAAAAAATGCACTAATGATAAAAACCATGATGACAATGTTAATAGATAAATATGGATAGAATCAAGAATAATGTGTGCAAGGAATCACCCAATGAACACATATAGACTGAGTCAAGGCAACAGTGCTAAAAGCAAACAAGTAAGCGAACAAACAAACAAATAACTTGAAATAAATAAACAAATAAAAATCCTAAAAACAAAATCAAAATAAAGCATCCTAATAATGACTTTGCCCCAATAGGGTAGATCGAGGATAACTGACTAGGCTTAGACAGCACAAATGTTTTTGGATTTTTGAAATATTATGAATGTCTTTGAAATTTTGAGGTATCTTAATTTGTTATAGAATGACAAGATACCTACTCAAAAAATAGCAAGAGTGTTTAGCTTAGGTTGCTCTCAAAATGGAGAGAGAATATGAAAAGGGAGGCTAAGGTGACCTCAACATGAATTGAGCATGACCTATTTAGTCCTAAATGAATTCAAGTCACAGTAATTTTGTCCACACAAAAGGTGAGAAAAAACCAACTAGGTCCCAACAAGTTCTCAAATCCAAAAAATGGCCAGTCAAATGAAAATAGCGATGGTAAGGTGATGTAGCAATATAAATAGAAGGCCTTGCCACATGAATTTTAAGCTTAACTTGTGCAAAGTTACCACACCAAATTGATTCTAAAAATCTCTCACATGCCAAAGTTATGATGCCAAAATATTGAGCCAAACCAAGCCAAAACCATAAGGTGCCAAGGAGAAGAGGAAATAGCCAAGCCTCCTTTGTAAA
The DNA here is from genome assembly GCA_037957365.1 of Torreya grandis. Classification (NCBI taxonomy): domain Eukaryota; kingdom Viridiplantae; phylum Streptophyta; class Pinopsida; order Cupressales; family Taxaceae; genus Torreya; species Torreya grandis. The sequence continues at coordinate 5,014,988 of JARHVA010000005.1, read as the reverse complement.
CTAATAATTTGACTCAAGAGAGGTGATTAGTATTGTGTTAGTCCTAAAATGAAAACAAATTGATAAAAACACACTAACTAGCATACATCTTTAGGCCTAGTTACTAAGGTGAGCTTAATAACAAAAACAAATGAAATACACAACTAAAAAGTAAAGAAAAACAAGAATCCTTCACCTTCCTTAGATGCTTCAAATTCTTGTTGTAGTGACTTGCTCGGCTTGTGCTCATGAAGTCTTCATCAAAAGAGGCTTCGTTGTCTCCTCTTCTCCTTGGCACCTTGTGGCTTTGGCTTGGCTTGGGTCAATATTTTGGCATCATAACTTTGACATGTGAGAGCTCTTGAAATCAATTTGACATGGTAAATTTGCACAAATTAAGCTTAAAATTCAATAGGCAAGGCCTCTTATTTATAGATTTTTGGAAAATGGCTAGAATCAACCTGAACCATCCATCTCAATATTGAGATGTGTGGCTAAGGATTAATCCAATTATGCAATTAAAATTGATAAATAGGCTCATAAACATTTGAGATAGAGGGGCAATTAAGAGGCATGGATGGCTTTGATTAGGCATGGGAGGCATGAATCCTGATATTTGTGGTATTTATGGCCTAAGAATGTCTTTCCCAAGAAATGAGGTCACTTAATGATGCAAATATTCAATATTCATTTCTAAAAACAAGTATTCAACAAGTTTTCACGGAATTCTTAATTAGGCTCTAACTTGGTTTAACTAGTTCTTAAGCATGATTAAGCACTTCAATGCAAATTTTGGCTCTTGGTGCACAAATTAATCAAATTGGTCAAAATGTCTTGTTATTGGTCCAAAATTTGACTAGATTGAAATTAGAAATCAATGTCAAATACATTGGATCTGTTATCCCATTTAGGATGTTACTAACACCAAATAACAAAGGCACATGTCTTGTGCAAGATATTTGACAAAAAAAAGCAATCCAGAGCACCCAGGTGCAAAATTGGCATTTTGAATCGAAATGATCTGATCAAAGTTAGTTGGCCCATAAATTACATGTCCGATTTAATGATACTCTAGCCAAAATCAGCACTTGAATATGTTAGTTTTAAAGCTTTTAATGTGATTTAGTGTTTTTAGGCCAAATTATGCACTTTAGGTTGAAATTGGTCAAAACCCTGATCGGAGGTCATTGGTGGCCAGATTTAGGTGTCTACAATAAACACATCAAGACTTAAGCATTCCATCTAGGGGATTGGGCTTTACTTTTTGACTCCAAATACAAGGATCATAAGGGTAAGCTCCAAAGTAGATTTCTTGGGCCATATGAAATAAAAATAGTTTTTGATAATGGAGTTGTTAAGTTACAGACTCTCGACCCAGTCCAATTTCATCTACTAGTGAATGGCCATAGAATTTGTATAAGAAGCCTTTTTCTAAGGAAACTTTCACTCTCTAGCTTCTTGATGAAATTTAGTTGTCTCTCTCTCAGCACAAGGATGAATTATTCTTTATTAAGGATTTTTCTTTGAACCCTTCTTCATATCATTTTTTCTTTTAACAATTGTTATGGTTGCTAAAAGATTAATCCCTATTTTTATAGACTTAATCACCACCCCCCAGTTATGTAACAACAAATAATTAATTTTTGTCGCTACAGATTTAAGTTGTGCAACAACAAAGAATTAATTCCTATTGCTAAGGGTATTTCTTTGAACCCTTCTTCGCATCCTTATTTATTTTAACATTTGTTTTTCTTTTTATATGATTAATTTTTATTGATATAAGCTTAATGATGACCCCCAAGTTATGCAACAATAAATAATTGGATGGCATGATAAACACATCAAGACTCGAACATTCCAACGAGGGGATTGGGATTTACTTTTTTACTCTAAATACAAAGATCAAAAGGGTAAATTGTAAAGTAGATGGCTTGGGCCATATGAAATAAAAATATTTTTTTATAATGGAGTTGTTAAGTTGAAAACTATTGACCCAGTCCACTTTCATCTACTATTCAATGGCCATTGACTCAAATTATGCAAGAATATTTTTTCTAAGGAAACTTTCATTCACCAGCTACTTGATGAACATAAATTATCTCTCTCTCAGCATAAGGATGACACTATTCCTTTCTAAAGTTATTTATTTGAACCCTTATTCACATCCTTATTTATTTTAGCATTTGTTATGGTTACTACTTTAATTCCTATTTTTACAGGCTTAATTACCACCCCCAAGTTATGCAGCAACAAATAATTAATTCTTATTACTACAGACTTAAGTTGTGCAGTAATAAAGAATTAATTTTTGTTGCTAAGGGTATTTATTTAAACCCTTATTCACATCTTTATTTATTTTAACAATTGTTAGGGTTGCTATAGGATTATTTTCTATTGCTACAGGCTTAATCACCACCCCCAAATTATGCAAAAAGAAAGAATTGGATGGCATGATAAACACATCAAGGTTTGAGCATTCCAGATAGGGGATTGGGCTTTACTTTTTGACTCCAAATGCAATGATCATAAGGGTAAGATCCAAATCATATAGCTTGGTCCATATGAAATAGAAATAGTTTTTTATAATGGAGTTGTTAAGTTGTAACTATTGACCTAGTCCACTTTCATCTATTAGTCAATAAGCATCGACTAAAATTTTACAAAAAGCTTTTTTCTAAGTAAAATTTCACTCATCAACTTTTTTTTGAACATTAATTATCTCTCTCAACACAAGGATGACATTGTTCCTGCAGTAGAAGGGTATTTCTTTAAACCCTTCCTCACCACTTGCCAGGAATAAACTAGGTTCCAACAACCAATATCACCATGCTACAGAATTAAGGTTATTTCTTTGAACCCTTATTCACATCTTTATTTATTTTAATAGTTATTATGGCTTTTACAAGATTAATTATTTTTTATACAAGCTTAATTCTTGTTGATATAAGATCAATTTATGTTGCTACAAGATCTTTTTTTATTACTACAAGATTAATTTCTATTGTTATAGGATACAAATTGTTGTGCTCTAACATACCTTGGTCTCCTGATAGCTATTTTAGAATGCTTAAAGGTCTATTTTTTTCATCTACCTTCATATTGACAGAAGGATTTATGTAGTCATTGAATAGCATGCTCCATAATGGTCACTTCAACAAAAGTTAACAAATACATCTATGGGTCTAATCATTACCAGTTCTTGTAGGACTATATACATATTTCTCCTAGTGGTTGGTGCATGCACAAGCCAATTATTGTTTCACTATCTATAGAAGTTCATATTTCTCAATTTTCAAGAAAAATATGTCCATAGATAAGCCCCTTTTTGTCTCCAAACTTTGTGCACTTACCTATAAATCAAAATGAAATGGTTCAGGGAGACCTCAAACAAGGGGCATGTTCAAATGCCACACAATAAAAGGGAGATGACTTAGTAAAATATACATAAAACATATAATGACATATTCAAATTTCTAAATAAAACAAATAATGACATATTCAAATGTCAAAATAGGCAAGCAAAGGCACGTGGACCATAATCAATGGAGCATATTCAAATGCTCAACAAAAAATATAATGCAAGATAATAGCAAGCAAGGAACACACTCAAAGAAGTGCATAGAATATAAAAATAAGGAATATAGGAAACTAACATGAACATAGCATACTAGTTCCTAATCATATATGTTCGAAAAATGTTAAGTACATAGCATATCAAGTACACTATGCAAGGTACAAGAATGGATAGAGGCATGTGTGAGTATATATAGGCTCAAACATGATAATAAAAATTGATCATAAAATAATGTAACCTAGATGTATTGTAATTAGATAAATAGATTCCCCCAACATACTTAGGATGTGATTAGAGATAAATCCCAACATATGTATGTGCATATATCGTGAACTTACGTATGTTTGTATCACACTCAAATGAAGCATGAAACACATGTATATAGAAAAAACTAATATTTTATCTACTAACATGGAGCAAACAACATAGGTATAAAAAATGGTACAACTAGGAATATATTGAAATTTTTTGGTGTTTTTTGAATTATTTGAATGTTTTTTGTATTTTTAGAATATTTGGTTTTTTTTATTTTTTTGGAAAATGCAAAGTCTAGCCAACTATCCAATCTAAGGGATACTCATTTGGAAGAATTATAAACATTAGATATGGCATATCAAACTGGTGGTACTACTAAGGAGCATGTATAGGTGTAATATATAGCATTATATGTTATGTAATGCTTTGCTTATGTGTCATAGGACTTTGTGGTCTTGAATATTTAATACGAGTAGGGTCTCGTAGAATCCATTGTTTCATGCTCTAGAGTTTATTTGAAGTATCGATAATAAGAACATGTTTAGGTGATCTGGATAATTTAGTATGATGTGTAGTATAATATGAGCATTCTATGGAATTCACTATGTATCTTTGATGTAATGGTCTCTCGAGTATGTACCAACCTAAGAAAGGAGATTGCCTATCGTTTACCCTTTCATAGAGGATTAACCTTAGTAGGTTTTATAATTTTGGAATAAATTTCTCTTGTTCAAGTGGATGTTCATATGGAATTTTAAAAACTATGATTCCCTATTGGTTTGAATGTATTTAATACACCCATGCATTGTGGAAGGTACTACAATGAGTTTATGTGTGTTGTTTCAAATACTTTACTTTTGTTCATGTAATATGTTTGAAATATGATATTTTATTATGTGGCAAAGTATTGATAGTTGTTCATTTACTTTGATGTAGTGATAATTGATGCAATCACCATATACAATGGTATCTAGTTGGGAATAAAAATGTTTGACTATAGTGATCATGTGGTAACTAGGTTTATGCTTTTAGTTCTAACATTATAATTGATGTATTTTTGGGAGTATCAAGTGTATATGTTTGATTTATATTTTTGTGTATCAATTTCAATACCCAAATTTGATATGTAGATATGAAAGTAGGTTTTATTAGCTTTGGCTCAATGCCCCTTCCACATGTCCCTCTAGCAAGAGCTCAAACAACCAATGGTTCCTTCATAGGATTAGTGTGGGAGAGATCGATCATTGTAGAGGGTACACTATGAGAAGGACTTCTTCAAGTGGTTGAATTCTATGAATGTCGATGGACCATACATTCCTAAAAAGGAGTGGAATGGAATGTATTGACCGTATTAGAATGATTTCTAGAAAAAGTTGGGGAAAAGGATATTGTTGTCTCTTTATCAAATGTAATAACTCCTCTATCTACAAGTTGTGTAAGATTTTGATTTAACACAAAACAATCATTGTCTTGATGCCTATTAATACCATGGTAAGTGCAAAAAATTTGTCTTTTCACCTTTTTAAATCTGTGTGGTAGATGGTAGTATTTCAAAGGAAGAGTAATCAATTGTTTATCTAGTAGTGTATGTAATATGTCATGCGGTTCATCTCTTAGCTGATCAAATTGAATCAATTGCCTCTTAATAGAGGGATTTTGTATGTGGATTCATTTCCTATGTGTAAAACTTTTAATGTTTGTTCCTTGGTATAGATTGTTGATTTAGAAGAAGATATTTGAAGTGGCTCATGACCCTTCTTGTTTTTTTGTGTTGTGTGGTAATAATTTTTTGTACCTTATTTTCCTTTAGGAGAAAATATAGGTGATTCAATATTGGTATTTTTTGGGGCACATACATATTTAATCACATCCAAATATAAAGTATTGAAAGAAGTAAAGGGCTTATGTAATGCTCTTTCTCTAAGTGGAGAAATAATACCTCTACTAAATATGAATTTTACTTCCAATTCTAAGGGGTTATAGTTCAAAGAATAAAAAATATATTTGAATTGAATAGCATCGTCTTGAATAGGTTCATCCTCCCTTCGAGTTAGGTTTATCAAATGTTCCGATGGTAGCTTTTGTATTTTGTGTTTATGAAAATGTAATAAAAATACATCCTCAAACTTTTTGAATATTTATATGGACCCATTAGGGAGGCTATAGAACCAACTAATAGCTTCCTTAGTTAAGTTCTCATGGAAATATTATAAAAATAAGTGTCCATTTTTTACCCAATGGTCAAAGGAGTGTATATATTATTTCAAATGATTTGCATGATATCCTTTGCCATCAAAGGTAGAAAATAAAGGCATGGTAAAATTATAAGGATAAGGATATTCAAAGACATTTCAAGTAAGGGGTTGATCTATAAAGATATTATCATTAGAGTTAGCCTCATGCGAGGAAATTTGTAATTTGATAGGAACCAGGTAGTCATCATAGACAAAATATCACTAAGAGATATTGGTAAAGAGGTGGAATAGGTGTTTATAGGTTTTAATTTACCATCCATATGATACATAGGAATAATAGGGTCTTTACCACCATCCTTGTATGCTAAGATACTATCAGCATGTGGTTTGGAAACATTAGGTAAAGGAACATCCATTTTACATGATGTTGGATGTCATGAAGGTAGATACAACTATCATGGGAAAGGGATTGACTACTTGAAATGTAATTACATGAAAGAGGAATACAATATGGACTTTCATTATTTTCATCTAGAATTAGAACATGGTTTTGAGCAAAAAATGTAAAAGAGGGAGAAAGAGGAATATTCTCTATTTTGCTTGAAACATCATTATAAGGAGAAAAATGAAAGTTTCACTTTCATTTTAGAATTCAAAAGAGAAATGAATATAAGATGCAATATAACTTTATAGTTTAGATATAACATAATTATCATATGAATCTTGAGTTGCATTATTACTACTTGACTTTGGAAATTCTTTCACTAGAAAACCAATGGAAAAGATGTTTTGTTGTTTATATTAAATTGGAAGAAGAGTAGAAGAACATGCATCTACATTAATTTGGCTATTATCATCATTTTCATCTTTCCAATCTAAAATAATAGGAAGAGTAGTACATGTATTTGTATCATTGAGATCTAAATAAATAAATACTTTCACTTTCATTTGAGTGATCTAAACAAGAAACAATATTTTCAACATTATCAATAGTTTGGAAAAAAGGCAAACATTCATCCTTTTCAACATGTTAATCATTAGACAGAGATGAAATGAATTATTATATGCATGATAAATTATTTATTCAACATCATGAAGATTAACTTATTGCATGCATATTGTATCATCATTATGTGATGCACTAACAAAGTTTGTCTTTTTTAACTTTTTGGGCATTTCATTATTGGAAAGAGAAGAACTAGGAGAAATAATATCCTCATATTTACATAAAAGGGGGTATAATCACACTCATAACCATATGAAAGCATGACATGATTTTCAACATATTCATTTAGACTTATATTTTCATCATTAGTTTTTTTATTAGCATAATTATAAGCAAAGGAGGAGGATTGAACACTTGTTTTAGATGCCATAATTATAAGCAAAGGAGGAGGATTGAACACTTGTTTTAGTCATCAATAATATTAAACTAGCGATCCAAAAAATGGGGTTTCTTAGAGCTTCTAGTAGAAGTAAACATGTTGAGGAAGGCTACAAATTTAGATTCAACCACATAAAGGAGAAGAACAATGCCTAGGAAAAAAATAGAATCAAGCATTACTTAAGGTATACCCATGCAACAAATGAGATCTAAAAAATAAATATAGTAATCTAAAAATGAATTTTTTTAGAAGGATAAACCTTAAATACAATTTAGGGTTTGGCTTAAATAAGAATAGAGGATGGGTTCATGCCAGGTTCACCAAATGTTTAACCCTAAATTTAGATAAGGGGATATATAGGGTTTAAAAATTACTAGATTAGATTTTACACAAGGATTGTGAACTAACCTAATGATCAAGCCAATTAATAAAAACTTAGATAAATAATATTTTGAAGTCATACAACTGAGATTGTTAAAAATAGTAAAGTACAACTATTAATAAATATTACAATGATTATGGAACAATGATACTTGATTGGTTAACTGTGCTCATAAAAGTCCGATCTAGATTAGGCTGAAAGTAGACTAGAAGATGTTTCTAGAATAGTTTTTAGATTTTGAGAATATTCTTTTTGTGGCCTCAAATGCTTGTGTCGGATCTAGACAATTGTGTCAAAATAGAAGTCTAAATTTGATGAAGGTTTCCATATAAAATATTGACTAAATATGGATGTGACCAATTGGATCCTTCTAGGTTTTATGTCACCTTTATTTTGATGTATATATATTTCACACACAGGCTATCACTCCTTTTTAAATGATCAAACCCTAGTTTTCTCACCCTTGGAGTGATTGTGGGGAAAATAGGTTAGTGGGTTCACGATGTTGAGTTTCCCCAAGGACCCCTCTTTTAATGGGCACTACTTACATATCCAATACTCTAACGAGGACCTCAAACTTATGTAGTTCTCCCATACATGTTGGCTTGTATGTGTAGAAGGATGTAATGTGTGATAAGCAAAGACATGTAGTGACCTAGCTTGTAACATGGAAAATATGGATCATGACCTGCTCTTCAAATACTTTAGACATGTGGGAATACTGATCTTATGATTGATATATAAATAGGAATAAATAGGCTAGTTTGCTTATTTGAATGCTTGATTGAGTGCTTCTTGGTAAGTTGCTTTGTGAGTTCCCATAATTTGTTAGGTGAGGGATGAATGAGGGTTGATCTTGTATATATACCAATTCCATTTTGGAAATATCTAGAATTAAATCACTTAGGCCAACATTTAGGATATGTCTCATTTGAAAATTATATTTTGAATTTTGGGCATTAGACACTTTGTAGGAAAAGTGGACACTTGCATCGACACTAGTGTTTGTCTGGGATGCAAGTGTTCACGAAGCTATAAAACAATTAGAGGTCCAAAAATAATAGTGAAGGATAATGATAATGTTTAGAGATTTTTTCTTAGTATATAAAACCTAATCATCAAGATAACAATGGTCAGAGTAAAATATAAGTAATTTAAACACAAAGAGACAGTGAATATAAGCTTTTTGGTAGTCGGTAGGTCTATAAATGAAAGGTACATCCATAATGGATATTTTATAAGTGTACATGATTAGAGTACAAAATAAACCATATTTTAATGTCTACAGGACCATAAATTGTTAGATTTATAATATATTAAGAATACATGTGTTAAACTTGACTAGATAAAAATGTTCAAGTAATATTATATTAAAATAATATGCATTAATGCTTAACTTAGTGAGGTGAAGTTTCAAGAGATTGTTTGAGAAGCTTGTTCTACTAGGCTTTTAACTCGGTCTTATTTTGTCTTGTATCCTCATCACCTAATATTTTCATAACACTCTATAGGATTTTCTAGGTTAATCATGCATTTATTGAGCATTAATCTCTGCCCATTGGATTGTTAGGCCCATTTTTAAATGCCCTCAACCATGTTGTCACAACTATTCTTGAAGATAATAAGAAGGATGGTGCTTAAGAGACCTGAGAAGTTTATTTTGAAGGTATTTGATGAGGTATAACTTCTAATGCTCCCTCCCAACCTGATGTTCACTTGCATTATGATGTTAATAGTGATGAAAATGGTGTGATAATAATTGTTTAATAGCCTACTATGTTGGTCATGTCCCCTCAAATGATTCCCGCAATGCCTAGATTCATCTTCATTGGGAACACCTTTGGTTTTCTAAGTCATTGGGGTTCAAAATGTCTACAAATTCTATTTATTTTTATCCTTTAAGGATCCCTATCAATTCTAAGCCCTCCTTTCTAGTTCAAGCTACTAGTCCTTGAGGAATACCCTTATGACTATGTCCCCTTGGACTAACACCTTTAAAGTTTATGACCAAACCTCTCTTAAGGTGTTGGTATGGATTGAAATGTATGTCCTTCCACTTCCACTTTGAGATTTCCTTGAGGATATTGTTAAACCCATAGGGTAGGTTCTTTTTCATGAGAAGAGAAAATTCTATTTTACTCACCCATACAAGCGAGTTTATGTCAAGGTTGACTTAACCAAGACCTAAAAGAGTCTATTGGCATTCAATTAGGGATATATCATTAGGTAAATAAGGTCACTTATTTTAATCTGCCAAATACTAATTTTGGTGTTAATCACTCCATCATAGGATTTGTAACTTCCCCTCATGGGTCATTCAAATCCCCCTATTGATTAGACACTACCAAAAAAGTAGAAGGTGATAGCAAGTGATGGTGGTTGGATAATAAAGACCAAAAAATGCCACTACTGACAGCAAAGGTGTTGAACTAAATCACACCCCTTAGTTATAAGTCCTTCCTTGAGGATTAAAAGGAGAATTTGGTCCCCCTCGTCAATCCTCCTCAGTCTTTTATGACCTCTCAAAGTCGGGTTTCTCAACCTTCTCATTCACAAGTAATTTTTAATTTAGTTGGGACACCCTCAATAAGTGATCCTACCCCTCAGTGGTCATGTATTCCACCTTGTGGTGGAACTAATTCTCCCAGATAAGATAATGGGGCTAAACACCACTCCATTCCACTTCAGGATTTTTTACCAAACCAACACACCTTGATAGGAAACCATTTTATAATGATTGACTCTAGATAAGACATAGAGGATGGTCGGGGAGAACTACTAATGGAAGACACCCCGCACAAAATTTAGTGTCATGAAATGTTCGAGGTCTTATGAAATCTTCACACAAATTCTCTATGTTACTTATCAATAACTAAGAGATTTAGATTTTTATCTATTTGTAGGAAGTTAATATTTTAGGATTTATTTTTGTAGACTACTTTAAAAATTATTTAAAATTGACATGTATCATCTTTACACTCTGCACACAAATGTACATTAATATGGTTAAAAATCTTGAGGATATATTTGGTGCCTTTCCTATGCGTTGGTGTGTGGGATAATGTGAAGCTTGGTTTTATTTCAAAAATCAATGGGGTTTGGAGGACCCAATTATCCATCGGCATGAATTAAATACTTCACCTTGGTTCACTTGGTCCAACTATTATTTTTACATAAATAGGATCCTTAAACAGTTAGATTGTTTAATGCTCTTTGAGAACCTAGTGTTCTCCTTTAATATCTGTAATTCACAAGCTATCATCATCCATATAAATTTTATCCTATCATACCATAGCCCCATAACTTTAAGAGTGGAGTGGAATGATGGTAACTTCAAGTGCCACATAATCAAATCCTTCTAAAAAATTACCTCCTTTTCTATGAAGGTACTATTTGTCTCATCACTAGGATGTGGAACCTTGCACCACATCCACCTTATGCCAATAGTTGGATCAAATGGTGCAATGAGGTGATCATTTGCACCTCCACCTTCCTCTTTCACTATGGCATGCAAGTTTCCCAAGGTCATAAATAGGTTGATGGTTATATGCTCAATAAATTCTAAAGGATTTCCTCTCTTATTTAGCATAACCCCTTTCATCTATAGTTACAGTCTATGGTTGCCTCTCTAAAGCATAAGTTATAAATGGAAGACAACCATGTAGCTATAGGGGCTTAGATATGTGCTCAGACACATTGGCTCAAAGTGGGTGACTAGGCCTCCAAATAGTCTTTCAAATCCATTCAGGACAAATAGGGCAAAGATCAAATCAAATCTATCAATATTTCTCAACACCATCTTACTAGCCTACCTAAAATCTCTTCAACCTTTTATGATCACTACAAGAGAGCTTGTGAATTCTAAGTAGAGATGGCAAAAAGGGTGCATGCTCTATAATAATGCCTTAGTATTGTGCCTTAAAATCTCAGTAATGCTTCAAATGCTCTATGATGCCCCTCTTAATATGGAGGAGCTCTTCCAAGTAGTCTAATGCATGGTCAATGGTAAATCCCCAGTAGTGATGGTTTTTATTGTGAGTTATATAAGGCTACCTAACACATTATAGGACCTGACCTATTATAGGTCTATAAAGAAGCTTGGAAAAGCAATTCTATAGGTGCCCTCATCAATAAGGGAAATATTAAGTTCATTCCTAAGGCCAAATACCTAAAGTTGATCACTAGCTGGTGTCCCGTCACCCTCCTTGATGTATCATATAAAATCCTTATTAAAGCCCTTATAAACCATCTCCATTTCATCTTTTCTACCATCATTAGACCATAGCAAACTGGATTCATCAAGAATATATACATTATAGATAATCTTAATTTTATCTCAAAGGGAATGGAATGGGTGCAAACATCTTGTCAGCACACCATATTCCTCAAAATAGAATTTGATAAGGCCTATGATAGAATTGAATAGTCATTCATTCTAGTAATGATCCATGCCCTAGGCTTTGGCCATTTTTTATCTCATAAGTTCAAAGTTTTCTTTCAAAAACCTTGATATGCCTCACTATCAATGGGCTCAAATCGGATAGCTTTGGCTGATTCCAATCCATCAAAAAAGGTTTCCCTTTGGTTCCATCTATTTATGTTTTATTTTTTGAATATTTTGGTTATTTGCTTGCTCACATGGCAAAGCAAAGGATTGTCAAAGGAATTTTTCTTCTTGGCTGGTCTTCTTAGCTCATTAATGGCCATTTCACAAATGATACATATCTCACTATCATCAAGCAAGAAGATTTTATTAAAGAGATATTGAAATACCAAGAGATTTTTGGCAAAGCTTCTAGCTCTAATATTTAGTGGGATAAAACCCAATGCTTCAGACATAGCATGATGCCTATGCCACAATGGCTAAAGAAATATAACTAGAATTGGCTCCAAAAAGGTGAGAAACCTAAATTTCTTGGCATCCCATTTTATTTTGATACATCTCCCTCTAAGTTATGGTAATATGCCTTTGAAAGTGAAGAAAAGGGTGGAGTATTGGATCATGAAACCTCTATCATTGGCTAGTAAATTTCAATATTATTTTAAGGTCTTTGTTACCACCCATGTATATTATTCTTCCTTCTAAGCCCCCTCTAAAGCCTCATATGATAAGTAATCCAAAGTTATTAGGGACTTTTTATGGTCCAATGCTAAGAATATGTGTGGCTATCATAGAGTTACATGGAATATTTGTTGTCTTCCTCATGAGAAAGGTGGTATGGGCATTATCAACATCTATAAACAAAGCATGGCTCTATGTGATAAAAAAATCATAGTTCTATGTGTTAAAGGGGTGGTTTAAGAAATAGAATTCAATGAGGCATGTAAAATTCTCTTACGACACTGCATTGCTTTTGGCTCACCATATAGTAAAGTCAACTAGAAAAATGTTGGGTTTTACACCTTAATTGTTACCACTACTCCCATCAAAATTGATGGGTCTTTTATAGCTAAAAGTATTTGGAAATATTTTGAGGTTGTTAAACTATATCTCAGATGAGTATATGATGGTTTCTAAAATTATTTGTCTTTCAGTGACTACAAAATGTGGTGGTCTCCCATTATGATCAATTCCACTCTTCTCTTACAAAAATTACTATCTATGAAAGCTTTGAGGCTCTACATAAAATGTATTCATAAAGCTAAGGATTTGATTTCCTACCATGATTAGGATCCTTGGCCTTTTTTTAAAGTAAAATCTAAGTTCATTAATTTTGAATTATATTTCATCTTGTGCATCCAAGAAATGATGTCCAAGTCATGTTTCTTAAATGATTTTAAATTCTCTACACATTTGGTGGAAAGACTAGAGATGGAACTGTGATATTTACTTTAAGAAGTATTCTCCAAGTCCCCTATATCAAGTCATGGGCCCTTTCTCTCCATCTTGGATAATTTAAATAGGCAATGGAATTTTAATTCATCACCTAGAACTTGGATTGCCAAACTTAACATAATTTGGGTGGTGAAGCTTGAATCCAAGCTCACATAATTCCTTTGGTGTCTTGTTAACCAAGGCCTTCCCCTTGGGGAGAATATCCTTCATATTTGGATTGCTCAACCCAAGTGTTATTCTTTTTCCAGATAATAGTCCTTCAAACATCTCTTCTAGACTTGTACCAAAGTCCAATCTTCTTGGAATTGGATCCAAAACCTCTTCCAACCCTTTCACCATAACCATTTTCATGGAGAATGGATCTCTTCTATGACAATGCTCAGTGGCTGACATATTTAGATTTTATTTGGAATTTAATCAAAGCTAGCATATTATTTCAATTATGCAAAGATATAAACTCAATTTTTTTAAAAAATTAATAAGTATATTGTTTCCTTTATGTTATGGACAAAGTGGATTTTAACTCTTTGGCCTTTATTAAAATACAAGCACAATTAAATAAGATGGCTCTATAATTCCAACACTTTTAGGAGCTTTTTAACAACTAAGGGACTACCCCATGCACCATGAGCCACATCGCCCCAACCATATAGCACACATAACTCCTCTCCCTACATCCCATCATTGATGAAAATATTATTGCAATCACAACCAATTCTCCACTCCTTTTCCTTGTTAAGCGAGTTGGATTCTGACATTGCCACGTGGGAAGTTTGTTGCTAGTCTACCCTAGTGGAGGTCTCATGTGCAAGGATGTTGTCCAATTAGCACTGTTATTTATCCACCTCTTGGTTCAGATATTACTAGGTTTTTGGCTCCCCCAAATCCTATTCAAGATGGTTTGGTGGCACCAAATCCTCCTTTTATTAAGCCTTCCATATGGATTGCCTAGCCACCTAAGGATGATCCACCTCCACCTCCTTTTCTAGAAGTAACTTGTGCTTATTTATTATCCTTTTATGTTGTTGTTTTTATTTTTTTGGCTCTCTTGTTACCATGTTTTATCCAACATCTCTGTTGATATGAGGTAGTCCCTTTTAACTGGTGTGGAACTGGGCCATTTCCTTCTACTAACCACCTTATTATTTTAAATATTGTATATATTTATTTTTTATTAATAATAGTTATATTGATGTGATCCATTAGTACATAAAATACATTAAAAGTAATATAATATTATTGTGCTTAAATTTGTTAAAATGCATGTCATTTCTTGGAAAAATATTTGAGGCCCCATTTTCGATGTGGTGCATCACAAACTTAGTCTTGTAAACTAAAAGCTTTATGATGCCCCTCTGACTCTTGAGGAGATCTTTAATGAATTGTAATGCATCACCAATGACAAATACCTTAGTATTGATGGTTTCCCTTATGAATTTTACAAAGCTATTTGGCATTTTTAGGGCCTGACCTATTGCAAGTTTATAAAGAAGCCCTACAAAATAAATATTTAGGCTCTCTTATTAACAATGGTAATATCAAGTTCATTCCCAAGGCCGATGACCTAGATCTCATTACTATTTGGTGCCCCATCACCCTCCTCAATGTGTCTAAAAAAATCCTTACTAAAGCCCTTGTGAATTGTCTTTGTTTCATCTTGCCTGAAATCCTTAGACCACAACAAAACAACTTCATTAAAAATAGATACATTTCAGATAATATCATTATTTTCCATAAAGTAATGGAATAGGTGTGGGATTCTCTTTAGTAAATCATATTCCTTAAAATTTATTTTGAGAAGTCATGTGATAGGATTAAATAGCCATTTATTCTTATTATGCTTTAGGCTTTAGGTTTTGGCCATTTTTTTTAATTAGCAGTTCAGAGTTTTTTTGTGAAGCTTTGACCTACCTCGCTATCAATGGGCTCAAATATGGTCTCTTTAGATTATTCTGTAGCATTAGAAAAGGTCCCCTTTGGCACCAACTCTATATGTCATGTCTGTAGAGCCATTTAGATATCTTATTGCTCACATAGCAAAGTGATGACTCATCAAGGCCATTACACTTCTTAATTATTCCTCTTAGCTCATCAATGGTCACTTTGTAGATGATAATTTTCTCACTTTGAATGAACAAGAAGATTATTTTAAATATACATTACATTGCATCGATATTTTTTCAAAGCCTCAGGTTCTAGTTTACAAAAGGCCAAAATCCATGCTATAGACATAGAATTATGTCTATGTCAGAATGGTTTAAATAGTATAACTGGAAGTGGATCAAAAAAGGGTGAAATTTAAATTCCTTTGTATCCTGATTGCTTTTGATATATATCCTTATGAAATTGGAAATATGTCATTGATCAAGTGGATAAAAAGGTGGCGTATTTGATTTCCAAACCCCTTTCTTTAGCTGACAAATTTTAGGTATGTTCTAAGATTTTGGTAACCACCCATGTCTATTATTCTTCTAATTGGGCCTCTTTTAAATCCTATTATGATAAATTGGCAAAGGTTTGTTGAGGTTTCCTTTGGGCTAATTCTAAACAAACTCAAAGGTATCACAAAGTTACTTGGGATATTTGTTGTCTTCCTCATGATAAAGGTGATATGGGCATTATTAACATTTATAAAAAAATATGTTTCTATGTATGGTAAATGGCTGGTCCAAGAAATTGAAGGCAATGAAGCCTTGAAATTTTTTATATGGCATTAAATTACCTTTGGTTTGCCTTATGGTAAAGCCAGTTGGAAAAACATTGGGTTTCACACCTTGATTATTACCCCTGTCCCCATCAATATTGGGAGATATTTTGGTTCTAAAAGAATTTAGAAGGATTTTAAAACTATCAAACCCTATTTAAAATAGGTGGGTGATGGTTTTTATAGTGGCCTATCTTTTAATGACCACAATATATGATGGTCTCTAGTTATGAGCAAATCGAGTCTTCTATCAGCAGAATTACTAGATATTAAAGCCTTGAGGCTTTTCAAAAAAGGTATTCATACCATGAAAGATTTGATTTTTTCTCGTGATTGGAATATTTGGCCTCTACTTAAAGATAAATACAAGTTAATCAATTCAAATTTACCTTCTAATTTATGCATTCAATATATTATGCCTGATGTCATGTTGTATAAGATCGATTTATAATCTCCATGTGTTTGGTGAAAATATTGGAGGTGGGATTGTAATAATAATTTTAAAAATTACTCTCCAAGTCTCCTCTACCAAATCATGAGCCCATTCTCTTTAGCTTTGGACAAGTTGAATAGGCATTGGAATCTGAATTCCTCTCATAGGACTTAGCTTTCTAGACTTAACAGAATTTAGAATGTTAAGCTTGAGCCCAAGCTCGCTCACCTTCTTTGGTGTCTAGTTTATTAGGGTCTTCTTTTCAGGGTGTGGATTTTACATATTAGAACTACTCAACCCAAGTGTTTTACTTGATCTTGACTAGAGTCATTCAAACACCTCTTTTGGGCTTGCCCCATAGCTCAATCTGCTTGGCATTGGATTCATATGATTTTTCAACCCTTTCACCCAAAATCATTTTCTTGGTGCCTAGATTTCTTTGGGGATAATTATTAATGGTTGGCATATATGGCTTTTCTATGTAATTTCTTCAAGGGTATGATCTGGTTTCCATTATAGAAAGATAGGAATTCAACTTTATTTAATAATGAAGAAGCATATTGTCACTTTTATGTTAATGACAAATTAATTATTATCTCTTCAACTTTTATGCAGATGCAAGGTCAAGCAGAGAAAGTGGCTCTTGAATTTCAGCACATGTAAGATTTGTTCAAACACTGATGGATTACTCCTTGTACTATGAGCCACCTCCTTTAATAATCTAATATATGGATCTCCTCCCCCCGACACCCCACTCACATATTCATAGCCACTTCTCCACTCATATTCATTGAGGGGGTGGAGTATATCGCCACCTCATGGGAATTTTGTTGTTATCCCATCCTAATGGAGTTAGCCTATGTAAGGAAGTGGTCCAATTGGCAGTGTTGTTCAACCATCCCCTGATTTGGGCATTACTATTTATTAGGCTCCTCTATACCCTATTTAGCATGATTGGGTGACCCTTGATCCTCCTTTGGGTGAGCCTTATACCTGGAGCATCCATTCTCCTAAGGATGATCCACCACCTCCTCTTTTTGGGTAGTAGCATATGCTTAATAATTCTTAATGTGTTTTGATAATGTTTTAGTTACCTTAGTTTTTGTCTTTTGTGTTTTTCCATATTTGTTGTTATCTTGAGCTAGGTTTCTTTTTTGACATGGAATGTGGGTCATGAATACCAATCGATTACCTTATTGTTGTAACCATCAATATATATTATTATTTGTGATTAATAATATTGATATTGATGCATTCTAATAGTTTAAAAAATGATATGCTAAGAAAAAAAAGAGATGAAGGAGACTATAGCTCTGAAGAAAGGGGAGTCAACACAAAACCAAAAGGACAAAAATGTGGAGTTCAACAATCTGGTGGATTCACTCAAATTCAAGGAGAATGCAGATATAATCATGGAAGAACTTGACCTTGAGAAAGCCATAATGAGGTGGTTTATGCACGAGATTATAGATCTGAAGGGAAAGATGAGTGTGCTTCAGCACGAGAATGCTAGAATGTCTCAAACTTTGGCAGATAGAGAGGAGGACAACCAAATTCAACGCTTGAATTTTAGAGTAGCGTTACGAGAACATGCTAATGATAATCTACAAAATAAGATAAGGTTTTTTGTTAATTGCAGTAATGTTGCAATTTATGAAGGTATTCAAAATGTTGAAAATCTTAGGGCACATCTTAGAGAATTATTTGAACCCAACTATATTGGGAAAGGTAAGGGTAAAAAGGGGCAGAGTAGTAGTGTTCAACACACACTAGACCATGAAAGTTTATTGATGCAAATAGATATGAATCTCAAGAAAATGAAGGCATGGACTGTGTTGGTCATTGTTTTGTTGTTTGGCTTGGATAGCCTATTGTTTATTTTGTACTTACAAAACACCCCTCCCCCTCTGCCCCTCTTTTAACCTAAATGAAAAAATAATTAAAAAATAATAGAATATATAGATGATTACAATAAAAATATGTAATTAGCATTCACATCTAAAATCTAGGTTAAATCCAGATTTTAAAAAAATGATAAAGACAAAAGATTAACAACAACACAAATCAAATATAGTTATACAATACTAACATCAAACAAACATGATAAATGACTTCGCTTTCTAATTTCAGAGCTAAGGCGTAGAATGGTAAAGACCACAGTTAAATATACAAGTCTACTGACCCTTTATATTTGGGAAAAAGCTTATCTCAGGTGGATGAAGTCTAAGGTTATTCAGTGGAAGTAGAAGAATGATGTCTTATATGGATGTTGATGTCACTGAAGAAATTTATAATACTGAGGAATTACCCGATGATGATGATGATGATGATGATGATGATGATGATGATGATGATGATGATGATGATGATGATGATGATGATGAATGTTATATCATAGCTAAAATGTATGATAAGTCTGCTCATCCTCCTCATATGAAAATGAAGAATTATAATGTTCTAGGTAAGGAAGACATAAAGAAAATGCCAAGAGAAGGCAATTGCAAGAATTTACAACTTTATGTTTTTATCAAAACATGAGGCTGCAATTCTTTTGCTTCACTTCGAGTGGAGTGTTGAGAGAGTGATAGATGAATATATTTCAAACCAGGAGATAAGAAGAGATTTTGGGTTGTTGGCAAGGCCTAACCCTAATTCAGCTATGGATATCGATCCAAATGAAAAAATGGAATGTGTTATTTGCAGTGATACTTACTCTATCAATGGAGGAAAGAATGTAGGAATTTGTGGGCATTATTAATGTAATGGGTGTTGGTTGCACTAGATACAAGCCTACATATATGAATTGGGCCCCGTTGCCTTAGATTAAACTATCCAGACCCCTCCTATAGATGTGTTATTAGTCAAGATATGGTCCTTTCTTTATTGACTAGTTTTGATGAAAGATATCAAAGAAAGTACACAAACTACATTATTAGATCCTTTGTTAAAAACAACAAAAATGTCAAATGGTGTCCAACTTTTGGTTGTGAATATGTTGTGCAATGGTTACTCTATGGAAGAAGCCCTTACGATGTTACCTACAAATGCTTGCATAAATTTTGCTTGGAGGAAGGCCTCACCGATGTCAATGTGAGATATTGATTCACAAGTAACATGAAGAACTTTCTTGTAATGGGCTCTTGCTTTCATTTTTAGTTAGAGACTTTTTTGGGATTGAAAAGCTTTTTTTTATATTAATGTTAACAATTGTATGGAGGAGTTATAATGTAAACATCAATGGATAAGAAAATGTTGTTAACTAATAAGTAATATTACCATATGTAACATGTCAGGGGATATACCTCCAACAATTGTAAACATATTGTTTGTGTTTGTAAAGAATAGGGTTAATATTCATTGAAGAATCATATAAATTGTTTAGAGGAGTTTCTTTAATAATTGTTAATTTGTAGGAAGTATTGTTTGATTTGTGATAAATAGATGTAATTAGTTATTACTGAATTTTATTTTTATTTTTTTCCTTGAGTTGGTATCGGCATCTTTATTTTTCTTTGAGATATTCCTTATTCTTTACATAATATTTGCATCTATTTTTGTTTCCTTTGTGGAGTCAACATTTGTAAGTTTAATTTCAACAAATATATAAATTTTGGAAGTTAATTACTTTACCTCCTAATTAATAAGGAATGAATCCATCAATTAAAACAATTTATTTTTAATCAATTTATTTATATTTAAAATGACAATCATAAATTTAACATAACTTCCATTCAAATTTCATTAAATTTTAAATAACTAACTATTGATTCACTACACCAAAAGTCTATAAATATGAATATTATATTTTAAGTAAAGTATTCAATATAAAATTGATAGAAAAAATACCTAATATAATATTACATTCAAATTTAAAAGGGTGACTTCATTTTAAACTTAATCAATTTCACATACCCAACAAGTAGAATCAAATATTTCCAACATCATTGCATTTAAAATTTTAATTCTACAAGTATGATCTCCTTGTTATAAAAACTATTCAATGTAATTATAGAAAATGGTGAAAAAAGTCCAAACGAGACAATGAGATAAAGGTGAAAGGTAAAGTAACTTTTTTAGGTGATGAACAAGAGGTGTAACATACAATGACAACCTAGGGTGATGTATGTTAGCAATTAATAGTAGAATTTAAATTTGGCTTCAATGTGACTATTTTAGATAAAAATCAAGGTAAAATTTGGCATGCATTTAATCATCATAGGGAAATCATATTAAACTTTTTTCTTGTTGCATATTATCTTGGGCATGCAGTAAAATCTAAAGCTTATTTTTTCGAAAAAATATTTTAAGCTCAACATAGTGGTAGAGCTGAATTGAGGTTATCTATCACTAAACTATTTGATAATAGGCACGCAAACTATTCAAAAAAACATCTGAATAAAATGTACAATAAATATGAAACCATACAAAAAGCACATCAACTAGTTCAGAAAATGCCTCAAACATTTTTTTACAAAAATGTCAAACTATACAAAAGGCATGTCCACTATCTTAACAAAAAGTCTCAAAGGAATGATTGAAATATATACACAAAAATTAGTTCTTAATAGTTGATGAGTTGTATAAATGATCTAATCTAAGCCCCTACTAACTTTCCTTGAAACCTCCTATGGACAACCTCTTAGACATTAAAGCTATGTTTTATGTATTTCACTTATAAATAGCACTCATGAATATGACGCATATGTTTTTTTTATTTATATGTAAAAAATGGTTTATTTTGTGATTAAGAAGCATTATGGACTACCTTTGGTATGTTGGTTTAATTCTAATATCATGTGTTTCAGATCTTGAGCAAACAGGTTAAGTTCTAGCCCATAGCAACTGTGTGAAGTGAATTCATAGAAAATGGAGTAATACAACCTATAGCCATTAGTCCATAACAACCTGCAAGTTGCCATGACTAGCCCATAATAATTGCTAGATAGTTGTTCCATCCTTTATCAGTTGTAATGACATATTTGGTTGTTGCCAAGTGATTAAGGGAGTTAAGAAATAGATCTTACAAGCTATGATCATGAACAACGCATGGTTGAAGGTTTTGATAATGGTTCCTCCCTATTGGACTGCATCTCTTTGTCATCACAACCACACAATAGAACATATTTTATTTTATTTTATTATCGTAGTCATTGTTGGTAACATTTTTGTAGTTAGGATGTACCAATTGATCTCCTAAATTATGTTTGTATTCCTAACTTAGGTATTTTTTGGTTAAAATGATACGATGCTTGACCTTGTATTTAAGATAATAGTGCATAGCCCAATGGTAATAGGAAATTAAGGAGTGAATAGAAGTTGAATTATATAAATTTATTTTTTGTAATTCTTGTTGTAACAATCTTTGATTACTACAAGATTATTAATGCAAGTAAATGATTTGAAGTAAAAATGTTTACTACCCAAGGGAAGGATTAAAACTCAAATCCAACCAAGGAGGGCCCCCTCATAAGGATTTTTAGTGAATATCTTGATCCATTAGATTAGATATTAGTTTGTGTGCAAGCATTCATTTATTTACTTATGAATTTTGCATGTGTGAGTTGATTTCTACATAATAAGGATTGGTGTGAATGTTATTGAGTTTCTTTAGGGAAGTTTCCATATAATTATTTCAATTCTTTTCAGTCATTCAATTATTTCAAGGTGTGATTTACTTTCATGTACTTTAAATTTATATAATTTACTTTATAATAGAGTGTGTTACCTATCTACAATCGATAAATTTCAATGAATGAAAAATTGTTGTACATACAATACCGACATCTTGTCAAGCTTAATACACCTTGGGTTGATAATTAGTGAAGGAAGTGGAGTTCATAAACCAAGTGTTTATCTTATTGATTGATAAGATTGTGCTGAGTATTATCATTGATGTCAAAAGTGCATCTTGTGGAGGTTGATGTCAAAGGTGATTAAGGATGACTGGAAGCATGTGATGTGACAAGGTGCATGGAAGAATGTTGTCATGAGAGAGTGTTGTCATGAGATAAAGAGAAAGAGAGAATTTGAAGGAAATTAATGTCTTATGTTTGTATAGAAGGTACAGGGCATTGATGTCAAGTGCATAGAAAGCCTAGTCATGACATGAAGAGGTATGTGTATGGTGAAATAAATGAACATAGGTATGTGAAGGTTTTATGGAATTGTTTGAGCATTTGATTAAGGTATAGAATAATTCATGATAGTTTCAGGGTGAGCCTATATGGGTAGGACCTTCAGTCTAAGTTTGCACCTAGACCACTCTTAGACCTTACTTGGCCTAATGAGGAATGAAGATCAGATTTCAAGGCAATTATGCACATGTGAACATGTACAAAGGTGATATAAGTTTTTTTATGCATGATCAAAAAGTTTGAGCTCAATATTTGAAATAAAAGTGCATGAATCATTATTTTAGGCCTTCTTGAGCTCACAAAATGAGGTCTCAAACCCAAAAAACACTTTCAGACTTTCATTGGCATGTTTAACCTATGCATAAGAGTCTGAGATTTTAAGGAGAGATGGGGAAGTGTCCTAGATAATATCTCTAGGCATTAGTTTTGGATTAAAGTGGTTGTCCTTTATGAATAATCGTTAACACCAAAACCTATGTTAAACCTCCCTAAAACCCTAATAAGGACCTGATATAAAATATTTTGTCCAAAATATCTCAGGATGGATTCAAGTGCCTAGATAATATATTGGATCATGTATTTAACTCTCCCAGGTACCTCTAGGTGGTGGTGGATGTGAGAGAAAATGCACAAATACAAGCTTATTTTTTAAGAAGTTGTTGTGGCTCTTAAAAGTTGAATTGATCAAGAAAATCAAATGGATGGTAAAAGAATCTAGAGACTCATTTTACATGTCCATGTTAATTTTTGAATAGTTTCTAGCCTTCAATTTTTCTAATTTGGTCATCCAAGTAAGCTAGTTGCAAATAGACTTAATGGTGTGAATCGTGTAAAACCTAAGCATAGATGAAGAGATTGATTTGAGGGTCTGTGCATGATAAATTGATGAAATAAAGTGCATAAATCAGTTATTTATAACTTATAATTCATGATAATTCTTTGATAATCTTTGAAGGTCAGTGTATGTGTTGAAAAAGTTGCTCACAAAATAGCCTATATGGTTCAGATAGGACAATGAGATATAAGGTCAAGAAATTGGCCTACAAGACCAATATTTTCCATTAGGCCATATGACTTTTATATCTAAGGATGTTATAGAGATATCATAGGATCATTTATATGCATCATGAGTCATGAAAATTGTCTACACAGGTGTTGGAGGTCTAATTCATCATGACTGGATATTTAGATGAATTCGCAATTCTGAGTAAGCGAGTTGCAAAGATATTCTTGAGTCTTTATCTCCTGAATTAAGGTGTTACAAGCATTTGGTGATGAAATTGAGGTCATGTAAAATATATTTACATATTTCATTTTGCATATTTGAGTAGCTTAAGGGTGTTTAAGCTTCTTTGTTGTAAGACAGACTTTTGAGGTACACAGGCTTAATAGGGCAATTTATCCTAAAAGAGTTTTCATCATATGAACGAAGGATGCAAGTCTAATAAATCATGAAGGAGGTAAAAAGAGTTAATTTAATAAGTTTTTTCATATTTTTTAATTGTTGGATAAGTCCATATAAGCCCAATAAGGTCAAGTTTTAGCGTTAAGAGGACATACTTAATGCAATTAGGTCTCCATGAAACCTAAAGGAATAAGGCCTAATTGAGTTGTAGTAGAAAAATATGGGTTCAAATTGTGATTTAATTATGCTCATAAGATGTCTTAAGACTTATTGTGTGTTTTACCTAATATTTTGAATGTGTATGGTCGACCAAGTGGTGTGTGACTATGAGACTAGTATATATACAAAGCAGTTTAGGCCTAATTGGAAGTATACAAAACAAGCAAATAAAATCTTGTATGGTTGAGAAGGAGGTCTTGAAATGAGTTATAGACCATAAAATAAGATCATATATGTGAATTTTATCAAAATTCACAAGGTGGATGATTTTTTGCTAAGTCACTTAGGGAGTCGGTGCTTCCTTGCAAGTAGGTGTTTGCTTAAGCCTAGTCAAGTGGGTGCTTGACTTTATTGAGGTTAGTACTCAACATAATTTGATATTTTATTTCATAGGATGGTAGTCCATTTGCATATATCATAGTGGGTTTTATCCCCATTGAGGGTTTCCCACTCATATATGTGTTTTCTTATTTCATGCTCATGTGAATGGTTCTTTATGCACTGGTATATCACCATATTGATTTCATGGTTCAAAGAATGTTAAAGTATAATTGAAAAAAAAAAATTAAATATTGATTCACCCCCACACCCCCCTCATTAATTATGCTTCCAATAGGTTATGTGTATAGATATTGATATGCATCAGTTTGATTAGTGGTTAAATTTTACTTGTCATGTTTATGTCATTGTCAGGGATGGTGTCAAAACACTTGTATCTTCAAGTTGATAAATTATTTTGTTGTCCTAGTTTAAATTTTTCTATTTTTTTATCTTACAATTAATATTTTCCTAGATATAAGATTCAATTTATAAAAAAGTAGATTAGTGAAAAACCCAAAAACACATGTACTAACCATGTACATGGCAAGGTAGGAAAAAACACAAGAAAAGGAGAGTGGTTGATTTTCATGTAGTAGGAATGAGACCATTTGGGTAGATTCTTACCTGAGCAGTTGATTATTACTACCAAAACATAGTTACAACCAACAACAACTCTAAGTCACAATGAAAATCCTATATACAATCCACAGTTGTCATCAAAAAAGCTAAATTAGAAAGTAGTAGAGGAATTCTTAGTTGAACTAGTAGAACAAACCAAGAATCAAGAGGAAAAGGATTTCCATATGCCTGATAAAAACACCTTTCCACCATTTTAGAGGGTTCCTATTCAGCCACCCCACAATCAAGATTATGGCATTCAACTTACTCCACCCTCACCCAAACTCCTTTTTAAAAGAGAATTTAAAGCCCTTATAACCCCCAAAAGATATAGCAACTTATAGAACCTGCTAAATTTCTAAACAAGACAACCTCTTTGTTGAAATTCTAAGAGGATTTTCAATAAACTCCACTCCCTCACCTCCATCTAGAAGACACTCTCTTCCCTTATAAAATCCCAAACTTTCCATTTATTATTCACTGGGAATTACATATATTGACGAAGAATTTGAAGAGTGGGTGACAGAAGTTGTTGGTATATGCATAGTCAAAAAATTCATGGAAGACCATCAAGAAGAAAACACTATCAATGAGTGTACAACCTTTTATTTTCTCATCAATACCTAATGGAAATGTACCTATAAAAAATATCACTCATTATGCCCTACCTTATTTCAGGGGCAAGGCAAATGAGGATCTGGATACATTCCTCTTTGATTTTGATATCTTATGATGCAGCTATGACTATAATCAAAATCCTCAAAAGTTGAATTTATTTTTGGAAACACTCAAAGATGCATCCCTCAAATGGTTTATGGGCCTAGGGAAGGATACAATCTCCATTTTGAGAGATATTAAGGAAAACATTCTTTCTAAATATCAAGACTACTGCCAAGGAAGGAAATATAGGAGTGATGACATTTTTCAAATGTCACAAGAAGAGGATGAATCAATAGAGGATTACATGGAACAATTTATGTTTAGCCTATAAAAATCTAAGCATACCACATTGAATTTATATTATAACAAACTAATATTCTTAAAAGGATTTAAAGAACATAATTTGGAATCGTTAGACTTAACGAGCAATGCAAATGTCTCACAAATACCATTCAATGATATCACCCTTATATGCAAGAATTATTTAAGGTCAACAATGAATAAAATCCAAAGTAATAAGATAATTCCTTCACCAGCAATAAATGGACTCTCACAAATAGAGGTAACTAATTTGTTACAGGATATGAAGCAAGATATTATCAGTCACAAGGCTATGCAAATGGATATGTTGAACATAAGGTAAAATCAAGAAGAAACAAAGTAAGCCTTGACGATTTATTGTTTGGACTATTGTAAGAAGAAAGTAGACTTTAAATGCCATGTCATTCAAGTAAAAATGGCTAGCATAACACATGAAGATCCTAAAATAGTGGGATTGCATGCTATAGGTGGATATGGAGATAAGATTTTATACATATCTTAGTGAAGGCAATGGCCAAAAAGGCCACCTAATCAAGGTATGCCACCAACTTATACAT
The DNA here is from genome assembly GCA_037957365.1 of Torreya grandis. NCBI lineage: Eukaryota > Viridiplantae > Streptophyta > Pinopsida > Cupressales > Taxaceae > Torreya > Torreya grandis. The sequence goes on along the minus strand of JARHVA010000005.1, from coordinate 4,988,010 downwards.
TTTCAAAGTCGTAATTTCCAATTATTCATAATTGGTATGGATTTAATTCTTGGACACCTATGCCACCCCAAAATCAACCTTATATGCCTTAAAATTGGCAACAATAGAATACCCAAACACCAAACAATTAATAGTCATCTCAAAACCAATTTTTCAACTATAGATTCAAAATCAACAATGGTTTTCTTCCTCCAACCAATAGAAATAGTCATGGAGAAATAACCAACCCTAGTTTAACCAAAATATTGGATTTTTGTAGTAGCCACAGTTACAACATCAATAACAACTAGCCTTGATGCCCAACACTTAAGCAACTCCTTGGCAACCAAAATTTCTCACCCACCATGTACTCAACCTTGCCAATAATTCAGTTTAGCTAACCCAAACCATATAAATAATGTAGTAGCTAACTTACACAATGGACAATAATGAAGTTCATCTTCATTCACGACATGTTGTTCAACAACCCACCTCACACATAATAATGGAACCCCCTAAAGAGGTTCCAAACACACATACTAACCCACAACCACTTAAATAAACCACTAATCTAAAACTAAACACAAACACAACACAACAAAGGCCTACTAACCCTCTTTTTCCTAAGAGATTGAAACTCCAATGTTCAGATAAAGAATCTAAATTTGATTTTCTAGGATAATTTAAAAATGTGTGTCAAAATTCCACTATTTCAAGCTATAAAATATGTGCCCATCTATACTAAAGTTATTTGTGAACTATGCTTAAAGAATTTTGGCTGAAAGAGGAAGGATCCCAAGATTGTCTAACTAGTTGGGCAACTTGCAGACATTATGCTAGGCAATGTAGTTCCACCTACATATTCTGATCCAGGCAACCCTGTAGTTGATTTCAATGTTTATGGCAAGCTTATACAAAATACTTTCATTGACTTAGGATTAGACATCAATGTCATGACTATGGAAACAATGAAAAAACTTGGTCTTAAACATATTCCCCAATACCTACCATTCTACAAATGGAAGATAGATCTACAATAAAACTTGAGGGAATTATAGAAGATTTAGTCATAGCCATGGATTCATGGGAATACCCAATTGATTTTATCATCTTATAACCTAAATCCAACTTAGGAGGATTTCCCCTTATCCTAGGAAGACCATGGCTAGCTATAGTTGATGCTTACATTGGTTGTATATCTGTGAACATATTGATTTTAAATGGAAATAGCATTAATAAATTAGTGTTGTACCCACCAACCAAGCCTTTCTATGGAACTGGACAAACTTCTTGGGTAAAAGATGAAGACAAAAAATAAGTTTCTATGCATTCTTTGTTTATAATTGACCACAGTGTATCCCTGAAATATCAAGAAGAAGACACAATCATTACTAATGTCCTAAAAAATACCTATCAAGTTGACTTAGAAACAATCTCTTACAATATATACCATGTCCCCTCACAAGCATTATTATCGAAGAAGGTTCCTCTAATACTGTAATAAATATTATAGCCTTCCATCAACTACTTCCCCACCATTGCAGCCATACCCCATTGTTGGTAACGTATAATCTATGTTTTCCTTATCCAAATAAGTACAATTCTTTCTGAGACAACTCCTTAACATCAAAAATAAATTAGAACTTCAACAAGAAACTAAACTAGTCACCATGATCGAAAGCCACAAAATAGCATTTTTTTGAGACTACCATGATAGAGAGGTATTCCCCTGAATCTATGTATCCACCATATTTACATCAAGGATGAGTGCAAACCTATTCACCAACCACATATATAAGATAAACCCTGTTGTTAAAAACATAGTCAAAATTCAGTTATAAAAACTCTTGGATGCAGGGTTTATCTACGTTATTTCTGATAGTCAATAGATTTATCCTCTTATTATTGTACCTAAAGGGGGGGAAATGGCGTATATGTGTCGATTATAGGGATTTAAATACATCCAAAAGGAAATATCATTTTTCTCTTCCTTTCATTGGCCAAGTATTTGACACATTGGCAACAAATAAATATTTGTCTTTTCTTGAAGGGTTTAGTGGCTATAATTAGATTAGAATTTCTATTAAGGACTAGGATAAGACTACTTTCACATGTTATTGGGGTACCTATGCATACGCCATATTACCATTCGATTTATGTAATGCTCCCACCACTTTTCAAAGGGTTGTTTTGAGCATATTTTTTTATCTATCCCATGATTATGTTGAGATCTACATGGATAACATCATTATCTATGGGTAAACATATGACGAAGCCTTCCAAAACTTAGAGAAATTTCTCTGATGATTTAAAGACAACCAATTGTCCTTAAGTCATGAAAAGTGCTACATGTTGATAATTGAATAAATTGTTTTGGGACGCCACATCTCACCTACAAGAATCAAAGTATATCCTAATAAAATAAGTGTAATCAATAACTTACAAATTTCATAAAATCAAAAAGACATTCGAAGTTTCTTAGGACACGATGGATACTATCACATATTTATCAAATATTTCAATAAAATTATAGCACCTCTATTTATTTTAATTTCTAAAGATGCTAATTTTATTTAGATGGATGCATGTCAAACAATGTTCTAAGAACTTATAGATTTATTAGTAACAACTCTGATATTGAGAGGCCCCAATTGGACATTACCCTTTTACATCCACACAGATGCCTTTGATACTACATTGGGATCTATCCTTGGTCAAAAGGAGCAGTCCTTGAACTATGTCATATATTTTATCAGCAAAAACATCCAAGGGGATGCGCTCAATTACACAGTGATAGAGAAAGAATTTCTTGCCTTAGTCTATGCCATTAAGAAATTATGACATTACATTATAGATTATCTAGTTTTCATCCATATTGATCACGTAATAATCAGGTATTTAATGACTAAACTAGCAGTCACTAGAAAAATAATTAGATGGTTACTTCTACTACAAAGTATGATATTAGTATCGTAAATAGGCTAGGGAAGGATAATGTTGTTGGATACTTTATATGATGTTTAACATCTAATGAAAAAAATTATTGTAGTAGATGATTCTTTTCCTAAGGAACATATTTTTGCATTGTCCATTGACACTCCTTGGTATGCAATCATTGCTAATTACTTAGTTATAGGATTATTTCCACAAATTTTCTCTCCAAAATAAAAGCGTAACTTGGTGGAGAAATTTGGTCCATATTCATGGATCTCTGGGTACCTCTTTTTCAATGGGTCAAATTCAATCATGTGTCAATGTATAAGAGAGGATGATGTTGTTGGCATCCTTCGAGCATATCATGATGAACCTTGCAGGGGTCATTTTGTTGCAAAGAGGACTACCATCAAGATCCTAACTACAGCTTACCTCTGGCCTACCTTACATAAAAATGTAATTATATATACTTGCTAATGCGATCAATGTCAACATATAGGGAAACCCACATGTTCTGATAAGATGCCACTTTAGCCTCAAATTATTTTAGAACCATCTGAACTATGCCATATATTTTAGGAGCAGTCCTTGAAGTATGCCATATATTTTATCAGCAAAAACATCCAAGGGGATGTGCTCAATTACACAGTGACAGAGAAATAATTTCTTGCCTTAGTCTATGCCATCAAGAAATTATGACATTAAATTATAGATTATCTAGTTTTCATCCATATTGATCATGTAATAATCAGGTATTCAATGACTAAACTAGCAGTCACTAGAAAAATAATTAGATGGTTACTTCTACTACAAAAGTATGATATTAGTATCATAGATAGGCTAAGGAAGGATAATGTTGTTGTAGAATTTATATCATGTTTAACATATGATGAAAAAAATTATTGTAGTAGATGATTCTTTTCCTAAGGGACATATTTTTGCATTGTCTATTGACATTCCTTGGTATGCAATCATTGCTAATTACTTAGTTGTAGGATTATTTCCACAACTTTTCTGTCCAAAATAAAAGTGTAACTTGGTGGAGAAATTTGGTCCATATTCATGGATCTCTGGGTACGTCTTTTTCAATGGGTCAAATTCAATCATGTGTCGATGTATAAGAGAGGATGATGTTGTTGGCATCCTTCGAGCATGTCACGATGAACCTTGCAGGGGTCATTTTGTTGCAAAGAGGACTACCATCAAGATCCTAACTACAGCTTACCTCTAGCCTACCTTGCATAAAAATGCAATTATCTATACTTGTCAGTGCGATCAATGTCAACATATGGGGAAACCCACATGTTCTAATAAGATGCCACTTCAGCCTCAAATTATTTTAGAACCATCTGATAAATGGGGAATTGTTTTTGTTGGACCAATAGATTCTATATTAAACAAAAATGAGTACAAACTAGTCTTCATGGATTATTTGACCAAATGGGCCAAGGTGAAATCCTTAACACATATACGAGATGAAAAAGTTGCATAATTTCTATATGAGGAAATCTTCACTAGATATGGAGTTCCACAGGAGATTGTTATAGATCAAGGCCCTCAATTCATGTTTGATCTAACAGTTGCCCTTGTTCATCAATATGAAATTAGTCACAATAAGTCCACCCCATATGATCATCAAATTAAAATGTGCATGGTGTCTAATGTTTTTCATGCATCTAATTGTACTTACCATTATCCTATTGAATAATGGTTTGAGTTTGTTTTTGATCATGTTGAATGTGTTGAATGAATTGAAAAAAATGTTCAAATTTATTTTGATCTGGAGGAGTTGCTACTATTTTTGGTGGAATTGGATAAGCTACATCGATGGGTGTCAAAAGTTGGAAACCCAATCAAACTTGAAAAGGGTTGTGTGTGGTAGAGATGTGTATAATTTGGTTTTATTTGTGTTAAATAAAAGGTAGGATTTCATCCTAAATTTGTTGCTTCTTTGAATTTTACACTCTCATCCTATTTACCGTTTCCATCTATCTATCATTATTTGGATGAAAGGCAGTAGATTTTCTCAACTTTATGTCTATCATAGACCAACATTATTTTGAAAAAAATCTCATTAACTATGTATCCCTATAAAGTAGGATGGTTTATTGGATTACATAGTGGAAAAATACATGTTAAAAGTATAGTTGAGTTGGTTTCAGAGTTGATATTTCTTTCTTACAAGGTATTGAAATTTTCATCCTTGAGAATCTATCAACTACTAAATAGACACAATCATTACCATGTTTGGTAGTAGTGTAGCCTGAGAGAAAGTTCATGCATATGGATTCTAATAGTTTCATCATCAAACTCATATTCATCATCACCTACATCACTATCATCCATAGTAATGGCATTCATATCTTTATCAATAGTGGCATTCAAATAACGAGTAGAAATACTAGTCTTCTCACTCACATTATGTTCTATTCAACATATTATGCACATCTAGTCTAAATCTATATTTATATAGGTTGCTTGTCTTAAGACCACCATATCTTTCCTTAGTAATTTACTTTTGCATATCAAATTTTTTCATTCTATAATCATGAGCATTTATATAAAGGAAACCAACATCTAAGACATTCATATCATTTACATTTTCATTTGTTCTGATAGGGTTGAAATTGAGTTTTCCTAATGTTTTGTCTATATGATACTCACTATAATTATCATCATCCTCACTATAAAAACATTAGATCCACCATCATAATAATCATAATTATTATATTATACATCATTATGAAATGCATGGAATATATAGAAACATATATAACACCACAAAACAATACATCCAAATGATGATCCATTGCAAACACTCTAGGATTTGAATAAATCTCAAAGTATTTAGGGATAAATAGATTTAATAACATAATCCTAACCAAAATAAACACTATAAACAAGCAAGATACAAACCTAATAAGAGGGCTCAACATAGTGGAAATGTATGAGGATACCTCAAGATAAGCACAAAGAACTATGGCAAATGATGAAGACATAAATGACTGCAACCCTATAAAATTAGATCTATGATAATCACAACACTAACCAACCCTATAAGGAAAAGGCACTATGTGGATAAACCTGATAATATGACACAATAGTACAAGGACTTGATCTAGAAGAGAAAGAAGCATGCAAAGCAAGGGTTTATAAAAATTCTACATAATCATATCCATTGTGAAATAAGAGAAACAACCTAACCCTAAGGAATGTAAGAGGATACGTGTGTAAAAGGTTGGGTGTAAATAGTAAAAGTTCACCAAAATGTTTGAATGGAAAGTGCAAATTATGATGTTAAACTACCAAAAATACACTAAACTAATGAAAACATGTGCATAAGGTAAATCTAAACTAAATAAAATAATGTAATAGTAAATTATATTTTAAATGTACAATAACAAAGAATTGAAATGTTTGGAATTAATAAAGAGATTTATAGAATTGGTACCTTGATTCTAACTTACTTGTGCACTATTGAAGATTGATGATGACCAAAAACATATTTGTTTCTAATATTATTTCAAGTTTTATTCATTTACTCAAGTTTATTAAAAACTACTCTCATTTTTTATAAATTCATAGCATATTTACCATTATTTTGGTTTCTTTATCTGCATCATAATTGACATAAAAAGTCGAGGTCACCTCCATTTTTGAAATAATTTATGGGTTTTTAATCCATTCAAGCTTATAAAAACATCTTTGAGTTTATAAAACTTCATTGCGAATCTCTCAAAATTTAAATTTCTTTAACTTGACTATGTTATATCCTCTTTAAATTTTGTGAGTACCTTTATTTGTGTCTTCTAATAAAAACTTATATTAGATTCTTGAATTAAAGCATAACACTTCCGTAATTGGTTTTCCTTTCTCTAAGCCCTCATCCCCTCTTATAGACCTTGAAAGAGCATAAAAATAGGGGTAGTTATGAGAGATTTGTCTCATATAGACATAATTTTGGTGAACATTCAACAATCAACACTCATGCAATTCAGCAAACAGTCTAGTGTGTATGAAGATCCCATCCCTTATCCCCAGATATGAGATGTAAGCAAGTAGTATATTTAATATGCTCTTTCACTATTTATCATGTATATATCTCTTGTAAAAATGAACTCCTAAACATGTTTATTTATAAGAAATATTAAAATAAAATTAGGCTCTATGCACACCCATGTCAACTTCCACAAGGTAAGGACCTAAAAATGAGGTAAAGGGGGATCGAATATGCACATGAGTTAGAGGGGCCTAAATCATAGGATAATGTGATGATGAGACAAAATTTTTAAAGTATGTTGATGTGAACTATAGGATACCTAATGAAAGGGAAATTTCACCCAATGGAAGTTGGAAAGAAGGTCTATGTTGTTAAATTATCTCAAATATGCAACATAAGCCCAAACATGATAAATCAATATAATTCAACATTAAATAATGACAAGGGGCCATTTTTAGCTATATACACATATAAATACTTGATATGGTGGGAAGGATCATCCTTATCATTAAACAGCTCAAACTTATCAACCATAAAACTAATAAGCAAGTGATAGGCCAAGATCTCATGAGTTAAAGCATTATCATGTGAATTGTCCATATGACTTAGATTTTTAGACCATTGGCAAAGCAATGGATTTTTTTGTTGCATAGTTTGAACAATTTTTCAAAGGAGTTTGGCTTCAGGAGTTGGAATCAAAGGATTAATAGTAGCACAAATAAGAATATAAACATTAGTCACTTGAGAAACACTTTAAACGAAGGGAGGAGGTTGAAAAATTGGTTCAGATGATTAACATTAGGAGCAAAAAAAAGAAACATTAAGACCAATTTGAGAAGATAAAGTCATAAAAATCTAAGTTAGAACAACAGTAAAACAATCTGAGATATAATCACATTGGTTGGCATAATAGGGGAACCTCTATAAAATAAAATATTTGAAGCATTCAAAGATTCATTATTAGTTGAAATAGGTTTTTCCTCAAGTGTAGTGGTTTCTTTAGATAGGATTTATTTTGGTGCTTATTTTAACACATAATATTGCATTCATTTCATCAAGACGTTCTCTAATATGTTTTCAAAATATAGTAATTCTACTACCCTTTCTATGCCTACATCAAAATGTTCAATATTCTGAGATCCAATAGCACCATTGTCATTCATAGTATTATCATTGCAATAATTATCATTTTCATCATTTATATTCATACAATTCATATTTTCATCCACATATGTATCAAAAAAGGAGCATCAACAACATTAAAATTACCATTTTATTTTTCAAATTAACATTAGTACTAATCAAATAAAACTCTACAAACAATTAGTGTGGAATTGAATCTACCACTTCTATTAATAGTGGATTTAGATCTAATCTTCCTTGATGGCATAAGATGTAAACATGTATAACATACAAAATAAAAGTTTGACACAATGCAGAAGGAATTAGGAATAATGATGTAAGAGAAAGTAAGCACAACCTTATATAAATCATATTTATACTAGCAAGAGCTAATCCTAGAAGGGAAAGAAGCATAAAAAGGAAAGTGAGTTAATAGAAACCTTAAGAAAAATCTAATCTAATATGCAATATAATCAATGATATAACCCTAGGAGGTGTAAGAAGGCACAAGTTCACCAAAATATTTTGATGAATCGCACATAACTGTCAAAATAAAAATCAAAAATCATCAAAAGTGGTGCAAGGGCTACACAAATCAAATTTGATCTAAGTATAGCAATATAATAGTAAACAAGTCAAAAATATGAAAAATAACTAGGAAATTAAAAAATTTGGAATAGACAAGAGAGTTATTAGATAAATACATGAATGTTAATTTCCCTATTGTTGTCGCCAAATTTGTCTTAATAATATTATCATTTTTTTCTTCCCACAAATCAAAATCATCCTAAAGAACCCCTTTGACCAATTTTAAAAATTTATAATTAGACATTTTCTCTTCAATTTTCAATCAAGGAAATCAGAACTTCTTTACATGTATTACATGTACTCCAAGACCTATATATTTAATTACCCTGACCATGTGCTTTGGTGTGTTTAAAGTGCTGAAATTCAAACTTCCTTTACAATTTCTTGTCCTTGTAAGTTTCCCTTTCAAAATCTGACATTTACTTAGAATCTTTTTCCTTTGAAAAATGTCATGAAAATTGGGCTTTGCTTACAAGTCCGCTCATGAAGGAACCTATGAAAACCCCCCAATTTATCCAATAAAATACAAAGATCAATTAGACATTTCAGGGCTTGGTTACAAGTTGGCTCTGAGCTACTTTGTAACCAAACCCTAATTTTCTGGATTGTGTGAAAAGAAGCAAAAAAGGGTCCGGATTGACAGACTTATTTTTCAAATATGTTCATTTTAAAGAGAAAAAGAATCTAGGTTCCCCTGACCAATACAAAATACCAATGGAATATGATGTTGCATGAAACTAATAAGCCCAAAAATCTTGAAAAGACACTACTATTAATATTTCAACCCATGTTTTGTGTCGTTAATGGCACTAGCATGTGTACACCATTCCTGCGTATTTATATCCCTCCTTCCCATTTTCCTTCTCACTTCATTTCCACTCCCTCGCTTTGTTCAAACATCCTTTTCCATCCTTTGGGTATTCTTCTCAATGTCTAGTTTTGGGTATCTATCAAGAACTATTCTTTGTCTATGCTAGAGCCCATCATGACTAAGAATATGGTATTTTGTAACCATGGAGATATAGTCCATGCTTAGGTTATTGCATAAATTGGCCCAATGTAGTGCATACTTATTGCATTGGATGAGATTTTTTATTAAAAAAAATATATTATGTATGTGATGTAAATACACACACACACACACATAGACTGTACAAATGAGACACAAAAGTGATGCAAAGGTAACAAAATTGTGGTGCAAAAGTCATGGAACTAAAAATTCTTGGTTGATTCATTTTTATGCTACCGAAATTGATGCAAATTCTTCAAATACTCAGTATAGAAAACATCAAAAACTGTTTATTTCTTATGTATATTACCATATTTATGGCGTTAATTGCACTTTGTGTAATAGTGGCTCCCTATCCACAAAATCATACTAATACTAAATCAAATAACTAATCTTGTACTATAATTGGGTATCTATAATTTCTTCCTAAATAAACTTGAGGTTTTCAATGAATTCAAGGAGTTTAAGGCTCTTATAGAAAGCTAGAAAGAAGATAAGATAAATGTATTGAGAATGGTTGAGAGTTTTTCCCAAATGAATTCAAGTAGTCTTATAAGTAGTGTGGAATAACAAGATAAAAAAAACTCTATATACACCACAACAGAATGGAATGGTAGAGATAATGAATATGGTGTTGATGAAAAAAGCAATGAGCATGCTCAATTGTGTGGGTTTAGAAAAGAATTTTTGCCTAGAATCAATAACAAATGTATATTACCTAATCAATCAATCGCCTACATCAATGCTTCTTGATAAAATCCCACAAGAGGCACGAACTAGTAAGAGACTTTCTCTCCAACATCTTGAGGTTTTGTATTGTGATACTTATGTGTATGATCCAAAGGAAAAAACAACTATACTAGATTATAAAGCAGAGAAATGTACAATTATTGTATATAACAATGGTATAAAAAGATACAAGTTTTGGAACATAGAAACAAATAAAATTATTTATATAGTGAAATGATTTTGGAAATAACCATGTCAAAGCTTTTTTGATTGTATTCTCATCATGATGATGGCTCTCATTATGATGATGGCTCACAAAGTGTAACCTGAAACATTGATCCAAAAAACTTTCACATGGTTATTTCTAGAAGCATATCACTATATTCTAATGGACTATATAAATAATATTAATCTTAAGACTATCTATAATTGAAATGTAATCTTCATAGAGGTTAAAAATCTCAAAATTGGGAGAACGATGAAAGAAAGAACCAAAAAAGGTGCAATGTAATTCATAAGATGGAGAATTTGTATTTGAATATGAATTAGAGGAAGATGACCCAAGGGAGGAAGAACCTTAAAAACTAGTCTTGAGACATCAATTTGAGAAAGTAGCCAACCAAAAAGGTATAGTTTACCTGATTTTCATTTCACATTTGTTTTATATGATTTATTTGATACTTGTGAAGATCCTAAGATTGGTTGGGTAGGCACTTAGTTTAAAGGAAATTAGATTTTAAAATAAGACCATGGATGAAGAAATGGATGCCTTGAATAAAAACATGACATTGGATTTGGTCAATCTATTGGTAAAAACCCTATTGGTTGTAAATGGCTATTCTTGAAGAAGTTCAATGCAGAAAGTAAAAGGGAGAAGTACAAAGCTGGCTTGGTAGTAAAGGGATATTCTCAAGAGGAGGGAATTGATTTTGGTGGTAGTTTTTCTCATGTTGTTAACTTCTATTATATTTATCTTGGTGGTGGTGGTGGTTTTGTATTTTGAAGTAGAATAGATGGATGTCAAGACAACAATCCTAGATGGTTTACAGGGTGAAGAAGTCCCTTTATGTTAAGTAATTTGTATAGTTAAAGGAAAAGAGGACATGGTTTACAAATTCCTTTATGGCCTAAAATAATCACCAAGGATGCGGCATCAGAAGTTTGATACTTATTTGATGGAATTTGGATTTGCACCAAGCAAAGCTTATCACTATGTAAATTTCACCCTGGGTGGTGACCAGTTTGTTAATGTGGTATTATATGTAGATGATATGTTGTTAATTGGAAATAATAAGGAATTGATCAAAAAAATTAAATCTCATTGCTCATATCAGTTTCATTTGAAATGACTTTGTATTGCAAACTTTATTTTAGGCATGAAAATTAAAAAGAATCATCTAAACAAGAAAATCTAGTTAAATAAAAAGAAATATGTTAAGACGATATTAAAGAGGTTTCAAATGTAGGATTATAGTTGTGTCACTACTCAAATACCCATTGGTGTGAATTTATCTATAGAAAAATATCATAAGACACAAGCGTAAATTAAGGACATGTCTTATGTTCCTTGGGGGGTAGCACCCCCACGATATATAGTTTCATTGGCACAGTATATATTATATATGAATATGGGGACCCCATATATAGCCATATAGAGTTTAATGGGGATATAGATTTAGATTTAAATTGATTAATATCTATTCACTATGACAGATAGAGATAGTGGGGGTGGCATGGTATCTATCATATTTGAATATGGGGACAGTATCTATTAGAGTTAGTTTAGTTTATATAGGGGGGAGGGCCAAAAAAAACTCTATCTTGGGGGGGAGGGGAGGGGCACAGTATATATATATTTTTCCCTCCCAATATATATATATATATATATATATATATATATATATATATATATATATATTGGTCGAGTCTATGTTCATTCACCTCTTTTTGGATCTTCCATCTAAGTTGAAGCACAAGAATATATATGCTTCTTTGTTGTCATTCTTCCATACAGTGACAACAAAGAAGCATATATATTCTTTGCTCAAGATTTCAAACTAGAGAAGGAACATTGGAATACTAAAAAAAAGGACTTCAAATATTTGCATGGTACTTCATATTTTTTAATTTGCTACCAATGAATACTAGATCAAACAATGTAGTAAATGTACAAAGTTTTTTTTTCATGCAGATTGGGTTGTAGATCTTGATTGTCAAAGTTATAGAAGTGGTTGTGTTTAACTTATTTTGTGGAGCAATCAATTGGATGAATAAGAGTCAAGTATTTGTTTCACTGTCAACTACATAATCTAGGTATAAGGCAACCACTCATGCATGTAAAGAATCTATATGGTTATAGAGGTTGTGATCAAGTGTTAGCTTCTTACAGAAAGTTTTAAGAAAATATTGTGACATTCAAAGAACAATTTTTTTGGCAAAGAACCATATGTATCATGCTCAAACAAAGCATATCAATATGCAAAATCATTTTGTTAGAGACATGATTGAAGGCAAGAAGGTTTTGTTGGAGAATATTGATAGCTTGAATAATTTTGCTAACTCATTAACAAAGTTTGTTAGTACTGCGAAGTTTTCTTAGTGTAGAAAATCAATGAGAGTAGATGCCCTTAGCAATTGACTTTATATGTGTGGCCCCCTATGCAAAGTATTCAACAAGTGGAAGAATGTTTGAAATGTGTTGTATACTTTTCATTATTTACACCCCTTATAGCTTATACACCTTGTCATAACGTGATGTAGAGCATCACAAGACACCAAGAATGTAAATATCTTAAATAGTCTCATAGTGGTAATTTCTAGTTTGGATTGGGGTGTTAGAGGTCTTTTAGGGTCCCTTGGTATGGTTTGGAGTCATTAGGAGTCTTATAGTTGTGTGTTTTTAGGTCTTTTTGGTTTTCCCACTAAAAAGTCTAATTTGAAATTTTGAATTGATGAACCATGATTTAAGAGGTGTTTGGAGTCTTAGGTGAAAGTTAAGGTTTGGTAAATGTTGGTGAGGGTATTATTAGATCCTAGGAATGTGGTGTGATGTGTGGCAACGTACAAGTTAGGGAATGTGAGCCAAGAAAGTAGGGGTTGTAACTTTTTTTCAATGTGGGCTGCCAAGATTTGGAAGTTATTTACATGTTTTAGATTGTATAAAGAATATAAATGCATGTTGGAAGGAGAGAGTTTTAGGTGTGTAGTAGTAGGTAGGTAGAGTAGTATCACTTTGAAGAAAAGAAGAGTGAAATCCAAAATAAAAGATCAAGAATTGAGAAGAACTCTACCTGCAATACAAAATTATGTGTATGGCCATTGTGTGTGCAATAATATCAATAAAAGTAAGAATGTACTAAGAGTGTATATTTGATTCTAATAGTCAGGATCAAGTTATAGTACACAGGATTGGGAATCTTTGTTTTGTCATAGTCAAGCAAGAAGAGAGTGTGGTTGTCAAGTTGAGTTTATTTTAAGTGTTTTATAGATGGAATTATGGCGAGAGGATATACTTGAAAAAGGTAATTATATGGTATGATTGGAATACATGTAAATCACAAACAAATTCAATTCAGATTTCCATCTTATTACACACAGTCCATGTAGGAATCATTTTGTGGTGGCACTGTCAAGAAAGTCAAGGAAGTATCTGTGGTGGTTGTTGATGTGACTCTTGAATGGTTTTGATTAATAGAAAAGAAGAGGGTTCATCTTTGTTAAGAGTATCTATTTGAAGATTAGAAGTCCATATAGAGGTGTAAGAGCCAAGTGAAGCATTCACACATAGTCCCATATAGCACTCAGAATTTTATCATCTTGCATATTGGCATGTTTATTGATGGTTCAAGGTTTGAGAATCATTAGAGAGGTTGTAATAGGGTTGTACAAACCCTAATCAGTCATTAGTTCACTTAGGAAATCAAGATTCATCTCTAAACCTCAAATTTCACTAACACAATCCTATTTCTAAATTCAAAAATCTATAAACTAGCTTATTAGAGGCTTATTGTGATCGATCAAGGAGAAGTAATTACTGGAGAAGTTGAAGAGAGACTAGGTAGACATTTTCCAAGTGTTGGGAGTGATTTAAGAGAGCTACATTTCAAAATAACCATTCTTGTAGCCTCTCAGCCTAGTACAGTCCTGCATAACCCTGAGCTAGGGTTTCCACCTTGAAACTTGAAGATTTAAAGATTTCACTCTTGAAATTCCTTAAAACTTTGTAATATAGTGTATATTGACATGATCTAGAATATTATTAGGGTTTTTGATTGGAATAGCATAAGTATGAAAATTATGACTGAGTAATGCACTAGGTCTAGGAGAGACCTAATTGGTAAGGAGATTGTGAGAGAAAAGACACTTCCATTGAGAGTTGAAGAATGAAACTTTACATGAAGCATAAGGAGGATAAAGGGTGTCAAAAAATATGATTGGTTTGTTTGGGAGATTGGTAGTTTGGTCAAACCTACTGGGTTTGTGTGTAAACAAGGTTATTAGAGAAGAAGGCCTAATAGAGGAAAGAGCAGTTGGATTGAGAGTTCTTGTTTGGTGATTGTGTTGATTGAGTGGATGTATATGAGGGTTCAAATGAGCAAGTTTATGTCCATATATTCCCTAAAAAGAGATACAAGTATACTATTTTTGTTAATAGGTCTATGTGCCTAGTCAAGCTCAAGAGAGGGAAAGGGTAAAAGCCAAGCAAGTACCTGCAAGAAAGAAGCAAATCAGAGTTCAGATAGCCATTAAAGTCAGATATTAGAGTCAAGGAATGGAACAAGAAGTTGTAGGCATAGGCCTTTGCATCAAGTGGTATTAAAGCGGGTAAGCTCTTGGATTAAGTCTATGTTTTTGAATGATTGAAGGTTGTTATTTGAATTTGTTATAGTTTGTATGTGAGATGTTAATGAAGGTTACATGAGTGCAGTAAGAGAGAGTTGAGAAGTGTGTGGTAGAGCAGTCCTTGAAGAGAGCTAGTAAAATCTCAAGAAGAGAAGAGAGTGAGAGACTCCAAGTGAGAGTCAAGGTTCCAAGGTGAAAAAGATTTGGACAAGTGAAAATGAAGATAGAGAAGGTAAAGAAGAAGAAGGGCATCATTGAGTTAGACTACCACCATGAAAAAAAGAAAGAGTTAGAGCTTGAAGAGGAAGTGAAAGATTTGAGGCAGAGTCTAGAAAATATAGAGAAGGTGATGCTCGTGATAGAGCAAATGCAGAAAGAAGAGAACCATTATGGTTGGGTTATGAAAAAGAAGCAAGTTCAATGGTCTATAAGACTACTTATTGAGAGAAGAAAGAGGAGAAACATGAGGGAAGAGAAAGAAAAGAAAATATTGCTTTGTAAGCAACTCAAGAGAGAGATTGAGCAGTTTTGGATGAGACAGCAGGTTGATATGCAAAGAAAAGAAGGTGATCAACAACTTGGAAAGATGAAGTGATCATGAAGGATGTTGAAGAGTTGTCTATTCCATTATCCAGAAGAAGGATCAGTTCTTGGTAAATAAGAAGAGAATGAAGAACAAGATGAAGAGCAGCCAGAAGAAAGATTTCCAATCTTTGAGGTATCAAGAGAGGCATATGAGCCTATAAAATTTAAAACTAATGACGTGTGTGTTTTTAGGTGAAGACAATGAAGGAGCATCTAATTTTCATAAGGATAGAGATAACTTTGAGAGTTGTAAGCACGCCAAGAAAAAAGAGATAGATGAATGGTATGAATAGATGATGGCTAGTGCAAGAGAGAAGTTGAAAGAGGATTCTAAGAAGTTGAATATGAAAGAAGAAGGTGAACAAAGAAGTAGCCAAGAATTTTTGAATGAATAGAGGAGATGAACAAGTCAAGTAGCAGCCAACCAAATATGAGGAAATGAACGTACCAGTTGATGGCAAGAAAGAATATGAAGAGAAGATCAAGGTTGTAGTTGAAGAAGTGATTGAAGAAAAGGTGAAGATTAAGGTTGTAGTTGAGGAAGTGAATAAATAAAATTTAAGGACTGAAAAGATGTTGTTTTTAGATGATTTAGGTCACCATTGGGGTGTCCAAATGTACATCAAGTCAGCCATGATGTTTTAGAAAGCAAATGAGAAGATAGACCAGCCAAAAGTACTTGAACCAAGCATGATCAATGAAGAAGGAAGATATGGAATAGAGATGAAAGTGAGGAATGAAGATCAGCCATTAGAGGCAGAGCATAATAGAGATAAATCAAAGATAGATCAAATGGAATATGAGGTGAACAAAGAGTTATAGTAGGTCAAGTACTTCATTGAGGGAGAAGATAAGTTGGCAAAGAAACAAGCCAAGGCAACAGGACGAAGAAACAAGAACCAACTGAGAAGAAAAGAGAAATACAAGAGGAACATCAGCAAGAGGAGCTTAGAAGACCATCAGAGAAAGAATTGTAAATCAAGAAAAAAGTTTGACAAAGAAAATTTTATTAGGAGTTCAAATTCTCCCACTTGGGGAGCATGATGCAGAGTATCACAAGACACCAAGAATGTAAATATATTAAATAGTCTCATAGTGGTCATTTCTAGTTTGGATTGGGGTGTTAGGGGTCTTTTAGGTTCCCTTGGTATGGTGTGGAGTCATTAAGAGTATTAGAGTTGTGTGTTCTTAGAACTTTTTGGTTTTCCCATCAAAAAGCCTAATTTGAAATTTTGAATTGATGAACCATGTTTTAAGAGGTGTTTGGAGTCTTAGGTGAAATTTAAGGGTTGGTAAATGTTGGTGAGGGTCTTATTAGATCCTAGGAAGGTGGTGTGATGTGTTACAACGTACAAGTTGGGGTAAAAAAGCAATGTGAGCCAAGAAAGTAGAGGTTGTAACTATCCTTCAACGTGGGCTTCCAAGATTTGGAAGTTATTTGCATGCTTTAGAGTGTATAAAGAATAAGAATGCATGTTGGAAGGATAGATTTGTAGGTTTATCGTAGTAGGTAGGCAGACTAGTAGCACATCAAAGAAAATAACAGTGAGAGCCAAAAGAATAGATCAATAATTGAGGATAACTTTGCCTGCAATACAGAATTTTGTGTATGACCATTGTGTGTGCAATAAGATCAATAAAAGTAAGAATGTCTTAAGAGTGTATATTGGATTCCCAGATCTTATTGGTATGTGATTGTTACTAAATTTTTGTTTTCTTAATTTAGAGTGTATCTTTGATTCTAATCTTCAAGTTCAAGTTATAGTACATAGTCTTGGGAATCTTTGTTTCGTCATAGTCAAACAAGAAGAGAGTGTGGTTCTCAATTTGAGTTTCTTTAAAGTGTTTTATAAATGGAATTCTGGTGAGAGAATATACTTGAAAAAGGTAATTATGTGGGATGCTCGGAATACATTTAGAGCACAAACAAATTCAATTCAGATTTCTATCTTATTGCACACAGTCTATGTAGGAACCATTCTGTGGTGGCACTGTCAAGAAAGCCAAGGAAGTATGTGTGGTGGTTGTTGATGTGACTCTTGAATGGTTTTGAGTCACAAAAAGGAAGAGGGTTCATCTTTGTTAAGAGTAATCTATTTGAACCTCTGAAGTCCATATAGAGGTGTAAGAGCCAAGCGAAGCATTCACACATAGTCCCATATAGCATTCAAAATTCTATCATTTTGCTTATTGGCACATTTATTGATTGTTCAAGGTTTGAGAATCATTGGAAAGGTTGTAACAGAGTTGTACAAACCCTAAGCAGTCATTAGTTCACTTAGGAAATCAAGATTCATCTCCAAACCTCAAATTTAACTAACACGGTCTTATTTTTAGATTCAGATATCTACAAACTAGCTTATTGGAGGCTTATTATGATTGGTCAAGGAGAAGTAACTATTAGAGAAGTTGAAGAGAGACTGGGCAGACATTGTCCAAGTGTTGGGAGTGATTGAAGAGAGCTAGATTTCAAAATAACCATTCTTGTAGCTTCTCGGCCTAGTATAATCTTGCATAACCCTGAGCTAGGGTTTCCACCTTGAAACTTGAATATTTAAATATTCCACCCTTGGAATTCCTTAAAACTTTGTAATCTAGTGTATCTTAACATGATCTATAAGATTATGAGAGTTTTGGATTGGTATTGTATGGATAAGTACGGAAACTATGACTAAGCAGTGCACTAGGCCTAGGAGAGACCTAATTGGTAAGGAGATTGTGATAGAAAAGACACTTCCATTGAGAGGTGAAGAATGAAACTTTGCATGAAGCATAAGGGGGATAAAGGGTGTCATAAAGTGTGCTTGGTTTGTTTGGGAGATTGGTAGTTTGCTCAAACTTACTAGGTTTGTGCATAAATAAAACTACTAGAGAAGAAGACCTAATAGAGGAAAGAGCAATTGGATTGAGAATTCTTGTTTGGTGATTGTGTCAATTGAGTGGATGTATATTAGGGTTCAAATGAGCAAGTGTATGGCCATATATGCCTTGGAAAGAGAGACAAGAAGACTATTTTTGTTAAGAGGCCTAGGTGCCTGGTCAAGCTCAAGAGAGGGAAAGGGTATAAAGTCAATCAAATCCCTGTAAGAAAGAAGCAAATCAGAGTTTAGATAGCCATTGTAGGAAGATATTAGAGTCAAGGAATGGAACAGGTAGTTGTAGGCATAGGCCTTGCATCATAACGTGGTGGTCTAATGTCCCTGTGGGTGGTTTCGTGTTCATATAAGTGATTTTTGCCCATAGTTTACAACCCATGGTAGTATATGGATGAATTATAAGTATGTGGTATTATACCTATTTTATTGTATTATACATATGCTTAACCTTAATACATGCACATGGATTAAGCTTAAACATACAAAACAGAAATGCCTTATTGTACTATGACCATTTGAGTTAATACAATGAGTGTTGTTTTGTTGGGTTTTTTCCCGAAAGGGTTTCCCAAGTTAAATCTCGTGTATATTGTGAATGTGCTATTTTTATTTTTGGATATGTTTTAAATGTTTGCATTGCTTCCCCTACATAAGTTTATCAATGTTATTTTTCTCTTCAGATTTTGATCCACACCGAACCCGATTGAATATTCCAAATCGAAATATTTTACATTAATTTGGTTTTCTCATAATTCCTTTTTAAAATAATAATTTAAATAATAATAAAGTCAAATTGGATTAATTGTTTATTTCTAAATACATATTTTGAATATTACAAAATTACACCACAAGGGGTCCTTGGGTTTGATAACAAGGGTTTTCATCCTTGAGATCACGTTTGCAATTAAGGGGTCATGTCCTTAAGAGCCTTGTTGATGCTTGTACAAAATTACGTGTGATGAATATGATTGGATGCCTTCTCACCAAATGTTAAATATAAATACCTTCATAGTGTTCCACCAAACGACATGTCTTCTCCAAGGATTGTGACCTTTCGTCAAATGAGATGTCTTCTCCCAAAAGTGGTGACTCTCCCAAATGTGGTGACTTTTCTAATTGATGTTATTAATTAATGAATATAATAATGAACTAAATACTTAATGGTGATAATTATTAATTAATGTTGTTTTAATGACACCTTGTCCTTAATTCCAGCGACAACCTTTCCTTAATTCTAGTGCTCTCTTCATTTAAGCTTAGCGATCTCTTTATCTTTATTGGAAATATGACAGACCTCCCTTCCTCCAATTGTTTGTCCTCAAGCAATTGTAAATTGAGATGTTCAAAAATTATTGTTCTTTTTTCAGCGTCAGTTGTAATGTTTCCATCTAGGGTAGTTTTATTAATTGCCCCATCTTCAACATCAGTTGTAACTCTATCCCCACATACTGTACTATTATTCCCATCTACAACACTCACCTTCCGTCTATATGTTCTACTCTTCTTGCAAATCCACTTAACAGGAACTGGAGAAAGCAGAGAATTAATACAACCATGGTTTGTTGGTTCGACCAATCTCTTAAGATCCTGGTGCATGCGAATGCATAATGAGATAGCATGGTCAAGAACCACTAATCTATTTGGTGGAGCCCGCAATAGGCTAAGAAAACCCTGATGATACATCTGCAGAGCCATTGATGGTCTAGCCATCTGATGATTGCAACAAACCATATTAGCCTTAATAACATGTTTACAAAGATTGTCTAACATATACCATGAACACTCACAAAGAGCAAACTCAAAACCAGGATTCCAAAAAATGTACGTCCTTGTATGATCACTTTGGCTAACAACCTTTGTAAAGTGATATTTCTCAATGAAAATAACATCATTGTCTGCATTAAAGAGTGCCTTGAGCCATGATGTGTAAGCATAATTTTCATCTCTGATATATCCACATAAATCATTTTCTAGTGAAAACTAGTCAACCCAAAAGTAAGCATGCACCTCAATAGTCAGTTTGTGTACCAACCAATCAACTCATTGATTTGTGCCCATGTCCAATGCATTTAATAGCTTGGATTTAAGTATAAAATGGTATGCTTCAATAGTTCCACATGCCTCCTAACTTACAAGAGGTAGAATCCTCATTGCAGTCACCCACATCTCTATTCTCTGCATCCATCTTGCCTTAAAGTATTCCAAGAAGGCATTGTGATCTATAAAATCTTCCACAAAATCTTCTATGGTGTCGACAACATTTGACTCACTCCATGTATTATACATGATATGCCCAAGGTGTTTCAACATCTCACACTGCATCTCAACATTGGCACACTTCTTTATAATATTTATATGCCATACACGATGTACACGCCAAAGGCATAACAAAATTGTGCACTGAACACATCCCTGATTGTAGCAATTTCTATTGATGCGTCATCCACAATGAAGCCATTCAATTTCCATATAGAATTCTTTGTACGAACTATATCATGAAGTGCCCCCATCCATTTGCAAACATCGTGACTTTGTAGACTTGCAGCAATTACCCATGATATGGGAATTGAATTTGGTTTGAATCAAAAGCAAGAAGTGTGTAAACCGAATACTTTGAACTTTTGAGTTCCAAAACTAGAATCAACTGCTATAAGACTGTTGTTTCTAAAACAAATCATTTGTTGTAGTTGCCACTCTGTTTGAACCAACCCCTCATTTTGATGACTTTCAAGCCATGCTTAAATGCGCAATGAATCATCTGAGTCTAATTCATGCATAGATCGTCTAATATTCCTCTCCACTATGCGGACATAATGGGGAGAGAGAAAAGTATCACAATTGCATGGGCCACCTTGCCTCTCCATAGTTTTTGTATGATTCTGCATTATCCTCTCAATAGAAAATCTAGCATATAGCAGTGATGTTATCTATTGTCAAAGTTCTTCTGAGATGTAAGGAGTATACATTTCCAGTGTTCCAATGGCTTTGGTATCAAGTGGTTCATGGCAAGGGGAACCCTTCTTATCAACATGCTTGTGTTGGTTGTATATAATAAGAGCAACAGATGGTTGGGCATACAAACATTTCACAATAAAATGACACATGCAACCTCTCTTCGTGTGTGGTCGCCTAGCATTTCTTTTTTTCTTTAATGGTTTAATACACCTTCTACTAGGCCTTGAGGTTCCTCCTTTCCTATGATCATTGGGGCCATAGCAACACCAATATAAAATATACTCCAAATAACCATCTACCCTTGGCTTATATGAACTGCAATCTAGTTTATTCCTTCTTGCCTCAACACAGAACTTTGTGGGATATTCAATACTGGAGGATTCTCCCTTCACAATGTCAACAACTCTAGAGAAAGGAATGCGAGCAATATCATCAACATTCTGACACCAACCCTCCACCTTGACCCAAACAAGGTCAGAAGAGGAAAACTCAATGGTGGATGGCTCTTGCACAAGGAGTGTCAGAATATCATCCCATCTTTCCATCTTTTTGAAGGAACATTGAGTAAGTAGGGGATGTTTAATACGTGATAAAGCCTCATGAGGATTGTCATATGTTTGTTCAAAAAGACCTAACTCTTCTTTTTGTCGTTGATTTAATCGCAGTAGAACGTTATAATACGCCTTCAACCTCTCAAGTGTCGATATCGATAGCTTAGTATCATGCTTATATGATAAAGGTGGAAAAGGAATGGGAGAAAACTTGCTTAATTCTAACCATTGCCCTGAAGTGGTATAAATAGCCACAACGTCCTTTGGTGTCACATATGGACCATATGTCACGTAATTATGTTGTTGTTCCTTTCTATTTTCAAATGGGTCTTCTTTTTCTCTCTCACAAAGTTTAAGGAGCTCTTTTGAGTAGTACAGATAGTGTTCAAGTGGCACAAGCCTCTACGTTGTTTCTGTGACATATTTTTTTCTTTTGAGTTTGTCCAATCCAATCTGCAAACTCTAATGTGTTTGGTATTGTTGCAGGGAAAAGTACGATATTGATATATCTTGAAAGCATTATAATAATCTCCTTCCAAACAATTACTCGCTCAACATCATTTACATAATGCACTTTATCAAATATAACCCATTCAATGTTACGGATAATGTTTGCTCCTTTGAAGAGCATAGACATTAAAATTTCTGTTGTCATGATAAGGTAAGAGATTTCTAGTCTCAAGCTCATATCACCAGTCATAAAACCAACATCAAACTTCTTATTGCCAGGGATATGGCGATCTGAATCAAAACAAAATGGCATGGGTACTTGTATTATCGGTAAGCCGTTTGATTCATTTATTTCATCTACAATTATTGGTGCCATGTTACATGCGTCAAGGTTTCTTTTTCTCGGGGTTGTCCTGACACTATCAGAGTCTCTTCTAGAGTTAATATAACTAGCATCATTTGGTTTTGTTAGAGGTAACTCCTTGTCAACTTCTTTGTCAGGGAACTTGTCACAAGTTTCCCCTGATTTCTTTCCAAGAGAAAGGGTCTTTTCTTCATCTTTTAAGTGTGACGCGCCTGGAGTCTTCAAGGATTTTTCACTTTGCTTAATTGTATTGGTTGCCTGTAATTCTATTTTTGTCCATAATTTGAATGATATTCATCATAGCTTATTTCTTCTAAGACCTCTTGAAAATTGAATTTCTCTTCATATTTTGAACTGCCATAACTATGATTCACAAACTTGTCTTCCCCATAGTGTCTATTTACATTCCGTGACTCTTTCAACTCCAAAAACTCTAAAAAAAGATTTTTTTTCAAATCTCTGTTGAAAGGACATTGTACAACTCGAAATTGTCCATAAATTTCTTATGTAATAACCCCATGGTTCACAAGTTAGCAAGTATTTTTATATTAATTTGATTTTCTCGAAATTCTTTTTTAAATTAATATTTTATAAAATAATAATTTAAATAATAATAAAGTCAAATTGAATTAATTGTTTATTTCTAAATATGGATTTCAAATATTACAAAATTACACCACAAGGGGTTTCGTCATTGAGTTCGATAACAAGGATTTCCATCCTTGAGATCACGTTTGCAATTAACGGGTCGTGTCCTTAAGAGCCTTGTTGATGCTTGTACAAAATTATGTGTTTGATGAATATGATTGGATGCCTTTCCTTCTCACCAAATGCTGAATATAAATACCTTCATAGCGTTCCACCAAATGACATGTCTTCTCCAAAGATTGTGACCTTTTGTCAAATGACATGTCTTCTCCCAAAAGTGGCAACTCTCCCAAATGTGGTGACTTTTCTAATCATTGTTATTAATTAATGAATATTATAACGAACTAAATACTTAATGATGATAATTATTAATTAATGTTGTTTTAATGACAACATGTCCTTAATTCCAGCAACAACCTTTCCTTAATTCCAGCGCTCTCTTCATTTAAGGCCAGCAATCTCTTTATCTTTATTGGGAATATGACACCCAATGTATACAAATGCATACACTTGAGGAGATCCTAGGGAGATCAAAACGCAGACAAGCCATAGGCTAAAAAAGTGTCAATAAAGTGACTGTAATGTGTGTACAGCGGCCAAGGTGAAGACTTGAGGGCATACCTACCCTAGGAATGGACTTTGGCACAAAGTGACCCCAAAATCTGCAATGGGAATTATTGTGGCAAGAGAAACCAACACAGTAGTAAGAGAGATCGAAGATTGCTTTCGAACAAGAACCATCTCCAGATCAAATACAGCTATTTTTGTAGGTGCACGTGGTTTGAACCGCACGTGCAAGTTTGTCAATTGTCAAAAGGTTAAATCAACTATAATTTTGCAATAAGAATACCAATTTGCTCTCGCTAGGAGACTTGAAAATACAACTCTCAATAAGCTCTAAGTTGCAAAAGTTGAGTAGTTGCTACTTGATTTAGGTAACACTGTGATCCATGTGACAGAGCAATTTGGCAGGTTCAACCAAATCACTCATTGTTCGCTTGATCTCCATAGCAAAGTCAGAAACAATTTTCTTCATAAAAAACAAGGTCTGATGTGCTGGTAACGTTCAGAAGATGGACCACCATTAAGACTTCTCAAGAATTGCGTGGGCCGCATGCACAAGAGCAGAGATTGACCTTGCCTCTGGAACTAAATTCTCCAATTGTCCTTAATAACATCAATAACCAAGACAATGATACTGATGGAGATACTGCTCTTTTAAGTTGCTCGTATAAAGGCCTGATAGGGTGGACATCTACTCTTGCTCTGGTTCTATGGGATATGAGTATGTTTGGCCTTTTATTTAGTTCTCTCATATTGTATATGGTTTCAATTGTTAATGTGTCATTATGGCCGTGGTTTAGCTATTACCATAAGTCTTCTCAGTAGTTTTCTTTTTGGCTTTTGTTATGGCTTCCGCTGAATGTATTTATAGTTAAATCTTGTGGATATAAGGTACTGTCATTTATGGAGGAAGTGTCAATGCCATATTTTTGGTTTCACTAATATACAAAATTGTCGGCTTGTAACAATAGACATTCCTACCCTGTCAATAAACTGAATAATTTGTTTGAAAGACTTTCTGTTGAGATTAGGCTGCTTGAATCACAGGCTTTCAAAACCCAGAATTTTATTCAATGAATATGGAGGACTCACAAAAATGAGGAAAATCAATCCCAAACTGAAATGTTCAACTACAAAGATTGAACGTGTCTTCCGCTGCAAGGAATTAATGTACCCCTTGTTTCAAAAATGGAAAATTACAATGTTGTTGTGGTTGGAGAAGGGTTGACCAGTCCCATTAACTCTTTAATGAAAGTGGATCTCATGTTGCTTTTGCCTGCCTCATATTTTAGGCTTATTGACGGTAAATTGATTATTCCAAATGTTTCACTTTTCTTGAAAAATATATTTTGTTGAGATGGGACCACTCGAATCATACAAGCAGCATAGGCTATTTAAACCCAAACACCAATCCAAAAAATCCACTTGAAACTGACATGTTCAATGACAGCTAGAAAGATTGAACATATTCAGCTCTAAGTAATCAATGCACTCTTTGTTTGTTTTGAAAATGTGCAAATCACATTGTTGTTGTGGTTGGAGTAGGGTTTTCCAGTGACACTTCTTCTTGATGAAAGCAGATCTCAAGTTGCTTTTGTTGCTGCTCCAATTTTTTATTGTATTCTTCAATCTTCTTTTTGTACTGTACCATGGCACTTGCTGCCTGATCTTTCCATATTTGCTTTTCCGCATCTCCCAGCTCCTGGAACATTTATAAATTGAGGTGTACCAATAAAAACATGTAAGAACCTTCACCTCTATTAAACATTTAAAAAGAGCCTTGCTCACCCAGAACGTAAGCAAATACATGCCCAAACTATTACCTTCCACTTGATACAAATGAGTGTACTAATGGTTTTGTTGCTGATTCCGGGCCTTGCCTGGACTAACTCTTTCCTTGTCTCATTTCTGTAAAAACAGTACTTAAGTAAACTGATTAACAATATCCAATAAACATCATTTTTGAAAATGCTTCATAATCCATTGCAAATCGGTAACAATTTTTAGAGAAATTGGATGATAAGTGAGGTAATTAAATATAGGCCAAGAGTTTTCAAACCTGAAAAGTAGAAATGATGCTAGAGGCCTCTTTGGTCTGTTAGGATCAATGGTTTTCTCTTTCCGCTGCTTATTTTTGTTTATAGACTACATTTCAGATAAGGTTCATACAGAAATTCTCAGTCTAAGACGCGCCATGAGGCTGGCTCGCCTTTGGCACACATTTGGTAGGAAAAAAAAAACATTCTTCAACCCATGACATATAAAAGATCATCAACCAGTCAAGTCTCCAGGTCCACATTATAAA
The DNA here is from genome assembly GCA_037957365.1 of Torreya grandis. Lineage (NCBI taxonomy): Eukaryota > Viridiplantae > Streptophyta > Pinopsida > Cupressales > Taxaceae > Torreya > Torreya grandis. The sequence goes on along the minus strand of JARHVA010000005.1, from coordinate 4,961,509 downwards.
TCGAAAATTTCTAAATATCAACAACAAGATAAACTATGAAAAGAATGTCTACATCAACTTAACCAAGTATGAAAATATTAGAAAATAGTATTTGAATTATTAAAATAAAATAATTAATTAAAATAAGAAAATGCTTGAAATAGAATAGAGAGGGAGTTATTGTACATTAATGGCTACCAGAAAAAACCATCTTTCCTAAGCTACGTCTCCTACAAATATTTAGCTATTTTGGCTCAATATTACTAAAAAGAAAACAAGCATGCATAATCCCTGACATAACACAGACCTTTATTAGTATCTCTTCTTTTTCCTTTTTCTTCAAGAGCCGCAGTGCTTGCTCTCTTTCAACTTTTCTTCGCTCCTCCTCTTGTATGAAAATTAAATTTGCTTCCTGTGTGCAAAGAGCTTATTACTTTTCTTGTTTAATTGTGAAACTGGTGAATGAGAATGTAATAGTCTTCTTTAGTTTTAAAGCCTCTAATGTTCATTTTATTTTCCGATTGGGCACTGCTTATTCATTTGCATGACAAGCAAAAAAAATATTTGTTCCGAATTCATCACATGCATTCGAGTCTCCATGTCAATAGTTAAAAGCTGACCCCCCTCGGTGGTCGTAGGGGGGCTGGTTGGGCGGATCCTGAAATGTTAACTATTAAAAGAAATTAAAACTTATCACATGCAAAGCTTTGTAGACCATCAAGATGAATGGCATTTTCAGTCTTGCAGGATTTTAAAAACTACATAAAATATTTTTCGTAAACATTTACAATAAAGCCATTTCAGTCCAGCTGAGCTCCTTAAGTCTTTAAATCCTCTCATCTTCATATTTCTCTTTAGAAATGACAATTTAACTAGTACATTACCTCATTCTTCTTTTGCTTGTACAGCTCCATTTTTTCCACGTAGTGCTCTTTTGCTTCTGCAGCAATCTTCATTGAAAAATAAACGCATCAGTTTTGTGCAGGAAATGTGAATTCTAAATGTATTTTGTAATACTTAATAGTCGACAAATTAGAGCTAGCTTAAACCTGCTCATATGGAGCTCGCTTTTCTCTGGTCATATTATTCCATTCCCTCGCCAGCATTTTTAAAACCTGTAAACTATAGAGATCTCATTTAACGCAGCAAACATAATAGCTTAAAAAATGGACATAGCTATCACAAAGGAATGAAAACCTACATACCTCCCTACCATTGTGCGTTTCTGCAAGCAGTGCTGCATAGCGTTCTTTGAAGAATGCAGCAAATGTGTTTATTGGCGTCTTTGGCTTTTCTGAATCTTTCTCTCTCCTGGAATAAAACCAATAATATTGATTCAAGGCATGGCGATTTTGTAAATAGTAAACAAAATACAATCTATATGCAGAGGAACATCTTAGACATGTATATAAGTCTAAACACCCACCTCTTACTCTTTTCATCTCCATGTCCATCCTGCTAACAACAACAAAATCACTAACATTTTCAATTTCTTTTGGAAGAATGTTACACCACTTAAAACCCATATTTATTTAAATTGAGAACTTCCTAAGCTTTAAACATGGTGCTTTTTCTGTAGCCTGCACTGATGTGACAGCATTTCAGTTCTTTAGAAGCGTAGAAAAATTCTGTAAGTAATATTAAAAGTACCTTTCTGTATTGGAGATACTGTTCCAGAAGATAAAGTGCTGCCTTCTGTTTCTCTTGCTCACGGAGAAGTTTTAATGCTTTATTCTCACGTTTGTCTTGCTCAACAACCTTCACAGAAAATGACTGGTTAGAGTAAGCACTCTGAATATCTGATGTAAAAAATGATAATCCATAACTTGTTAGGGTTCTAACATTACTTGCACGTATGATTCCTTTTCAGCCTTGCATTTCTCTTCATATGGTTTCTTCTCTTCTGCACTCAAAGCCTTCCATTTTTTTCCCATAATACCCATCACATCCTTCAATAAAATATTTGGATTCTCAGATTTGACCTGTGTGCAGCATAACAAAACAGTTCCCATAAAGAATGAAGATTTGGTACTTCTTAGAAACCATATGGAAGATACATTATGGAATCCAAAGACCTGTGTTGGATAATTTCCTTGAAATCAAGGAACTTAAGTACAGATAAGAAATAGGAAAGATCAAACATTTTACTAAACTAGAGATTTTATGCTTTCACGGTCCAAGATATGTGTAAAGAGGCTTTTGGAAATGCTGTGTGAAGAATTGTTTTATCAATATTCACACAATGTGAAGATTTTTTAATCAAAATTCTTCACACCATGTTTCCAAAAGCCTCTTTACACATTTCACTAAATTCTTGGAAAACCATAAATGTCTACAAGATCAAATGCATTTAGTGAGTATAAACGACAGGTTCAGAACAAAATGGAAGATTCAAGAATCAGATATATCATATAATATCTTGTGATAACTTCCTTTCACACCAAACCACTTATTACGTGGATAGGTATCCTACAATGGCAGCAGGGGGTGATGGTGGTGGACTGTAATGTATGTGAGGTGTCAAGAATGAATAGTCGACCTTAAGTTTGACGTCTATTTGACCGTCACAAGGCAGTTTCAACCTTAAATGTGGCATCCATTTGACCATCATAAGGCAGTTTCAACCTTAAATTTGATATCCATTTGACCATCATGTGGAAGTTTCTTCTTCTTGATTGGAGAACCTCAGAAGTTGATCAAAAAAATTGTAATATTTTGGACATACAGTGAAGTTTGGAGGCCATTTTTTATCCAGCAAAGATTTTTTCAAGCCCGACACAGTGGTACAGATAGATTGAGACAATCTATCACCAGTCCATAGGAAATTTACAGAGAAGGTAATGGAGTGGTTAATAAATGTGGTATGTGACAAATCTAAGACAGGCGCTTCAAGATTGATATCTATTGCCTTTCAGATAGATGTATTTAAGATATATTACTAGTTTACAGAAATCATTTGGGAAAAAAATTCTTAAGCACAAAGGCACGCATTTACCCACCGGCATTTGTTTGCATAAAATTTACCTGATTCCACTGGTCCCGAAACCACAACTTATAAGGCGACATAAATACATCATAAGGCTTCTTGGCCCTATTTGGAGGCTCTAAAGAAAAGTTCTGCTAGCAAAAAAACATAAAAAAAACGATGGAAATCAGGGAGCATACCCTAATATTTAACAGAAATGAAGCTAGGGCTTTAATGTGAGATTTAAGTGAGGAATAACACAGTTACCAGAATAGGATTGAATTCCTTGAATCGCTTGAGGGAGGTGAGTTGGGCGTGCTTGAGCTTCAACAAGGCGTCAGTCCTCTCCTTTTCGGCCCTCAGTTGGTGAAGACTGGTCTTGAGGGCCTGCACCTCCTCCTCCGTTGGGGAAGATTGAATGAGGTTCGACACATTCTTCAGAACTTGCTGAAAAAAGCCTCCTCTAGCTTTTGCTCCTCTCATCTTTGCTCGCACGTATGAGGTTATGATCCCTGTAGGCAAAGACTAAAGTTTCATAGGCACTTATTTTTTTGAAATTTGATTTTTCTCCCTCTGGAGTTGCAGAACGGGATGAACTCGACACTCTCAGCTCCATATGCAGTTTACTAAAACTTTACTACATTTCTTAAACCCTGATGATTTATTTGTTTTGTTTTTTTTTAAAAAGAGTTTCCAAGGCCTTAGTTCATGTTGTTATATATATATATATAAATTTTATAGATTTTTAACAAAAAAGTTAAAGCAACTATTATAATAATAATTGAAATCTAAATAGTGAAGCACAAAATATAATAACAGTTTTCCATTTTTATTGAAGGTTTTATGAGAAGTACAAACAAAGGTTAAAAACAATAAACTATACGGATTTAGGTCGTAATATCATTACTTGGATCAGACACCATAAAAATGAACATTTCTAGTTCTTCTTCCTCAATCATTAAAGCAACAAAGGTCTCCGCCAGCGGAGAAGTGGTGAATGCAAAGGTGCTTATCTTCAACTTGATGCATATTGCATCCAACATCTACCCCTTGGAGATCTCATCAGTTGTAATGGGCCTTACACAGAGTTCACACTTGATCAAGATGAAGGCCAACACTAAACCCAGGTTGTTCCACATCCGCGTAGATGGCATAAGTGTTACTAGAACTAAACAACGTTGTTTGCAACCAAATTAATTGTGCAACTTTCAAAGTGTCAACCCTAGGGTCCTTCATGTCCTGGAGAATACAATCAAGACAAGCACCTTCACCCATACAAGTAACAAGCTAAGCCCGAAAGATATTAGTGGTAGTGTTGGAAGCAAAAAGACTGAGAGAGGGGGTGAATCAGTCTTCAAAAACTTACTTATCAACTTCACTTAAGTAATCATAAACTAATCAAACAAGCATATAGATCTAGCAAGCATAAACACCAATCCACAAAGCATAAAACATAAGAACACATCACATATGTGGGAAACCCTCAAGGGGAAGAAAACAAGCATATATATCTAGCAAGCATAAACACCAATCCACAGAGCATGAAACACAAGAACCCATCACATATGGGAAAAACTTTCAAGAGGAAGAAAACCCACTGATCTCTACAAATGGACTATAGTCCTATAAGACAAACACCAACTTCAGTGAAACACCAACTTCACATGGAGCACCAACCCCAACTAGCTAAGCACTAACTCGGCTAGGCTTTAGCAAGCACCCACTTGCAATGAGGGATCAACCCCCTAAATGACTCAGCACCAACTTAGCCACCTGAAAACCTTAATCACCTTCATTACACTTTGTTGCTCATACAACACATGATGATCTCCTTCTTTAGCTCTTCTCTCTCTTCAATCCCTCTCAAACTGCCTTCTAGGCTTCTTCGCTCAACTAGTCCTCTTCTTGACTTTATTAGGTCATACGACCTTGATTTTCATGTACAAAACCTCTGTCAAACCTTCATCATAGATCCTCTACACTTCTCTAATGGTCTACAAGACCTTCTGCTCTACAATTTTTTATTTTATTCATTTTTTCTCTTCACACACCAATAGGCCTAAAATTGCCCAATATTTATATAAGTATTTTGTTCATATTCTTCTTAGTCGAACAAACACCCTTACCCTCTTAGATCAGCCATGAAATAGATCTTAGACATCTCATAGACATAGATCAAACATGCTTTGAGTCCCTTTAGGTCTGCCCTACCTCAAATACACCTTATCTCACCTTTAAGTCTCATGGAGACCTAATCCTATTAGGTCTATTCAGGACATGTTACACTTTGTCTTCCTTGGATCACTTTAAAACACTTCACATGGTAGGTACATATCATATGCCACTTACATAGACCCATGTTAAGCTCATATAGGCTTCATAACACTTTTTAGCTTCAACCATCACTTGAAGCACACCATTAGCATTGTTCACAATTAGACATGTGCATACCCAGAAAGTCTGTCTTGAAAAACTAAAGCATAAACATAATTTTTCCAAACAACCATGGCAACAAATCACATGTATAGAAGCTACATGACCTTAGGGCCATAACGATGTACTTTAGACTTCACAATTTAGGGCAAAAAAACTCAAATCTTTCTCTGTAAGTAGTCCACTTAGAACTGCGAACTAACCTCAAAACACAGTCATGGAAACTTAAACTTATGACACCTAAAGGAACACGTTCAAGGACTTTAAATGCTTGAACATGATCTTAAAACATCCTCATAACAACCTCCAACAAACATATTATAAGCTCTAATGATAATTATTGGTCCTGCAAACCAATTTGTTGACCTTCTCTCACACATACCTTACTCAGTCAGACAAGCCATTTTGGCTTCAATGTTTTCAACCTCTTACTCTGACTTTCAAGATTCTAAAAATCATGGATAGGACATACAATTTCCAAATAACAACATCATGTGCATTAGATACATCAACTCATGGCATAGAGTCTCAAACTCATCGCTGCAACTTGCTTATCCAGAATTGTTAGTTGACCTTCAATACCTGTATGACCATTTTTAGAGACTTTCAATGCATTTAGATGATCTTATGAGATCATTATACAAATCTTAGATAGAAATATAATATGGCCATATGGCAGTATTGGTCTTGTAGACCAATCTCATAACCTTACACCTTCACTGTCTCATCTGTACTAGACAGGTCAACTTATGAGCAACATTTTTATCATATCCACTGACCTCCAAAAATTTTATCCAACATGAACATGTATTAGAGGTCTTGAACAATGCTCTCATGTATTTGGATTCATCTTTAATCCATGATAACACAACCCTAATCACTTTTTCACTTTTGCTTGGGTTTTTCTCACTATTTGCACCATTAGGCCTATTAGCAACTGGTCAATTTGGATGACCAGTTTAGCACACCTGAGGTCTAGAACCTACTCATAAACCATCATGGACATCAAATATAAGTTTCAAGCTTTGTCCTCCATCCATTTATCAACTTTGACTTGGTTAACTTTGACTGCTACAGTAAATCTTGAGAAATAAGGTCTTTCTTGTAGGTTTCATTCGCTCAACTGACAAACCAATCACACTAGGAGATGTCTGGGAGAGTTGACTACAACCTTCAATCACTTAACTATCCATACCAATCCATTCTGAGCACTTTAAAGCAACTTATTTCATATTAGATCATTATTAGGGTTTTTTGAGGGTTTAAACCATCTTTCAGTCTTAATGATCATTCATAAGGCTTGGCCCCTCGTTCCATAAACCAATGCTTTGAACTTTGAACTAGGACCCTTACCCATCTACAATGGATAGTTTAGGTTCTCATGCAAAGATTACATGTGCCAATGAACATATGAAAGTTCTTATCGGGTTGAGAACCCTTCATTTTATGCACATGAGAGACCTTAAAACACTTTTTTTACCTTAACCTTCAAATTTTGGCATGAAACTCGTTCAACATACTTGAAACAACATGACACTCTTATATCAATGCTCACATGTCCATATTAGCCTTGGAAATAAAACCTCATACCCCATTAGGCCATGCTCTCTCTCTTTGCTCTTTAGGCCTTGACCTGCAAGTCACATTAGGTCTTGAAACTGACCTTCTAACCACCGTCCAAGCTCTGAACTCCTCATATACAAACTCAAACAACCTCTCTCATGCTTAAACACTACATTACATTCGCCATAGGCCTTGAAAACACCTCATTAGGTCAGGTAGGGTCTAGAAGTGGTTTAGTTGCATACTAGGTCTATAGGTCCTACCCCTGTAGGCTCACTCTAAGACTCTCATGAGTGATTCAATGCCTCATATGCATGCTCAAACAACCTCATATAGCCTCTTATGCTTCTATGCATCCATCTCACCAGGCCATGAAGTTCATACCTTCTCACAAGGTTTCTTCATGCAATGACCAGTGTCATGACTAAGCTTCTCAAGTACTTGAAGCTTGACAACTGACCTTGAAACATTCCTTGATGCTTATACACCTTACTCACATGCTTTTCATGCTCCTTAGATAATATCACACCTCTTCACACACCTCTTCCTGCTCATCATGCACATGCTTATGACTATGCTTGTTATAACTAGGCTTCTCAAGACACCTTGTAGCTTGAAGACTAGTACTCAAAACATGCTTACCTTGACTTGAATCTTGACATCAACCTCAGAAGAATCATTAAGTTGCCTTCAAATTCTCTCTCAATAAAGATACATTAGGTTGCCTTCCAATTCTCTCTTGTCACATGGTTCATATCTCATAGACCACTCACATGCATCTACACCAAATGTACCTTGACATCAATGACATCAAATGAAATCAACCTTGACATCAATGACAACACTTCTCAATAAACTCCTCCTTTGTCATTGATGGCAAAACATTCTTCAATCAGATCACTCTCATCTCCCCTAGTCTGGTCAATCTCCCTTCTTGGACTTTCTCCCTTATTGACATTAATGACAAAGGTCTTCCACAATTGTCATCTAGAATCATACCTTTTTTACAACAATATTTCAATCATACAAAATATGAAGCATTAAGGCAACATGCCCCCCTTAAACCATGCACACCTCCTTCAAATGAACTCAAAATACAAGATCACTTCTCAACACAAATCAAGCTCGGTCATCAACCTAAATAGCTCCCTCTCAAACTAAGCATCTACCATGCTTCTGCTAACTGAATAACATCTCCATGAAGCCTAATGGATTCACCTCTTTCCATAGGGCACTAAGGTAACATAAGCTCAGGAGATTCTTACATCTCTATGCTCTCACAAGACTGAATATCCTTCATTATCCTTTTAAGCTTGATTTGCAATATAGGCTTGACCTCTTCATCAATCATTTGATCATCAATGTGAGCTAACAATATGCATTCTTGACTTAATTTCATATCTGAAACATGCTCTATCACAACAAACACTCCATTTGAGCTTGTAGACTAATCATGACTCATCTTCACTATTTTTGGCTTCCTTACATTCATTTGCCTTCTTTTTTGCATTATAGGGGTTTCAAACCTCATGTTTTGACTTAATGACCTTCTAAATTTGTTAGGACAAAATCTTGAAATGTGTCCTACATTATGAAAACTATAGTAAACCACCTTATACATACCATTTGATTGATGTGAAATGTGACTCCTTTTCTAGTCCCATGAGTACTCATTCTTGGAGGGTCTTTTACACTCTCTTGCTCTATGACCAAACTGACTGAATACAAAATAGTAACCATTGAATGAATTAGCATACCTTATAGCATTAAGTCGTTTGATAGGTCTTTTCATGTTGACCTTGTTGTCTTCAATAACCTTCTCTTTGACTTGAGCTGCTACATTTTGATCTTCTTTGAAACTAAGACCTATCTTGTCACTTGCAAATTTTTGACTAGTCAAGATGTCATCTAGAGCCTCAATGTTATTTTAAAACTTCACAAAGGTCCTAACCTTGATAGATAGCTGATTCAACTCAACTTTCAAAGATTCTACTTCAATTTCATACCTGATGCATTCTTCCTCTTTAGCCTTTAGATTTGCATTGACTATCTCCATATGTGCTTCAATCTGATTGATGATCTTATCATACTCCTTGGAAGTGTTACTCAATCTCTCCTCAAACAAGCTAATCTTCTCCTCACAGTCATTAACTAATGATCTTAGTTTGTGATTCTTTCTTCTTCGAAACTTCAACTCTTCTAGGGCACTTACCAATTATTCCTCAAGATTCACTTTTACTTCTTCTTTATCTGATTCTATATCAACCATAAGGCCTTTCCCATTTGAGCAACCCTCATTGTCTAATTCAATGGCCATGAATAAGGTTTCATTAGTGTCATGTTCAGGTTCATCACTATCAGATGCACTTGAGTCACATCATAAGAGTTATCTTTTTTAGTATAGAAGCTTCTCTTGTTCTTGAAGTTTCTTTTCCTACCTTCATACTTCCTGAATTCCTTCTTGTTTTTATTAGGCTTATAGGTCTTCTTGTCATCTCCATGATGTTCATCATGTTCTTCATTATGCTCAGATTTATCTTTGTTAGGAAACTTGGATACAAAGTGACCAATCTTACCACAGTTGAAATATTTGAAGGGCAACTTACCCTTGTACTTACCTGAATCAAACCTTAATTTCCTTGCAAACATGGCTATTAGTTGATCATCATCAACATCTAAACATTCCTCACCCTTGACCTTCTTGAATTTTGACTTCTTTTCAAATTTTAAAGTTGTTTCCTTCTTGGGAGGTCTTCCTTCATTTATTCCCATCTCATAGGCAGTCAAGATGCCATGAAGCCCATCCATTTCAAGTTTGTTCAAGTCTTGCATCTCTTCCACTGTAGATACCGTAGAGTCAAACTTAGGAGTTAGTGATCTCAGTACTTTTTGAACAATTGTAGACTCTATCACTTATTATCCCAATCCTCTAATGACATTGACAAATTCATCAACCTTCAACAGATAGGATGCAATGGTTTCATCTTCACTCATCTTCAGACTTTCAAATTGTCTCTGGTGGGTTTGCAACTTGGACATATTCAACTTGGTGTCTCCATATATGGTATTCAATTTTTCCCATATATCTTTGGCTAATACATAATGCATCACCTTCACAAGTTTTGCCTCAATAAATCACAAAGAATGGCATTCATTGCCTTGGATTTGTTTTCACTAGCCTTCTTACCTGTTGCATCAATTGGTGGAAAAGGATGAGCACTATAGCCATCTAAAACTGACTTCCAAATATCATGACCTTGATACATCAAATATATATTCATCCTAATGTTCTAAAATACATAATTTGATCCATTGAATAATGGATCCTTACTGGTAGAGAAACCACCTTGAGCTTGCTAACTAATCATCATTGCTTATAGGATATCCTTTAGGTTTTTAGACCTAATTCAAAGGACCATGCTTTGATAGAAAATGTTGAAAGAAAAATGACTGAGAGGGGGGGTGAATCAGTCTTCAAAAATTTACTTATCAACTTCATTTAAGTAATCATGAACTAATCAAACAATCATATAGATCTAACAAGATTAAACACCAATCCACAAGAGTATGAAACACAAGAACACATCACATATGTGGGAAAACCTCAAATAGAAGAAAATCCATTAATATATTAAAATGGACTACAACTCTATAAGACAAATACCAACTTTAGTGAAACACCAACTTTATATAGAGCACCAACCCCAACTAGTTAAGCACCAACTCAACTAGGCTTTAGCAAGCACCCACTTGCAAGGAGGCACCAACCCCTTAGATGACTCAGCACCAACTCATCCACCTAAAATAATTGATCACCTTAATTATTCCTTGTTTCTCATACAACATATGATGATCTCCTTTAACTCTTCTCTCCTATCCCTCTCAAATTGCCTTCTAGGCTTCTTCGCTCAACTAGTCATCTTTTTGACTTAATTAGATCATATGACTTTAATTTTCATGAACAAAACCTCTGGAAAAACTTAATCATAGGTATTATACACTCTTATTATGGTCTAAAACACCTTATTTTTCTCTATAATTTGTTATTCTATTCACTTTTTCTCTTCACACACCAATAGGCCTAAAATTGCCTAGTATTTATACAAGTCTCTTATTCATATTCTTCTTAGTTAGCCAAACACCTTAGTCATCCAAACACCTTTACCCTCTTAGTTCAAACATTAAATGGATCTTAAGACATCTCATAGACATGGATCAAATGTGCTTTGAGTCCCTTTAGGTTTGACCTACCTCAAATAAGCCTTATCTCACCTTTAGGTCTCATGGAGACCTAATCCTATTAGGTCTATTTAGGACATGTTACACTTTGCCTTCCTTGGAGCACTTTAAAACACTTCACATGGTAGTACAATATCATATTCCACTTACATATACCCCTTGTAATCTTATATAGGCTTCATAACACTTTTTTAGCTTCAACCATCACTTGAATCACACCATTAGCATTGTTCACAATTAGGCTTGTGCATACCCAGAAAGTATGTCTTAAACAAATGAAACATAAACACAATTTTTCCAAAAATCCATGGAAAAAAATCACACATACAAAGGCTACATGACCTTATGGTCATAACCATGTGCTTTAGACTTCACAACTTAGGGCAAAATAACTCAAACCCTTTTCTGCAAGTAGCCCACTTAGAACTACCAACTAACCTCAAAACACAATCATGAAAATTTGAAATACTGACACCTAAATAAAAATATTAAAGGACTTAAAATTCATGAACATGATCTTAAAACATCCTCAAAATAACCTCCAATAAACATATTATAATCTCTAATGACAATTATTGATCTTGCAGACCAATTTATTGACCTTGTCTCTCGCAGACCTTACTCAGTCAGACAAGCCATTTTGGATTCAATGTTTCAACATTTTACTCTAAATTTCAAGCTTTTTCAAATCATGGATAAGATATACAATTAACAAATAAAATCATCAAGTGCATTAGATACATCAATTTATTGTTGCAACTTGCTTACCCAAAATTGCTAGTTTGTCTTGAAGACCAGTTATGGTGATTTCAACCTTCAATACCTGTATGGACACTTTCAGAGACTTTAAATTAATTTAAATGATCTTATGAGATCATTAGACAAATATTAGATAGAAATATAACATGGTCATATGAAAATATTGGTCTTGCAGACTAATCTCATAACCTTACATCTTCACTGTCTCATATGTACTAGACAAGTCAACTTATGAGCTACATTTTCATCATATCCATTGACCTCTAAAAATCCTATCTAACATGAACATGTCTTAAAGGTATTTAAAAATATACTCATGTATTTTAATTCATCCTTAATCCATGATAACAAATCCCTAATCACCTTCTCACTTTTGCTTGGGTTTCTCACTATTTGCACCATTAGGCCTATTAGCGATTGGTCAACTTGGATGACCATTTAGCACACCTGAGCTTTAGAACCTGATCAAAAAACTATCATGGACATCAGATATAAGTCTCAATATTTTTTATCCATTCATTTATTAACTTTGACTTGGTCAACTCTAACTGTTATAACAAATCTATGAGAAACAAGTCCTTTCATGTAGGTTTCACTCACTCACTTGACAAAAAAATCACACCTAAAGATGCCTAAGACAGTTTAATACAACCTCCAATCCCTTAACTATCCATACCAATCCATTTTGAGCACTTTAGAATAACTTTTTTTATATCGGGTCACTATTAGGGTTATTTAAGGGTTTAAACCATATTCCAATCTTCACGATTATTCATAAAGCTTGGCCCCTCATTCTAGAAACCAATGCTTGGAAATATGATATAGGACCCTTACCCATCTATCATGAATATATTAGGTTCCCATGAAAAGGTTACACATTCCAATGAACATCTCAAATTTCTTCTCGGGTTGAGAACCCTTCATTATGTGCACATGAGCGACCTTAAAACACTTTTTCTTGTCTTAACCTTCAAATTTTGATCTAAAACTTGTTAAACATACTTGAAATAGCATGACACACTTATTTCAATGCTCACATGTCCATATTATCCTTGGAAATATAACCTCATACCCCATTAGGCCATGCACTCTCTTTTTGCTCTCTAGGCCTTGACCTGCAAGTCACATTAGGTCTTGAAATTGACCTTTTAACCACTGTCCAAATTCAAAATACCTCATATACAAACTAAAAAAACCTCTCTCGTGCTCAAAAACTGCATTACATCCTTCATAGGCCTTGATAGCACCTCATGACACCTCATTAGGTCAGGTAGGGTTTACAGGTGGTCTAGTTGCATACTAGGTCTATAGGTCCTACATGTGTAGGCTCACTCTAAAACTCTCATGAGTGCTCCAATGCCTCATATACATATTCAAACAAACTCATACCATCTCTTATGCCTCTATGCATCCATCTCACTAGGACACCAACCTCATACCTTCTCACAAGGTTTCTTCATGCAATGACCATTGTCATGACTAAGCTTCTCAAACACTCGAAGATTGACAACTGACCTTGAAACATTATTTGATGTTTATACACCTTGTTCACATGAATTTCATTCTCCTTAGATAATATCATACCTATTCATTTTCATCATGCACATGTTCATGACTATGTTTGTTATGACTAGGCTTCTCAAGACACCTTGTAGCTTGAAGACTGGTACTCAAAACATGCTTACCTTGAACTGAATCTTGACATCAATCTTAGAAGAATCATTAGGTTTCTTTCAAATTATCTCTCAAAAAAGAGACATTAGGTTGCCTTCAAATTCTCTCTTGTCACATGGTTCATATCTCATGGACCACTCACATGCATCTTCACCAGATGTACCTTGACATCAATTACAACACTTCTCAACAGGTAGGGAGTTTGAGCAATTTATCATCCTAAATTCCTTCGCCTAAGGAATAATTTAAAAAATATAGAGCTTCCTTTATTGTGATTTATGTGCCACATGCTTACCCAAATATTAAATACTTCACCGTGCTAGCATATCATGCTAAAGGATAACATGCTCACTCAAGGCATAGAGAATAAGTTGAGTCATAGTTGGGCTAGTTGCATTTATATATCATTGGCATAATCTCTATTACTCATTACAATGTGAGCACACACTACTACTTATCTTATCTATAGGGCATTTGTATAGGATAAATTAATCATAAATGGCATCATAACACTTCCACATGCACATATATTCATAAACCATTTCTAGACTAGAACAAGTATCATTACATAGACATATTATGGAAGTACATAATCAGAGGATAAAGTTAGTACATTTTTCCATTCATCTTCTCATAGTAATGCATAAGTTCATTCAATTTCACTAAGTAACGATAGCTTGTAATTTCAACATCATAATGCTAATAATTTTATTCTATGATATCAAGAGTAAGGCGAGGGGGGCATATATAAAACTCAAACATCACCTTATAGTTACATTACATAAATATACTAATGGAAACCATGCAATACTTTCTATATTTATCAATTTTAATTGCTTGCATTGAATAACTAAGTCCTAACGGCCCCCTATATTTATGTCACTATGTTGGATTCACTCTAAAATTATCAAGCCTTAATACTCTTCTTTGATGAACACACTATGTCGGGTTGGATTTTAATTTCTTTTATTATGTTGCATGATTTTCACAACCTCTTTATTGATCTTGGTGCTCCTTGTTTCATGTCGACCAATGTGTTGCCATACATGTTCTCTATGACTTGGTCAATATTATGAGTGCTCTTGGGTTTTCAAGTACATCTACATGATCTCATCCTCTTGTGTCATTTTATATGAGTCTTTATTCTTTTACATGATCTTTAAAATGTGTGTATACTTTGTGCCAAGTTATCTATGAAAGTGTGTGTTTCCATACATAGCCAAATTTTGGGGTCCAACATCGACCCACATTAACTTGGTTATCTATCCCCAAATAACCCTTCAAAAATTGCTTAGATAACTAAAAATTCATGCCCAACCCATTGGATTCCTTCTTCATAATTGTTCCACCTAGAGAGAAGCTTCAACCATAACTATTCTACCGATCACTTCCATAGATAATCCTTTTAGTGATAATGGTTATTCTCATAGCTTGATGGATTTCAATATGGTCATCTCAATCTCTTTTGTAACCCCTTCCAACACTTCTTGAAGGGTGCCTTATTCATCATTAGTCTTGTGTTAAATAACTTTTAACTCCTTTTTGAATTCTTTGTGCTTTTTGCCTATCTACTCTCCTAACTCTTCTATATACTTGAGAATATTCTCTCTCATATATGTCATTTATCTAGTATACTTGAGGAGTTACAAATTCTTACTGCTTTCGTTGATCATTGAGCAAACACACATTAATTACATGTGTTTATCATGTGAAGTTCAAGACTTTCTTAGCGCTATCTACTTAAAAATAAAACTACTTCAAACTAAAGTTTGTATAATAAATACCCATAGCTTTGTAGTTGCTCATCAAATTCAATTTGCATTTTCTTCAATTCACTTGGCCATGTCTCTGACCGCATCCTCTTCCTAGTCTTCTCTAAGAGCTCATTGACCACAAAAGTATGTTTATCCATATCCTTCTTACTTTTCAAATTAACCCCATCTATAATATATGGGTGATCTATAATAATATGTTGGATAGATATAGATCCTTCAACTCCATTATGGCTAGCATTTTCTCTAATTTCATGCACTCACATTCAACTTCTTCTATTTTCTTTTTGCAACTTTTCATGGTTGCATTATTTTCAACATTTTTTGCATGAGACCTCTATAGCCATTTTTATAAGTGCACAACCAAACTACACCTATGTAATTTTTTTGAAGTTCATGTGCACTATTGCATGCCCTCCATCCATGGTATGGGGTTCACACCCTTTTTCAAATAATCAAGATGTGTTTCAAAGAATTATTCATCAGGATGGTTATCGAAGTAGAATGACATGTGTCATCATGTCTAGGTAGATGTGTCATCTACTTGCCTTTCATCCCACATAAATGAATCTTCATTAATTATATAGTGTTGCATCTAGCCTCTTGCATTAATATCATGCTCTTCATCCTCATGATGTGTTATGTACTCTACATTGTCAAGTTTTTTTGAATCAGCATCTGGTATTCTGAGCTCTTCATTCATTTCTTCATCCATTCATTCTTCTTTTCTTACTTCCTCTTCCTCTCCTTTTTGTCTCATTTCCTCTTATCTTACATCTTCTTTTTCATCCTCCAAGTACTCCCTTCCTTCTTCAACTCTCCTATCCTTTTCCTTTAGGTCCTTTATGCAAACATCATTTATCCCACCTAATCCTAACTCCCTTTGTAACCTTTCTTCTTCTAAGGTTTCTTCATGTCATTGTACAACTGTATCCCCCCTAATAGGATCATTTTCTAACACAATGCCTTGTACTAAACCTTTAGTGTTAGATTCTTCCTCGTATCTGTGTACAATATTAATTAAAGGGTTTCTCACTAAACCATATAAATTAAGTACTCTTTTACTCGAGTCATCTATTTTAGGAGATGGCATAGAGTTATCCTTAGTCTTTTTTCTCCTCTTATGGATGAAGAGGCTACTAAGTGGTAGGTGTAGGCTATCACGATGGAATGGACTATCTTGAGGGTGATCGATTGGAGTGGGGAGGGGAATGAGGAGGTAGTGATAGTTATTTATGTGGTGTAAATGGAGGTGGTGTGCATTGGATAGGTGATGATGATTGTGCAGGTACTTATTGTTGGGTCCCAAATTTATGTGTGACCTATCATCTCTTGGAAATAAACACTTCATCTTCAAAATCTTTGGGTTGTACATTTTATTCTTCTAGTAGTTTTTGAGTTGTGTTTCCCTACATTGTGATGTCTTGGGCATCTTGTTTGATAAGGCATGGATATATTGTGTGCTATTATTCATTTTATCGGGGACCCTTACATCCTCCCCTTATATTCAAGAATCTTAGTGTGACCCATTTACTTATTTTTTAGTTCTTTCTCTCTCTTTTTTTTGGATTGGCATTTTCCTTTCTTCTTTCAGGGCTTCAACCCGTAATAAACTACACAATTGATCCCATGCTGTTTCCTCCAACTTGGGATCTATAGTAATTAAGTCATCATTTGACTTACTCTCATCAATCGATGTTGCCATGGACTAAAACTTAATAGCGCCCTAAGAAATAAAATGTCCTTGATAAATTTTTAATTGTTCACCTCCTTCTTCTGTGTATTATGTACACTCCTTAATACTCTCTTAAAATAAAGTGCAAAGAAAACATATGGAAACTTGAGCTGGTCAAACATGTCAATATATTAAAAAAGAATTTTCAAGAGTGAATGATCTCTCATTACTAAAAACTCAACTCACCCCTCATGCCTCAAGTAAGGTTTGGGGTATGCACCATAAATTTTTGAAAGCTATCACTAGGTTATCATCCCATTTATCCATCTTGATGTTATAAATTTTTTCAATAGCACCAGTGCATGTTTTGGTTCCTCTAGGTAGGAGACTTGTGTCATACTAAGTATGATCAAATAGTTTTGTCATAATTTTCAAGAATGTCGACTTCGTCAAGCACCAAAAGAATCAAAATCGCACCCCATTTAAATGCATCACCAATTTTATGGGCCCACACTACACCCTCTATGATATCATCAATAATGTACTTATAAATATTAAATTGTGCATTGTATATGCCCATGTGATGTGTGATGTAGAGGTATTATTTGTCTATGTTTTCCCATCTACTGTTTGCACATAATTTTGAACTCATAATGTATGCTACTACTCTTTTAGATCAATCAATAATGTTAATAATAATAAACATGTATACTTTTTTTTTTTAAAATTGAGTATCTTGGCCACCCTCTCTACTTCCTAGTTATTGGCTATTGTTACCGTAGTGCCTTCACCTAAGCATGAAAAATAGGTGGATATGCATATGTAGCTTGTAGATAGTTTCATATAATACCTATAAATATATAATCTATCTTTATGGATTCACAAAAGTATAAACTTTACTAGTCTTTCTGGTTCACCAAAGTATGGCAATTCAAATAACTACAATATATCAATCTTGTTGAATGCCAAATGGATTTTTGTGTTTGATTGTAATATTTCATCCTTGCTTACCTTCCCATTCCACTATATATTCCGTCATTAAATCTTGTTGATTTTTCCCACAACAGTGGTTATAACCATCCACTTTACATTTTAGAACCTTTGACTTCCAATTTTCCCTTCACAAACATGCCTTGAGGTACTACATTTCTAAGACTTATACGATCTCCTCTACTTCCTTAATGAAAGTTGTGTTAACTAATGTTGGTTTTGTGTCTTTTATGTGCCTCTTGTTGGTTGAGGTCATACTGGTTCGATCCTTATTTAGTGACATTATTGTATGAAAACTACTTTGACACACTCTTCGACTATTGATTTTGCCAAAACCTCTAATCTTGAAGTAGCATTGGAATCCTTTGGTCATAACCCCAATTTTTTGTCATGACTTCAACCTTAATGACCCATTAATGGTGGATTCTCGAACCAATGACCCTAATTTTATTTAGGTTTGTCTTTTCCTTACATTCTTCACTTAAATTATTTTTACAATCTCATAACAAACCTTTGTAGAAATTAATTGTAGTTCTAAATACCTCAATTTTGCAGGACACAAGTTGAATTAATTTGCCTTTGTTTACTATGTTTGTTTTGATATTTATGGCTCTCAATTATTTGAAAATGAAGTGGTGACAATAACTTGTGGAAGGAAATTTATAACACCTTTCGATGTTTAAATTTCCCTAATGACGTGATTCATATGGTTAAATCATTGTTGCTTTTGAATTGGTATATTTGTATTAATGTGATGTAATTCCTTATCATATCTTGTGTAACACCTCATAGTTGTGACCTATGTATTTTCTTCTTCCATGTGTTCCTAGGTGCAACACCTCTTCTTGTTTGTGCTCCCCTCCCCTATAGACCTCACATCTCAAGATACTTGGTCCAAATTTAGCATGCATCAACCATTTTTTATTTCTTTTCTTACTCATTTGAACCTTCTTTCAACTTGTGTAACCTACCCCACACTAAATGTGATCTATGTCATCCAATGTGCCAACTTTATTATCCATAGTAAACCTATATCATGTTGTATAGATCCCTTATTTTCATCTGTACAGGTACAACTAATGCTCTGTGAAAATAGAAGATTCATGAATAATGACTTGGAGAAAATTGTACCAAATGGGAAATGGTGTTGTTACTATGGGACTAAAAGTTACCGGCATGCATGAGAATTATGCAAAATAAAACTAGAAAGTATATAAAACATTAACTTACAACTCTAAAAGATAAATTTAAGAGGTACAAGCTCTATAATCAAAATGATGCAACAATACTCTCCTAAAATAACTTAGATTTTTGGCATAGTATTCTCAATAAAATCTCTCACTCGATTTGTATGATGAGCCTTAGAATGTTGTCAAATTTATTACTACTTTAATAGTGCAAAAAAAAAATATTGTGCACTTATTTCTAGAAAGTAAAAACTAACACAAGGCAGAGTAAAAGTAGACACAATATTTTCAACTTTTATCAAATATTGATGCTTTACATCTTGCAGGAGCCCATCGAGACTCAATCTCTCTAGGTGCATGCCTTAAAGGGTGCATCGGTAAAGGGGTGTCCAAACCATTGGTGCTTTGTAGGATTGTTGTCCCTTATTGCCACATATTACCTATGCAACTAGCTCCCAAACTATTCCCTAAGCTATTTATCCTCACTTACACACTACTCTAGTCTTTTCCACTTTTCATCCCTCTTCTCCTCACCTTTGTGCCTTTTTGTCAATCGGTTGTACTAGGTCAATTGGGTCGACTCTATACAGTTTTAAGTGTTTTTTATTTAGGAGTTAGTTTATCCCTTAGCCGACCTAGTGAATAATTGATCAAAATTATACATGGTCAACTGGGTTGACCCTATTGGTTGACATGTTTAGAAGGGTTTATGGTAAGATCCACCTATAAATACAAGATAATTTCATCATTATTTTAATATGTAATCAGGATTTATTATTTGCTCATGCTTCTTTACAATCTGCTCTTCCACCATTCTACTTGAAGAGTCTTAGCTTAGGGCTTTTACTTGGATAATTTAGTCTTGTGGATAAGTATTGGATACTTTGGGCTTTCTTAGTGATCCTTACAAACCATAATAACCTCTTGTAAAACCCCATCAGGCAAAAGAGAGATTGAGTCTCGACGTGTTCATATTCAGGTAAGTATTCTCTAACTTTGTTTCTCTCTTTAATAAATAGAAGTAGCATAAGTATTGGATTTGAATAATATTACTCTTCATATTCCATATATTAGGGTCTTACTCTATACATGTTTTGATTATTTACTAACCCCTCATGTTGTTCCAAAAGCTTTGGTGATCACTAGATTAGATTTACTTTTATTGTCATTAGAATAAGTGAAATATCAAAACCTAGTACCCCCTTTAGGGTTATTATGTGATTGTGTTAGACTAGAGGCTTTGGAACCCTCCTTAGCATAGTGTATTTTGATAAGTGATCCCATAATCAGGTCTATTAAATCCCCATATTGGTCATGCTCCCACTTAACAAATGTATTCCCAATTGGAAGTCAGGTATGCTTTATTTTCTCTGAGCCACGATTGATTTATAGACATGATACATTTCTGATTGCATACATTCTGGGGATCCCAACATGAACTAACCCTTGATGTATTTGTTCACTTATTTTCTTATTTTATCATTATTTTTATCATATATTTGCCATATTGGGTCAACTGCATCGACCTAGTTCTAACTTATGTGCATAAGTTTAACACACAGTCGCATCCATATGACTCTATTCTTTTTGTGCATTTTTTTTAGGTACATGATATTAAATTGACTCAGTCAACCCAATAAAGTTTTTCAAACTTTCAAACTTCTAGTTTAGACTACTAGGTCGACCCAATCGACCTTGTATATTTTTAGGCATCCTGTTTAGCATAATAAGTTGACCCAATCAACCCTATACATTTCAGGCACTCAGTAACAGGGTTTTGTAAAGCTAGATCAACCTAGTCGACCTTGTTACTAGAAATTTCAAGCATTTACCAAGGTTTTTTGACATCAATCTCACTCCTCTGCATATTTAGACCCACCAAGGTTCCTTTATATCTTTCCTTATAGTTTTTTCTTTTCACAGATTGTAGTCTTTAAAACTACCCTTGTACAGTCAAGTGGATCGACCCTATCAACCCAATTTTGTATTTTGTGTGTTGTCTAGATAATTGGATCAACTCTATCGACCCTGTTCATTTTCAAACCTTGTTTTTTGTAGTCCAGAGGTGATACTATCAACCTTATTATGTATTTTGTGCATACACTATCGACTGCATCGACATTGTACCTTATTTCAAAGTTGGAATTAACCCTTATATGCTAGTAATTAGCTCATAATTTCATTTCTTATTGCTTGCATGCTTAGAATAGAACACATAGTCTAACTAGGTGGTTTTCAATTTAGCATTTAGTTTTACTATTTTCTATTTTATGCACACATGACCAAATCATAAATATTAAAACAAACACTTTAACAATTATCTACCCCAGGGCCAACCTACTTGGATTTCATCACCAAGAGGGAAGTTGATTTGGTTTTTTGTCCAATTATAAACACGTGGTTGATGGTATATTCTAGCTAAGCACCTGACACCCTTATAATTTTGGTGCGTGAAGTGAGGGGGTAGGCCTCAATACCAAGCTTGTACCATTGCCAAAACAGATCCCTTTTAGCCCAAACTTATTGAAACTATCTTTAGATTGATTTTTAGTTCCTTAATTATAACCAACTTCCCATCGCATTAAAAAAAAAATATTCTAATAATCTAAACAAAATTTAGGATAACCAACTAGTTAAGTTTTTACTTTTCAAAGTTGACTGCTTGCTCTTTATTCAATTGTATTTTGTATTGTAAAAACTTGCATTAGCCAACACTGGTGTAAGGTTTTGTGTTGTGTGCCTCAATTGGGTCAACCTCATTAATCCAATTGATTGTGTATTTCCCTTCAGTTATTACTTTTCTAAATACTTGTAAAATTATTTTCATTACACGATCATTTCAATCGACATAGTTTGTTATAGACTTTCTAATTTTCCCTATCTATTGTACTAGGTCCACCCAATCAACCCTATACACTTTTTTAGCCTCTGTTTACTGTACTGAATTGACCCAATTGACCTTGTACTATTTACAGGCCCTATTTTTTGTGCTAGGTCGACCTAGTCATCCTTATACTATTTTCTACCTTCTTTGTTTACCGATCCAATTCACAATCTTTCCTTATTAGCATTTCGCTCATTTCTTTTCAATCACAATGAAGTCTCCTATCAAAATCTTATTGGATAGTTTGAATTCATTTAGATACTATATGGGATATTAATTTATTCCTCTCTTTTTTCCCAAGACCATGACCACTCTTGGGACATCTCTTCCCCTCCATCTATGACTTGTAACATAGTACAAATCACACCTCAAGATGAAGTTGATGGGACTGATCCTTTCTATACTTACCAAGATACTTCTCATCTCTAAAATTTTCAAATGAATGTGGGAGTAATTGACACAAATTTAATCAATAATCCCACTCATAATCCATCTTCTAATAACCCTCCCCCTAACACCAATTTGGGGAGTGGTCCTACCAAAACCAACCCACCTCTTGATACAACTCAACTTCTTTCCCAAGTTATACAACAAATGAACACAATGAAAAATTATAACACTAATCAAATGATGCAACTTCAACAAAATTTGATTAATATGGCTAATCGATCTCCAACTATCCATCCTCAAGCTAATCCCAATTACATTCCTCCATCTCTTATAGATGCCTCAGGCAATGTTATTCTTCAACCCATACTGAATAACAAGATACTTCAAACCATTCAAAATGAGCCTTTATCCCCATTTATTATTCCATTGATATTGGTAACATATCTCCAACTCTCAAATATGATAGGACTAAAGACCCTACCTCATTTCTCAAAGCCTTTGGCAACCTTTACAAAGAGTGGGTCCAAATTAATACATTTGCCACAACTAAACTCTTAGTTAAAACCTTCACTATCGATGTGTTAGAATGGTACAACCAATTACCCAAACATTCTATTTGGAAACTTGAAGATTTGGTTAATCCTTTAGTTAAAGAGTTTCAACATAATGATCTTCCAAGAAATTATCTTAGCCACTTCATCAATGCTAGGCAATCTCCCACTGAATTAGCTCATGACTTTAACAAAAGATGAAAATTATTGGCCCATAAAGCTGACCATAACTTGACTAATGATAACTTGTTTAAACTCTTTATAACTGCCTTAACTCCTTCTCTTTAATATAAGGTTCATACATTTGCTCCCTAAACATTTAGTGAAGCTCTTGACCAAGCTAAATGTCAAGATTTTCTCATGAAGCAATTTGAACCTAATCCTAAACTTCTCAAAGGATATTTTCAAACATATACCAATGTTATCACTAGTAATACTTCAGAATTCAAACCAGGTGTTACCAAAACTGATATTCCTTCACCTTCTCATACACCTCTCTCGGTTTAGAAAATGAAATAATTTATACCACCCTCTAAACCTTTCATTTATCCTAATAATCCTCCCTAATGGTATGACCATAATCTATTTTGTTGGTTCCATGCCAGCATTGGTCATTTTCATGAATCTTGTAGAGGGCTCACTAATTTTTTTGTCTCCTATATGCTTGGTGATTCATTTAATCATGAAGCCACGATCAACCTTTGACGTCAAGAATACACCACTGCTTCTCAAAAGTGACAAGCTTCCAAAGCTTCTAACTGAAATAACAAAAAAAATACTTTTCTACAACCAATAATCAACCAAATACCAAGGACGTTTATGCCATAGATGCCAATTATGACCAATATTATAACAACTCTCAATATCTTAACACTGTTAAGGTTAATTATCATTGCAAGCTAGCTCACAAAGATCTTGTTACCAAGCCCAAGAAGCCATCTTTAGAAGAACAACTTCTTAAAGATACTACCACTACTAATCTTACTTCAGAAGCCCGTGAGGAACCACTTCATACTTCTGAACCTCCAACCACATATATTCCTTCAAAAGCTATTTTACCTCCTAAACCCTGTGCTGGTTCTTCTAAATCTCATTGGAACTTTCTTGAAGAACTTAAATCTATGCCTTTTAAGATTCCACTTATGGAGTTAGTTCTTACTTCACCCTATCATCATATGTTCCTTATGCAAAAACTCTAGAAAATTGAAGATCTATCCTTTATTGATGAAGAACCACCTTCTATTGAATCTCAACCTACCAATATAAATACCATTGAAACCATGTGTCCTTATTCTAAACCTTCTATTGAATTTCTTGAAGAGGACATGATTAATGATGAAATTATTTTTTATGCTAATGATTCACCACTCTTTATTAAAATATTCATTAATACTACCCTTATCCATAAATTTCTAGTTGATGAAGGCTATGGTATTAATGTAACATCTTTGTGCCTTATCCAACAACTTGGTTATGACAAGGATCATCTTACACAAACCTATCTCATTTGTCATGGTTTTGATAAGACTAATCAAAAGCCACTTGCTTGTATTTGGCTTCCATTAACCATTGGACCTAATACTATTTGAACTAAGCTTATGGTCCTTGATTTACCATTATCTTATAACATACTCCTTGGTTACCCATGGACTCATCGAATAAGGGCTATTACTTTTTTTGGTAGCCATTGCATTAAATTCTTACATAATGGAAAATGGCATAAGCATGAATCATATCCCAATCCATGGAGTATTCAACTTCATAATCCTAAATATCAATATCATATTCCTACAATTCCTAAGATCAATAGTGCTGCTTTACGTTCATCAACATGAATCTTAATTTACAAGTTACTCTTGTGGATTCTGATGATGATGAACCTAATGATTAACAACATACTTACAATACCACCAAGCTACCTCCATATATTTTTAAATGGATTCCTCCTTCTTTATTACCCAGGGATCATATTATTCCTCTTATTGATGAGATTACCGATTCCCCCTTCCATGCAATGCTCAGGAACCTTCTTTATCTAAAGATGCCTTCACTTGTAATGATTTTGGAGTGGCCAAATTATTTCAAGATCATCTCATCATGTCTCCTCATCCATTTCGTAATTTTGGGATTTCACCTTTTGAAACTCCCCTTGACTCTCAAGCATGTATAATTTCTCTAACATATGATGATAATTATATAATGGCCCAAGCTCAATCTTGAGATTTGGATGTCTAACCTTTTCAAAAAACCTTAGCCCAAATTCATGCTTTTAATCGATATGTCCATACTATTTTTATGAATCATGCCTTAGATCCTGAAGGTCATGTGCCTCCTACCAATTCTCCAATTATTGATATTCCTTGGGTGGTAGAACAAATTACACTTTTTGAATGTCTAAAAATTCCTGCATCTCCTTTCTCACCTATCAATCCAATAATTGCATCTGATCCTTCTCACATCACTAAAACTAATGATATTCCAATCTCTTTTGATCCTTTTACTCCTCCTACTCCCAAGATTCCACTAGATGCCAAGGCAACCGATGTTTATCAGATACATTCTAAGTATGATAAACATGGTAATAAAATTTTAGATCTTGAAGTAGATGTTGAATATTATGGTCCTCTTCCCACCTTACTTAGTGATGAAGCTATCCTTGAAATACTTCATGCTCGAGAACCACAACTTCCTTGGTAACATCATAAACTTGGGAATTTTAAAACTAAAACCCCTTGTTTCAACAACTTCATTGCTAGCATTGATCCTAAAACTAATCCTATTTATGCTTTACCTAATTCACCATACCACTTTCAAGATAGTAATGCCATGCTCATTGAAGAAACCACTCGCATTGAATATGGTATTCCATCGTTTCCTTGACCAATTATAGTATCTCATGAATTCTCACCCACTGAACATGATAAGTATCATGAGTTTTTTGCTTGGTCCTATGAGGACATGATTGATATTAACCCTAGCATTGTGGTGCATAACATTATTACTTATCCTGATACCAAGCCTGTGCACCAAAATCAAAATAAATTCCCACCTGAGGTTACCACCATATGTCACAAGGAAACTATCAAATTACGTGATGCTAAATTTATTAAATCAATGGACTATTTTGAGTGGGTTTTTAACATTATTCCCATTCAAAAAAAGGTCACTATGGCCATTCACATTTGTATTGATTTTTGTAATCTTGACCTCACTCATCTTAGAGATAACTTCCCTTTACCCTTGATAGATTGCATCATCGATTCCACAACTAGTTACAAAATGTTCTCTCTTATGGATGGTTTCTTGGGATATAATCAAATTCATATTGCCCCTGAGGACGAACATAAAATGGGGTACCTATTGCTATGTCAAAATGCCCTTTGGTCTTAAAAATGTCAGAGCCACTTACCAATTAGTAATGACTTGTATCTTTCATGATCTTATCCATAAAATTATTAAAACTTATATACATGATCTCATTGCTAAATCCAAAGGTCATCAGACTCATCTATCCGATCTTACTATCATCTTTGATAGCCTTCTTAAATACAGAGTTAGACTTAATCCTTATACAAATGTGTCTTTGGTGTCATGTCTGAAAAATTATTAGGATTCTTAGTTTCTCTCTATGGCATCGATGTTGACCCCACTAAGATTAGTCATATCATCAACATGCCCATTCCTTGATCTATTCTTGACATTCATACTTACTTAGGAAAACTTGGGGCAATTAGATTATTTGTCCTTTAAATGCATTATCACATTCACTCCATCAATTCTCTCCTCAAGAAAGGTACTACTTTATAATGGACAGACCCTTGTCAAAAATTCTTTTATAACTTGAAAGAGTCATTGCTTCACCCACCTACACTTTATCCTCCTTCCAATGATCGACCATTGATTTTACATACTTCTTCTACACATATATCAGTTGGGGCAATGCTTGCCCAACATGATGATACTAGAAGAGAGTATGATATCGACTACATTAGTCGAGGCCTCATCAATAATGAAACATGTTATACCAAAATTGAATGTGATTGCCTTGCCATCTATTTCACAACTGAAAAGCTTTACCATTACATGATTTACCAAACTACTTATGTCATCATTTATTTTGACCCCCTTCATCACTTCTTATCCAAAGCCTTTTTTCCCAAAGATAGAATTGTAAAATGGATGGTCCTCCTTATGAAATTTGATCTTCATATCATCACTCAAAAAGTTGTCAAAGGGCAAGTCATAGTTGATCAACTTATTATAGCTCCTGTACCAGCTACTTCTCCCCTTCAAGATGATCTTTCAAATAATAATATCCTTTACATTGAAGGTCTCAATCAAGCTATTTCTTTTAAATATTATTTTCATAACTTTACCACTGATCTTGAAGCAAATAATCTTGGTGAATCTTCTCTTCCCTCCAATACTACTAAACCTAAAGTAGTTATTGAGGAGCTTCCTAAAATTAATGTTGACTTACATGAGGATACTTGGATCCTTCACTTTGGTGGTGCTAAATTCTTTCAAGGAGCTAGGGCAGGTAGCATTCTTACAAGTCCTCTTGGCAAGATCATTCCTTTAGCTTCTTGCTTCACATTTGATGTCACCCACAATATGGCTGAGTACGAAGCTCTAATCTTAGGCATGAGATCTACTCTTGACTTAGACATTCAATACCTACATGCTTTAGGTGATTCTCAACTTATTTTTTGCTATGTCAATGGTGATTATCAATGCAAAAGTGAGAATCTCATTACCTATCATCAAATTGTAACTACTCTTGCCAAGGATTTTATCTCTTTCACTATTGAGCCTATTCCTAGAGATCAAAATTCCATTATTGATTCTCTTGCTTCTTTAAAATCTCTCTTTCATCCCCACCAAGTTCCTTATTTTCTTATCCAAATAAAAAAAAAATTGTCTTCTACTCAACCACTAGATTCGCTTATCTGCCACATTGAGGTTGTTACCCTTCAACAAAGCCTCTAGTATGAAGACATTATTCAATTCTTAGAACATCAAACTTATCCTCCTAATTCAAACTCTCATGAAATGACACATATTCATAAACAAGCTTTCAAGTATGTATTTCGATATAACATCCTTTATTATCATAATGCTGAAGGTACCTTGCTCCATTATGTTATGCAAGATGAGGTCCCTCCTCTTACTGAACAAGCATATGGGGGCATTTTTGGTGGCCACTATAGCGGACATACTACAACACATAAATTCCTACGTATGGGTTGTTATTGGCCTACTCTTGAAAAGGATGCGATTGAATTCACTAAAAAGTGTACTCTTTGTCAACTTCATGATGATTTAATTCATTCACCTCAAGTCAAAATTCAAACTATCAAATTTCCTTGGGCATTCTCCATATGGGTATTCAATCTCATTAGTAAATTACCTCATTTCAAAGATGGGCATGTTTTTATCATCATCGTTACCAAATATTTTACCAAGTGGGTTGAAGCTATGCCCCTTGTTAATGTCATCAATCCTACCATTTCCAAATTTATTCTTAATCAAATTATTTATCATTTTGGTGTTCTCCATACCATTATTTCAGATAATGGTGGTAACTTCAAAAATAAGTATGTCAAATTGCTTTATGATAAATTCAACACCAATCATAAAATTTACATGCCTCATCATTCGTAATGCAATGGCCAAGCTGAGGCCACTAACAAAATTCTCCAAAAGACAATTCGTGAAACCTGCACAAATTGGCATCTTCATCTTTTCCCTGCTCTTTGGGTCTATAAGACTAGTATACATAGTACCATTGGGGCAATGCCATTCTCGTTAGTCTATGGTTCCAAATCAATTCTCCCATTAAAATTTGAGTTTCCCTCTCTTTGTATATCTCTTCACGGTATCATTCTCGATGAAGAATTACATGAAGCTTGCCTTCATGCCCTTGATCTCCTCGATAATTGTCATCTTTTTGCTTTACAACATAACCACCAATACAAAGCTCGTATTTCTAAATAAAATTATAAATGTGTAAAAATTTTCACTTTTAATGTTCGTGATCTTGTCCTTAAATTAGACTATACCCATGATAAAGAAGTCACATACACTCAAAAATAGTGGGGCCTGCATTCAGTCAAAGATATTCTTGGTCCAAGCACTTACCACCTTCAAACCAATGAAGGCCATGTTTTCAAAGAGCCCACCAATGAACAATTCCTTAAAAAGTTATTTGCCTAAACATTTCCTTCTTTTCATGCCTTCTATCTATATCTATTTAACACTTTTTGTAGGTTACTTACATAGATATCTACCTCTACAACAGTTCCCTATTTTTACAAAGCTTTAGTCCTTCCTTTTTGGTCTTTTGGTTTCCCCTTTCTCTCATGATTTTCATTGTAAAACCGTGGATACGACCTGGTCTTTCTCATGTTGTACCATTGTCTTCTTTATTTCATACTCTTTTTACACACCTTTTTGCATCCCTTGGAATTCTATTTTATGAGTTGCATTGTAAGATCGTGGATAGGACTCAACCCCCCTCATAAAATAACCATCTTATTTAACTCTTTTCTAGTTTCACATTAGTTACAAGTTCTTTATCCTTATTCTCAACTTTAGCTTGTGCTTCTTTTTATTGGTGAAATTTGCACAACAATCTATGTTAGCATGTTTTCCTCCATTTCCCTCATTCTTATGATAACGAATCATAATTTACTGTCATTATATCTCTTTTTTTCCTTTTGTCACATTTTTAACGATTTGAAGTAATTCAAATTATTCCATGTGTCATTCATCTTGATTTCCCCTTTCCTTCCACTCCATATTGGATAAAACAAGGTCGAAGTCAAGATAGCACTTTTATTTTACCTAGATTTATGAGACCATTAGACCCCATGCTATTTGAAGTTCACTCTCTTTGCAACCAAGTCCCAAAGTATTCAAATTAAATTCATATTTAGCACCCATGTTTGGTTTTCCAAATCCGTATGTAGGAGGAATTAAAAAAACCATTAAGAAAGTTAAAAGCTAAATCATTTGAAACAAAAGGCAATGATATCTAAAAGGCAACATACAAACCTAAAAAGTCAAAATCACACCAAAAGACTTGATTCCAAACACATCTTCTATCTCTAATCAAAGTTCAAAATCCATAGTTGGCCTCGCATAGAGCTGAGGTCCATTGGGGTATAGTAGGCCAATAAATTGGAATAGGAGAATTCAACAAACTCCATGGTGCTACCTACTTTCTCATATAAGTACCCAATCTTTGAAATAGACAAATGGATTTTTAAGGGGTCTTGAGGATGGGGAACACGTTATGGGAAGGTAGGTCTATTTTAATTTTTATGCACATAGCCTTCATGGGGTGATCTATACACTACATTTGTTGACCTAAGACTTGTGTAGCTAAGATAAGTTCTTCATAGTCCTTACAGTTGAAAGTCCTCTTATTTTGACAAACCTAATTTGAATGTCTTGACTTTAATAAAGAGTTCCTCTACCTTGGTTTTTCCTTCATTCTCCACTCCACCCATTTCATTTCCCCCCTAATAGGCAAATTTTGATTCCAAATTTATTTTCCTTCTTCTTCACCTCTTAAAAACATGCTAGCACTACTTTGTTTCAGTTTTATCTATCCTTAGAGTGAAACAACATGTTTGAGAAACTATGGATTACTTAATTTGCACCATAAAATTACCTTTCTAGACTTATTTTGTTTTCATTTTACCATTTTTCATTTTTGTACTACCCTTCTATTATGGGCACATAAGTTCATACCTTTTTCTATTGTTGCATGAGGTTAGCTTGTTATTTCTCACTCGACAATGTTGTTTTCCCTTTTTATGCACCTTTTTCCATTGCTGAGTGAGATAAGGATTGTTATTGCTCACTCATCAATTTTGTTTTCCCATTTTATTATTGCTTTTACATTTAATGTTTTACTACCATCCTTTTTGACATTTATCCTTGGTTTGCCTTGGTGAGTTTGTCTTTCATACTTAAGGTTTACTTGTTTGAGTTTTTCAATCTTTAATAGCCTTGGCTTTTCAGTTACCTGATTTAATCTTGTTTTTGACTTGAACATTTGGTCTAACATAACATTTGTCACCCTAGCTTGCCAAATTTCCAAGTACATCCTATCCTCATAACACCAACAATCTTGGCTTTCTTGCATTTATTTGTTTTTTCTCTTTAGTTTTGTATTCTTGGGTTTGTCAAAAGTAGTCTCTGTGCCCTACACAATCAAAACTAACAACACAATAGATAGCCATCTAGTGATAAAGGTAGGTCAAGGTATGCATCACATTTAATTTTTAGTTATTTTTCTTTTTAGTCATTTACTTTAAGTTATTTTATGATTTAAAATGCTGCAACTTTTTTTTAGCCTCAACATTATGTGTTCTTATGTTCTTTCTTGAAGTACCATCCCTTGTTGCACCTTAGTGACATGTGATGATATTCAAGTGGGGCATATATATACACATAATAATTTCAACTTTTATTAAATACTGATGCCTTACATCTTGCAAGAACCCATCGAGATTCAATCTCTCTGAGTACATGCATTAAAGGGTATACTGCGAAAGGGGTGGGTAGACCATTGGTGCTTCACAAGATTATTCTCCCTTATTGCCACATATCACTAATTCAACCAGCTCCTAAAACCGTTCTCTAAGCTATTTCTCTTCACTTAAATACTCCTATAGTCTTTTCCACTTTCCATCCCTCTTCTCCTCACCTTGGTACCTTTTTGTTAGTCGACTATATTGGGTTGACTGAGTCAACCTTATATAGTTTTGAGTGATTTTATTTAGGAGTTAGTTTATCCCCTGTCTGACCTATCTCAAGACCAATGAATAATTGACCAGAATTATACAGAGTTGACTGCATCGACCTTGTTGGCTGACATATTCAAAAGGGTTTAGGGTAAGATCCACCTATAAATACAAGATCATTTTGTCATTATTTCAATATGCAATCAAGAGTTATTATTTGTTCGTGCTTCTTTACAATCTTCTCTTCCACCATTCTACTTGAGGAGTCTTAGCTTAGGGTTTATACTTGGATAATATAGTCGTGTGGATAAATCTTAGATGCTTTGACCTTTCTTAGTGATCCTTACAAACCACAATAACCTCTTGTCAAACCCCATTGGCCAAGGGAGAGATTGAGTCTCGATGGGTTCACATTCAGGTAAGTATTCTCTAACTTTGTTCCTCTCTTTAGTAGATATAAGTAGCATAAGTATTGGATTTTAAAAATATTACTTTTCATATTCCATGTATTAGGGTCTTACTCATAATTAGCTTAATCTAGATTCTCTTATACATGTTTTGATTATTTACTAACCCCTCATGTTATGCCAGAAGATTTGGTGAGCACTAGATTAAATTTACTTTTCTTGTTGTTAAAATAGGTGAAATATCAAAATCTTGGACCCCCTTTAGGGTTATTACATGATTGTGTTAGACTGGAGGCTTTGGAACCCTCCTTAGCATAGTGTATTGTGATAAGTGATCCCCTAATCGGGTCTAGTAGATCCCCATATTGGTTATGTTCTTGCTTAACAAATGTATTCCCAATCAAAAGTGTAGGTATGCTCTATCTTCTCCAAGCTAAGATTGATTTATAGACATGATGCATTTATAATTGTATACACATTCATACTTAAGAATTTAGCATCATAAAACCTCATCTCATCCTATTTTATAAACCTCTCCACCAATTAATTAGTAAGATGTCAAGCAGACCACCAGTTATTTCTTGTCCTTTTCCTTTCAATCACTTAGAGCAACACATGAAGTGATAAATGTGGTGATCTCAACAAGGTCCTTAGGAATTTTTTGTATCTTGTAAAATTATGCATCCAGCATGTAATATTCTGTGTCATACATCATCCCCTATGGTTATTTGGGATATAGATGATCTAGGCCAAAATTTTGTTTCTCCATTTGAAAACTATTGAGAAATGGTATTCTTAATCCATAAAATTTATTGGGAAATTCTATTATGCAATATTTTCATGTTCACAAGATATTTGAGCACTTTGTTGACAATGAATAATATAAATGGTGTAGCCAAAAGGTATTGGTGGAAATTTTGAAGCATAGAGACCATCACTAGCACTTCACATTTAGAACTTGTGAAGTTTTGCTCGATTGGAGTCAGCTTCCAACTAGTGAAGTATATAATATGCTCAACTTTATCATCCTCTAGTTGTGGAAAGATGGTACCAATATTTATTCTTGATGCATCAACACACATATAGAATGAGGTGTTTCAGTCTAGAAACTATAAGATTACCACACTCATGACCTTATCCTTGAGAGTGTCAAATGCATCATGTTATTTCTTAGTTCATTAAAATGGGCCATCTTTGTGCAATAATGCTTCCAATAGTGTAATTATATTTACATAGTTTCAGATAAACTTGCAATAATAATGTGTGTGACTAAGAAAATCAAACACATCTTGTTGCATGGTTGTTTCATCTAATTACCTATTAATGGTAATCTTGGTTGGATTGACAAGTAGGCCCTCTTTGTAAATGCCATAGCCAAGTAAGATTCTAAATAGAGTCATAATAATGCACTTCTTCAAATTCAAGTAAATTTGTAATTATTTGTAGTACTTAAACATTGTGTACAAATTAGTGTGATGATCCTTGAACAATCAGTAAACCATCAAATCATCAAGATATACCTAGAGGAAATGGTGAATAAAGTCTTTGAAATCATCCATAACGACTTGTGATAATGTACCAGGCACATTATTTAGTCCAAAAGGCATAAAAGTATAAACAAATGAGCCCCATTCAGTTTTGAATATCATTTTTGGCTTGCCCTCTTCAATTTGGATTTGGTGTTTCCAAGAGAACCCAATAGTGAAGGTATATATCTCATAACCCATTAGTGAAGGTATATATCTCATAACCCACCACGCCTTTTAAAATTTCCTCAATGAACAAGGTTGGAAATGGATGGACCCATCTTTTTTATGTTAATGACTATGAGACTTACATATTTAGACTCTTCCACTGGATAAATGATTCAAACGGCCAGCATGTTACCTAATTCTACTTTCACCTTTGTGCATATATTTGGGTTCATCATATATGATGGTTGTTTTATTGGTCTAGTACCATCCATGATATTGATCTTCATTTTCCCCAAAGAGGGGTACATACATTTCATTTATTTTTAACCTTGTGAGAAAATTATCTTGATACTCACACAAGAGCTTAATGATTCAAACCAATTATTCATTCATCTGATAATCGCCAATTATGGAGATATTAGGTTTCTCCTCAAAAATAATGTTAGTTTTTTTCCTCTTAAGTCACTAATGGTAGTGATTTTTCTTATCTCTTTAAGTATTCACCACCTTATGCTCCCCATAGGATGTTTCACCCTTGAAATCATCGATGGCATTTTTAGGTGGCATGTCATCCACATTACATACCACCTTCTCTTTGACACA
This sequence comes from Torreya grandis, assembly GCA_037957365.1. Taxonomy (NCBI): domain Eukaryota; kingdom Viridiplantae; phylum Streptophyta; class Pinopsida; order Cupressales; family Taxaceae; genus Torreya; species Torreya grandis. The sequence goes on along the minus strand of JARHVA010000005.1, from coordinate 4,926,988 downwards.
CTTGTATTTCCACTTTTGATTTAACCATACTTTATCTTCCTTGTTGGAATCACTATTGATCATGCATTCCTGAAAAATATTTAGTAGCACAATATTCCATTATGGTATCATCTTCTATAATCATGTGGCACATCCATTATAACAACCTTACAAGTTTTGGGTTGGATGCTGAAAATTAAAATGTATGGATAAACTCAGCCTTCACTATTTCATATTCTATTATTTTTTTATGCATTTCATTAATCATATACCACGCATGAATCAAAGGCTTCAACATCCCATAGAATACATGAACCCACAGTCTAATTGGAAGGGGATGAATATCTCTTGTCCAAACTTCCTCGCATCCACATAAATATTATGTTGGATCTAAGCTTCTACTATAATTAGTAGGCCAAATTTCAAGTGGTTACGCTAAAACTAGGTGTAAATAACTTCCTTTACCTCATCCTAAGGAGATTAGGCTTATTCATTTCCCACTATGCATAGCTATGCTCTTTAAGGTGTACACTAATGCACTCGAACATTCCTTATCTTTTGGCACACATGCTTTGAGGTTATTGACAAAAAATTGTTGCATTCTCTTATTCTTCATAGGACGACAATGTAGCAAGCTACCCTTGCTAAGATAAAACACCTTATTCATTTTTGGTGTTGTGTGAGGAACCCAAATCTTATGGTATTAAATTGATCTAGCTTTGCCTCTAAAACTACTTAAGTTTTCTTATGGCCTAGGTAGTCTAAATTTTGAATTCACAACACCACGCATACACCCAATCACGTCATAAGACTTTGTACCCATCGGTCACAAGTGAGACTTGTAAATTTGAAATATAATTTATAACTTACTAGCACAAAACACCCTCACTATATACATCTAAATGTTCAACATCTTACATAGTAATGTTGTAGATTTAGCTAATTTATTCATCCATATCAACACTTTTAACTTAAGCGGGATCATGGTTTTTATCATGGGGAATAATGACACAATTTTCCCTATTTTATAATCTCATGTAGTGCTTATTGAAGTGCATGTAGACATTATTGGCATAACACCATGGTCTTCTAAGCAATGTAGGTTAGCTGTCAGCTTCAGCCAATACAATAACTTCCAAATCCAAATGAAAATTTGCATCCATGACAATAACTAAAACATTTTTCAAGATTCCTAAAGGTTGTATGCAAACCTTTTTGGCCATAAATAAAACATGAGGCAATGGACTCAATGTATGGAGTACCATCTTGTGTCATGATTCTTGAGTAAGATGTTGACTTTAATCCCTACATCAATAATGATATCACACACTAACCATCCATTCATTTTTGCATCAATGAGAAAATATTCATCATATCTAGTATTTTGGGCATTCTTGAGTCTTGACTTCATGCTCTCTTAATAAACATGGTGTGCGTACTATAAGCACCCAAATTTTGTATGGTACAACATTTCACAAAAAATATGGTGATGATCCAATGATCTCCACTAAAAACATGTTCAAACTTGGACCTCTCTCTTTTTCTAGTCTTTCACTTCTTCCCCAACCTTTGAAAACCTTAGATTTTTCATATTTGAGTCTTCTCCTTAAATTTTTAAAAGCTTTCTTATTGTGTGAAACCATCACAGTGAATTTTCAATTTGCATAAGGCGGAGGTTTCATCACCTTTGAATTTTTTTTAAAATGTATACCTAAGACTTGACTTTTCACATATTTTTCATGATTTTAGTTGTATTTTTTATTTTTTGCTCTTGAGTTTGCCTTCTTGATTAATCAACACAACTTTAGTATAGATTATGTCAATCTCTATCACCTCCAATTTAAATTGACCAAACTCCCAGTTAGGATTTAGTTAATTCCAAGTCATAATTTTTATTCCTCATTATAAGTATCTTACTTTTCCTAGAATTTCCAATCTAAAAATTGTCTAGGGGATTGAAGCATACAAGTTTTTATAAAGCCATAACTAACCTATTTTTTTTAAGTAACTCTACCTTAGTCTTAGTCATCTCTAGTCATTTTTGCACAAGTTTTGGGGAGGGGAATTCACAAGTCTATAGCTAGTTTTTTGTTGTTAATGATTAGTATTGTCAATCAAACTTTCACCCTTATGAAGGTAGTTTCATACCTTCACAATTTTCTAAAACATGGAAACAATCCTAGGTTGTGGGTGGCTTGATCGGTGGATTAAATATCTAGATTCTAAGGGCTATCTTCCTTTGGTGTATCAATTAGGATCTCTACTCTATGCTACAAACTATTGGGAAAAGAGAAAAAAGAAAACTAAAGGAAAAATCCCTTCTAATGATGGTTATACACCTAAATTTTGATTGATCCATTCAATTTGAGCTTCTAGAAACACTGATTAGACAATAAGAAACACTGAATTTTCAACTCCAAATGACCCCTACGCATCAATATTTCATGAAAAGGTTCTATCTTGTGATCAAAGATCAAGGGAAATAATCGAATAGGCCTAATTTAAGGCACTAACCAACTACTTATATCCACTATAACTTCAGCCAAAAGATATTAAACATATAAAATGCCCTATATAATCTGATCAACTAGTAACTAGGTAAGAATCAGGACTTGACAAGGAAGAAAATTCTATCACATATGCAAATCACTGACATAAATACACTATACCAACACCTTGGAGTCTAAAAATTATCCTTTTATTAATTTGAAAAGGTTACACAACACAAATTTTGGCTGAGTCTAGTCTTGCCAAAAAGAGGATACAATTCAAGGCTAAAAAGCCAACTTATATAGAAAAAATATATAACATCCAAGAGATTGGTGCTGAAAATAGAAGAGGAGATCAACCAAGTACAACTTGTGTTATGACAACCTTCAAATAAAATATATTTTTGTCTTATGCCTTGCATGAAAAGATCTTTGGTGTTTAAAATGATGGAGAGCCCATTTCATAATCCTTATTTAGAATAAATATTAAATTCTTCAAGATTGATCAACGTGCATGGGTCTTTGGTAATTCATCTTCCTTCATGCATGATGTTATGCCAAAACTAAATTTAGAACTATAATTAAACTACTGGAAACATTGAAAGCCTTCAACAAGATAAACAAGAGCACATGCATGACTTGTCAACTAAACAAAGTGTAAGACTAGTCAATTCCATAACTGAAGCATGCATGACATTCCATGTTGGCATAGAAGGGATGAGGTGGAACCAAGTTTCTTAGATAGCATTACTTGTAAGCTTTACAAGTAATAAGTAGGAGCACTTGACAAACCTAAAGGAGTCTATGGCCAGTTTCAGTGCAAGTACTTTACTTGCTAATTTTCATGAGTAAAAGTAGTTTAGAAACCTGATAAGGGTCAGAGTAGTTCAATCCAGGTTTGTGGGATTACTTGACTTATAATTTTTCATGAGTTGGAGTCATTCACAAACTTGAAAGGGTAAGGAAGAAGCAATCAGGTTTTGAGACATTTTTACTTCAAAGCTTTTTGAGTAAGTCCTTCGAAAGAGCCCGAATTGGTCTTAGACACTTCTTAAGGCAAGTGTTTTTCTATGGGGGCACCTAGGCATTCTGTAGGGTCATTTAAAATTTCCCCAAAGGGTATGTACCCTTACGAGAGGCACTTCAAAGATGAAATGGACCTTTACAAAACTTCTGAAGGGTATGTTTGGACGCAGAATGGACCTTGCAGAGGGATTTATGTCGGTGTGAGGACCAATACAAAAGTTTTGAAGCGCACTTTGGGCTCAAAATGCCCTTGTGGAGGGTAGTCAGTTGAAGCAAAGGGGAAAAGACAAGAAGCTTGAAGGGAACTTGCCCTTCAGGAAAAGTGACAAGCAAAAATAATTCCTTCAGACAAAATGTCTGAAGGAATTCATTCGAACATTTTTTCTAAAGGAAAATCGAAGAAGGCAAGCTAAGGTTGAATTCCTTAAGATAAAATGTTTGAAGGAATTCCTTTAGACATTTTACTTGAATAAATTTGATGGTCATAGAAAGTCTAAAGGGTAAGTGTCTTTGTGGAGGGCACTTGGTCAAGAAAGAGGACTATTTTCACTTTTTTGAAGGGTCATTTTCAGAGTTTTTGAAGGGCACCTGCCCTTACAGAGGGTGCTTTTGGATGGAAGAAGCCTTTGTAGATGGCACTTTAAGAAAGAGAGGATGAAGATAAAAGGCTCGAAGGGCACATGCCCTTCGGGAAAAGAAACAATCAAAGGAAAGAATTCCTTTGGACAAAATGTCTGAAGGAATTCCTTCAGACATTTTATCTGAAAGAAAGCGCAACACAAAGGCCCACCAAAACAAAGGTGCAAAGGCAAGCCCAAAAGAGAATTTCTTTGGAAAAAATATTTGAAGGAATTCCTTTGGACATTTTGTCCAAAGAAATTCACATTACCAAAAGCTTAAAGGCCCAAGAAATAACAAGCACCTGAGAGCCCGAATGGTTAAAGACAAAAGGGAAAAAAGCCAAGGCAAAGGGAAATAACAAAGTAAAAGAAAACAAGGTGGGTAACCTAGAATATGGCCACACAACACAATAAAGTAAAAGCTCAAAATGTTCTAAGTAGTGTGACAAGTCAAAGTGCAGACCCAAAGATGAACCAGACCAAGGCAAGTGGCATAAGTGTTGTTAGCAAGAAGAGTAAATGCACTTAGGTGAGATAGTCTCTACCAAAAACCAATAAAAGAATTGGTTTTTAAACTATAGAGGAGAGCAGCCCATGCTTTTATGCTTCACCATTAATGCACAGCTAGTTTCACCCAGCATTGAAGAGAGCATGGTCCAATCAACACAACTTGGGGATGGCTTTGTCAATTGCTAGAAGTAGTATCCCTTGCTTTTATAGGCTTAGGATAGTAAGGGAAACAAATTGGACATCTACAACATGGCTTTCCCATATGTAATTGGAAGATTACGACAGTAACATGGGCTTGTGGTCTCTACAAAAGTGTTTAACTCAGCATGGGGTTCTATCCCTTGATTTGTCAGCATCTTGTTTCTACCTCTCTATATATTTGTAACTTCTCATTTGAGAAGGGATCTCTCAACATTGTATGGAAAAGCCCTAAAGGAATTTACCTTGAATCAAAAGAAGCATTTTTATCTCAGTTTGAGCTTGCACATTTGCATATGTCTATGGTTTTATCTTATGTTAAGTCATTTTCTTTTCATGCTTTCATAAGTTTATGCCAACATATCTAGTTTATTGTGAGTTTTTCTCTTGCAGGTCAACAAGAAGTGTCCATCTTAGAGTATAGGTGCATGTGAATCAGCTGTCCATAGTGTGTCTTAGAATACCTCAGGTAGTTCTTCCTCCCTATATCTCCATAGGACCCCCTATTGAAACACTAATGCAAAATATTTTCTTGTGTCAAATGAAGTGTATATCAACTTGTTCTTGGTGTATAGTGTATGTCAAAGTTGAGTAGACCAACCATTTTGGTGCATCACCACTGTAGTTTAGGTTCTAAATTCAATATTTTTATCCCTTTCATCCCCCCCATTATTAGCAGTGGGAAATCTAGGGCCTCAAGGTACATTAAGGGGAGCTATCCCCTAATCTAGAGATTCATCCCTCACAGTTGCAACCCACAGCAAGAGGGGTGTCTCCATTGTGTTGCATGGAGGAAGAGATCTAAGACTCCCTTCAGAGGTTGCAATCCATTGCATCAATAGTATTTGGCATGCCCAATGGGACCAATTTCTATGTCTTACAAGTTTCAAGAATGGTGTTGGTCTTGACATTGTTAAAAAATCCAAAAGGAGCTATATTCAACACATGGTGACTCCATTCAGGAACTTAGTCTCTAGTTAATGATCGGCCTAGCATCCCAAGCCAAAGGTCACTACGATATCTTCTTCTAAGGGTGTCCCTTTTGAATTTGTTGAGTTGCCTTTAAACTTAATGAAAAGGTTGAGGTGTACAAATACCCACCCTTACATAGTAAGCCACTTTCCTAAACCAACCATAAAATATACCTACTCGAGGAGAACCCAATTGAATCCTTTCACAACCATGGTAGCCCTTAGGGCTCTCCTTTTTGTAGCCTTTAATGGTCAAAGTCCCTTGAACCTTCAGTAGTAAGACCTAATTCTAGGGATAGCTCTAAAAAGTGTTCCTCCCTTTAGTGGAGAGGGCCCAATCACTACTGTCAAGCATATAGAAACATAGCAAACCTTTGCAACATCCATAATATCATTGAATAAAATGTAGCCATTAGATCACTAGCCTTGTCCTCCAAAGGGAAAGTTCTGGACTGGTATGGGACCTTACCTATGAACTCAGTTGGCTCATGGATTGAGTTAGGGACCCTCTCGACTAATAGGTTTGGGGGAAAAAATGACCATTTGTCTCTAGCTGAGCAATTAACTACCATGAAGAGATCCCCGCATGAGTTTACGTAATATTTTAACACTAGGTTCCAAAAGACTTGGGATAGAATCCCATTTCTTGTGAGGCCAACCCTAAGCTATGCTTTTCTTTACTACTTGAAGGCCCTCAATAGTGACATAACTATCATGATACAGTCTATGGGTGGGAACACTCTGCTTTTTGCTTATGAGATAGCCATAGCTGTTAAAAATTGCCTTGTTCAAGTAGGAAATATAGCTCCTATACTTCATATACCACTCTTTCCTGATTTATAGCCCTCTGTCTAGCCTATTATGCCCACTCTATCTCCTCTACCTAATTAAGAGAAGCTAACTGTTACCCCTGTAAATGATCTTCATGAAGTTAAGAGCCTGTTGCAAAGTGTTACCAATGAGTTAGTTTCCCTCAAGAGATAACAAGCTCAGATTTATAGGCCAAATCAAGGCTACCAACAGTTTGGACAAGCAAATAGGTCTCCCTTCCAGAATTATAATCAAGGGCAAGGTCAAATTACACATGTTAAACCTTATCAAAACTATAATCCAAATGCCCCTTCATCTTCTAAGGCTCTTATCCCCACTCAAAATAATTTGGTGTAGGAGCAACCCAATTATCCACCCTTTAAGCATGGCCAAGAACATGTTGCTTATGCCAATGAGCTACCAAATCAAAGCATGACCACACAAGGTGATTAGGCAACCCAATTCTCAAATTTTGAGCTATCAACATAACTTGGGATGGATGGTAGGTAGGCTTAGTCTGATTCCACTCTTATGAATCACTTGGAAGGAGAGTTCTATGCAGTCAATTATGTGGGGGGCATAAGTAATCAAAATTTTGGTGTTGCAGCCAACATCAGGTCTAAAAGGAGAGCCATTGATGAAGCTCAAGTAGCAACTCAAGCACCTATAATATCTCCTTCACCACAATCAAATCAAAAGTTTCTCAATTATAGGCCACTGATTATAGCTTTAGCTCCTTAGGTTGCACCACAGGTTACGAATGTTCCTAATGAGAACTCTAAAGGGGGAAATCCTTCAATTAATGTAGTGGTACAAATGAAGAAGATACACATGCACATCTCATTATGGGATTATTTAGCACTACCGGGACAAAAGGATATACTCTAAAAGGAATTATATGGGTTAGATGAACAAGTTGTCCCAACAAGAAATGATAATGTGTTGATAGTAAATTGGGCTCCTCCCATGGGAAGTCAAGCAAAGAAAGATGAGAAGGTCCCTCACTTCTATTTATCCTTGATTATTGGTGATATTTTGGTCCATAATTGCATCATTGATAATGGAGCAAGCACCTTAGTTATGCCTAAATGCATAGCTAATAAGTTAGGCCTCAAGTATGAGTCGATGACAAAAGGAGTTCTATAGTTGGATGGATCACCAGCTAAGAGCTTAGGAGTGGAAAGAGGCTTGAATCTAAATCTCCATGCCTGTCTAACCTTCTCAATTCCCCATGATGTGGTAGAGGTAGATGTTCCTGCTTACTTCACTCTTTGCTTTTTAAGGGATTTTACATCCAAGATAAGTGGATGCTTGGCAACTAGTTGGTCTTACATGGTTTTTAGGACAAAGTATGGAACTAAAGTAAATATTGAGTCATAGGCCATCCACAAAGATCATTTGATGTCATACTCACCTAAAGTGATGAATATGAACTATGCAATCATTGATCAAGAAGAGCTCTCGGTAGACCAATATCCATCATCTTCCCTTGTAGGAGTTACTAACCTGCTCCTAGATGAATGGGGAAATGACAATTTTGAACATGATCCTTACAAGTTCATTGAATAAGCTAGTCTTGGAGTCTATTACATACATGAGAAAGATGCTTTCATGTTGAAATTGATGAAGATAGATAAGGAGGACTGTGGTTTGTGACAACTATTCTTTGATGGATCTAGAATCAAGTTGGGAGTTGGTGGTGGGGCAATGTTGGTTTCACCTTCAAAGGATAAATACTTCTCAACTTTCAATTTTTATTTCTCCTACACTTGCAACATAGGAGAGTATGAGGCCCTTGTTCATGGCCTAGAATGGGAAAGAAAGAGAGGAATCAAAAAATTGTAGGTGTTTGGAGATAATGAGTTGATTATGAACCAAATGAGAGGTCAAAGCTTGACCAAGAACTCCTTACTCAAGTCTTACAAGCATAGAGTGTGGGACCTTGTGGACAACTTCATTGCTTTCAACAACATTTCCATCCAAGAGAGGAGAACAAGCATTCAGATAGACTAGTAGCAGTTGGTGCTCAGTTTGATATCCCAAAGGGGGTGAGACAAAGCAAGAATCAACATCATTTAAAGGTGATCATGAGGCCCTCCATACCAAAAAATGTCACCAATTGGCAGGTGTTTGAAAGTGACCAACACATAACACTTTTCTTGTAGGAAGAAGCTAAGTTCACTTCCAAAAATTAGTCCAAGCTCTAGCCACAGTATGATGGGCAGATTGTTCAACTAAAGACTAACAGGCTTTCCAAAGGTTTGGTAACTCTTGAGAGCATTTTCAACGAAGATGACCAACTTAAGAGAGACAAAACAAGCATTTCAACCAAGAAGGAAAATTATGAAAGGGTAGAGATCTACAAGGATAAGCTGCTTGCACTTGGGAAGGGGTGTACCAATGAGGAAAAACATGCTTTCATTATGTTATGTCAAGAGTTTGTTGATGTTTTCACTTGGGAGTATGGTGATTTGAAGGGCTTTGATCCAATATTGGTCCAACACACCATTGAGATGGAGGAAGGTGCTAAACCCATCAAGCAAAAGTAAAGGCCAATCAATCTAAAGATTGAGCCTCTCATGAGGAAGGAACTCACCAAACTGATCTAGTCTTGGATCATCTTCCCTATCAAACACTCTTCTTGGATGGCCAATTTGGTCCTTGTTTTGAAGAAGAATGGAGAGGTCAAATTATATGTGGATTTTAGAGACCTAAATAGAGTCTCACTGAGAGATTACTATCCCCTTCCAAGTATAGAGCAAATTCTTTCGATGGTGACATGCAGTGAAAGATTCTCTCTCCTAGATGGGTACTCTGAGTACAATCAAATCTTGTACAAGAATGTGACCAATACAAGACAACCTTCACCACCAAGTGGGGAATATACGCTTATAGGAAGATGCCATTTAGATTGTCAAATGTTGAAGCTACCTTCTAACGTGATATGGGTATAGCTTTCCAAGGTTTAATCGATGACATTGTGTTGGTTTATCTTGATGATGTGACAATTTTTTGCAAGGAGGCAAGTGAACATTTGAAGCACCTGAGGTAAATATTTGAAAGGTGTAAAGAGTTTGGCATCTCTCTCAACCCAAAGAAATGCATGTTTGTCATCCATGAAGGCAAGCTCTTGGGCCATGACATGTCAAAGGAAGCCCTGTCCATTGATCCAGAGAGGGTGCATGCCATCTTAGCATTATCCTTGCCTATGCACAAGAAGGAACTGAAAAGTTTCTTTGGTAAAATAAATTTCTTTAGGAGATTCATTCGTAACTTTGGTGAGCTTGTCAAGCCACTAACTTCCATGCTAAGGAAGGATGAGACGTTCACATGGACAATAAGAAGAAGAGAAAGCTTTAAAGGCATCAAGCAATCTATCACCCAAGCTTCTACCCTGGCTAGTATAAACTTCTCCAAGGACTTCAATCTATACACCTTTGGGAATGAAGAGGTGATCTTTGATATGCTCACTCAAGCAAATGGTGAGAATTTAAAAACTAACCTCTTGTTATTTTCAGCCAAGGTTTAGAAGGCTATGAGGTTATATAGATGTATGTTTGGAAGCAAGTGCTTGCAATCATATGAATTATGAAGAAGTTCAGACATATATTGTCTAACATAAAAATTTACATCATGGTGCCACATCCTTGTGTAAAAGACTTCTTGCTGAACTGAGACTTGAATGAGAAAAGGGTAGGATGGATCACCAAAGTAATGGAGTATGACATAGAGATCAAGACCACCAAGCTGGTAAGAGGAAGAGGGCTATGTGAACACCTCACTACAGACTTGAAAGAGGAAAAGGAGGATGTTTTTGGTGCTCCATGATGAACCTATAGTAGCTATACCTACAATCATGAAGAGCTGGGCACAAGACATGGTTCATTTCCTTCGAACTGGTGAGTGTCTAGATTGTCTTGATAGGACCAAGAGGAGGTATTTTAGACTTCAATCTCTTCCTTATGTCTTAGTTGATGGAGTTCTATTTAGGAAATACTTTGTATGGGCACTCTTGAGATGCATTAATTCAGACCAAGTCGACAAGGTACTGTCTGAGTTCCATGATGGACCAACTGGTGGCCACTTTGCTCCCAAGGCCATAATTGCAAGTATTATGAGGGCTGGTTACTTTTGGCCTAGTTTGTTTAAAGACACTCATGCTTGGGTGAGGAAATGTCAAAAATGTGCCTTCTTTGATGAGAAGTGACAGCTGGCTACCATGCCTCTTCATCTTATTCAGGTGGAACAACCATTCATGCAATGGGGGTTGGACTTCATAAGGTTGATCAATCCTCCTTCTAGTGCTACCCAAAAGTGGGTTTTGATTGCCACATATTTTTTCAAAAGGTAGGTAGATGCTGAAACTTTGAAAGATGCTAACGAGAATGTAGTCCTAGACTTCTATGAAGTCATAGTGATAATATTTGGGGTCCCAGCCATAATCATTTCAGACAATGCATTGGCTTTCTTGGGAACGAAGACAAGTGAGTGGGTATTAAAGTATGGAATCTATCTCAGTACTTCTTCCAACCATTATCCACAAGGGAATGGGTTGGTTGAGTCCACAAACAAGAATTTGATTAGGATCATAAAAAGGACAATCGAGGAAAATCAAAGGACTTGGTATGCCAAGTTGAAGACAACTCTTTGGGCAGATAGGATCACTCCAAAGAGGGCGATCAATAATTCACCATACACACTTGTGTATGGAAGGGAAGTTAGACTTCCTATCTCACTTGAGTTACTAGCCTTAGATCTTGCCCATTAGCTATAATTGGTGGAGAGTGACAGCCTACAAGTCAGGTATTGTGAGCTAATGGAGCTTCAAGAAATGAGAGACCAAGCCATGGATGCCATGACTAGACACCAATAGCAAACAAAGAAGCATTTTGACAAAAGGTCTATTCCAAGGAGCTTCTCAAAATGTGACATTGTCTTGAAGTGGGATGAGGACCGAGCCAAGCCTAGAAGGCACACCAAGTTTGAGGCTTTGTGGAATGGCCCATATGTCATCACCCAATGCAAGCAACATAATGCTTTCCAACTCTCCAAGTTGGATGGTGAAGAGCTATATATCTCAGTCAATGGGATATATCTTAAGCATTGTAACTAAGTTTCATTTGTACATAGTTTCATTATTTTTCCTCATTTTTCCTAAGTGTTATTATGCATGTGTGTAGTGTTTTTAGCTTTTGTGTGTGTTTTTTTCTTTGTTGTTTGGGGTAAAGTCTTTGTTGGTTTTTAGGTCCTTACAAGGCTGTTGCCAAATTTTCAAGCTGCATCCTGACTCCATACCCAATGGACTCTTAAGCCACCAATCTTCTCAAGCATAAAATGCATACATCCCCTATGAGTCACCAATTTGTTGACCATTTTCTTAATCCTGCATGCCAAAATAGGCACCCCCCTCTTTTTTGCCTTGAAGCCTTGTTCTTCATGACTTTTTGCCCTGAAACTAGGTCTTAACCCTTTAAAAATCAAGGAAAAAGTTGCTTTTGTGTAGGTGTAGGTGTTGTCTCATCAAGCATTAATCTTTTCCAACACTCACAAAGCAAATCGGGATCTCAAATCATCATTATTTATAAGCTTTATAAGTAATAAATAGGAGCACTTGACAAACCCGAAGGGGTCTATGGCCAATTTCAATGCAAGTTGGGTTTTGCAAAATACTTTACTTGCAAATTTTCATGAGTAAAAGTAGTTTAGAAACCTGATAAGGGTCAGAGTAGTTCAATTCGGGTTTGTGGGTTTACTTGACTTATGATTTTTCATGAGTTGGAGTCATTCACAAACCCAAAAGGGTAAGGAAGAAGCAATTAGGTTTTGAGATGTCTTTACTTCAAAGCTTTTTGAGTAAGTCCTTTCAAAGAGCCCAAATTGGTCTTAGACGCTTCTTAGGCAAGTGTTTTTCTATAGAGGGCACCTAGGTGTTCTGTAGGGTCATTTACAATTTCCTTGAAGGGTATGTGCCCTTGCAGGAGGCACTTCAAAGATGAAATAAACCTTTACAAAACTTTTGAATGGTATGTTTAAAGGCAGAATGGACCTTGCAGAGGGCTTTTCATCGATGTGAGGACCAATACAAAAGTTTCAAAGGGCACTTTTGGCTTGAAATGGCCTTGCGAAGGGTAATCGATTGAAGCAAAGTGGCAAAGACAAGAAGCCCAAAGGGAACTTGTCCTTCAGGAAAAGTGACAAGCAAAAATAATTCCTTCAGACAAAATGTCTGAAGGATAAACAAAGAAGGCAAGCCAAGGTTGAATTCCTTTGAATATTTTGTTCAAACAAATTTGACGGTCACATAAAGTCTGAAGGGTAAGTGTCTTTGTGGAGGGCACTTGGTCAAGAAAGAGGACTCTTTTCACTTTGTCGAAGGGTCATTTTAAAAGTTTGTGAAGGGCAACTGCCCTTGTAGAGGGTGCTTTTTGATGGGAGAAGCCTTTGCAAAGGGCTCTTTAAGAAAGAGAGGATGAGGACAAAAGGCCCAAAGGGCACATGCCCTTCAAGAAAAGAAACAATCAAAGAAAATAATTCCTTTGAACATTTTGTCCAAAGGAAAGCACAACACAAAGGCCCACCAAAAAAAAGGCACAAAGGCAAGCCCATAATATAATTTCTTTGGACAAAATGTTTGAAGGAATTCCTTGGGACATTTTGTTCAAAGAAATTTGCATTACCAAAAGCTTGAGAAATAAAAAGTGCCTGAGAGCCCAAATGGTTAAAGACAAAAGGGAAAAATCCAAGGCAAAGGGAAATAACAAAGTAAAAGAAAATAAGGTGGGTAACCTAGAACGCGAACACGAATGTGATGGGCACCCCGGTTTCACCCAAAACTAACCCAGCAGCGACTCCTTATGACTCCGATATATTTGCTGGTATTGTTTTTTCATGTTTTCAAGGACTAATGCATGTAACATAAATATATAATTGCAAGCATAGATACACACAGTTGAAATAACCAACACACTATATTTGTATAAATTGCAAAATGAGTAAACGAGTACAATGCTAGTCACGGGGTGACTCATTAAATCCCCTAGTGATCGTATGAACATTTTTTCAAGTAGATATCCCAGCAAGTTTCAAAGGTGTTTCATCTATTATCTGACCCGTAGAACTACAAACTCTACAGGCTGGTTTTTCTATCGACTCTGCAGGAGCTTCTACAGACTCTATAGCCATATCTACGGACTCTTCAGGCCACTTCTACAGACTCTGCAGCCAAATATACGGACTCTGTAGGAGCTTCTACAGAATCTACAGGCAGCAACTACGGACTCTATAGGCAGAGAACTACGGACTCTGTAGGCAGATAACTACAGACTCTGCAGGCTAAAAACTATGGACTCTGTAGGCAAATGACTATGGACTCTGCAGGCAAGAAACTATGGACTCTGTAGGTAGAAAGCTACAGACTTTGCAGGCAAAAAACTACAGACTTTGCAAGTAGAAAACTATAGACTCTGCAGGTAGAAAACTATGGACGCTACAAGCAAAAAGTTACGGACTCTGCAGGCAGAAAACTATGGACTCTACAAGTAGAAAACTTCAAAATCTATAGGCAAAAAACTACAGACTCTACAGGCAAAAAACTACAGACTCTACAGGTAGGAAACTATGGACTTTGCAGGCAAAAAATTATGGACTCTGTAGGCAAAAAACTATGGACTCTACAGGCAAGAACTACGGGCTCACCTGGATGCATATAGATGCTATAGTGATGGAGCTACTATAGTGATAAGCTGCTACAATGGTACAACTACTATAGTGGTATGGCTGCTATAGTGGCATAGCTGCTACAGTGGTGCAACTGCTACAGTGGCTAAGAGCACAAACTCCAAAGACCAATCTCGAGGATTGATGTCTAGAGTGCTACAGATGAGAAGGATGTTCTCAAATGCCCAAATAAGCTGCAAGTGCAACAATTCTTTTCTTCTTATCCAAAATGCCTAGAGGAGACACAAGCACTTCCCTTTATCCTTTCTTCAAGGGGTGACTCAACTCACTTGAGCAATGTGGGATAAAAGATGTGCAATCTCTTCCCTACACTCGCGATAGGCCAGTAATGAAGTCCATAGAAATGCTTTCCCATTTTCGGTCCAGAATGGGTAAGGGTTGTAGTAAACTAGCAGGAAATGTGTGCTCTTCTTTATTTCATTGACAAACTGCACACTCCCTGACATGCCTCTGAACATCATCCTTCAACCCTCTCCATGAGAACCACTCTCAAATCTACCTGTAGGTCTTGAAAACCCCTGAATGCCCAGTCGTAGGTGCATCATGAAATGCCCTCAGTATCGTCTCTCTTAAGTGTGATGATGGAATCAAATAAATTCTATCCTAAAATCTAATCAACCCATCTATCACCTTATAGCGATCATCCTATATAGTGCCTGAAATCAATCCCAAAGCCCAAGCATCTCTGGCATATTCTACTATAATCTTAACCTGCCAATCTCCTGAGATCTCTGCAAGAGCACAAGTGTGATGTCTTCTGGATAAGGCATCAACTACTACATTCTTCTTCCCTTTGACAAACTCAATGTCAAAGTCATAATCCTGCAATTTAGTGACCCACTTCTGCTGCCTGTCATTCAAGTCTCGCTATGCTATGAAATACTTTATGCTATTGTGATCCATCTTGATCACAAACCTCCCTCCAACCAAGTAGGATCAGAATTTGGCCAAGGCATGCATGATGGCCAACATCTCTTGATCATAAATAGAATAGCTCCTCTCCGCCCCTCAGAGCTTCCTACTCTCAAAAGCAATGGGGTGCTTCCCCTGCATCAATACTACTCCAATCCCATCACCTGATGCATCACAATGAAGTTCAAAAGGCTTCGTGAAGTTGGGTAGAGCTAGAACTAGACATGAAGACATCACCTGCTTGAAATGTTTAGAACACTATTGTGCTGCCTTTATCCATACAAAAGTACCCTTCTTGGTGAGGTCTATTAATGGTGCTGCAGTCTGTGAAAAGCCCTTCACAAATCTCCTATAAAATCCACATAATCCAAAAAACCCTTTGAGTTGTGTAAGGCTGGTTAGAGTAGGCCAATCAACAACCACCTTGATCTTTTTTGGATCCACCTGAACTCCTTCAGCACTGATAATATGGCCAAGGTAGAGCAACTTTATCATGCTGAACTCACACTTTGATTCCTTGGAATACAGTGACTCCTCCAAAATGACCAACACCTCCTCTAATTTTTATAGGTGCTCATCCCATGTCCTACTGAATACCAGGATGTCACCAAAGAATATCAATACAAATCTTTGGATCTGCCCTCTAAACACCTGATTCATACAACTCTGGAAGGTAGCTAGGGCATTGGTTAGTCCAAATGGCATAACCAAAAACTCAAAATGTCTGAAGTGACACCTAAAGGTAGTTTTGTCTATGTCCTCCACTCGCATCTAGATCTAATGGTATCCTGAATGTAGGTCTATCTTAGAGAAATATCGTGCTCCATGCAGCTCATCAATCAGCTTGTCAATCCTAGGGATGGGGTACCTATTCTTGATTGTCTTCTTATTGAGAGATTTATAATCAATGCACATACACATTGTCCCATCTTTTTTCTTTACTAAAATAACCACTGACGCAAAGGGGCTTTTGCTTGGCCTAATATGCCCCATCTCCAATAGCTCCTTGATCAACTTCTCTATCTCATCCTTATGCTTTTTAGGATGGCTGTAGGGGTGATGATGACTAGTTTAGCCCCCTCTTCTAGGTTGACAACATGCTTTATACCCATCTCGAGAGGAACCCCATGTGGAATGCTACCAAACACCTCCTCATGCCTGGAAATGATCTCTTGTACATCTGGATGATAGCTTTTATCCTGTTGCTTTAAAGGTGTAGACATGATCAAATGTTTAGCTACCCATTCTACATCATCATGTCTAAATAACCATTCCATCCTCTTTAATAATACCACCCTAAGCCCCCCATTAGGTAAACCTTTAAGCAATAACTTCCTGCCCTGATGCTAAAACCTCATCTCTAGCTTAGCCAAGTTGAAGGTGAACTCTACCAGAGAAGCCATCCACATCATTCCCAAGATGATATCATAATCGCCCATGTCAACTACATACAAATCATCCTCCAACTCATAATCTCCTCCCAATCTGATGCGATCGCAGTTTTGAAATCTTTTGGGTGCATAATAACTTGTAGCCATTGGCCACCATGACTCTAAACCTTGCGTGCTCTTCAGTCTGAAGGCCTCTCTTAGCCACCAATTTTGCGTCAATGAAATTATGCATTGCCCCTATGTCAATTAAGGAAACAATGTTCTGCCCTTGAATCATCCCTCTTACCTTAAAGGTAATGGCCTTCTGGACGCCTGTCAACCGAGCAAGGGACTTCTCATCATCCGAACTCTCCTTAGCAGCACTATCACCCCAACTAGATTCCAAGTCTGAGTGCCACTCCTTGTCTTCAGAAGGTGACTCATCTGCTGAGAAATACTCCATGGGCTTAGCCTTCACCTTAAGCAGACATTCATGGGAAAGATTCCATGGCTCCCTATAATGAAAACATAGTTTTTTCTTCCTGAGTTCATTGAGGGTGTCACTGTCCAACCCTTTAGTTTCCCCCTTAGGCTGCTGAGGGTCCTTCTGAAATGCCTTCCTTTCCTTATCCTTTTTAAAATGAGAATCCTTAGAGTGAAGTTTACTCTTGTAGGAAGAAGATGTTAGGTCTCTTGTTTTCTTAATAGCCTCTTGTAGTGAAGAGGGGTTGTGTCCCTTTACCCATCCTCACAAGGGATCAAAAAGCCCATCCATGAAAAGAACAACTAGTCTCCTTTCTGATATATTTGTCACCAAGACTGCCAACTTTTAGAACTTAGTGATAGAGGCCTCTACAGAACCCCACTGTTTAAGCTGAGCTAGCTCTTTGAAATGCAATTCTGAGTCCTTAGTGTCAAATCTATCAATGAGTCTCTCAGTAAACTCTGCATAAGTATCTATCTGGTTATGGCCAAGCGTGACCATACCGTGGTGCCACCACTCATGGGCACTTCCATCCAAGTGCAATGCAACATACTTTATTGTGTCCTCCTCAGGCATGGGATTAAGTCAAAAATAAGTGTCTAATTTTTGGACCCACATTCGCACTGAAGTCTTCCCTGTACCATCATAGTATGGAATGGACAACTTTCCCAAAATTTTCCTCATCTCATAATTTTTTTGAGTATTCCCTCTCATGGGCATATGCTTGAGTCTAACATCCATATATTCTCTGAAGGACATTTCACCCTAAAAATTTGGTCTAGCATTTCTCCAATCCTCCAAAATTTGGTCTTGTATCTCCTGTTGTGTAGGACCGACATTATCCTAGTCATTTTGTCTTAGAGGGAATAATGGCATGAGTGGTCTTGTAGAAGAACCTACTCTAGCATATGTCTGGGCTCCTCTATTAATCGATGCATTTCCATTACCTCCATTACCTGGTCCACCTACTGGGTTAACATTATTACCCTGGTTGGCATTATTGCCTTGATCTGCTCTAGTCAAGTGTTGTGTAATTGCTAGAGCCATCTACTGCAATGTGGCCTACAACTCCCTTTGCCCCTTGGGAAGATCACTGAGCATCATCCTGGTGCTGGGTTCTCCCCCTTCCTCATCTCGATCACCCATGGCTAGTGCTGAAAAGGGGTCACCCTCCCCCTCAATTTCTAAAAAAACATGTAAGTCTAGATTTGTCTGGTTTCTTCTCAAGAAGTATTGATGTGTGGGATGCATGAAACGTCAAGGGATGGCAGGAATAACAGGCTCTGCTACCACTGTGATGGGCACCCCAATTGCACCAAAAACTAACCTAGCAGGGACTCTTTATGACTTTGGTAGATTTGTTGGTATTGTTTTTTCATGTTTTCAAGGACTAATGCATGTAACATAAATATAGAATTACAAGCATAAGTACACACAACTGAAATAACTAACACACTATATTTGTATTAATTACAAAATGAGTAAACAAGTATAATGTTGGTCATGGGGTGACTCATTAAATCCCCTAGTGATTGTATGAACATTATTTCAAGTAGATATCCCAACAAGTTCTGAAGGTGCTTCATCTGTTCTCTGACCCGCATAACTATGAACTCTGCAGGCTAGTTTTTTTATGGACTCTGTAGTTGAGACTACGGACTCTGCAGGATCTTTTATGGACTCCGCAGCCAAATCTACGGACTCTGTAGGCCACTTCTACGGACTCTACAGCCAAATCTATGGACTCTGCAAGAGCTTTTATGGACTCTATAGGTAGCAACTACAGACTCTTCAGGTAGAGAACTACAGACTCTGCAGGCATAAAACTATAGACTTTGCAGGTGAATAACTATGAACTCTGTAGGTAGGAAACTATGGACTCTGCAGGCAAAAAGCTATGGACTATGTAGGCAAAAAACTACAGAATTTGCAAGTAGAAAACTATGAACTCTGCAGGCATAAAACTATGGACTCTGCAGGTAGAAAACTATGAACTCTACAGGCAAAAAACTATGGACTCTATACGCAAAAAGCTACTAACTCTGTAGGTAGAAAACTACAGACTCTACAGGCAGGAAACTATGGACTCTACAGGAAGAAAACTATGGACTTTGTAGGCAGAAAAATACGGACTCTGTAGGCAAGAAACTATAGACTCTACAGGCAAAAAACTATGGACTCTACAGGTAGGAACTACAAACTCACCTGGCTGCATACAGACGCTACAGTGATGGAGCTACTACAATGATAACCTACTACAGTGGTATGACTTCTACAGTGGTATGGGTGCTATAGTGGCACAACTGCTATAGTGGCACGACTACTACAGTGGCTGAGAGCACAAACTCCAAAGACATATCCCAAGGATTGATGTCTAGAGTGCTACAGATGAGAAGGACATTCTCAAATGCCCAAATAAGCTGCAAGTGCAACAATTCTTTTCTTCTTATCCAACATGCCTAGAGGAGCCACAAGCACTTCCCTTTATCTTTTCTCCAAGGGGCAACTTAACTCACTTGAGCAATGTGGGATAAAGGATGTGCAACAGTCCATCCATTAAAATATTTCTTATGTCTCCCTTGGGTACCATTCCCATAAAGTGAATACTTAAAGTAACACTTAATATCTTGCCATTGGGTTAAATGTTACTTTTTACAGCACTTTAGGCCTAAAAATATACCAGCAACCAGACTCCGAATGATGCAAATGATAGCTCATTGGAAAGCTCTAAGCAAGGAGTATCAAACCCAATCATCAAAACTAGCTTCCACTGCATCTTGTTAACTTACTACAAATATTAAGTATGCTAGAAATTGATTAAGTCAACTGCTAAACTGGGGACATTACAACAAAACATAATAAAGTAAAAGCTCAAAACATTCTAGGTAGCGTGACAAGTCAAAGTGCAGACCCAAGGATGAACCAGACCAAGGAAAGTGACACAAAAGTCATCAATTAGAAGAGTAAATGCACTTAGGTGAAATAGTCTCTACCAAAAACTAATAAAAGAATTGGTTTTATAAATATAGTGGAGGGCAGCCCTTGTTTTCATGCTTTGCCATTAATGCATAGCCAGTTGCACCCAACATTGAAGAGAGCATGGTCCAGTAAACACAACTTGGGGATGCCTTTGTCAGTTAATAGGAGTATCCCATGTTTATTTAGCCCTAGGACAACAAGGGTAGTGACTTGGACATATACACCATGGCTCTCCCATATGCAATTGGAAGAATATGGCAACAACATGGGCTTGTGGTCTCTGTAGAAGTGTTTAACTCAGCATGGGTTTCCATCCCTTGATTTTTTAGCATCTTGTTTCCATCTCTTTATATATTTGTAACTTCTCATTTGAGAAGGGATCTCTCAGCATTATATGACGAAGCCTTGAAGGAATTTACCTTGAATCAAAAGAAGCATTTTTACCTTTATTTGAGCTTGCAATTTTGCATATGTCTATGGTTTTATCTTATGTTAAGTCATTTTCTTTTCATGATTTCATAAGTTTATGCCAACATATCTAGTGTATTGTGAGTTCTTCTCTTGAAAGTCAACAAGAAGTGTCCAACTTAGAGTATAGGTGCATGTGAACATGCTATCTATAGTGTGTCTTAGAACACCTCAGGTAGTTCTTCCTCCCTATATCTCCATAGGACCCCCTATTGAAACATTGATGCAGAAGAGTTTCTCATGTCAAATGAAGTGTATATAAACTTGTTCTTGGTGTAAAGTGTATGTCAAAGCCAAGTAGACCGACCATTTTGGTGCATCATCATTTTAGTTTAGGTTCTAATTTCAATATTTTTCTCCCTTTTCATCCCCCCATTATTAGCAGTAGGAAATCCAGGGCCTCAAGGTGCATCAAGGGGAGCTAGCCATTAATCTAGAGATTCATCTCTCACGTTTCCAACCCACAACAAGAGGGGTGTCTCCATTGTGTCATGTAGAGGAAGAGAGTTGAGCCTCCCTTTAGAGGGTGTAACCACCGTGTCAATAGCAGCATGAGGCTTAACTGGAGTTATGGATCCTTGGGTTTGATAAGGTGGTCTATTTTCTCTGAAACCTTGATAAGGAGGCCTTTGATCTTTGAATTGTTGATAGGTGGTCTTATTTTGTTGTTGATAGGGCCTATTAGCCTAAAATTGTTGCCTTTTGAGCTACACTGTTTCATTCTCAAAGGACTGTATCAAGCTTTTCAACTCTCCTATCTCACTAGCTTGACTAGTAGGGGCTACAATTTGAGCTTAAGGTGATGGAATAAGAGATAAAGATGGAATTTGAGGGGCTAGTACATTATTCAATTTTGGGAATATAGGCATTGGAGGCCTTGGATAAAGCTTACCAACTTATATCAAAATATTTTTTGCCCTTATTACAACCTCATAAGCATCTGGCAAGGTAGTACACCCATTGACTATATCATCATACTAATGTTAGAATTAAGGGCTTTCAAATAGTATAGAAATGCATATTCAGGGGATGGTCGAATCAACACAAGAATTTTGGTCCATGTCTTTTGGAATCTGAGTTTAAAATTAGACATGAACTCATGAGGAGCTCTATTTATGGTGGTTAATTGCTCAACTAAAGGTAGGTGATCAAATTTGTCCTTAATTAGTTGACTAAGGCTATACCCAATTCATCCCAGGTAGAAATGGAATTTAGTGGGAGGTTTCTATATCATTGCAATGATTTTCCTTTAAAGGAAGCAACAAATAATCTAATAGCAACATTATCCTCAACAACATTATGGACTGAACAGAGATTAACTAATCTTGTATATGCTCAATTGGGGTTTTTTGATTTTCTCCTGAGAAGAATAGGATACTTTTGAGAGTAGACATAGGGATTTTCATCAAACTATGCTAGATTCAATGTGCTACCTCTATTGAATAGAACAAACACTTGGTTTCTTATGGCCATTTAGAAAGTGGGGATTGTAGTTTTTAGAATAAAAGGATAACCATGAGATGAATATTTCTTTTGGGGAGATGGATTTGCCCTTCTAAACCTTCATCTCTTATATGATATAAATTTAAATTGAATACCTTTACTTGCTAACCTTGTGGTAACATTTGGCATGAATGAAATACCTAAATGATGTTATGAACTCTATAACTAGATGTTGATGATAATGAATATCTTCTTCTGCTACAAAACTTCTTCAAATATGTAAAGAATTTTTTTGATGTCCCATCGGGCATGCCAAAAATTGTTGTCAATCAGACTCACACCCTTGTGAAGGTAGTTTTAGGCCCTCATAGTCTGCTAAAACATGGAAACAATCCTAGGTTGTGGCTGGCATAATCGATAGATTGAATCTCTAGATTCTAAGGGCTAGTCCCTTTGGTGTATCAATTAGGATCTCTACTTTATGCTACAAACTATCAATAAAAGGGAAGAAAGAAAACTAGAGTAAAAATTACATCTAATGATGGTGATAAACCTAAATTTTGATTGATCCACTCAATTTGAGCTTCTAAAAACACTGATCAGACAATAGAAAACACTGAATTTTTAACTCCAAATGACCCCTACACATCAATATTTCATGAAAAAGTTCTATCTTGTGATCAAAGCTCGAGGGAAATGATGGAATAGGCTTGATTCAAATCACTAGCTAGCCACCTATATCCACATTAACTTCAACCAAAATATATTAAACATAGAACATGACTTGCATAATTTGATCAACTACTAACTAGGTAAGAATCAAGACTTGACAAGGAAGAAAATTCTATCACATATGCAAATCACTGACATAAATACACTATACCATCACCTTGGAGTCTGAAAACTATCTTTAAATTAATTTAAAAATTTTACACAACATAAATTTTGGTAGAGTCTGGTCTTGCCAAAAAGAGGATACAATTCAAGGCTAAAAAGCTAACTTATATAGAAAAAATATATAACAGCCAAGAGATTGTCACTGAAAATAGAAGAGGAGATAAACCAAGTCTAACTTGTGTTATCACAGCCTTAAAATAAAATATATTTTTGTCTTATGCCTTTCATGAAAATCTCTTTGGCATTTAAAATGATGGAGAGCCCATTTCATAATCCTTATTTAGAATAAAGATTAAATTCTTCAACATTGATCAATGTGCATGGGTCTTTGGTAATTCATCCTCTTCCATGCATGATGCTATGCCAAAACTAAATTTAAAACTCTAATTGAACTATTGGAAATGTTAAAATCCTTCAAAAAGATAAATGAGAGCACATGCATGACTTGTCAACTAAACAAAGTGCAAGACTAGTCAATTCCATAACTGAAGCATGCATGAAATTCCATGTTGGCGTAGAAGGGATGAGGTGGACCCAAGTTTGACAAGTCAAACACTTGCATGAAATTCTATGCCAATAACTAAAGAATAAAAATGCCTCTTGAACTACTTGAAGCTAAGTTGGATCATTGAATGCATGAGATGACTAGGAGATAAGCTTGACTTCAACAAACAGTCAATTGAAGCTTTGACAAATCAACTATAGATAGCCTTTGCTTGCATAGAAAAGGATCTTGATGAATGAGAGGTGCATGTAAACTCTAAGAGAATAGCAAATACATGACATAGAGACTTATATAAAACTCCTTGTTAGCTTATTCCAATGCCAAACCCAACTTAGCCCTTTTGAACAATTAGGTCAACTCGACTAGTTAAGCCAAAAGGTCTAGTTTGCAAACTTGGACACCATGAAACCTACAATAGAATCCATGAAACCTCCATACTAGAAGCTCTTTAGGGAGTGATTTTAAGATGATATATGGGTTGGTTGTAGGTGTCATTTATTTTTAGCTATTTGTCCTTGCTTCGCTTAGGCTTGTATTCCTTCGGGCATTCGTTCTCATTCTTTCCCTTCGAGCTTAATGCTTGTGGCTTTATACCTTGTTTATTTCCTTCAGACAAAAAGTTTGAAGGAAATATATCTTTGGGATTTTGTCTTTGTCAATTTCCTATAGATAAAAATTTAGTGGGAATTATCTCTTCATCTTTTTGATTAGTCCATTTCCTGTGGACAAGAAGGAATTATATCTTTAGGTTTTTGTCTTTATTTATTTCCTTCAGACAAAAAGTCCGAAGGAAATCTTGTCCTTGGAACCCTTGAAAATTTCCCTTCGATAAAATTGTATTTGTCTACTTGCCCTTCAAAAAATTGTCATGATAATTTGTCTGAAGGAAATGTACCCTTCGGACTTTTTGTGCATCCCTTTGGAGTTCGATAATGGACTTTCCTAAAGGGAAAGTGCCCTTTGGGTTTTCTCAAAATGAACCTCTCGACATTTTTTCAAGTGTCCTCTCAGTTTTCTTAGAAATGACTTTCCTGAAGGGAAAGTATTTTTTGAAAAAATGTTAGAGCCTTCTCGAAATTGTCCCTCAGGAAAATGAAATGGACCTTCGCCAAAAAGTGACCCTTTGAAACTTTTGTGAATGACCCTTTCGGAACTATTGAAGAGATTTTCAGTAATTTTGGAAATGACTTTCCCGAAGGGAAAGTGCCCTTCTACTCTTTTGGAATTGACCCTTTTTTCGAAGGGTAGATTTCCTTAAACTTTTTTGTAAATGATCATTTAAAAGTAAGGAGGCAAGTCTACCACAACAACATCCTACTAAATAAGGCACATAGCAAAGTAAGGAGGCAAGTCTACCACAACAACATCCTAGTAAATAGTAACATTGGGACAAGCATGTAATGTCAACTTTAGAATTTGATGATGCCTACCATCTTTTCTGGTGACCCATCCAACTACAATACCCCTTTAGTATTTGGCTCATAAATAAGGCCGAGCTTGTCTGCAATCTGTTTAGGCATGACTATACTACTAGCTTCACTATCCACCATATAATTATGAACTAAAGTATCACCTACTATCAAATAAAGGTAAAAAGAAGGAGTTTTCTTTGATTTTACCTTAGTTTTGTCCACCTTTTCTATCTTATTTAATTATTGTACATGTTGCTTAGTTGGTTGAACTAAATTAGTTAAGACAACACCTTCTTTTTCAATCGATTTTGGAAATAATTTGAGAGATGAAAGCTCTTGGATGAGCATATCTTTTTTAGCTGGAATGGAAAGAGAATCCTAACTATTAATATTGATATTATACTTATTCATTTGATCCACTATACTAAAATTAGATCCACTAACCTTTGGCTACACTTTCTAAAGCACTGGTTGTTCACGAACTAGAGGTAGTTGATGAACTTTACTAACCTCTACATTCTAATTTTTCTGAGTTATAGGGGTAATAAATTGATCCTTTGTACTCTTAGAAACAACATTAGAAGTAATTGAAGCCTGTGTCACCTCTTATAGCTCATCAATGTCTCTTCTTTTATCTCTGGTTACAACTGCAACTTGACCACTTAAGATATTAGTTTCAACACCCTGAGTAAAAACAACATGATCATCTACTTGCTAATTTACATTAATGGCATCAAGCTACACTTATTGAGTCTCTCTTTGTGATGCCAAACCTGTATCTTGGTACTGACCTCCTTAAAAATAAAACTCTTCTTGTGTCCTTTATGGCATAGTGATGTTTTGAGATACCAAGGCTTAGTTTTGAGCATCATTGAGATTTGAGGAATGCCAACTTGAATCGTATATCAAGTTGTTTTAAGGTGGGGTGGGAATAATGGCCTTTGAAGTGGAAGGAGCATCAGGATCAATGGCAGTTGTTGACCATTTTGTGAATTTTTCATGCCAAAATGGGCACTCCCCCTCTTTTTTGCCTTGAAGCCTTGTTTTTCATGACCTTTTTCCCTAAAACCAGGTCTTAACCCTTTAAAAATCAAGGAAAAAGTTGCTTTTGTGTAGGTGCAAGTGTTATCTCATCAAATATTAGTCTTTTCTAGCACTCACAGAGCAAATTAGGTTCTCAGAATAACATTACTTGTAAGCTTTACAAGTATTAAGTAGGAGCACTTGACAAACCTAAAGGGGTCTATGGCCAGTTTCAGTGCAAGTACTTTACTTGCCAATTTTCATAAGTAAAAGTAGTTCAAAAACTTGATAAGGGTCAGAGTAGTTCAATCCAGGTTTGTGGGATTACTTGACTTATAATTTTTCATGAGTTGGAGTCTTTCACAAACCCGAAAGGGTAAGGAAGAAGCAATCAGGTTTTGAGACATTTTTACGTCAAAGCTTTTTGAGTAAGTCCTTCGAAAGAGCCCGAATTGGTCTTAGACACTTCTTAAGGCAAGTGTTTTTCTATGGGGGCACCTAGGCATTCTGTAGGGTCATTTAAAATTTCCCCAAAGGGTATGTACCCTTACAAGAGGCACTTCAAAGATGAAATGGACCTTTACAAAACCTTTGAAGGGTATGTTTGAAGGCAAAATGGACCTTGCAGAGGGATTTATGTTGGTGTGAGGACCAATACAAAAGTTCTGAAGGGCACTTTGAGCTCAAAATGCCCTTGAGGAGGGTATTCAGTTGAAGCAAAGGGGTAGAGACAAGAAGCTCGAAGGGAAATTGCCCTTTAGGGAAAGTGACAAGCAAAAATAATTCCTTCAGACAAAATGTCTGAAGGAATTCATTCAGACATTTTTTCTAAAGGAAAACCGAAGAAGGCAAGCTAAGGTCAAATTCCTTTAGATAAAATGTCTGAAGGAATTCCTTTAGACATTTTATTTGAAGAAATTTGACGGTCACAGAAAGTCTAAAGGGTAAGTGTCTTTGTGGAGGGCACTTGGTCAAGAAAGAGGACTCTTTTCACTTTTTTGAAGGGTCATTTTCAGAGTTTTTGAAGGTCACCTACCCTTACAGAGGGTGCTTTTGGATGGAAGAAGCCTTTGTAGAGGGCACTTTAAGAAAGAGATGATGAAGATAAAAGGCTCGAAGGGCACATGCCCTATGGGAAAATAAATAATCAAAGGAAAGAATTCCTTCGGATAAAATGTCTAAAGGAATTCCTTCAGACATTTTATCTGAAAGAAAGCGCAACAAAAAGGCCCACCAAAAGAAAGGTGCAAAGGCAAGCCCAAAAGAGAATTTCTTTGGACAAAATATTTGAAGGAATTCCTTTGGACATTTTGTCCAAATAAATTCACATTACCAAAAGCTTGAAGGCCCGAGACATAACAAGCACCTGAGAGCTCGAATGGTTAAAGACAAAAGGGAAAAAAGCCAAGGCAAAGGGAAATAACAAAGTAAAAGAAAACAAGGTGGGTAACCTAGAATATGGCCACACAACACAATAAAGTAAAAGCTCAAAATATTCTAAGTAGCGTGACAAGTCAAAGTACAGACCCAAAGATGAACCAGACCAAGGCAAGTGGCACAGGTGTTGTCAGCAAGGAGAGTAAATGCACTTAGGTGAGATAGTCTCTACCAAAAACCAATAAAATAATTGGTTTTTGAACTATAGAGGAGAGCAGCCCATGCTTTCATGCTTCACCATTAATGCACAACTAGCTTCACCCAACATTGAAGAGAGCATGGTCCAATCAACACAACTTGGGGATGGTTTTGTCAATTGCTAGAAGTAGTATCCCTTGCTTTTATAGGCTTATGATAGTAAGGGAAACAACTTGGACATCTACAACATGGCTTTCTCATATGTAATTGGAAGATTACAAGAGTAGCATGGGCTTATGGTCTCTACAAAAGTGTTTAACTCAGCATGGGGTTCTATCCCTTGATTTTTCAGCATCTTGTTTCCATCTCTCTATATATTTGTAACTTCTCAATTGAGAAGGGATCTCTCAACATTGTATGGCGAAGCCCTAAAGGAATTTACCTTGAATCAAAAAAAGCATTTTTATCTCCATTTGAGCTTGCACTTTTGCATATGTCTATGGTTTTATCTTATGTTAAGTCATTTTCTTTTCATGCTTTCATAAGTTTATGCCAACATATCTAGTTTATTGTGAGTTTTTCTCTTGTAGGTCAACAAGAAGTGTCCATCTTAGAGTATAGGTGCATGTGAATCGGTTGTCCATAGTGTGTCTTAGAACACCTCAGGTAGTTATTCCTCCCTATATTTCCATAGGACCCCCTGTTGAAACACTGATGCAAAAGATTTTCTTGTGTCAAATGAAGCATATATCAACTTGTTCTTGGTGTATAGTGTATGTCAAAGCTGAGTAAACCAACCATTTTGGTGCATCACCACTTTAGTTTAGGTTCTAAATTCAATATTTTTATCCCTTTTCATCCCCCCCATTATTAGCAGTAGGAAATCTAGGGCCTCAAGGTACATTAAGTAGAGTTATCCCCTAATCTAGAGATTCATCCCTCACATTTGCAATCCATAGAAAGAGGGGTGTCTCCATTGTGTTGCATGGAGGAAGAGAGCTAAGACTCCCTTTAGAGGTTGCAATCCTTTGCATCAATAGTTTTTGGCATGCCCAATGGGATGAATTTCTATGTCTTACAAGTTTCAAGATTGGTGTTGGTCTTGATATTGTTAAAAAATCCAAAAGAAGGAGCTATATTCAACACCTGGCGACTCCATTCAAGAACTTAGTCTCTAGTTAATGATCAGCCTAGCATCCCAGGCCAAAGGTCACTACGATATCTTCTTCTAAGGGTGTCCCTTTTGAATTTGTTGAGTTGCCTTTAAACTTAATGAAAAGGTTGAGGTGTACAAATACCCACCCTTACATAGTAAGCCACTTTCCTAAACCAACCATAAAATATACCTACTCGAGGAGACCCCAGTTGAATCCTTTCATAGCCATGGTAGCCCTTAGGGCTCTCCTTTTTGTGGCCTTTAATGGTCAAAGTTCCTTGAACCTTCAGTAGTATGACCTAATTCTAGGGATAGCTGTAAAAAGTGTTCCTCCCTTTAGTGTAGAGGGCCCAATCACTGCTGTCGAGCATATAGAAACATAGCAAACCTCTGAAACATCCATAATATCATTGAAGAAAATGTAGCCATTAGATCACTAGCCCTTTCCTTCAAAGGGAAAGTTTTGAATTGGTATAGGACCTTACCTATGAACTTAGTTGGCTCATGGATTGAGTTAAGGACCCTCTCGACCAATAGGTTCGGGGAAAAAATGACCATTGAACAATTAACTACCATGAAGAGATCCCCACATGAGTTTACGTAAGATTTAAACACTAGGTTCCAAAAGACTTGGTATAGAATCCCAATTCTTGTGAGGCCAACCCTAAGCTATGCTTTCCTTTACTACTTGAAGGCCCTCAATAGTGACATTATTATCATGATACAGTCTATGGGTGGGAAAACTCTGCTCATTGCTTATGAGATAGCCATAGCTGCTAAAAATTGCCTTGTTCAAGTAGGAAATATAGCTCCTAGACCTCATATACCACTTTTTCTTGATTTATAGCCCTCAGTCTAGCCTATTGTGCCCACTCTATCTCCTCTACCTAATCAAGAGAAGCCAACTAATACCCCTTTAAATGATCTTCATGAAGTTAAGAGCCTATTGCAAAGCATTACCAATGAGTTAGTTTCCCTCAAGAGATAACAAGCTTAGAGTTATAGGCCAAATCAAGGCTACCAATAGTTTGGACAAGCAAATAGGTCTCCCTTCTAGAATTATAATCAAGGGTAAGGTCAAATTACACATGTTAAACCTTATCAAAACTATAATCCAAATGCCCCTTCATCTTCCACGGCTCTTATCCCCACTCAAAATAATTTGGTGTAGGAGCAACCCAATTATCCACCCTTGGAGCATGGCCAAGAACATGTTGCTTATGCCAGTGAGCTACCAAATCAAAGCATGACCACACAAGGTGATCAACCAACCCAATTCTCAAATTTTGAGATATCAACATAACTTGGGATGGATGGTAGGTAGGCTCAATCTGATTCCACTCTTATGAATCACTTGGAAGGAGAGTTTTATGCAATCAATTATGTTTGGGGCATAAGTAATCAAAATGTTGGTGTTGTAGCCAACACCAGGTCTAAAAAAAGAGCCATTGATGAAGCTCAAGTAGTAACTCAAGCACCTATAACATCTCCTTCACCACAATCAAATCAAAAGTTTCACAATTATAGGCCATAGATTATAGCTTTAGCTCCTTAGGTTGCACCACAGGTTACAAATGTTCCCAAGGAGAACTCTAAAGGGGGCAATCCTTCAATCAATGTAGTGGAACAAATGAAGAAGTTACACATGCACATCTCATTATGGGATTATTTAGTACTGCCAGGATAAAAGGATATACTCCAAAAGGAATTATATGGGTTAGATGAGCAAGCTATCCCAACAAGAAATGATAATGTGTTGATAGTAAATTGGTCTCCTCCCATGGGAGGTCAAGCAAAGAAAGATGTGAAGGTCCCTCCCTTCTATTTCTACCTGATTATTGGTGATGTTTTGGTCCACAATTGCATCATTGATAATGGAGCAAGCACCTTAGTTATGCCTAAATGCATAGCTGATAAGTTAGGCCTCAAGTATGAGTCAATGACAAAAGGAAGGAACTCATGAGGAAGGAACTCAAGATAGGTGTATGCTTGGCAGCTAGTTGGTCTTACATGGTTTTTAAGACAAAGTATGGAACTAAAGTAAATATTGAGTCATAGCCCATCCATAAAGATCATCTGATGTCATCCTCACCTAAAGTGATGAATATGAACTATGCAATCATTGATCAAGAAGAGCTCTCGGTGGACC
The DNA here is from genome assembly GCA_037957365.1 of Torreya grandis. Lineage (NCBI taxonomy): Eukaryota > Viridiplantae > Streptophyta > Pinopsida > Cupressales > Taxaceae > Torreya > Torreya grandis. Next base: position 4,896,275 of record JARHVA010000005.1, on the reverse strand, counting down.
AATTTTCGTCATCTTCCCTTTAGGAGTTGCTTACCTGCTCCTAGATGAATGGGGAAATGACAATTTTGAACATGATCCTTACAAGTGTATTGAATAAGCTAGTCTTGGAGTCTACTGCATACATGAGAAAGATGCTTTCATGTTGAAATTGATGAAGATAGATCAAGAGGACTGTGGTTTGTGGCAGCTATTCTTTGATGGATCTAGAAGCAAGTTGGGAGTTGGTGGTGGGGCAATGCTAGTTTCAACTTCAAAGGATAAATATTTCTCAACTTTCAAGTTTTATTTCTCCTGCACTTGTAACATAGCAGAGTATGAGGCCCTTGTTCATGGCGTAGAATGGGAAAGAAAGAGAGGAATCAAAAAATTGTAGGTGTTTGGAGATAATGAGTTGATTATGAACCAAGTGAGAGGTCAAAGCTTGACCAAGAACTCCTTACTCAAGTCTTACAAGCATAGAGTGTGGGACCTTGTGGAGAACTTCATTACTTTCAACATCATTTCCATTCCAAGAGAGGAGAACAAGCATGTGGATAGACTAGTTGTAGTTGGTGCTCAATTTGATATCCCAAAGGGGGTGAGACAAAGAATGAATCAACATCATTTAAAGGTGATCATGAGGCCCTCCATACCAGAAAATGTCACCAATTGGCAGGTGTTTGAAAGTGACCAACACATAACACTTTTCTTGCAGGAAAAAGCTATGTTCACTTCCAAAAATTAGTCCAAGCTCTAGCAGCAGTATGATTGGCAGATTGTTCAACTAAAGACTAACAGGCTTCCCAAAGGTTTGGTAACTCTTGAGAGAATTTTCAATGAAGATGACCAACTTAAGAGAGACAAAACAAGCATTTCAACCAAGAAGGAAAATTATGAAAGGGTAGAGATCTACAAAGATAAGCCATATTCACTTGGGAGTATGGTGATTTGAAGGGCTTTGATCCAATATTGGCCCAATACACCATTGAGATGGAGGAAGGTGCTAAACCCATCAAGCAAAAGTAAAGGCCAATCAATCTAAAGATTGAGCCTCTCATGAGGAGGGAACTCACCAAACTGATCTAGTCTAGGATCATTTTCCTGATCAAACACTCTTCTTGGATGGCCAATTTGGTCCCTGCTATGAAGAAGAATGGAGAGGTCAAATTGTATGTGGATTTTAGAGACCTAAATAGAGTCTCACTGAGAGATTACTATCCCCTTCCAAGTATAGAGCAAATTCTTTTGATGGTGACAGGTGTTGAAAGATTCTCTCTCTTAGATGGGTACTTTGAGTACAATCAAATATTGTACAAGAATGTGACCAATACAAGACAACCTTCACCACCAAGTGGGGAATATACACTTATAGGAAGACTCCATTTAGATTGTCAAATGTTGAAGCTACATTCTAAAGTGATATGGGTATGGCTTTCCAAGGTTTAATCGATGACATTGTGTTGGTTTATCTTGATGATGTGACAATTTTCTCCAATGAGGCAAGTGAACATTTGAAACACCTGAGGCACATATTTGAAAGGTGTAGAGAGTTTGGCATCTCTCTCAACCCAAAGAAATGCATGTTTGTCATCCATGAAGGCAAGCTCTTGGGCCATGACATTTCAAAGGAAGGCATGTCCATTGATCCAGAGAGGGTGCATGCCATCTTAACATTATCCTTGCCTAAGCACAAGAAGGGCCTGCAATGTTTATTTGGTAAAATAAATTTCTTTAGGAGATTCATTCCTAACTTTGCTAAGCTTGTCAAGCCACTAACTTCCATGCTAAGGAAGGATGAGACGTTCACATGGATAATAATAAGAAGAGAAAGCTTCAAAGGCATCAAATAATCTATCACCCAAGCTTCTACCCTGGCTAGTATAAACTTCTCCAAAGACTTCAATCTATACACCTTTGGGAATGAAGAGGTGATCTTTGATATGCTCACTCAAGCAAATGGTGAGAATTTAAAACAACCTCTTGTTTTTTTTAGCCAAGGTTAGAAGGCTATGAGGTTAGATACATGTATGTTTGGAAGCAGGTGCTTGCAATCATATGAATTATGAAGAAGTTCAGACATATATTGTCTAACATAAAAATTCACATCATGGTGCCACATCCTTGTGTAAAGGACTTCTTGCTGAACTGAGACTTGAATGAGAAAAGGGTAGGTTAGATCACCAAAGTAATGGAGTATGACATAGAGATCAAGACCACCAAGCTGGTAAGAGGAAGAGGGCTATATGAACACCTCACTACAGACTTGAAAGAGAAAAAGGAGGATGTTTTTGGTGCTCCATGATGAACCTATAGTAGCTATACCTACAATCATGAAGAGCTGGGCACAAGACATGGTTCATTTCCTTCGAACTGGTGAGTGTCTAGATTGTCTTGATAGGACCAATAGGAGGTATTTGAGACTTCAATCTCTTCCTTATGTCTTAGTTGATGGAATTCTATTTAGGAAAGACTTTTATGGGCACTCTTGAGATGCATTGATTTAGACCAAGTCGACAAGGTACTGTCTGAGTTCCATGATGGACCAACTGGTGGCCACTTTGCTCCCAAGGCCACAATTGCATGTATTATGAGGGCTGGTTACTTATGGCCTAGTTTTTTTGTTGGGGATCAACCAACAATAGATTACACTTATGAAAGCAATAAACATGGAATTGAATCAGATAGATAAGTAACTAGAATCAGATAATAGCAAGAACAAGAGATACAAGAAACCACCCTGAAAACTTGTATTAAAATCTTTATAGAAGGAATACAATTGAAGAAACTTCTTTCTTTCACACCTCTCTCAGATGTATAGATCTCTCTCTAGATCTCTTTCCCTTAAGAGCTCTCTCTCTCAAGTACAATCAACTCCAACAACCTGGATTGATTCAACTCTGTACTATTCTTCAACATTCACAATAATGAACTACTACTACTACAATAAGCTAAGAAGACTAATTCTACATATAGAATTAGGAGACTTGAGCATGCACTTACAACCAATAGTTAAGCCTCTTGAACAAGGGCTCTAAAAACAATCTTACTAATAATAGAGACGCGGACTTAAGACTAAGACTTAAACTCATCATGCAAACACTCGATTCTGTCCTTGAAAATAGCTTTCTGGACGCACAGGTAATCGACACCGGTTCCTGCCTGCTTGCCTGTGATTGACGTCGGCCGATCCACTGTCGATGCTGGCGTCTTTTTAATTGCATCTGACCGATGTCAATCGCTCCTGACTGACGCTGGTGACTGTGTAAACCCAAAATTGTCAAATGCGCTCATATGTGAAGCTTTTAGGCTCCACACCTTAATAATCTCCCACTTGGAGATAAACGGCTGCACCAGTACCTGTACAGCAACATCTTCTAGCTCCTCCATCTTCAACTCAATCATGAAGACCAATAGAAGTTGAATGAAGATTCAACTTCTCCTTTGTAACTGGCTTGGTTAACATATCAGCAGGATTCCTATCTGTATGGATCTTCTCCAGCTTCAACTCACCATCCTCCAATACCTGTCGCATGAAGTGATACCTTAGCTGTATGTGCTTGGTTCTTGAGTGAAAGGCTGAATTCTTAGCCAAATGGATTGCACTCTGACTGTCACTATATAATTTGCAACTCTCATGCTCCCTTCCAAGCTCATCCATGAACCGTGTCATCCATATCATCTCTTTGCTAGCCTCTGTGACTGCAATATACTCTGCTTCTGTAGTGAACAAGGCAACAACCTTCTGCAACTTTGATATCCAGCTAACCGCCATTCCACCTACAGTGAAAACATATCCTATAGTGCTCCTCCTGCCATCCAAATCACCCGCCATATCTGAATCTACATAACCATGTAGAGAAGTATCTGAACCTCCATAGCACAAGTGCCTACTGCTGGTTCCTCTCAGATATCTAAGGATCCACTGAACTGCTTTCCAGTGTTCCTTACCTGGATTGGCCATATACTTACTTACAACTCCCACTGCTTGGGCAATATTCGGTCTAGTACACACCATTGCATACATCAAAATCCCTACTGCGGAAGAATATGGAACTCTACTCATGTACTCTACCTCACTATGTGAATTAGGACATTGTTCTTTACTCAACTTAAAATGTCCAGCGAAAGGTGTGCTTACCAGTTTCGCATCCTGCATGTTGAACCGTTTCAACACCTTGTCCACATAATCCTCTTGAGACAATATCAACCTGTGATTTTTCTTGTCTCTCTTAATGCTCATGCCACGGATTTTCTTTGCTGCTCCCAAATCCTTCATGGCAAACATTTGAGCTAATTTCACCTTAAGCTCAGAGATATCCTGCATGTGTGATCCTGCAACTAGCATATCATCTACATACAACAATATAATAATATATCTACCATTATCCAATCTCTTGAAATACACACAATGGTTAGATTGACACCTACTGTAGCCATGCTCAGTCATAAACCTGTCAAATTTTAAATACCATTGTCTAGGAGCTTGCTTGAGGCCATACAAGCTTTTCTTCAATCTGCACACTAACTTCTCCTTACCTTTGACCTCAAATCCTTCCGGCTATTCCATATGTATTTCCTCATCCAAATATCCATGAAGAAACGCTGTCTTAACATCCAGCTACTCAAGATGTAAATCCTCAATAGCAACTAAAGAAAGTATAATCCATATAGAAGTCATTTTAACAACAGGAGAAAAAATCTCACCAAAATCAATACCTGGCTTTTGTGCAAATCCTTTCACTACCAATCTGGCCTTATATCTCATCTGTCCATTCTCACCTTCTTTCAACCTGTAGGTCCATCTGTTCTTCAGTGTCCTCTTACCAGCTGGCAATTCAACCAAATCTCATGTTTGGTTCTCTCTTAAGGACTCCATCTCCTCAACCATGCCATGCTCCCACTGACTCTTGGACTCCACCTGTATTGCTTCTTCAAAACTCTCTGGTTCTCCACCATCAGTTAGCAATAAATAAAATCATGAAGGGGAATATCGAATTGGAGGCTTACTTACCCTTTCTGACCTCCTGATGGGTGTCTGAGACTCGTTCACAACATGCTGTCCACCCAAACTCTCTGACAGTGACCGACCTCAGTTACTTCCAAGCCTATTACTGGCTGACATCGGTTCTGCCTGACCGACATCGGTGCCTATCCTACCGATGTCGGTCTCTGTATGGCCGACGTTGGTCTCTGTCATGCCGACGCTGGTTCCTATCCTGCCGACATCGGTCTCTGTGTTTTCCTGCAAGTGATTATTTCTTTTTCCCGCGAGCTCATTTTGGACCATCACCTCGTCCAATTCTCCATTGCTCTACCCAGATTGATTCAGCTTCCTCAGCTGATCACTATACATCACTCTTTCATTGAAAACAACATCACGGCTCCTAATTACCTTGTTAGTTCCTAGATTCCAAAGTCTGAAACCAAAATCATCTTAGCCATAACCAATAAATGTGCACCTCATAGACTTAGCATCCAGCTTTTTTCTATTTTCCTTATCAATATGCACAAAGGCTTCACAACCAAAAACTTTGAGATATGAGAGATCTACCTTTTTACCTATCCATGCCTCTTCTGGAATTCCACCATCCAGAGCTGTAGAGGGTCCTCTGTTAATCAGGTACACTGCAGTGTCAACAACTTGTGCCCAAAACTGTAAGGGCAAACCAACATGCAATCTCATACACCTTGCACACTCCATTATTGTTCTGTTCATCCTTTCAGCAATTCCATTCTTCTAAGGTGTCCTTGGAACCATCTTTTGCCTGCGGATTCCATGCATATAACAATAATCTCCAAACTTATGGCTGCAGAACTCACCACCATTGTCAGATCTCAGGCACTTCAATCTTTTGCCTGTTTCATTCTCAACCATAGCTTTTCAAATCTTAAAAGTCTCAAATACATCAGATTTATTCCTAATACAATAGAACCATACCTTTCTTGTAGCATCATCTATGAATGAAACATAGTACTGTGATCCTCCAATAGAAGCAACTTGAGCTAGTCCCCACACGTCTGTGTGAACAAGCTGTAACTTATGCTTCTTCCTAGTAGACCCAGTCTTGAGAAAACTAACCCTTTTTTGTTTTCCAAATACACAGTGCTCACAAAACTCTAGATATCTGCATTTTAAATCTGAAAGCATACCTTTGGACTTAAGAATTGACATACCCTTCTCACTCATGTGGCCAAGCCTTGAGTGCCACAATTTAGCATCCACATCTGAAGTAGATAATACAGAAGGAGAATTGTTAGTAACACAATTACACAAATAGAGAGTACCTACTCTCTTACCTTTGGCCATTACAAGTGCACCCTTGGTCACCTTCTAAGATTCTGTTGTGAGAGTTACTGTACAACCCTCATCCCCTAACTTTCTTGCAGAAATCAAATTTCTCTTCAAGCTAGGAACATGCATCACATCTCTCAACACCCATGTGTTTCCATTCTGCATCTTCAGCTGCACTTTACCTTTGCCAATTATTTTACAAGGCTCATCATCCCCTAGATACACTATTCCAAAATCTCCATGGATATAGTCACTAAAATATTCCCTATTAGGGGTAGCATGAAAAGATGCACCAGAATCTAACACCCAAGATTCTATATTATTATGCAAAGAGAATATTAAAGCATCTTGTGCAATACCTGCAACCTTTGCTTCTTCCTTTCCTTCGTGCTAATTGTCCTCCTTAGGCTTTGACCAACAATCTCTGTTTATGTGCCCTATCTTTCCACAATTCTAGCATTGTGGCTTCCTGCCATTTCTGGATTTGGATCTTCCTCTCACCTTAGACTTAGATCTTGATCTCCTCTTGCTCTTATCTTTTTGCCTCCCCCTACTCTCAAAACTTAGAGCATTTCCTGATGTTTCCTCTGTGCTTTTCCTGCGAATTTCCTCATTCAAGATAACACTAACAACATCCTCTACTTTCAAAATATTTGAAGCAGATGCAGTATTACTAACTGCCATTACTAAGCTATGCCAACTTTTAGGCAAAGAACATAATATTAAAAGATCTTTTATTTCATCATCAAATACAATTTTGACTAAACTTAATTGATTCACAATTCCATTGAAATCATTCAGATGAGTAGACACAGATCGACCTTCATTCATATGCAAATTAAATAACTGCTTCATAAGATATACCTTATTAGAAGCTGAGGGTTTTTCATACAAATTTGCTAGAGTAGTCATCAACTCTACCGTAGACTTTGCCTATGATAAATTGGATATCACAGTAGATGCTAGACTCAGTCTTATAGACCCCAGAGCCTTTCTATCAAGAACTTCCCATTCTTCATCATCCATGTCTGTGGGCTTCTTTGCAATCCCACCTAACGGTAAGTATAGATCTTTTTGGTACAGATAATCCTCTATCTGCTTTCTCCAATGTTGATAATTTTTGCCATTGAACTTCTCCATTCTCAGTTTACTTTCATCTGCCATTGCTTCTCCCACTCAAACAGAAATCCCTGCAGAAACTCCTGTGAGTAACCTGTAATCAATACACACTACACAGATCTGAACCACCTGTTAGTGAACCTAAGCTCTGATACCACTTGTTGGGAATCAACCAACAATAGATTACACTTATGAAAGCAATAAACGTGGAATTAAATCAGATAGATAAGTAACTAGAATCAGATAATAGCAAGAACAAGATTTACAAGAAACCACCCTAAAAACTTGTATTAAACTCTTTACAGAAGGAATACAATTGAAGAAACTTCTTTCTTCCACACCTCTCTCAGATGTATAGATCTCTCTCTAGATCTCTTTCCCTCAAGAGCTCTCTCTCTCAAGTACAATCAACTCCAACAACCTGGATTAATTCAACTTTGTACTGTTCTTCAACATTCACAATAATGAACTACTACTACTACAATAAGCTAAGAAGATCTAATTCTACATATAGAATTAGGAGACTTGAGCATGCACTTACAACCAACAGTTAAGCCTCTTAAACAAGGGCTCTAAAAACAATCTTACTAATAATAGAGACGCGGACTTAAGACTAAGACTTAAACTCATCATGCAAACACTCGATTTTGTCCTCAAAAATAGCTTTCTAGACGCACAGGTAACCGACGCCGGTTCCTGCCTGCTTGCCTGTGACCAACGTCGGTCGATCCACTATCGACGCTGGCGTCTCTTCAACTGCATCTGACCGACATCGATCGCTCCTGACCGACGCCGGTGACTGTGTAAACTCGAAACTGTCAAATGCGCTCATATGTGAAGCTTTTAGGCTCCACACCTTAACATTTTTTAAAGACACTCCTTCTTGGGTGAGGAAATGTCAAAAATGTGCCTTCTTGGATGAGAAGTGATAGCTGGTTACCATGCCTCTTCATCTTATTTAGGTGGAACAACCATTCATGCAATGGGGGTTGGACTTCATAAGGTTGATCAATCCTCCTTCTAGTGCTACCCAAAAGTGGGTTTTGACTGCCACATATTATTTCAAAAGGTAGGTAGAGGCTGAAGCTTTGAAATATGCTAATGAGAGTGCAGTCCTAGACTTATATGAAGTCATAGTGATAATATTTGGGGTCCCAGCCATAATCATTTTAGACAATGCATTGGCTTTCTTGGGAACGAAGACAAGTGAGTGGGCATTAAAGTATGGCATCTATCTTAGTACTTCTTCTAACTATTATCCACAAGGGAATGGGTTGCCTGAGTCCACAAACAAGAATTTGATTAGTATCATAAAAAGGACAATGGAGGAAAATCAAAGGACTTGGTATGCCAAGTTGAAGACAGCTCTTTGGGCAGATAGGATCACTCCAAAGAGGGTGATCAAGAATTCACCATACACACTTGTGTATGGAAGACAAGTTAGACTTCTTATCTCACTTGAGTTACCAGCATTGGATCTTTCCCATTAGCTACAATTGGTGGAGAGTGACAGCTTGGAAGTCAGGTATTGTGAGCTAATAGAGCTTCAAGTAATGAGAGACCAAGCCATGGATGCCATGGCTAGATACCAATAACAAACAAAGAAGCATTTTGACAAAAGGTATATGCCAAGGAGCTTCTCAAAATGTGACATTGTCTTGAAGTGGGATGAGGACCGAGCCAAGCCTAGAAGGCACACGAAGTTTGAGGCTTTGTGGAATGGCCCATATGTCATCACCCAATGCAAGCAACACAATGCTTTCCAACTCTCTAAGTTGGATGGTGAAGAGCTACATATCCCAGTCAATGGGATATATCTTAAGCATTGTTACTAAGTTTCATTTGTACATAGTTTCATTATTTTTCCTAAGTGCTATTATGCATGTGTGTAGTTTTTTTAGCTTTTGTGTGTGTTTTTTTCTTTGTTTTTTGGGGTAAAGTCTTTGTTGGTTTTTAGGTCCTTACAAGGCTGTTGCCGAATTTTCAAGCTGCATCTTGACTCCATACCCAATGGAATCTTAGGCCACCAATCTTCTCAAGCATAACATGCATACTTCCCTTATGAGTCACCAATTTGTTGACCATTTTGTGAATCCTGCATGCCAAAATAGGCACCCCCCCTCTTTTTTCCCTTGAAGCCTTGTTCTTCATGACCTTTTGCCCTGAAACTAGGTCTTAACCCTTTAAAAATCAAGAAAAAAGTTATTTTTGTGTAGGTGCAGGTGTTGTCTCATCGAGCATTAATCTTTTCGAACACTCACAAAGCAAATCGGGTTCTCAAAACATCATTACTTATAAGATTTACAAGTAATAAATAAGAGCACTTGACAAACCTGAAGGGGTCTATGGCCAATTTCAATGCAAGTTGGGTTTTGCAAAATACTTTACTTGCCAATTTTCATGAGTAAAAGCATTTTAGAAACCCGATAAGGGTCAGAGTAGTTCAATTCAAGTTTGTGGGATTACTTGACTTATGATTTTTCATGAGTTGGAGTCATTCACAAACCCAAAAGGGTAAGGAAGAAGCAATTAGGTTTTGATATGTCTTTACTTCAAAGCTTTTTGAGTAAGTCATTTCAAAGAGCTCGAATTGGTCTTAGACACTTCTTAGGCAAGTGTTTTTCTACAGAGGGCACCTAGGTGTTCTGTAGGGTCATTTATGATTTCCTTGAAGGGTATGTGCCCTTGCAGGAGGCAATTCAAAGATGAAATACACCTTTACAAAACTTTTGAAGGGTATGTTTAAAGGTAGAATGGATCTTGTAGAGGGCTTTTTGTTAATGTGAGGACCAATACAAAAGTGTCAAAGGGTACTTTTGGCTTGAAATTCCCTTGCGAAGGGTAATTGATTGAAGCAAAGGGGCAAAGACAAGAAGCCCAAAGGGAACTTGCCCTTCAGGAAAAGTGACAAACGGAAATAATTCCTTTAGACAAAATGTCTAAAGGAGAAACAAATAAGGCAAGCCAAGGTTGAATTCCTTCAGATATTTTGTTTGAACAAATTCTACGGTCACAAAAAATCTAAAGGGTAAGTGTCTTTGTGGAGGGCACTTGGTCAAGAAAGAGGACTCTTTTCACTTTGTCAAAGGGTCATTTTTAGAGTTTTTGAAGGGCAACTACCCTTGTAGAGGGTGATTTTGGATGGGAGAAGCCTTTGCAAAGGGCACTTTAAGAAAGAGAGGATGAAGACAAAAGGCCCAAAGGGCACATGCCCTTCGAGAAAAGAAACAATCAAAGAAAATAATTCCTTTGAACATTTTTTCCAAAGGAAAGCACAACACAAAGGCCCACAAAAAAAAAGGCACAAAAGCAAGCCCATAATAGAATTTCTTTGGACAATATGTTTGAAGGAATTCCTTGGGACATTTTGTTCGAAGAAATTCGCATTACCAAAAGCTCGAGAAATAACGAGCGCCTGAGAGCCCAAATGGTTAAAGACAAAAGGGAAAAATCCAAGGAAAAGGGAAATAACAAAGTAAAAGAAAATAAGGTGGGTAACCTAGAACGTGAACATTAAACACAATAAAGTAAAAGCTCAAAACATTTTAAGTAGCGTGACAAGTCAAAGTGCAGACCCAAGGATGAACCAGACCAAGGAAAGTGGCACAAGTGTCATCAGTTAGAAGAGTAAATGCACTTAGGTGAAATAGTCTCTACCAAAAACTAATAAAAGAATTGGTTTTCAAAATATAGTGGAGAACAGCCCATCTTTTCATGCTTTGCCATTAATGAATAGCCAGTTGCACCCAGCATTAAAGAGATCATGGTCCAGTCAACACAACTTGGGGATGGCTTTGTCAATTGCTAGAAGGAGTATCCCATGTTTTTGTAGCCCCAGAACAACAAGGGCAGTGACTTGGACATCTACACCATGGCTCTCCCATATGCAATTGGAAGAATATGGCAGCAACATGGGCTTGTGGTCTCTATAGAAGTGTTTAACTCAGCATGGGTTTCCATCCCTTGATTTTTTAGCATTTTGTTTCCATCTCTTTATATATTTTTAACTTCTCATTTGAGAAGGGATCTCTCAGCATTATATGACAAAGCCCTGAAGGAATTTATCTTGAATCAAAAGAAGCATTTTTACCTCCATTTGAGCTTGTAATTTTGCATATGTCTATGGTTTTATCTTATGTTAAGTCATTTCCTTTTCATGCTTTCATAAGTTTATGCCAATATATCTAGTGTATTGTGAGTTATTCTCTTGCAGGTCAACAAGAAGTGTCCAACTTAGAGTATAGGTGCATGTGAATAGGCTATCTATAGTGTGTCTTAGAACACCTCGGGTAGTTCTTCCTCCCTATATCTCCATAGGACCCCCTGTTGAAACATCGATGCAGAAGAGTTTCTCGTGCCAAATGAAGTGTATATCAACTTGTTCTTGGTGTAAAGTGTATGTCAAAGCCAAGTAGACCGACCATTTTGGTGCATCATCATTTTAGTTTAGGTTCTAATTTCAATATTTTTCTCCCTTTTCATCCCCCCCATTATTAGCAGTAGGAAATCTAGGGCCTCAAGGTGCATCAAGGGGAGCTAGCCCCTAATCTAGAGATTCATCCCTCACATTTGCAACCCAAAACAAGAGGGATGTCTCCATTGTGTCACATGGAGGAAGAAAGTTGATCCTCCCTTTAGAGGGTGCAATCCACCGTGTCAATAGCAGCATGAGGCTTAGCTGGAGTTATGGATCCTTGGGTTTGATAAGGTGGTCTATTTTCTCTAAAACTTTGATAAGGAGGCCTTTGATCTTTGAATTTTTTATAGGTGGTCTTATTTTGTTGTTGATAGGGCCTATTAGCCTAAAATTTTTGCCTTTTGAGCTAGACTTTTTCATTCTCAAAGGATTGTATCAAGCTTTTCAACTCTCCTATCTCACTAGCTTAACTAGTAGGGGCTACAATTTGAGCTTAAGGTGATGGAATAGGAGATAAAGATGGAATTTGAGGGGCTGGTACATTATTCAATTTTGGGAATATAGGCATTGGAGGCCTTGGATAAAGCTTACCAACTTGTATCAAAATATTTTTTGCCCTTATTATAACCTCATAAGCATTTGGCAAGGTAGTACACCCATTGACTATATCATCACACTAATGTTAGAATTAAGGGCTTTCAAATAGTATAGAAATGCATATTCAGGGGATGGTCTAATCAACACAAGAATTTTGGTCTATGTCTTTTGGAATCTGAGTTTAAAATTAGACATGAACTCATGAGGAGCTCTATTTATGGTGGTTAATTGCTCAACTAAAGATAGGTGATCAAATTTGTCCTTAATTAGTTGACTAAGGCTGTACCCAATTCATCCCAGGTAGAAATGGAATTTAGTGGGAGGTTTTTATATCATTGCAATGCTTTTCCTTTGAAAGAAGCAACAAATAATCTAATAGCAACATTATCCTCAACAACATTATGGACTGAATAGAGATTAACTACATCTTGTATATGCTCAATTGGGGTTGTTTGATTTTCTCTTGAGAAGAATGGGATACTTTTGAGAGTAGACACAGGGATTGTCATCAAACTAGGCTAGATTCAATGGGCTACCTCTATTGAATAGAACAAACACTTGGTTTCTTATGGCCATTTAGAAAGTGGGGATTGTAGTGTCTAGAATAAAAGGATAACCAGGAGATGAATATTTATTTTAAGGACATGGATTTGCCCTTCTAAACCTTCATCTCTTATATGATATAAATTCAAATTGAATACCTTTACTTGCTAACCTTGTGGTAACCTCTGGCATGAATGAAATACCTGAATGATGTTATGAACTCTATAACTAGATGTTGATGATAATGAATATCTTCTTCTGCTACAAAAATTCTTCAAATATGCAAAGAATTTTTTTGATGTCCCACTGGGCACACCAAAAATTTTTGTCAATCAGACACACACCCTTGTGAAGGTAGTTTCAGGCCCTCATAGTCTGCTAAAACATGGAAACAATCCTAGGTTGTGGCTGGCATAATCGATAGATTGAATCTCTAGATTCTAAGGGCTAGTCCCTTTGGTGTATCAATTAGGATCTCTAATTTATGCTACAAACTATCAATAAAAGGGAAGAAAGAAAACTAAAGTAAAAATTATATCTAATGATGGTGATACATCTAAATTTTGATTGATCCACTCAATTTGAGCTTCTAAAAACACTGATCAGATAATAAAAGACACTGAATTTTTAACTCCAAATCACCCCTACACATCAATATTTCATGAAAAGGTTCTATCTTGTGATCAAAGCTCGAGGGAAATTATGGAATAAGCTTGATTCAAGTCACTAGCTAGCCACCTATATCCACATTAACTTCAACCAAAATATATTAAACACAGAACATGACTTGCATAATTTGATCAACTAGTAACTAGGTAAGAATCAAGACTTGACAAGGAATAAAATTCTATCACATATGCAAATCACTGACATAAATACACTATACCATCACCTTGGAGTCTAAAAACTATCCTTAAATTAATTTGAAAAGGTTACACAACATAAAATTTGGTAGAGTATGATCTTGGCAAAAAGAGGATACAATTCAAGGCTGAAAAGCCAACTTATATAGAAAAAATATATAACAACCAAGAGATTGTCACTGAAAATAGAAGAGGAGATAAACCAAGTCTAACTTGTGTTATCACAACCTTCAAATAAAATCTATTTTTATCTTATGCCTTGCATGAAAAGCTCTTTGGCATTTAAAATGATGGAGAGCCCATTTCATAATCCTTATTTAGAATAGAGATTAAATTCTTCAACATTGATCAATGTGCATGGGTCTTTGGTAATTCATCCTCTTCCATGCATGATGCTATGCCAAAACTAAATTTAGAAATCTAATTGAACTATTGTAAATGTTGAAAGCCTTCAAAAAGATAAACAAGAGCGCATGCATGACTTGTCAGCTAAACAAAGTGCAAGACTAGTCAATTCCATGATGGAAGCATGCATGAAATTCCATGTTGGTGTAGAAGGGATGAGGTGGACCCAAGTTTGACAAGTCAAACACTTGCATGGAATTCTATGCCAATAACCAAAGAATAAAAATGCCTCTTGAACTGCTTGAATTTGAGTTGGATCATTGAATGCATGAGATGACTAGGAGATAAGCTTGACTTCAACAAACAGTCAATTGAAGCTTTCACCAATAAACTATAGATAGTCTTGGCTTGCATGGAAAAAGATCTTGATGAATGAGAGGTGCATATAAAATCTAAGAGAATAACAAATACATGGTGTAGAAACTCAGATTAAACTCCTTATTAGCTTATTCTAATGCCAAACCCAACTTAGCCCTTTTAAACAATTAGGTCAACTAGACTAATTAAGCCAAAAGGTCTAGTTTACAAACTTGGATGCCATGAAACCAACAACAGAAGCCATGAAACATCCAGACTATAATCTCTTTAGGGAGTGACTGTAGGATGATATCTGGGTTGGTTATAGGTGTCATTTATTTTTAGTTGTTTATCCTTGCTTTGCTTAGGCTTGTATTCCTTTGGGCATTCATTTTCATTCTTTCCCTTTGGGCTTAATGCCCTTGGATTTATACCTTGTTTATTTCCTTCAGATAAAAAGTTTAAAGGAAATATATCTTCAAGCTTTTGTCTTTGTCATTTTTTCACAGACAAAAAGTATGTGGGAAATGTCTTTGCATCCTTTCTGATTGGTCCATTTCCTTCAAACAAAATGGTTGAAGGAATTATATCTTTGAGATTTTATCTTTATTTATTTCCTTCACAAAAAATGTCCAAAGGAAATCTTGTCCTTAGAACCCTTGTAAATTTTCCTTTGACAAAATTTTATTTATCCACTTGCCCTTCGAAAAACTATCTGAACAATTTATCCGAAGGAAATGTAGCCTTCAAACTTTTTGTGCATCCCTTTGGAGTTTGATAATGGACTTTCCTAAAGGGAAAGTGCCCTTTGGATTTTTTCAAAGTGAACCTCTCGGCCTTTTTGCAAGTGTGCTCTTGATCTTCTTAGAAACGACTTTCCTGAAGGGAAAGTGTCTTTTAGAAAAATGTTAGAGCCTTCTCAAAATTATCCCTTTGGGAAAGCTGTAATGATCCCTTTATGAAAATGAAATGGACATTTGTTGAAAAGTGACCCTTCAAAACTTTTGTGAATGACCCTTCTAGAACTTTTGAAGAGCCTTTCGAGAATTTTGGAAATGACTTTCCTTAAGGGAAAGTGCCCTTCGGCTCTTTTGGAATTGACCCTTTTTTTAAAGGGCAAATATTATTCAGCTTTTTTGTAAATGACCATTTAGAAGTTTTGTAATGGTTCACTTACCCTTTAAAATTCTTGAAAGTGTCTTTTTGTAAAAAAGAGAATGGCCTTTCAAAAAAGTTGACATGCCCTTCGAATTTCCAAATTGTCCCTTTAGCTTTTTCCAAGTGACCCTTCAGGTTATTTGAAAAGCCCTTCGACACTTTGCAAATGGCCCTTCAGAATTTATGAAATGTTTAGTCATCTTGTTTATTTCCTTCAGACAAAAAGTTCAAAATAAATCTTAAAATGGTCCTTCCCAAAGAAAATAACCCTTTCAAAAAAATTGAATAGTCCACTTACCCTTCTGAATTACCTTTTTTTGAAGGGCATATACCCTTCGGCAAAGTTAGAAAGGAACTTCAAGAAAATGAGCAAGCCCTTCAGATTTCCAAAGTGTCCCTTTGGCTAACGAAAACTTCCCTTCGGGAAAATGAAAGTGTCCTTCAGGAAACTGCGTGATGATCCTTCAAAAAAGTTATTTCAGACAAAAAATCTGAAACAATTCTGATACTTAGACAAAACCTGAGGTCTTCCTTCTGTGAAAGCTCAAAGTATTTCTTGTGCTTGTGAAAACTTGAAGTATTTTGACTATCCCTTTAGAACTACTCTAATCAAAAGCAAATTAGCAATGACATGAAAAGCTTCGAATGATAAGGGTGGCAATTTGACCTACATGGTCAAAATTGTCAACAATTAGTTAGCCAAAGTCTAACTACTTTCTTCTAGATTAGTGTCTTGTGCTTCTATTTATTTTATCATCCTTATTGTCATAGAGCATTGAGAAAAGGAACTAGCTACTCAAATATTGAAGACTCACACGAAAAAATTTATTCACCTTCACTTGATCTTAACATTGACCAAGTTTGAGGATTTGCTCTCTATTTTGTTTAATTATTTTTCTTAGTTTTAGAATAATTTTAGATTTTGAAAAGTTTTAGAAATTTACAAAAGAAATAAATCATCTCTTCTCTTATTTTCTTGCATTGAAAAAATTAGTTTCATCTCCTTAGTTACAATTTGCATTAGATCTAAGATAGATGAGGTGAATTTCATCACTAATTTTTTTTTTTCAATTTTCTCTTAACAGACATTAGAAATAAACATATAAAAGTGATACCCACACATCAAAAGCTTGTTTTGAATTATAACTCATAATTCTAAGCTTGCATTCTTTCAACCTTACAACATTTTGGTTTCATAAACAACAATTAAAAAGTTTCTAAACTTGCATCTTAGCTTGCATACATAGCTTAAATTCCATAAACATAGAAGTTGTGTTGCACATAACCAATCTAAGTTTTAGATCCAATTATTCATTCACATACTTAAAAACTTGATTTTATATTAGATTTTATTTATTTTCCTTCAAAATATATTAAAAAAATCATTTAGTGTATATAGGTGAAACTTTGCATTCATAAATCAATGGAAAAAGACAAAATCAACAAGTTGTATCATTCATTTAATTTTCAGTTTTGGTAGCATTGCAATATTGAATTAAAAAAAAAAAAAAAATTCCCTTCTTTTCAATTTCATCTCTTCATTTCTTTTAATTTAAACAATGGCATAGTTTTTTATATTTACACAAGCCTTGTCGAAAACACTAAAAAGAAACATTAACAAAACCTTGTCAATACAAGCACAAGTAAAAACCTTGCTTCTAATGTTATAAAACAACAAGTATATTTACAAAATAAATTCAAAATAAGTTATTCACTTCAACATTCTAAACCAATACTACTTTACCCCTAGATGATGCTTTCAGAGCAAACTTGTCTCTATAAGGTAAGCATATTCCATATAGTACCAACTCTCATACCAGCTAGTACCCTTTAGAGTGATATTGATTCTGAGCTTAGACTCCAATTATTTCACTCAACCCCTCTCCCAAACCTCATAATCAGCGATTTTAATGCTCTTGATGAGTAAGGTCATGTAATAAAATCCCCAAATGTAAGACCCAATCACATCCTAACATGCCGCATTAACAAACTTTAGGTTTGAACTCCCCCCTATTTTATTTATCTTCGGGCCTAGCCTCATCCTTTTCTATTTGTTTTGTGGATGACATTGATCGATCATAGTCAACTTGATAGAATCAACCAAATCCATAAGGTTTTAAAACTTAACTTTGCCTAGTTTCCTAAGCCAAGTATTGGCCAAGAACTTTGTTACCTTGTCATCATCCATACCAAAGATTCTTGGCATTCCATCTCTTCTTAATTCACCACTTTAAATGAGGAGTATGACACTAGTGAGATTTTTTGGTATCACCACAAGCACTCCTTGCCACCCATCATTTATAACCTTATCCATATATTTGAACCCAACCAACCATCTCTTCTATCCCTTCCCATTTAAATCTCTCAACCATATCAACCAAATTGACCAGTTACTTAAACCATTCATCCCACTATCATTCATTGGTTGTCAAGACCAGAACTTGAGCAGTCGATAACGTGAAGGTTAACATGTCACTTTCTAAGTATACAGGTACATCAATTATTCTTATAGCTTTCTATGCCATTGAATTTTTCATCAAGGGGATTATTGCCTCCAAACATAATAGACACAAAATCTCAAAAAAAATCATTTCCATCCTCTACCTCTCAATCCCTTTACTAAAGAACCTCCCTTGCCTTTATCTCCTAGTTGTGGGTGTAATGATGTTGGCCTTATAAGTTTTGTATCATTAATATTACTTTTTACAAGTTTTATTTTTGGTATAATTCATCAATAATTTCCCACATTTTTGTAATCTTAACATGTCCTAAACCAAATAGTCAATACATAAGAAAATGTTAACCCAAAACTAAAAATAAATCAACAAAGTGTCACTCAGAGATTAATAGAAGCATATTGAGTTTTGAAAACTAAAAGGTTCCTTTTAGACTAAGGATACAAACACAACAAAAGATTGTTTAGATAATAATTTTAGAATTTTTAGAAATGGTTATGAATGCTAATGCTCATAACACATCATGTTATAAACAATTTTTTAGCGAGAATAATCAATAAATCAAGATTTGGCTACTCCACTAATATTTTTATTTGCAACCGAATAGATGGCCTAAAAATGGTAAGAAATAATTTGCATTCAATAAGAATGAGTCAACTTTATGCCAGCAAGTATTTTTCCATAAACCATAAACCAACTATCTAAATGTATAAGATCATCAAAGATTCATCATGAGTCATAATTTTCATCTATTCAGTTTGAATCAAAATATCATTTTCATAGTATAAAGCACGTGATACTCCTAAAAACCATAATAGGAGTATGAGTTTGCCACATACCAAGATACCTTCAGACTTGGTTATATTTATGTTCTTGATTGGAATAACAATAATAAACCAAATTATACTAGATTTATAATAGTATTAATCTTAGGAACATCAAGGTATGTATTATCAAGATTCTTGACAATACACATGAAATCCAAAATCATCTTAATGATTCCTCAGGCTATTTAAAAATCAAGCTCTATATATCAATATTATTAGTAAAAGAGTTTGAAATAGGAAATATAAATCTAATTAATATATTATGATAAAATAATAAATAATATGCAATAAATTTAGGAAGTTTCAATAGTTCACTTGCAATCAATCACAAATGGATCTTTTGAGATCCCAAAAATGAACCCAAAACAATCATATATGAGGTTCCTTTGAATAGAAATACAAAATTCACTCCCCCCCTCCACCCACCTTTTTTTTCTACTTTAAAAATGTTCAAAATAGCAAACAAATCATACATACCATCTGAATAATTCACATTTGGCCATACAAAGATTCTACATTATTCAAAACATAATATTAGGAGCACAATACTATATTAAGCACGGTTTTACACCTTTAATTATTTACATATAAAATGTTATGAATCCATTTCAAAGAACACTTAAGTTATAACCTAACAACTATTTGAAAACCTTATACACATTAACAAATAAAAAGCTTCAAACTTAATTGCTTATTAAAAATATATATTTATAGTAAGAGAGAAAAAATCCCTATAATTCCTTGATATGCAACTTGGCATTAATTATTACCAAAATATTTTGTATGTTGAGCGTAATTAAAGCTACCTACTTCTGTAGGCCAATGGGTGGGAGTTGACTCCCACCCCCAGGTTTGTAGTTGTGTTGACATCACTTATTAAAGACTGAACCTATAACAAGATCTTAAATAAACATAACACTTAATTTCTTTCTACATAAAGACACTCACAAAATTTCTTCCAAATTTCAACAAGTTCTTCACAGTTAGAAGCTATTGACTATCATATAACCCATTTCCCCTTTATAAATTTTTTGAAACAAATAGCCATTCCATTTTCACTTAAAATAAAGAAAATCTCTTAGCTTCCTTTTCTGTTTAACATACTTTAGGATCTTACGTACTCCAATACATATTTCCATAATGAAAACAACAAATCAACATTTATAGTACATAATAATTCATAACATATCTTGTATTTTATAGTTGAACATTTTAATGAATAAGTAATGCCAACACCAATGTTGGTGCATCTAATAAAAATGAAAACAATCCCAAAACATAATCTCAAATTTCACTATCATACATGACACTAACTTCAACCCAATAGAGCAATAACTACAATCAAAACATTCCATAATATCATCGGTCAAGAACCAACACCTATAGTTAAACATTGCAATAATAATAATGATCAAGGAAACAACACCTGCAACCAAGCATTGCCCAAATGGAAAAATACATTCATCCCTACTTGGGTACTTGTAATTAAACAAGTTTTTTTTGTATTAAATTCATGTATATACCAATTAAACAACAAAATAATCCAAAACCTCTAAATAGTGGTAAAACGCCCAAATGGTGGCAAGACCTCCCAATAAAACCTCTAAAGTGTTAAAGCTACAATTACGTTTTCCATAAGGGATTAAGAGCTCAACACAAGAGTGTTTTATTTATTTTTTCAAGTAAAAAAAATGTAGTAAACACAATTATTATAAATAGTGAAGATTAAAATTTATAGCAAATGAATCTTTAAGTCTCTATTTCCTTACTAATAACTAGTAATGGTGTCAAATCCTTACCAAAGCACCCATATATAATAGTTATAGATATAATATAATGTTTAGATGCAAATCCATAAAATAACCTACAATTAAATGTCCTTAAAATGCCATACACTCCCAAAGGACTTATAAAAAATAAGATATGTTATCGACCTGTATTCACAGGGTAAAAATTCAAATATACATATACTTAAATTCCTCTTTTTTTTTGTAAATAAACATATACATACTAAGATATATTGTGAAGTGGAACACTCAAAAAATAATAAAAATCATGCAGTCCTAAATAAATTTCAAGTTCAAGAACATGGCTTAAGGTTTAGGGAGAAATACTTACTTATGCATTGTTGGCTCCTACCAGTTATTTGCCTTCTCTTCGAACTATCTTTTGTCAAAACTCTAAGAGGGTTTTAATCTTTTAATCTCTTACAACTTTGAGTTCAGGAGTAGTCACCCAAGATTTCATAATGGTAGACATAAAACTCCAAATTTACCTTCACTAAATCTCAACTTCCCACCACTGTCAACTACCATGCTGATTTGGGCAAAATATCTCCCCAATCTTCATGAAACTCAAAAAGATAAGGCCTTTTTACCTAATTAAAAAGTCCAAACAAACCATCATGATGATAAGGTTTCTTTAGTGACCAATTAATTATTCAAAACACTTTTTAAAGCAATGTTAACCCTAAGTCAAAGTTGTTTATCATGAAGTTTAGATAATGATTATTACAATCATTAATTAGTTTCTTAAGTCCCTTCAAACTTCACTAAGTCTATCACAAAGTCAACCCACCTAAGGGTCGAGTTGTCAAAACCAAGTAGATTTAACCTTTTAATCATTGTGATCTTATAATGAAATAAAACATAGATATCATTTCACTTTAGGTATTAATGAGGTCACCAACTAAATAAAATATATGAATTATATATGTATGGCAGAAAAGAGACAAATTCAACACTACAAATCAACCTAAATTGGTTCATAAGGTACCCAATGCCAACAACAATGTTTTTTTAAGGAGAGTTTCAACTAAGTTGCACTAGCTAACAATGTATCTACTAACAAATATAAGTGTGGTAAGGGCAATCAAGGCCCAATTGGATACAAGCCAATGACTGCTGAATAAACAAAAAAAACAATTTCAAATGCCAATATGGTATTTGAGAGTGCATCCTCCACCCTTACTATACTTCCTAGGTATGATTTTAGCCTTCACATTCTAGAGATACAACACTTTCTTTAACTTATAATTTTATGTTATTTTGGCATATAGGTCAGGGAAATATTTGATTTTATGCTTACCTTTGCAATACCCAAAAGTAGGAAACTTTAGGAAATCTATTTGATAATGTTATGGATAACCACACTTATAATAGGTGAATAATGAAAGTCATCCACCACCTCTTCCTTGATAGGGCCTTGACCACCATATTTCCCCTAGTTCTAGTTAGAAGGATTGGGAAAGATCTAGCGTACTTCCCATTCACACATCTCATGGATCTTGTCTATCACCCTAAAATATTTTATATTATAGGTGAAGGCCTCACATATCTTACACCACAAGGAGACTTTTATTTGGGTTACCCATTACAATAAAGGATTTTTTCACACATCATGTGCTTTATGACAAATATCACAAGACACAAAAAGTGCTAGATTTTTTAACTAGGGAAATTATTCTTGTTGTACCTTTTTACTTCACAGTCAATGCATCATAAGCTACTATGCATTTTTATGTGCATTATTGGTAGTGATTTTTTGCAATTGTGAGGCCATAGAGGTAATTTTTACCTTCATAAATGGAACAACCCCTATGTATATGATTTTTATGACCTTCACCCTAAATACTACCTCCAACGCTTCATGTGGATCTAAAAAAGTCTTCATTAGGAATGCATGATTGAATAACAATAGTATCCCCCTTGAAGCATTATACATGTTTTATGGGGTGAAACTTAGTAGATAGATTTGAAATCAATGTTTCAAATCTCATGTCATAGGTGCAGATACTCTTAATTAGGTCCTAATTAATATTATTTAGGGTGGAGATACTCTATTGTTTGAATTCTATAATATTAAACTCCTTAAAAAATGTTTTCTTCAATTGTTCATAGTATATGATGGCCTAATTTGAGTCATACTTGTAGTACTAAGTATGCACTTGATCAAATAATGTTGTAACAAATTGGATCACTTTCCTTTTTGGTGCAATAAAACCCTTAGCTTGCCATATGATTTCACACTCATGCACATGCTCCACAACATTCTCTACTCCCCTCTATTTTGGCAAGCTCAAAGGCATCTCTTAAATAACCTACTAAGGATAGATTGGTTTTGATACTAGTGGGACTAGTGTACTTGACATTACTTGAGAAGTTAAGCTTTGGACACCACCTGGGTTTACTCCTCTTGATCCTATCAAATAACTACCTTGCATAGGCATTGTAGTGCCTATGTCAATATTAGATTGCAATACACCTAGATTATCACCATGGTTTATTGTGATGGCTCCAATGATTATGGTATGACTTAAAGCATTACTAATTATATAAATAGATGGATTTACACCCCCTTCTGGTGCCATTCTCAATATTACTTAGATCTTTTGTTATGTAGGTTTTGTAAAAACTATCCTAATGGTTTATAAGGCACTATACAATAAAAAATCTATTTTTTCCCTCTTATCCCTTGAACTCACCAATAAAAAAAATCAACACAATCTTCACTTACTTTTATCTATTCAATAAATGTTGGCCATTTTGGCCCACATATGAAGCTTTTACAAAGAGGAAGGTCCAAGAAGATTTTCATGGTACTCAAGCATTCAGAAGCATAGACATGGTTGCACAAATATAAATAATTCATCAACACCTTGAAAGAATGATCAAAGAATGAATTGTGCAAGTTTAGGGGCCAGACCATCACCAAGGCATCATGCAAAACCATAATGGACCAATCTATTTGTGCATTTTGTATCTCACTCAGGAATCCTCACATGACTAGTGAATCAAGCACAAATTTAGATTTACATGCCAAGATCATCTTCAATAATTTTCAAACCCATGCAAGGTTCCTAGTTTAAGTTAGAAGCTTTCAAAGTCAAACTTGTGCAGTGAGACATTCACACAACGTCAAGTTTAAGTTCAAACAAAATAAGTCTAACTTAAATTTGATGATCACACGAATGTCAATGATGGTCATATAAACGTCAAATGATGTCTCACATACTATCAATTTTAAGCTCACAAACTAGTCATTAGTATTTAAACAATGGGTCCTAGCAAGATCAACGGTCCTCTCTCGATCATACATCTCAATCCAATGATGCAAAATATGTCTAACAATTAGAGAGCTCAAGGGGTCGACATGTGGCACAAGCATGTGAAGCTATAGATTTACAACAAGATCCTGATGATTAATGTGTATTTGCCAAGTGGCACCAATAGGGACAAGGTTGAAAATTCAAAGGTGGATCCGAGGGCTCATGCTTGTTCGTATCTGGAAGATCAGACAAAAAGAGGTAGAGGTCAAAGGGTCAGTAAATATCAAAGATGATGGTGTGTATGATAAATGTCAAGGATGCATTCAATAGATAGATCATCTATGGTTCTCAGGCATTCATACTGATCGAAATCAATAGAGTGAGATGAGTCAACATGTCAATTAGTCGAGTCAATTTTTGGCAGCCAACTAGAGTGAAGGTGAGCCCAATGTTTTTGACAGAGGTTGAAAACCCATTTTTGACCATGGAAAGTAGTGTCTTATAGGGTTTTCTCGATGCCATTAGATCTCTCTCAAATGCCATGGAGTGGTCTAGCTAGTGCAGTCAAGCATGGAGAATATTTATGGACCACCACTGAAACTAAATATGGACCTCTGGTTTGATATTTTATATCACATAGGGTCCATTCTGAGACTGTGTTTGCCCTTTTAAAAAAGGAAAGGCCCATACATAATGAATTCTTGGTCCCTATAGAGATATAATGGGTTTATTTTAACCTATTATAGTATAGAAAAGGCATTATATGGTCCATGGGTCTATTTTAATATAAGGACTATAGGAAAACCAAAGTCCTTCGATTGGTTTTCCATTTATAAATGGGACCTATGATCCTGATATGGAAATGGGTGAATATGTAATAAATGTAAGAGTGCTCATTATCAATAAAGTAGGTACTCTTCCATTCACAACATGGCTTTTTCAATTGCATGATTTGAGGATTTGATCCTCATAAACATGTCAACTAGACTTAGGGTCCCAAGGAAGAAAATAGGTAGTTGGAGAAGCAGTTAAGAACTTTATCATCATGTAGAACAAAATTTTATCTTCTAGTAGAATCTCTCAGATAATGAAAGGAGCTTGAGGAATATTATTTCAAATACACGTTAGTTGTTGATGATGGATTAATATTATTAGGAGGCATGTACAAGGAAAAGAGTTAATGAACTACCACCTCGCCTCTTGATCATGGTGGACTTTTCTCCACTCTCCCACGCATGATTACCATCTCTTTCTCTCCCATTCTACTATATATAGAGGTTTTCGAGCCAAAAAATGGATCCTCTCTATATTTTCTCTACTCCCTCTCTTGGATATGACCAAACTCTACCAAGATGGAGCTTGTAACCTCTTGAGATGAATGGAAGACTATGTTTAGATTTCATTATTCTGGTATAGTGTGTAAAGATCATATTTGTGTATGTGGTAGAAGTTTCTCCTTCATCAAATTATGATCTCACCTAGTTACTAGTTCATGTAGTTATGCAAGTCATGTTTAGTGTTCTACATCTCTTGATTGAAGATCGCATGTGGATACTGTGGCTGGTTAGTGTCTTAGTTTAGACCTTTCCCTTCATTTCCATTAGTTTAAATCATTTGGTGAACCTCTTCATGAAACATTGATGTATGAAAAATATCTTCAAATCCTAAATATGGACTTTTATTTATTTCATTGGTGTTCCAAGAGTCAAGGAGGATGGATCACCCATAAATTAGGTTCATCACTATTGTTAGCTTAGGTTTCCCTTTTCATTTTTAACTCTCTCTCCCTCTCTCTCCCTTTTACCTGGTCATTATTAGGTTTCAGTAGTGTTAAGGAGCTAAATGATGCATCAGAGGAGCTAGCCTCATTAAAAATCCTAGAGGTCTGACCCCATTATAGGATACCCACAGCTTGGGGTCATTTTAATGTTGGACTATAGTTTGAGTAAGGAGGCTTGAAAAATCTCTTTGCATAGCTAGGGTACAACTTTAGTCCTTAACAATAAATTCATTGGCTTTCACTTTGGGTAGACCTTGGATGGGTTTTTCCACTTTTGAAATGTTCCAAAAACTCTTAGGGCTTTAACCTTCTTTGGCCACTCCTTCCTAGTTGTCTACTTTATCATCGACATGTGTTTTAATTTCATTGGAGTGTACCTCCTTAGCATAATATTGTCCACATGCCATCTTTTTTATACACATTTTTATTAGCATCCCCCAAATTCATCTCTTCCATCTCCTTGGGGTCCTTTATAGCAACCATGTTTTACAAAACCTCATCATACTTGTGTTTTTTTAGTTCGTAATGATCTGGGTTGTCCATTCTAAATTTTTATAGATCCCTCCTAACCAATACATGCAAACCATTGCCTCCTTTTACCTTCCACATAACCCATGCATGTAAGAAGCTTAGACTACCACATAGAAGTTTTCAATATCATAATCTATCAATAATTTATTGATATCCAATGGAAATTGGACTATGTATGAATCCATTGGTTTAGGAAAAAACTAATGCTCAACTTGTTTTGGACATAAATAAGTAGATACTGAAAATTATAATACAAAACTATTCAAGGTTCCTCAACACCACACAACAAATTCTCTCACCCACATGGTGTCAACATGTTACAACTACTCAATACACTTGTTTATCTAAGGTTTCTTATGGCCATAGTATCTATTCTTCACATTACATAAACCACTACCCATGCATGCAGATATCCTTAAAATTCACATAATAATACTTCATAAAGAGGTTCATATAAATTATCTTCCACTCAATCCTTAGGGTATGGATTTCCAAGGATAGGATGATGTAATGTAAAGTCACACTCTAGGTCTTCTAGCCATCATTCAATATTTTCCAACAAGATTTTATAGATCATATCCACTCACCATCTCATCAACTAGTTTAATTATCTCAACAACAAAACCAAAGTTTTGGGCAATATTGCATGCTCCTTGAGTTTATTCACCATATGTTTACCCAAACATTAAATAGTTCATTGTGACGGTGTATCATGCTAAAGGATAACACATTCACCCAAGGCACAAATAGAATATACCAAGTCATAATTAGGTTATTTACTTGCATATATCATTGCCATAATATTTATTACTTAGTATAATGATAGAACATACCACTAATTAGCTTATTCCTAATGCATATCTATAAGATAAATCAATTAGAAGATGACACTATGACACTTCCACACATACAAATATTCATAAACCAATTCTAGACTAGAAAATTAGTCATTACACACACATATATTATGGAAATACACAATCAGTGGATAAATTTGGAACATTACTTCATTCAAGTTCTTATAATAATACATAAGTTTATGCAATTTCAATAAGTAACAATAGCTTATAATTTGAACAATATAACACTAACAAATATATTATATGATATCAAGAGTAAGGTAAAGGTTACTTATATATAACACAAACACCACCTTGTAGTTACATTAACCAAATACTCACATGGAAAACATGTAACTAATTTCTATATTTAGCAATTGTAACTACTTAAATCGAATGTATGTGTCCTAACAACTCTCTATATCTATGTGACTATGTTATATTCACTCTAAAACTATTGTGTCTTATTGTTTTTCTCCAATGGACTCTCTCTCTACTAGGCTAGCCTATAATTCCTTTTATCACACTTTACAGTCTACACAACCTCTTTCCCAACTTTGCCTTATTTCTTGTTGAGCAATGTGCCATCATACATGCACTCCATGACTTGGTAAATATTTTGAGTGCTTATAGGTTTTCAAGTACATAGGCATGCTCTCGTCCTCATGTATTGTTTCACATTGTGGTTATATATTCTTTTGCATAGTCTTTAAAATGAGCACATGCTTTACACCAAGATATATTCAAAAGGGTGTGCTTTCATAATTATTTAAAATTTTATGTCTATTTATGAATCTATTGACTTTGTCTAACAAAACCCTAACATTAAAAATTTTCTTAAGCTTCAAGTCATTTATTAGACCCACAAAATACGAATGGATGCTATCCAAAGAGTAATAGTGGATCATATATTTGTTCATATCCTTCACAATGTTAATACAAGACTCTTTTATCTTTCCCTACCTAATTCTAATAGACGTACAAATACTCCTATAATCATTATTTTTGGATGTCACTCTAAAAGTTTAGAAGCCCTAGTCAAGCAAACAAGTAAGACAAAGTATGTTCAATATTATTCTATCAAAGTAGAGGAAAAATAATACAAAAGATTAATTTTTGATGAGAAGACTTGGAAAAAAACTAAGAGAAAGGACAACATAGATTAAATCTTCACCTGGAAATGTAACTTAGACCACCTTGGAAACCAAATCTAAAATAGATCTTTAGAAATCATAGAGACTCAAAGAGAAGGGCATCTAAATAGGATATCAACATCCATTTGAATCTAAGACATATAATTTTATAAAATAGAGGAGTTAAATTATATATTTAACCAATAATTCATCAACTAAGAGATAAATGGGAATCAATATTTAGTCTGCATACCTATGGAGAGACTAGAGAATCTACTTGTCCATTAGTTACTCACCAAAAATGGTGAAGGCAAGGGAAGGTGGTGGAATTTATAGGTCTCCACACAAGGCATGCAAGCCATTTGTCATAACCCTACCAATTCTATCATACCCCAAATCTTGGAAATAAAATTATAGTTAATGCCCCAACACAATTATCACTATGCCCAATGCATGTGAATGATGGGGGAAGATTTAAGTGGTATGAGGGTTATATATACTATTATTATTTTATAATGATTTTAACTTCCCAATTGGGATGGGAGGCAGAATTAGTTTTAGAGGATGACTTATAGAATTTATGCCAACCAAAATACTAGCGAGATGTTCGGACACTTGATTGCATTCCCTTCTTATGTGAGAAATGGTGATCAAAGAGAGTCCTAAAATCAACATAGTGTAATCATCAATTATTATAGGTAGTTGCCACCACCTACAAGATTTGTTTTTTATGGCTTCAACTATGTTTTTAGAGTCACATTTTATATTCAAATTTGTCCATTGTTTTGTTGTTGGCAATCATGAGTCATCTCCTAATTGATTTGACCTCATAACATTTATAATGTAAGGACATCAATGTCCTAACCATCTATTATTATTTTTTCATTATAATAGTCTTGGTTAGTTAATTAGTTCTGGCACCCCTTTCCATGTAAGGCCAACCTTTAGGTAATAAGAATAGTTAATAATTAACTTGGGTGCCCATGTAAGGCATACTCTTGAGTATTTGGGTTAGGGTTGTAAAGATATTAAGTTTAGGATTGTAATGCCTATATATTGATATTGTAAGGAAGGAAAATGATACATCTATATTTTATATTATGAGTGCTACTCTCAAGGAAGTTTCCCCATTAAAGAGGCTCAAAATATTTTAATATAAGCAAGTTTTGTAATTATTTATGAGTTCATTGAGTAATTTTTTCCTTTCTTGCATGTTGTTATTCTATTTGGTTAATTTTTCCAAGGAAGTTCATAACAAGTGGTGTCAGAGCTCTTTTCAGGGCCATGTTCTACAATCACAATAGTCATTTCAAGATTCTTATAACTGTCCAGTATATGATCTCACCTCACCCAGTTGGTGTCTTGGTGATAAAAAAATGGTGACACTAATATTTATACCCTAAATATACCCTTTTTTTCAATTCTGCAACTAGTTTTTCCCTTTAGATTAGAAACTATGTTTCAGTAGTTTTAAAACTCATAGAAAGATGTTGTAATTGGCCAAGCCAACTCATTGTTATCAGTGAAATTAAGGGTCTCCCACTAATAATTAGGCCTTATATATTGTTTTATATATATATTAGCCTCCACATACTTTTTGGTATATAGAAATTTACTAGGTTTTTTTTATTTTGCCATAAGAAGTATTTGGTCGTTCATAATTTGTGATGCATAGGTAAATGGTTAGCCTAGGGAAGTTACTCACATTGAATATTGGAGATGGGATAGTGGGATATGAGAGTCTTTAATTATTCATAGTTAGAGACTTTGAATTTTGGTTGACATTATTTAAAAATGAGATTAGTATATTTGCAAGATCATAAACCAGGCATACCCTCTAGTTACCTTCCCTGTCATATCCCTAACATTGTTGGAGTTAGATCTGAAGCTATTTTTTTTGGAAGCCTAATACTAAAAAAAGTTATAAATGGGTTATAATATTATGATGTCCTATATAAACAAGGTAACAAAATACTTCAGAAGGTCATAAATTCATATAATAGTTATCACAACATGATACAATAGCCAACTAGTAGAAGAGTAAAAAAAAGTCTATAATTTTTTTTCCTTACTAGCCCAAGTTGATTTTCTCCCCCCATTGATCATTCTAGTATAATTCCCCAAATTTTGTTAAAGAAAATGGCCATAATGATAGGTCGATGCTCTTAGGATCTTTCCTTAGAGAATTTAGATTAGGACCTCAAGATAATGTAGACAACACAATTCTTTATACTCCAATAATCATCCAAATTGGACAAGTTAGATCTCAATGGCAACTTAGATGATAGACTAACTAAAATAAATGCTAAATATATTACCATAAGCTAAAATAGTGTGAATAGTTCTAGTACAATGGGTAGTAGTTTCACAATAATTGACCGTAGTTGGGGATGATCTTTCTCGCTGATTATATAAGGTATATCAATATTTTTATCTTTATCAAACTCCCATAGATCAAAAAAAATTCATAACTTTATTCAAATTAGAGCATGAATCTATTCATTTTTACCAATGGATAGAAAAGATACATGTCACTCTCACATAGTATGAGTTTGATAAATACCTACTGAATCAATTTGGCCTACATGCATATGAAGACTTCGTTGAAGCTCTAATTAAATCATGTCAAACTCACTATGTTTGTAATTATTAAAAAGGGCCTAAATGAAGTTTTTTTCAAATTTTTCTTCATTAAGGACAAATATGCAACCCAAAACTATCCATATAAGCTACCACCTATAATAAATCATTTATTCATTTTAACCCATGCTAAATCAAGGTATTCAAACACCTCAAATCAAGCATCTGAAGTAAGAGGAGATGACCACTTGTTGAACATAATGAATTTTCTATAATTGTGATGGTAAATATTACCTAGACTATAAATGTGCTAAAAAATACCTCAAGATATTGATGCACCTTCCATGCCTGACATATTAGATGATTTTGAAGATGGTTCAGATGAGGAAAAACTAGAAGAGAACAGTCCAAGTGAGGATCCTTTCCCCAAAATTTTAGTGCACGCTTTAGCAAGGATCACAACTCATCAAAATATGAAGGTACTGAGGTAATTTAAGGGGCATTGCCTACCTATCATTGTTGACTCTAAAATCACTCATAAATTTATTATCCTCATGTGGCCAAATAGGCAACTTGTTATATGTGTATCCATGCAACAACTTTGAGGTTATTATAGCTAATGGAGGCACATTGTCTTACAAAGTACAATTTTAGAATGTCAAAGTTTCATGGATGATTACAATCTCAAATTCAACATGTTTGCCTTGTTATTAAACAATTATGACATTGTCTTGGGATCTTAGTGGTTTCACTCATTTGGACCCATCCTATGGGACTTCTATAAATCATGAATGCAATTCATAATTGTAAGGTAATAATACACTCTACACGGAATGGAAACAAGACTCACTTAAGTTATTAGTTCTCACCGCATGGCTAAGCTAGTAAAAATGGGTTCTTCAAGGTTGGTGGATCAAATTTATGCAATCCAAATGATAGAGATTAGAACATCATCAAAACTGACAAATTTTTAGTTGACTCTCCATAAGCACTCTTAGGTGTTTTCAAAATTTCAAGGATTTAATCCATTATGATCACATAATACCACTCATAGTGGGTAGTTAGTTATCAAACATTCAACCATATCGATACCCACATATGTAGAAAAATTAAATTATAAATATGGTCTAAGAATTGATTCAAATGAAATCCATTTGACTAAGTGTCAACCTGTAATATTCACCAGTGTTATTTATTCATAATAAAGACAAGTTTTGGATGTTGTGTATGGATTTTAGGGAGTTAAAAAAACTCACAATAAAGGAAAAAATTCCCATTATGGTGATTGAAAAATTACTTGAATTGTATAGGGCCCAATTTTTCTCCAAATTAGATTTTCATTCTAACTACCATCAAATTTGATGATAGGAAGAGGATATCCCCAACATATTTCACTCACACCAACCACTATGAGTTCGTGGTGATTCCATTTGGCCTCATGAATGCTCCATCATTATTTGAAACCTTGATGAACCAAATTTTTTAGTCTTAGATTATAAATTCATTTTGGTGTTATTTGATGACATTGTGGTATAAAATAAATTGTGGGAGGACCATGTATTACACTTGAACTAGACCATACAACTCTTGGCCAACAATTAGATATATGAAAAATGATCCAAGTTCTCTTGTGGTACTATAAAGGAGGAATACGTATCATATTATCTCAGTGGATGGGGTTAAATTGAATCCAAATAAAACTGGGGATATGCAAAATTTTCCAAAATAAAAATCCATCAAAGTCTTCAAAAAAAAATAGGTCTCATTGGATAGTACCATAAATTCATCAAAAACTATGGTAAGTTTTTCTCTCCCTTAACTATCATGCTACAAAAGAATGCTTTAGCCTAATCTAACCCAACAAAAAGTGTCTTTACACGTCTCAAACACACCATGTATACCATACTTATGTTAGTTATACATGATTTCTCCAAACCTTTCATCATTGAAAGTTTCAATTCAAGGATAGGAATTTGTGTAATGTTCATGTAAGAAGGATGGCCCTTGGCCTTTACTAGCAAAGCATTAACAAGTAAAAATATATAAAAATCCATATATGAGAAATAAATGTTGGGCATTCTCCGTGTCGTAACTCACTAATGACCATATCTCTAAGGGTGAAATTTATACATTAATATAGGTCACCACAACTTGATTTACTTCTTGGAATAGTGTGTGTCATCTCTAGAGAAATAAAATTGGGTTTCTAATATCTTGTGATATTAATATGATATGATATAAATAAGGGCAAGGGCAATGTGGTAGTTGATGCCCTATCCCATAAATTTGAATAAAAAGGGGCCTTATGTGCCTTATCCTTATCAACGTATAATTGGTTGTAAAAATTCCAAAACAAGTGGCAACAAGATGTGCAGCTTTAATAGATAATCCATAAGCTCACGTCAAACCCCACAACTAAACCATGCTACCTTTGGGATATATCTTACTTGCATTATTAGAATTTAATTGTGTCTGCTATAAACTTTGTTCTTAGAGAGAAATTATAGGACCTCCATGCATCACCATTAGTCGAACATTTTGGATTCTTCAAAATGTATGCAAGAGTGAAAAACAATTCTTCTAGGATTGGGTGGAACATGTTATCAAATATTTTGTCTCGAATTTCGATAGTGTCATAATCACAATGGAGAGATTGTACATGCCCCAAAGACTTTACAACCATTACCAATCCCTAGCATAATATGGATTGATATCTTTGTGGATATGATTGATGGATTGCACAAGTTATGTAAAAAACTAATGATGTTTTAGGTTGTTATTTGTCTCTCCAAATATGCACATTTATGTTTAATGGCCCAGCCATACAAAGCATCAATAATGGAAAAAGTATAAATAGACCAAATTTTCCACCTCTATAGTATGCCCATAACTATTTTTTGTGATCATGATCCACCTTAACTAGAAACTTCTAGCAAGAAATGTTTAAACTACAAGGATCTCAACTTAAAATGAGTTTGGCATAACACTTCCATTTTGATGGCAAGATTGAAATTCTCAACAAGTGTTTGGAGACTCATCTGCATTGTCTTAATTCAAGGTAGCACGATCACTAGGTTAAATGGACAACTCTTTCTAAATGGTGGTACAACACTTTTTACTACACCACCACCAAGATGTCACCATATGAAGTTGTGTATGGCCAACCTCCACCATATTTCACATCCTATCTTCTAGGAAGGTCAAAATTTTAAGTATTCAACTCAACTCTAAGCCAATGAGAGACTCTACTTAACACTCTAAAATACAACTTGATATAAAATCATAGTCATATGAAGTGACAAACATCTCAACACCATTCAAATCACTCATTCATTGTAGGGGACATGGTGTTTCTATGAATTCAATCATACAAGCACACTTCCTTGAAGCTCAAATTTATTAAAAATTTAGATCCTAAATTTTATTGACCATACCAAGTGCTACATTAAATGTGGAATGTTATGTATAAATTGGACCTACCTCTAACTATCAATATTCATCAAGTCTTCCATATGTTAGCATTGAAGATCACTAGAAAACATGTTCAAGTTTAGATTACCCTTCTTGAGTTTGATAAATAGAGATCCATCATCCCTGAACTAGATTCTATTTTGGAAGAATGTACAGGGTTATTCCACAACCAAACCATCATTGATTTTCTAGTCCAATGGAGGGCATGAAAACAAAAGACACCACTTAAGAAACTCTCCCTTAGCTTCAACAATAGTTCCCATAGCTCAAGATTTTAGGAAAAATGTTTCTAAAGAGGGAGGGCATGTTAGGAGCTTACTATCCTAACCCTATATTATTATTTTTGAATTATAATAGTTTTAGTTAGTTAGTTAGTCGTGTCACCAATTTCTATGTAAGGTCGACCCCCAAGAAATAATAATAGTTAGAAATTAGCTCAAATTCTTTCATGATGCCAATGTTGAGGTATGTTCCTATTTTGATGTTGAGTCATTGATGTCAAAGTCAAGATGGATGTCAGTAATGTCAAAGTCAGAGTTGAGGTATGCATGATGAAGTGGTGTGTGACAATTTGACAAAGAAGTCTTATGACAAGAGAAAAATTGAATGCAACCTATTGTTTCTCTATTGAAAGAGAATTTGAAGTCAACTTGGTATTTATTGTGAGGTTGATGGCATGTCAAAGTCAAGATCATGATGCAAATTAAGGTAATCTACTATTGAGTAATAGGTGTCTTGAGAAGCCTAGTCTAGTCCTATAAGAAGGTGTATGCATAAATCATAATGAAGCTTGGTTAATGGTGTTAGTACATGCATGAGAGAGTGTATAATGCCATTTAAACATGTGAAATAGACAAAGAATCTTTCAAAAGAGTTCCAAGGTCAGTTTTGAGGCTTAGTTCTTGTATGAAGAGATCTAATGAGAAGGTACAGGCTTGGAAGCATGATGAGGTAAGTTGTCTAAGACACATGAGAAGGTGTGTGGTATTGGTAAATATTGTATGAGGTCATATGACATGTGGATGAGGTATTTAGATAAGTGCAAGAAGTTTCAAAGTGTGTCCAAGGTCTAAGTATGACTAGTAGTTCAAGGCCTAATGAACAAAGAGACCTAGTGTGGCCTAATGAGGGCTCAAATTCAATTCCCAAAGAGCCATAGCTCATGATAGAATTATCAAAGGTGTGATAGGGTTTGAAACATTTTTTGACCAAGTTTTAGGTCAACTCTTGAAGGAAAAAGCATGAAAATTAGTGTTGAGGTTTTCTATGTGCACAAAATGAGGTGTTGTAGACCCTAGAAAGAATTTCTTCTGCTCGTTGGCATGCCCAACCTTTCTATGAGATCTTGAAAAGTTAATGGAATATGGGAAATGGTCATATATCTAATTTACTAGCATTGATTTTGGAGTTGAGGGGAAATCCTTTATGAATGATTGTTAAGAATGGAAGGCAATCTAAACCATCATAAAACCCTAATATTGACCTAATAAGAAAGATATTATTTGGAAGTGATCAGAATGGCTTGTTTGACCTATTTTTATGTTTGGAGGTCATCTTAAACTCTCCAAAGTACCTCCATGTGGCATTATTCTGTCAGAAACATGAATATAAGTTACAAGAAACCCCTTATTTCTTAGAATTTTGATGTAGTAGGTAGGTTTGACCAAGTCAAAACATGCAAATGGTTGGAGGTTTATGTGTAATAATTTTTCATATCTAATGAGAGAAATAGTGAGAAAACTAGGCAAAAGTGAGAATGAGATTAGGGATGGGTTGCAATGGATTAGGTTGGATCCAAATATATGGGGTAATTTTTAAATACATATATCTAATATACCATTTTATTATATGTTTTAATTATGCTCATATATAGGCAGAAAGTTGTTCTCAAAGTGACCTGTCTAACACAGTAAGGTCTATGTAGGATGAAGGCATGAGATTGGTTTTTAAGACCAATATTGATATTAAACCTTGTAATATATATATTCAAATATGTTTTAATGATTATTAATGATAATTTAAACACATTTTAAGTTCATAAAGTGTTCACATAGGTGTTCTAAATATTTATATTCATGACTATGTTTTTGGAGCTACAAATAGTTTTCTATGTGTGAGTGAGAATGATGTTACTGAGTATTCTTGCATATATTTGAATAATAAAATGCATATTAAGTTTTTATATATGTATCATAAATTAATTTTAACACATTTTTATGCATGATAAACTCCTATGAAGGTGTTAAAATTCAAAGGCTTTTGACTGGATTCTTAAGGCATGTGTGCCGTTCTGAGCGAGCATATGAAGTTGATTAGTTTGAGGTATTTTACCTATATGGTTAAAATTAATGGAATTGGTGTTGAAATATAGGTCATAAAGGTTCCATAATTTTTTTTTTTGTGGTTATATGTCAAAATTTATAGTATGATTAAGATTTTCAAGACAAACTTTTTGGTTATGTGTCAAAATTGTGTGGTTCAAAGAGTGAAATGAGGTAAATGGTGTTAGGTAGCTAATGTTATATTATTAGGGGTATAATTTAAGTATTTATTAATTTATTAATTAATTTTTTTATGCTCATGATGTTCCAATGTGGTCAAGGTGAAATGTGTGCCTTGAGAAGGCCTAATTGCATTAGGTCTCTATTAGGCCTAATGGTGGTTTTCACCCTTATGAGTGATGATCGACCTATGTAATAGGAGTTTAATTTGTGAAAAATGTTTTTTAATATATTATAATTGTGATACAAGTATGGTGATGTTCTTATTTGACCAAGATGAGTGAGATCAAGAGTCAAGTATAAAGAGAAGGCCTAATAGGCCTAATTTGACTAGTTAGAATATTTGAGGATATGAACGAATGATTTAGAGTTTTGGAAACCAAATTGAGGGTGTGAAGACCATAATATTTGTGTGTTTAATATGTCATGATATTATAATAGTGATTATATAGGTGATAATAAATGTCATTTGACCTAATTCTACCAAGGAAAGGGCTAGTTGAGTGAGAAGGCCTAATAGGTTGTTTGAAAGAGATATAAGAGTTTGAAGAACAAAATAAGGAGATAATAATTTGTTGAGTAATAAATATGTGTAAAAATTTGATCATAGGTTCAAGGTATCTAATTTGGTGTTGAGTTACCAAGGGTTTTAGTGCCTCCTTATGATTTTTTGCTTGCTAAAAGACTAGTTGAGTTAGTGCTTGACTGGTAAGGGGTTGGCATTCCTTGTGGAGTTGACACTTCACTAAATTTAGATTAATTGATTATAATATTGTATTAATAGATGTGTTTCATTGGATTTTATCCCCCAATAATTTTTCCCACACATATTCTATGTTCTTATGTTGTTTTCTTTTATAAATGCTTCATGGATGTATTGGTTAAATTATGTATGTGAATGAATGCTTCATGGATGTTAAGAGAAATTTAAGGATTTTTTTAAGGAAAATAATTCACCCCCTTATCAGTGTCTATACTTAAAAAATTTGGTATCAGATCAGGTCCTTTTAATGAGGTGTAATATCTTAAAGGAGATCCTAAGCAAGCGAAGATGGTTAGTCAAGCACAAGGTGGTTTTTCTACAAGCAAGGCATCATTGTTTAATGGATCCAAATATGCTTTTTGGAGTTTCAAGATGAAGAAATATTTGATGTCTCAAGGTCATGATGTTTGTAAATAATTATTAGATGGATCTATTATACTCATTATTCCTCCTATATATGCAACATGCAAGAAGGCTAGTGACAATAATTCAAAAGCAATGAATGGTATTATGTGTGGTTTATCAGATGTAGAATATGTAAAGGTGATGCACAATATGTATGATAAATAAATGTGGGACAAGTGGAATAATATCCATGAGGGAGAATCCAAGGTCAATTTGGCTAAGTTGCAAACCCATAAAAGACAGTTTGAAAGCCTAAAGATGAATGAAGATGAGACTATTACAGCCTATTTGTTGAGGGCTGATGAAGTGGTCATCATCATAAGAGGCCTAGGAGAATAATTGAAAGAATATATTATTGTTAAAAAGGTTTTAAGATATCTAATCCTGAAATTTTATTCTAAAGTATCTGATATTGAAGAGATGCAAGATCTAGACAAGCTAGAGATGGATGGACTTCATGGCACCCTAACAGCCTATGAGATGAAGACAAGTAAAGGAAGACGTGCAAAAAAGGAAGTTGCCTTCAAGGCAGAAAATATTTCAAGGGAAAATAAGACATAAGGTAAGAAAGTCAAAGACAAAGATGAATATGGTATTGATGATGATGAGTTGATATCTATGTTTATAAGAAAGTTGAAAATAGGTTCAAGTAAGTACAAGGATAAGTTACACTTTAAATGTTCTGATTATGGAGAGATTGGACACTTTGATAACAAGTGCTATCATAAGCATAAGTGAAAGGATTATGAAGAGCATGATGAAGATAAAAAGTCCTATAGATATGATAAGAGCAAGAAAAGCTTTAGAAGGTATGATGACAAGAAGTTTTTTAAGAACAAAAGAAGTATTTACAATAAGAAAGATTATGAGTTTATTTGGAGAGAAAAGGTGTGTTGTTCTAGGTCCAAGGATCAAATAGTTTCCAAGAAGATGACCATTTTTCATTAATGTCAAAGGGGGAAAAAGTTCTAATTTGGAAAGAAGGTTAGTTTGATGAAGATCCAACTTTGGGAAATGTGAATGATTAGCTTTGTTCAAATGATTTCCATCAATGACAAAGGGGGATATTGTTAAGGTATGTTCCTATTGTTGGTGTTAAGGAATTTATGTTGTCATTGATGTCAAAGTTAATATGGATGTCATAAATATCAAGGTCAGAGTCGAGGCCATGCATGGTGAAGTGGTATGTGACAAAGAAGTCTTATGACAAGAGAAAATTTGAAGGAAACCTGGTATTTATTCAGAGGTTGATGTCATGTCAAGGTCAAGATCATGATGAAAAGTAAGGTAATCTACTGTTGAGTACTAGGTGTCTTAAGAAGCCTAGTCTAGTCCTGTAAGAAGGTATAAGCATAAAACATAGTGAAGTTTGGTTAATGGTGTCAGTATAGGCACAAGAGAGTGTTTAATATTATGTGAACATGTGAAATAGACAAATAATCTCTTATAATAGTTCAAAGTTCAATTTTTAGTCTTAGACCTTGCATGAAGAGACCTAGTGAGAAGGCACAGGCTTGGAAGCATGATGAGGTAAGTTGTCTAAGGCTTGTGAGAAGGTGTGTGGTAGTGGTGAAGCTTGTATGAGGTCATATGACATTTGGATAAGGTATTGAGAGTATTGTAAGAGGTTTTAAGGTGTGTTCAAGGTCTAAGTATGACTAGTAGTTTAAGGCCTAATGAGCAAAGAGACCTAGTATGGTCTAATGAGGGGTCAAGTTTAGTTATCAAGGTGTTATAGATCATGAGAGAAATTTCAGAGGTGTGAGAGGTTATAACAAGTTTTTTGACCATGTTTGAGTTCAAATCTTGAAGGAAAAATCATGAAAAGTGGTGTTGAGGTTTTCT
Organism: Torreya grandis; assembly: GCA_037957365.1. Taxonomy (NCBI): domain Eukaryota; kingdom Viridiplantae; phylum Streptophyta; class Pinopsida; order Cupressales; family Taxaceae; genus Torreya; species Torreya grandis. The sequence continues at coordinate 4,856,427 of JARHVA010000005.1, read as the reverse complement.
ATGTGCACAGAATGAGGGGATGCTGACCTGAGAAGAATTGTTTTATGCTCGTTGGCATGTGTAACCTTTGTATGAGATCTTGAGAAGTTCATGGAAGTTGGGAAAGGATCCTAGATTTAATTTCTTGGAAATATTTTTTGAGTTTAGGGTCAATATTTTATGAATGATTACTAAGAATGGAAGATAGTCTAAACCCTCATTAAAACCTAATATTGACCTGATACAAAATATCTTGTTAGGAAGTGCTCGTAATGGTTTGGTTGACCTAGTATGATAACTAGAGGTTGTATTCAAATCTCACAAGTACTTCTAGGTGGAATTTAACCAATTCCATGTTATCACTATCCCAAGAGGTAAGGTGGCATATCTTATAGTGTCAAATGAATATAACCAATGTGTCCTTCTGCAATTCCCTCTACCTCCCACATCTCTTCTTGATGGTGTTTCTATGAATATTAAATCATAAATACCAGGGTTTTGTGCTTGTGAATCCCTTTAAGATAAAATGATCACTACGAACAAGTCAAAAAATCAATATTGCCTTTCAAATATCACATCATGGAAAAATTAGATCACATATACAAAGAATCTATAATATATTAATGTTAATCATGCATTTTATATCTTCATCTAGAAATTTTATGCCCAAAAAAACTTCATATCAAAATTAGACAATAGAATTCATCTAGAACCAGTGATTGAAAATTTATACAAAAGGCTAAAAATAATTCAAGTGAGATTCTAGGATAAATAATTTACAACAAGTTGATAAAACTACCTCCTATACATCCTTTAAGAAGATCAAAACACTATTATGTATATCATATAATACATGGGCATCATACAAATAGATAGTTGTGTGATTTTGAAGAATAAAATAAAAAATATAATTGATACCAATGATCCTATAATAGATACATCAATCAAGCAACCCAATCATGTTATGATTGCATATTCTAAATAAAAAGTGAAAAAGAGCAAGTATGGATATAAAAGGCCAAGTTAGAGAAAGATAAGTTTCAAATAGAAAAATTAAAGTATGAAAATATTTAAAAGGCAAACTTAGAGAAATCAAGATTACAAAAGGAAAAAGTGGAAAAAGACTAGCTATTAAAAGAACAAATTGAGCTATAATGATTGAAAACAAAAAAATTAGAGAAAGAAATGTTACAAATATACATCAAGAAAATTTGTAAACACAAATTCAAGAAAATCAAGAAAGCACATGTGTGAAATGGTTTCTCATGAAGTAATTTCCAAAGCCACATGTTCCTACAAAGTCTAATGGTATAACTATGGTTTTATGGATTCAAGTATTATATCTACTCCATGCATAAGGGGGAGAAAAGGTATATCCTACAAAAATTATGGTTACCTCTTCAAATTAAGAAGTCAAATCACAACTTTCTTCTCTTCCTAGTACTCTAGTAAAGATACACAATTCTTCTCTAGTTCAAAATAAGATGCAAGATTTTGATGATAACAAGCATACGCAAGAGAAACAAAATTTCAATAAAATAAATCCAATCTATGGGGCAGTGAGTTTTTCATATACATATATAAAATATGATCCAAATTGCATATCACAATTTAAAGCACATCCTAAGAAGTTAGTGCTCTCCTATGATGATGATTAAATTGATGATTTTGACCCTGTTAATGTATAAGATTGGTATGATCCTGATAATAGAGGACCTACACAGAGGCATCCCATTGATGAGATCTTAGGCCTATAGTATCATCATTCATTGTGTATCTCTTATTTGTTTATCATATATATTAAAAAATACAAAAAAAAAAAAAATTTCAAAAAATTATAAAAAATCAAGACCCATGCATGATATGTATAGTTCATTTACATTCATTGATTTTTGATTTAGTATATGCAGTACTTATCTATATCTAATTTTATATCAAATATGTTTCATAATTAATACTCAAGTGAGTTTCAGAACATATAAGTTATCACTTTTAGATGTAGTTGTAGATGGTGATATTGTCTTAGACCCAAAAACTTTACATAGACAAAATCACACTATTCAGATAGTAACACATTGTGCTCTTGTTCAATTCCAATAGACTTATCCCAATGAACATAGGCTCTACTTTCTCAAATCCAAACTTTTCACAAAATTTCTACAACTTTTGTACATCACAAGAAGTTCACTGGAGGCATCTTTTACTCAGGTTTTATCACTCTATGACTATCCATTTTGTTCTTATTATGGTACAGTACATTGCACGTACCTTTCCATATTCATTCATGTAATTTTACATTGTTATATTAATAGATACCTAATTTTATTAATATACAAATGTTACATGTTACTTATGTATATCAATTTCGCTTATCCATACATGTTTATCATGTTAACTTTCTTTACTTCATGCTTTGTGTGTATTCCTTATTTTGGTTTATGGACATTTGAACATGTATTTATTTACAAATCTAAGACATTGTATATATGTGTGAGTAAAATTTGAACATGTCCCTTGTATGTGGTCCTTTGGCCTTATTTCATGTGTTCGTGCATATAGTCTTTGTGTGTGCATCATGGCCATGACTTTTTTTTGATATTGTTTGCTCAGTCTGTGATGTCTTGATGGATATCATGCATCCTCCCAATTTATTGATGCCATGATGGATATCATGCATCCCATCCAAATTATTTTATATTAGTTCAAGTACTCAGTATATGATCATTATTCATCATGTTCCTAATTACTAACATCAATCTAGTCATGACACTATGTATGCTTGGTTCTACATGAATCATACATTATTATTTTGCATAGATTGTCAATAAGATGCTATGATCTCCAATGTTATCATTATTTCTCCATATTTCAATTTTTTTAGTAACAACATTTGTATAAATTTTTATTTTGAGCTAAGTTATTATGCATGTTTCACAACTCACCTCAAGAGAGGGAGCATACATAGTGGATTGACTTAGAGATTAAGATGAGATAATTCATTGCATAGACAAGAAAATATAGTATTTTCTTAGTCAATCACATTTCATACGTAGTTTATACTTAGAAAGTAGTTTCACACAAAAAAACTCTATTTGGACAATTACGCATGTCGTATTTGTCCTAAACAACATGCTTACATCCCATAAGTAGTTTGCAATGGTTACTCAGATTTAGTTTTCAAGTTATGCATATGTCCTCAGATTTTTTGTTCAAAATGGGGGCATCATGCCTGACATATGTTCCAGAATATTACGTAGTTTTACTAAAAAATCTAGTTGATTATACTTAATTATTAGAATCGATATACTCATATATTAGGATTGGGGCATGTGTGCAGCATATGATCAATTTGTTGCTTGGTTTTGCATCAATTTTTATAGAATGAATGACAGTCCATGTTGTTCTCTAATTTGTACATGCCAAAGTCCGATCATGTTATTTTGTGCTAGTTTTGTGACATAAATGAATGGTATTATGTCTACATGATTATTTCAACTTTTTGCACTAGTTTTACACCAATGTTATTTATTAGAATTCATATAAGGATTTTAATATACTCTACTATATTGAGAATGCAATGATGGAGTCAAATACATCTTGAATTCTTAAGCACACTCTCGTTTCAATGTGTATTGGGGCATGCATAATCCAATCTATGTCTTTCAAATCTCCAAGAGTTATTACCCTCTCTAGCCACTAATTTTGCATCAGAAAACACAATGGTTCATGATCCTAAATAGGTGTACTTTATTTTTGTTATTTGATCTATAATTATATTATATTTACTTTTAGATTTTTACCCTAAGTAAGGATTGATTTATACATGTTTCATTGTAGGTTTTGCATGGAGCACAGTTCAACATGTGGTCTACATCCAAGCTTACTCAACACTTTTGAGTTCAAGTTTAACTCTCTTTATTTTACTCTATTACTTTTGCTTTGTTGTATTACTAGAATAAATGGGGGGATAATTTAGTCACTAAAATTAACATTTAATGCTAAAATAATGTACTTATAACCACTCCTTTTACACATTTAACCTATGCTTAATTCCATAGTTTTGAATTCATATTCCTTTACTTCTTTATAGATGATCCTATATCTCAAAGCATATTTGATGCTAAATATACATAGTCCTTAGCATAAACAACCTAGACTCATTAGTTGAATGACTTATACTTCTACTTTGGCTAACTCTATTATTTATACAAGGTCACTCCTTCAAGACAATCCTGCTCATTATAGTGTCTGAATCTGCCAATTTCATCCTCTTGCCAAATAACACCTAATTGATCAAACTAAAATTCACCACAATGGGTCATCCTACACATTTCACAAGTCACAATCAAAGTAATTCCAAAAATATTACTATAAAGCTACATTTTTTAACCATTTGTTCAAAAGATGATCCTATGATTGAAAATCACTAGAATATCTAACTGCAAATTGAGAATAAATCATCAGTTCTTCCTAATTATGAGTCCATATATCCCACAAATCCTTGAGCTAAGTCTAAATACATAATCAAAGTCACAAGTCATTGTTGAAGCACTTTATCACACCAATATTGCACTAACATATAAAATTACATTAATATTTCACACACACCACCATAACATGGGAAAATTCTGTGGAGTTTGATCCTTCTTTAGAGTATTAGTATATAGGCAACGCTCAAGATAAGGGGTGTTGAGATGAAGTACAACTTTAACCACCAACCCCTTTTCATATTTATTATGATTACTCCTTATTGTCTATCGATCTATGGTTCCAGGTGAATAATGAGGCACATAATAACTTGTATAGCAAACCAAAAGCTTCTGAACAGTCACACAGGACCTACAGGCATACACACACCCATCAAAATTCACAAAGAGGCAAAAAAACCCTATCGAATGCCATTGTGCCCTATAGGTGGCAGCATAGCCTAACCTTGTCCAATAGAGTGGCCTCATCCTATGCAGATGTGGATCCTTGATCCTGATTTATAGTGAGTTCACATAATCCCATAGTTGATTACAAGTCCTCGTTATAGTCTTTCATAATAGAATTCTTGCTAAGTATTTTATCTTAGTTTTTTTCCCATTTTGGCAAATTTCCTTAGTAATAAAGTTAAAAATAACTTGTGTGATTTATTGCATATCTTATACATTCTGATTCTAATTAGTAGTTTTTCAAAATTAGATTAACACGTTTAATTCCCTAATTTTGATAAAACTTTGGCTACATTTACACCCACACACAGAGGTATTCTAACAATTATGGCATGATTAAATTACAATCATCTCATTATAGTTGATTATAGGTGATATCATTCATAACTTTCATTTATCATTATCTTGCATATGTATTGCATGTTAGACACACACACACAAACATTCTATTGCATATAGCTTGCATGCTACATGGAAACATTATGTGTTCTCTTGTATTCCCTATGTTTGCTCGATTTTTTATACATTGATGCATATATTTGTGTGTGCTTGTTATTGTCTTATCAAGTGTGTCTATAGAGGATCCTCTAGTTATCATGTCATGCATTGATTTATTATGGGTCATCTGTATTGCTTGATATTTTCCTAATTATATTTCATATATTATTTGATATATTATGATTGGTGCCATGATCTATATCATGCATTATATTGCTCGTTGTATACTATAATTTATATTTATATTTACATTGCCCTTATCATGATCTATTAGGGCATACTAATACTATTGTGTGTGTTTCATTATTATATCTAGCCAACCTAGAGGCACATTACTACATTGAGGTACATCCTTTCTCCCTACTTTATTTTGTCATTGTGGGCATTGTACCCATACCCATCTTCTAAAGTTTATCATCTATATCTTAGGCATATAGAGCTTACTACACTCATATGTATATTGATTTATATCACTACCTACATTATCCTACTTACACTTAGTCATGTGGAGTATAACATATATGTTGGGTACTTCCATATCCTACCATATAGGGTATATTGATTTCCCCTCACTATCTCATCCTCACATGACAGTGCATATTAGTATCGATATTTACATGATAATATCTTTCTATAACTACATACATATGTTTACAACAATTTTTGAATAGATTATTATAACGTCTGTATGCACCTAAATTCACTCATTTTATTTAACATCACTAATATTCTTATTAATCGACACTAATTTCACTTATCTAATTTATCCTCTTTCATCCTACTAATTTATCACCCCTTTCTAATTATTTATCTAATGTCCCCCTTTATTATTTCCTCGTCCACTAACCTTATTCTTTCTCACCTCTTTATTAATTATCCTAAATCATCTCTTACCTTATCCTAATCCCCACTTATCTATTATTTAAGAATTTAAAATTCCCATGACCTACCTATTCCACCTATTCATAGGCTTCTCTATAAGCCTACTCACTAGCCATGACATCATCACTTTATTAGCCTAGTCTAATCATTCCCTAATCACCATTAGATTCTCTAATGGAATCTAGAACTCTCCACCACCCTTCTCCTTTTCTAGAGAGTTCTATCTCTAGAGAATTCTAAAGAATTTTAAATTCCTTAGAATTCCCTCTTTTTCTAGAGTCTTCTTCTCCAAAAATTCCTAATGAATTTTTAATTCATGGAATAATCCTCCACTATTGATCTCATCTCTCTAAATTCAAATTACAACCCTTGATCTTCCCTCTCAAATCTATATAACCAACCTCCCTTCTCCATTGGATCTATCTAAGGAGTTCATAACACCTTCATATCAAAATCAATCTAGAAAAGCTTATGGAGAATCCATGTCCAATTGTCAATTGATCTAAGCATGCAACATCAAACCATCATACTGTCCAAATTTGGAGTCAAAGTATATCCATCATCCATATACAAATCCTAGAATGGGGTTGTAAAGAGGTAAGAATGAAGGTAAAAATATTCTTGTTATTTTGATTTTGCCTCTTTTATCTATTCTTATTGGTGTCATTAGATTTTAGGTTTTATTACTAAGTTTAGTAATATTACAAGAATCCAAAATTTGATGCACATTTTGACGATCACAATGGGAAAGGCAATACTCCCAATTTAACATCTTTGCATTCTAGAAGTGTTTTTGGTAGCTTGTAGATCAAACTGAGGAAGAATTTATGGCTACAAATTTTTTTGCTGAATTTACATTTTAAAAAAAAATGTACTATGTTTTTCTAAACTAATCCTTACTCATTTAGAATTTTGTAAAAATAATTCTGGGTTTTCAACATCTAACTCTCACCTTTTAAAAACATTTTACGGTTTGTTATTTGGTTGAATATTGAAAAAGTTATGACTATCTAAACATTGTCATTTTACACATAATTTTATTTTATTAAAAAAAATGTGGTTTTTTATTTTTATTTTTTATTTTATTATTTTCAAACGGTCTTAGCTTCTTTATATATATATGTATGTATATGTATATATACATATATATATGTGTATATGTATATATATATGTATATATATATATGTATATGTATATGTATATGTATATGTATATATATATATATATATATATATATATATATATATATATGTATATGTATATGTATATGTATATGTATATGTATATGTATATGTATATGTATATATATATATATATATGTATATGTATATGTATATATATGTATATGTATATATATGTATATGTATATATGTATATATATATATATGTATATATATATATATATATAATTAATTAATTAATTAATTAATAACACCAAAAAAATTAAAACTAAGTGTAGACTATGTGACTTTCATAACAGTTTTGTATCCATTGTTTGACCTCTTTTTCTATCGTCCCATGGTCTTTATCTAGTTATACATTATTATAGTCTATAACAAGATTATTAACTCGTCTATAAATTTGTATATACATCATTCAATCTGCTAACAATTTTTGGTTTTATTACTAAGTTTAGTAATATTACAAGAATCCAAAATTTGATGCACATTTTGACGATCACAATGGGAAAGGCAATACTCCCAATTTAACTTTTTTGCATTCTAGAAGTGTTTTTGGTAGCTTGTAGATCAAACTGAGGAAAAATTTATGGCTACAAATGTTTTTGCTGAATTTACATTTTTTAAAAAAATGTACTATGTTTTTCTAAACTAATCCTTACTCATTTAGAATTTTGTAAAAATAATTCTGGGTTTTCAACGTCTAATTCTCACCTTTTAGAAATATTTTACGGTTTGTTATTTAGTTGAATATTGAAAAAGTTTTGACTATTTGAACATTTTACACATGATTTTATTTTATTAAAAAAAATGTGGTTTTTTATTTTTATTTTTTATTTTATTATTTTCAAACGGTCTTAGCTTCTAAAAAATTATATATATATATATATATATATATATATATATATATATATATATATATATATATATATATATAATTAATAACACCAAAAAAATAAAACCAAAGTGTAAACTATGTGACTTTCATAACAATTTTGTATCCATTGTTTGACCTCTTTTTCTATCGTCCCATGGTCTTTATCTAATTATACATTATTATAGTCTATAACAAGATTATTAACTCGTCTATAAATTTGTATATACATCATTCAATCTACTAACAATTTTTGGTTTTACACGTCAAGGCTTTTTATTTTGATAAAAATATGTTTTAATTGTGTTACGTCGTATAAAAGAATGTATAGATTATTAACTCGTCTATAAATTTGTATATACATCATTCAATCTGCTAACAATTTTTGGTTTTACACGTCAAGGCTTTTTATTTTGATAAAAATATGTTTTGATTGTGTTACGTTGTATAAAGAAATGTATAGATTATTAACTCGTCTATAAATTTGTATATACATCATTCAATCTGCTAACAATTTTTGGTTTTACACGTCAAGGCTTTTTATTTTGATAGAAATATGTTTTGATTGTGTTACGTCGTATAAAGGAATGTATAGATTATTAACTCGTCTATAAATTTGTATATACATCATTCAATCTGCTAACAATTTTTGGTTTTACACGTCAAGGCTTTTTATTTTGATAGAAATATGTTTTGATTGTGTTACGTCGTATAAAGGAATGTATAGATTATTAACTCGTCTATAAATTTGTATATACATCATTCAATCTGCTTACAATTTTTGGTTTTACACGTCAAGGCTTTTTATTTTGATAGAAATATGTTTTGATTGTGTTACGTCGTATAAAGGAATGTATAGATTATTAACTCGTCTATAAATTTGTATATACATCATTCAATCTGCTAACAATTTTTGGTTTTACACATCAAGACTTTTTATTTTGATAAAAATATGTTTTGATTGTGTTACGTCGTATAAAGGAATGTTGTTTGCATGAAGGTTGCTACCAGGTTTCGAACCTCAAACCTACGGAAGCATCTCCTTTAATCAATCCTCCTAAATCAAATGCCAAACCATGGATAATTATCGTTGATCCATTCACACATGACCGTTCCCTTTTAACATTGCCATTTCCTCATTAATTTGGCGCCATCCATTGTGGGAATGTTTTATGATGTGAAGTATTTAGTGTTTAAAGTTCTTATTTTATTTTATTTTTATGATACGATAAAAAGATGTATTAGTGAGATTGATAGTTATGATATGATAAAATCATAGAGATAATTAAATATAATTTGTTATAGTGTCTTGGTTATTTTTAATTGTCTTGTGTCATGAGTCATTATTTAGTTAGTTAAATCGTCAACAAATAATAATAATTTAAAAAAAAAAAATTGAAGTATATAATCATAGTTTTAGAGGGGTCACTTTAAATAAAAAGTTTATTATTTTATTATATATATATAAGATTTTTTAGGGGCAAATTTGGTAGAGAATTTGTTGTCTCGTTTGAGTTTATATTAAACTGTTAACAGTGTGTTTGACAGGGCATTTAGTGGAAGGCCAAATGGATCAGGGTATTAATCTTTTATTTTACAGGGGGAATGATATCAAAATTCGCTGAAATATTATTAGTTAGAGAGTATTTTTAGAAAAAAAATGTGTGTTTGTTTTTTGTCCAATATTAATAGACGTTTCGATTCATACTACATGAACTATCATCGGGTAATGAGGATGGAAGGATAATTTTACAGACTTAGAATCCTTTTATAGATGTAGCACTTAGGCCCATTGATGTCACTGTGATGTAATTTTGATTTATTTAATTTAATTTTATTATTATTATTATTATTTTAATTAAAGAAACAACTTATTAAAAACCCATTTAAAAATTGAAAAGTAAACACATAAAAAAAAGTCAAAAAAAATAAAAATGAACGTAACAAAAATGTCACGAATTAATGACATTATAATTATTTTGATTTCTTTTAATTTAAATTAATTACTACTTTAATTTAATTTAATTTAATTTAAATTTAAATTTTTTGTTATTATTTTTATTAAAATGACATGAATAATAATAAGTTAATTAGAGATTAATACCAAATGATTAAATTTGAAAATAAATTTGAACAAATTAAAATTAACATAAATCCGAAAATTATAAAAACCAACTAACTAGTGACCTATATAAAAGTTTAATTATAATTTTATAAATCAATTAAAAATAAATCAAAGGTTAAGAAAAATTGTAAAAAATCACAACAATCAAAAGAAATGAATAATTGAAAAATACATTCTATATCAAATTGATTGAAGAAATGAAAACAACTTAAAAAAAACCGGACAAAATTAAAATTCCTTTAAAATGTTATGAAATAGTTAATTAACTAATAAATTAAAGGATAGAGAGTAAAAGAGATGTAAAAATAAAAACATAAAATAACAAAAAATAGAGAAAGGATAACCTAAATGGTAAAACCCAAACAATAACTAAAAAAAGGAATAGCAAAAAAGGTAAGAATAGCAAGAAAAACATGAAAGACAGAGGGAATTAAGAAGAAACTAGGTACTTGGGGGGCAATAAACAAACCAAGGGGAGGGACCAGGAGAGGCTAAAGTGAAGAGAGAGGTGTGGAGGAGGGCAGGGACAGGGGTGAAAGGTGGGGTGAGTTGAGGGGAATTCAAAATCTTAAAGACCCAAAAAGGAGGGGGGAATCAGGGTAAAAGATGCGACAAAAATGCTGATGGGAACAAATTAATAAGGTTTAAGGAGGTTGATGATAGGTCTCCAGGACTGGTTTAACTCAAAACCACTATCTTTGATGAGGTTGTTAGCATGCTTATGAATTTTGATAGCTTCTCTGAGGCGACATTTGAAAAAAAATGCTTTTTGTGGTGAGAATCGTAGTTTCTTCTATGCAAATATGATGTCAAGTTTTGAGAGAGTGTTCTACCAACATAGACTTGACCATCCTTTCTTTGTTAATATCTATCACATGCTCATTGATCCTGGTCTTGATGAAACGACCTGTCTCACCAATATATGACACCCTACAAGATCAATCAATTTTGTAAACTTCGCATCTCAAAGTGGGATCCAGTTTGTCTTTGGTGGATTTGATCCAACAACTAAGCTTTTTAAGGGGGATAAAAGTGGTTTGGATGTTGTTGCTTTATAAAATCTTGACAATTTTGTAGGAGATCCCTTCGACATAAGGAAGGAAAGCTGTAGGTTGATTCAAATTATCCTTCGAGATCTTGGGTTTTGCAAGGGAAGCTTTGGCAGAATTGAAGGCCCTAGTAATTTGTTTGCCTTTGTACCCATTTAACTTAAACACTTTAGTTAAGTGTAGGATCTCATCCTCTAAATGCTCCTCATCTCAAATTCTTAACGCTCTCATGGCAAGGGGTTTTAGAACCCTTGATTTCTGAGAGGGATGGTGGTTAAAATCTACATGGAGATAAAGATCCGTATGGGTAGATTTACGATAGACTTTGCGAGAGAAATATCCATCCATGTTTCTTTAGAGGAGGACATCTAAAAAGGAAAGGCTACCTTCATATTCTAATTCCTTAGTAAACTTGATGGAGTCATCTACATTGTTCAAGTGAGTGTGGAATTCTTCCAGTTTCTTTAACCCATGTGGCCAATTGGCGTGGGTGTCATCCATGTATCTCTTCCACCAAGTTGGTTTAAGAGGGAAAGAATTAAGAGCAAGGTCTTCTAAGTATTCCATAAATAGGTTGGCCACCATAGGGGAAAGGGGTGAGCCCATTGCAACCCCATCTGTTTACTCATAAATAACTCCTAAGAATGAAAAGAAAGTTGAAGTTAGACAAAAAGTCACCAAGGACATAGTTTCTTCATGCCCCTGATTACTTATAACTTTGACGGTGTTAGCTATAGGAATTTTAGTGAAGAGTGACACCACATCGAAGCTCACTAAAATGTCGTTGTTGGAATCATGTTTGTCCTTGATAAAATCTACAAAATCGAAGGAGTCTTTGATAAAGGAGGATGTTTTTCCTATTAAAGGCTTTAACTTATTGGCTAAGAAGGAAGCTAAGGCATAAGTAGGAGAGTTAGTAGTGTCAACAATAGGTCTAATGAGAATCTCATCCTTATATATCTTAAGGGCACCATAAATCTAGGGGGTAACAATTTTCTTAGGCATATGTCATTTCTTCATGGTGTCGTCAAGGGAAGATTGATTAATATATTTGGTAACTAATCTCGTGATTTTGGTAATCGAGTTGGAGGATAAAAATATGTAGCTCTATGTAAGTGGTCAAACATCTTGGAGTTGTAATCATTTTTATCTAGAATAATTGTAGCATTCTCCTCATTAGCTTTTGTGATGATGATATTTTCATTACTATTGAGGATTTTTAGAGCATCCCATTCCTCTTGAGAGATGTTCAGTTTAGGAGGTTTAGTTTTTCGTAACACTACAACATAGTCTTGTCTGGTGGTTTCCACTAACTCATGAGGAAGGAATTTTAACACGTTTTCAATCTCTACCAAAAAATCTTCTCTAGGAATGTGTTTCAAAGTAATCGTAAAGTTAAAACCTCTTTTTAAAACATTGAAAGAGGGATTTTTGAGGGGAAAGCTCGACAAGTTTACAACCAGTTTATCTTCCCAATTAACTATGGCATGGTGGGTTGGTGATTTTAACCTACTCAAAGGGTGACTAGAAATAATGGGGGAGGTAACATCAACCAGAGCGAGATTAAATGAAGGATTAACATCATCCTTACCATATCCTACTAGTGTAGAGGAATTAATGAAAGGTACATCAGAGAAGGAAGCTAACATGTGAAAGGAGGGGAGTTCGTTCCCCAAGGGGGACGTGTCTACCACATCTATAACATCATCATTCAAAGATGAAAAAATGCTAAAATTTAGAGAACTTGGGAAACTAGGGTAAAGACAAATGGGTAGGTCGAGAGGATACGGTTTAGAGAAGGTCATCAAAGGGGGAAAATTAAAAATAGTCATGGGTGTCAGAGAAACATCCAAAAAAATTAATGAAAGTGAAGTAAGGTTAAGGACAAAAAACAAACATATAATTTTTTCCATAAATACTCTAACTAATTCCATGCACTGTGGAAACACTCTAGTATTAATTGAAATACTATTTTTAATTATTTATTTGATTTTATTATTGACACATTAAATTGACATGTGCTTGTAGGTAATATGACCATCATGAAAATATTATCAATTGAACTATTAATCATGTGCTTGTAGGTTGCTGGTCAAATAATCCATTTGTCCTTTTGAAAATCAATTTTGAATCATTTTAATCTTGCCTTTTATATATCATCCTATTGAAGATCATTCCTTGTATATAATTTCTCATGTGTGTGTGTTTCTTAACTTGTAAATAATTTGTTTTATCATGCCCATCACATAGGTAATTAGATTGGTTAATTAATTGTATCGTGTGTTTTGCTTATTTGTGAAGCCCTCCCCTAGGATAACACATGACGTGGAATTGACACCCATGCATGGGCTTAGTATAAATGGGTTAGTGTCATGGATTTCATCACCGCACGCTAACCAAACTCCATGTTTTGATGGAGTATAATAATTAGAGACAACTATCATTAGGCTAAGTGGTTGACCTCATATAGGTCATCCATGAAGGGGAAGAGTTAGTTCTCTGAATTAGGCATTATACAACACCCTACATAGACTTGGGCTCCAACATACCTTCATATATATAGGGGATGCCCTTAGAGACCTTGTGCATACCTAGCATAGGACCTTTCGACCATAATAGGTGTTCCACTATAGGAGTCAGTATCATCTCTGAAGTAGCCATCATGTGCGAGCAAGGTTGAGAGGGTTCGATCGATACTGTAATAGGTCATCAGTCTATAGCCTCACCTATGAAGCCATTTGATGGTACGAACATTGGGTTACATACCCTTGAGTTTACTAATCATAGGTTGTGGCTTGCTTGCTGGGGTGTGTTGCATTAAACTCATATTGTTTATGAGCCAAGTCAACCTTTACCTATCCAAACCTATATATGTCCTTTGCACATCTCATCTTGTATATCCTAGTCAACATCCTATTATACATAGTCTCTTTGTATATCCTTGTCTTTGTCATATCCACTCATCATTGGTCATACCCCCATAACCTAGCTTTTATCTTATATATCCAATATTATCTCCCATCTCCCATCTTGTCTTCATCTCATATTAGTCTAAATCATTATCCAACCACTTGCATATCCTAATCACATATTGTATACATGTATCTTGTCACCCTCTTGTTTATACTTTGTTTTTCTTGTACATCCTTCAATTCATATCCTATCCTAGTCTAATCATCATTTTTCATCCACCTATTACCTATATCTCCCAATCACATCTTGCCTTGTCCTCCACATCATATCCTAATTACATTTTATCCCAAAACCATAACTAGTCATTTGTCTTGACCTTACTCTCATCAACCATTTAGTCTATTAACATCCTATCTTATCCTAATTGGCTCTTTAAGGTCACATATGGGTCTAAACCATCCACCTTTCATTTCCCCTTTATTATCATCACCTATCTATATTGATCCTTATCCTATTATCCTATCACCTTCATCACTTGATCACCTATCCCACCCCATCTTGAGCAAAATTAGTCCAAGGTCTTGAGCTAATCATATCATCGTATCCTCCTATCGTCTTATCACCTTAGTTTACTATCATTCATCCTTTGGTCAGATTTCATACCCTAATCAATATCATGTTAGCATCTTGTCACCTTATCAGTCTCAATCTAGCAAACCCATTAATCATCCCTAGTCCAATCATCTTTCTTTATTCATAACTAGCACCCAAAATATCATCCTCTTGTTAGTTTAAATTTAGGCACCCATGAAAATCCCTCAATCCTATTTCTAGGTTGACAATTAGGCCTTATTGATAGGTCGTTAGCACCTATTGTACTATCAAATTGAATTCTAATCAGTCTTTAATTCATCCATCCATCTATCCTCACCTCTCATACTAGCTCAATCATTGTACCTGCTTTGTCTGAGAAATCATCTTTAATCCTTAGTCTACCTCCCATCAACTTCCACCCTTCATCATCCATAATCCATGGAGCTAGACCCCATGCTCATCGACCAACATATAGCTGCCCACAAGGGTGAGATCATATTATGACTTCTTATGATGGGCACCCCATTACCCAAGGGTGTTTATCCCTTTCAACTCATTACACCTCCCATCCAAGCCCATTCATGTGAATCCCACACCAATCCTCCATCTGCTAGATATAAACCATCCATTACCCATTCATATACGAGCAAAGGGAATCCAATCTTGGCCACCTCATCCACTCTTAGTCCATCCACTCAGTCATATCAACATCCATCTGATCATAAGTCTAGTGCTTCCACATCTAAGTCACAAAGATAAGTGGGTCCTTATACTCCCCTTCCTATGTCTTTGGAAGCCCTTTTCAAACAACTAGTTGTCACCAAAATGATGGTCTATCCACCTATCTGACATCTTGATCCCACTAAGCCCAAATCATCTGGATACAATGCATATCAATTTTTTACATATCATCAAAGTTGGGGGCATACCATTAATCATTGTCAAGACTTTCAAGACTATATCCAATACCTCATTGACCATGGTGACATAGTAATTGAGGATGAACTAGATGAGTCTCCATCCCTGGGTGTGCAAGAAGAGGAATGCCAAGATTCCATTCCTGATCATGATCAATCCCTTCCCCTTCCAAGCCAAGGTCAAGAAATCCTATCTATCTTCCACTATCCCCCCATCTTTGACCATCCATCTATTCAAAACAATTCTATTCCCCTAAATCCTAGTCCTCCCACATCCAATTATGCCTTTCATGGACCTATCTTTGATCAATCCATTTTCCCTGCACCATCTCCCTCTCACGCATCACATCAACTACCCCATGTTGAGAGGTTAGTTGTGGAAAATCACTCCCCTTCTAGTATCATAACATCATGCACATCAAACTCAACATTGAAGCCAATACAATGATCATGTACAAAACCAAAATCTACATCAAATTCCTCATCAGAAACATCAATCCATATTGTAGTAGATATTGATAATGCCCATCTTTTTTAGGATCCCTCTAATCCAGATACCTCCAATCCATCACCAAGCATACCTTTGGATCCTAATTAGGATGTTGATGTCATAACAAAATTTACTATTGAAGATTGTCCAAGTGAATCTGATCCTATTCTAGATGCCTCAACTATAACTAGTATTAGTGATCCTTTTGTTGATCTTGAGAAATTTTATTCGATGTTGAAATTGGGTCTCCTAAGAACCCTTATGAAGACTATGCTACCCCATCACCACTCATTGACCTCATCATATCATCTCCCTCTCCTTCCTCCACCATAAACCCTCTCTTTCCTATTGATGATCATTTAATAATCTCCCTCCATAAAGATGAACAAGAACATATATCATTGGAGCCTTCCTCAAGAAATCTAACATGTGCCATGAATACAAAGTTCCAAGACCCTAATCCAAAAGTCATAAATCATAATCAAATAATCTTTGATCCCCTCAATCAACATCATGAAGAATCATATCATCAACCTAATCCAAAAGCATCCCTACCAAGTGAAGCCCCCAAACTAGCACTAGGGACCCATTAAAGTCAAAATAATCAATCAATCTCCCCTGGTGAAGCCCAAAATTAGCCACTAGAGGGTGGTCAAAATCCAAATAATGTTAAAATCATGATTGATCATTCATCAATGGATTAGATCAAAGAAGAATCATAAGTCAAAGTGTCTTGGATCTCCTATAGTCTTTTATCAATTGGCACTAATCAAATGAAGCATTCCCCATATCTCCAATGATGTATGTGACTACTAGTCCTAATCCTCCAGCACCAATCACCCCATCCTATCATGATCCTATCATTTATTATCCTCCATTATCCATCACACCACATCTCCTAATACTATTATCCATTCAAGTCCCATACATCCCCATAAAGATATAATCCACTCTATACTTCATATCACTGACCTGAGCAAGATTGTCTCTCTTAGGGGCAACGATGTTACCTAGTCTAGATATATGAAGGGGTCACCATCAAGAATCACTAAAGGCCACCAGGACATCTAGGCATCTAGTATCCATCACAAAACAAGTGTTGGATAAATAATACATCAAATTTTTGTGCCATCATCTAATAAATTGAGATGCCATCAATAAAAGACAAAATAGTCAAGATAGTAAAAAAAAATCATCCAATGGTGAAAACTAGTCTTCTAGTGCCTTGGGCAAGTACCATGACAAAAACCTATTTTTGACGTCATGGTAGAATAATCTATTGTACACACTATTTTTCAACACTTGGGGGCAAGTCCATCCATTTTATATCCTCATCCATCCATCCCACTTGTCACATCCCTTGTCCACTTTGTCTATATCACCCATCATCTTATCCCTTGATCCATTGTTCCTCTTCATCATCCACCATCATATCATGCATCTTATCTCTTCTCCCTTCCCGTATTGACCTTTGTAAGAAAGTGAAAGGTGCCTTGATAACTATTCCAAACCCATCTTGGCGTATCCTCCAATGAAAACATAGACAATAAAACATTTGGTTCCTTTATGAGGTGGTCATTGGCTATCCCTAGTCTTTCACCCTTAGTCCCCATCATCGTCATCCTTTGTCATCCCATCCATTGTCCCTCCATCCTTCTCCTGGTTCCTAGGATTGGTATTCCCTTTGCTAGTAACCCCATTTTGTACAATGTATATACGTATCCCAAAAATTCCTTAAATATTGAAAAATGTCAAAAACCCTAAAAATCATAAAACTTAAAAAAACCAAAAAAAATAGTCCATGGTGTCTTGTCTTATCCCCAATCACCTAGTCACATCCATCTCCATCCGTCTCTTGTCTTCCTATTTGTCTCATCCTTTGATACCACATTTAGTCTTGGAACCTGATCTAAGTGGTCACCCATCATTTCATCATCCTTTTGGCTAAGTATTATTAACACACATCACTTTGTCAAGAATTTAATCTAGCACCCATCACTTCCCTATCAAGGAATTTTCATATCAAGCACCCATCACATCAATATTTGCTAGTATGGAATGTGCTTGATCCCATCACCACCCTTATCATTGCCTCTTCATGTCTAACACCCATCCAATCACTTTTACTAGCATTAAAGGTATTTGATCCCATCTTCATCTCCTAGTCTTCTTGCTAGATTGGATCCTTACAGGGCCTTATCTGTTGGTACTCCTTGGTCATCACTTTATTCCATCCCCATCCTTGGACACTTTTTGACCTAAATTCAAGACCAAATCGGTATTCAAATATCTCATCACATCATCTATCCTTCCATTTTAAACTAGGGCAACATCTTAGCCTAATCTTAATCATGATCACCCTATCCAAATCCAAGTCCATCCTAAGTCCACAATCACATCATTATCATCCAACCCATCACCCAATCACTTATTTTATCATTAAGTAAGACATTATGACATTGCATGTAGATACTTGTTTGTTGTTTATCTGTTATTTGTTTGTTGTTTGTCTATTGTTTGCTTTGTTTTATGTCATGTATTTATCATTTGTCTTATGTTTTATTTTTGTCGTGTCTTTTTGTCTATTGGGGAATGAACGAGGATGCTATAAAGACACTCAAAGTACCCTTAAGGATGCAGAGTTCACTATTTACCCATGAACTTTGGCATGATATCCTTTTGGTCATGCTTATATCATGGGGCATCTTGTCAAGTGCCATATTTAACAAATTACTTAGACTATGATGAGCTTTATGGAATTTGTGATGGTTTGATTGAATACACCCACTGTCATCATTCATCTAATCATATTTATTCCCATCACTAATCTAATTCTCTTAACTCATCCAACTAACATTCCATATTTTATCTTTATCATTTTCATCTCATCATCTGAACCATAGCCTTTAATCAATAAAAAGTCTAATCATCCTCATCACCATCACTTTCTAATCACTAATAATCATCATCTTCATCATCTCTTAGCTAGAACTACATTGACCTGAGGTCTTTTCAGACTATGTAGGCAACACTTGGCCATGTTTCAATGCCGAAGGATAGCTTGCCCATTATCTCTTCTATCCTCATTATCAATCGAATCATTTGGTCAATCAATCATATAGATTATTCTATCTCATCATCCCTCATCATCCTCTAGTACTTCATCAATCAAATCTTTGAGCAATAATTGTTCAATCTATGGATCAATCATCATCATCATCATCTCCTTAATATTTTCTGTCAATCACTTGTATTTTTTGATTGGGCCTGACACAATCACCATGTCCATATTTTATTCCATCAGTCACTCATTGGTCAAGTTATCTATTAATGTTCTATTGCATATATCCCTTCTAAGGGAATCATCACATCATAGCTCATTGAGTTGACACCACAAAATCTATTGGTCACTCGATCGCATCATTATTCTTCATCATCTTCATCTGATTGATCAAGTTTATCTTTGAGCTATATCCATCACTATTATTATCAAATCATCATCTTGTCCTGGACTATAGCTCTCCCTTACATGCATCCTTACTTGGGATATATTTAAATCTTGTGGCCCTTTAATCCTATCATCATATTTTTACAATTGATTCCCCCTTGGATGTGTCTACAATCGTAACACCCATCATCTCTATTTCTTGTGCATGTGTCCTTATTAGGGGCATCATTATCAATTTGTAGCTCATTCCTTGAGTTAAACCACTCATATTCTTCATCTTTTATCCCACATCTGACATCCTATCCCCTCATCTATCCATCTCATCCCAGCCATTATTTCTTCTTTTAAGTGGCCATCTGGCTCATTCTTCCTTGCATGTCCCATCGAGGGGGCATCATATCCCCTATCATCATTTACTCACATTCATCCATGACATGGTTTTTCTTTGAAAGACCATTACTCTTTCCACTTCGCTCAACTTGCATTTCCCTTTCAAAGAGGTATAAAATATATGCACCTAAATTCACTCGCTTCATTTAACGTCACTAATATTCTTATTAGTTGACACTAATTCTGCTTATCTAATCTATCCACTTTCATCCTACTAATTTATCACCCCTTTCTAATTATTTATCTAATATCCCCCTTTATTATTTCCTCATCCACTAACCTTATTCTTCTTCACCTCTTTATTAATTATCCCTAATCATCTCTTACCTTATCCTAATCCCCACTTATCCATTATTTAGGAATTTAAAATTCTTATGACCCACCTACCCCACCTATTCATAGGCTTCTCTATAAGCCTACCCACTAGCCATGACATCATCACTTTATTACCTAGTCTAATCATCCCCTAATCACCATTAGATTCTCTAATGGAATCCAGAGCTCTACACCAACCTTCTCCTTTTCTAGAGAGTTCTATCTCTAGATAATTCTAAGGAATTTTAAATTCTTTAGAATTCCCTCCTTTTCTAGAGTCTTCTTCTCTAGAAAATCCCAATGAATTTGAATTCATTGGATAATCCTCCACCATTGATCTCATCTCTCTAAATTCAAATTATGACCCTTCATCTTCCCTCTAAAATATATATGACCAACCTCCCTTTTCTATTAGATCTATCTAAGGAGTTCATAATATCTTCATATGAAAATCAATCTAGAAAAGTTTATGGAGAATCCATGTCTAATTCTTAATTGATCTAAGCATCCAACATCAAGCCAACATGCTGTCCAAATTTTGAGTCAAAGTTTATCCATCATCCAAATGCAAATCCTAGAATGGAGTTGTAAAGAGGTAAGAATGAAGGTAAGAATGTTCTTTTTATTCTAATTTTGCCTCTTTTATCCATTCTTATTGGTGTCATTAGATTTTAGGTTTTATTACTAAGTTTAGTAATATTGCAAAAATCCAAAATTTGATGCACAACATCAATTATATTTTCTATGACAACACATGATGCACACAACTCTTTATTTTGAAATGAATGATTGTAGGAATGAATACCAATCCCTCACCTCAACTATGGGGCACATATACAAATATCATATTACTAGATTCATATATGCACGAATTATTATTTTACAAAGAAGTTTACAAAAGAACTACCAAGATTTACCCAAATATATGCTTCCCTGATCAAGAAGAAAACTAAATTTATTAAAATTTGATCTAAGTTCCATGTGGTCTTTGAGTGTCCTTTAAAATTTCTAGTTCCAAGATTTCAATTTTTAGTTTCAAGTACCAAATATTTTGAAAAGTAATAGCTTGGTTCACATATGATTAAGTGTATTCATTCATTTTATTGTATTCACTTTGATATATCAATATTTTAATTACTTGCATACATTCATGATCATTTGTAGGTACACCAAGATTTACCAGATTCACTAGGACACGAGTAGAGGCTATCCCAAACATCTAGTTTATTCATCCTTTTTTCCCTTAGGTAATTGCAGGTGTATGCTTTAATTTATTTTTAATTTGATGCACACATATATTCTTTCAAATATACATCAAATTATAACACTATGTAGACACCTATTTTTGTTAAAAGACCATTTCCATTGTGTCTTTGTCATGCATTTCCACACTTGGTCCACTTGAGTAAATTTGGCTTTTTCAGACATTTTCACCCCTCATTAGAACCTCATTGATCTTGACTACTATATATTTCTTCAAATACAACTTAAATATGTCGATTTTCAATTCTAGGATCCCATATAATTATCCTCTATTTAGTTTGGTATATGCGCTATGCTCTTATTCCCTTTAGATCAAAATTAACATAATGTTGATTATGTCCCAGTCTGTATTGAAGGTCCCACTGATTTTGAACATGCTAAAATTGACAATCCACTGATTTTGACCCTCATCCTTTTATGGGTCCATTACACCCTAACCTCATTCTCTACGCCTTGAATTTAATTTATCATTATTCTCTAGGCTTCACCTATGTTTGAAGCATCCTATGAAAACACATATCTATAATTTTATCCTTAGTCAATCAAAAAAATAAGGATCAAGATGTCTCTTATTGAATGAATATTGTATAATCTATTTATATAACACACAATCATCAAGCCGTATCAATAATTTTGCACATATTGAACATTTACCCTATATTGCATTACCATCATTTTAAGTATTGTATCATCACATATTGTGTAAAAATAAGGTTATAATAAATCATAAAATTACATTTGATTATACAGGAAGAGTATGTGAAGTCTTTTATCTCATTGGGTTGGGATTCACTCATAAGAACTATAACTACATAGAGCCCCATTTCCAAGAGGATATGTAGCTACAACTCCTTAACATGTTTATTGGGCCAATTAACTTTCACACACACTTTTATGCATATATTTATTGAGGATTAGGTCAAGATAAAAAGAGAAGCAAATCATAGAATTCTATCAATGAAAACATTGAATTTAAGGCATATTAAATATTATTCTCAGTCTATGAAGCAATCCTAAAAGTCACAGAGTGATAGAACTGGCCACCTACAAATTTTGACTTAGAAACATTTGGTGATCCACTGATTCTGACCTAGTTGTAGGTCAAAATCATATTTAGCAATATCTTTTGTTCTAGTTTCATATCCTCTTCCCAGTTCTATAATTTAAAATTAATACCTAGGTGTGTTTATTTCAATCTTCTTTCCCTTTCTTTCATTTCCATTGTTTATTCAATTGTTTCTTGGTTCTTTAAGTCTATTCTTTTGGCATAGTTTAAAAATGATTATTGTTCATTATTTCATTAGGTTAAATCTACATTGTGCCTTAGGTTTACCGCTTAGATATAATTGAATTTAACCTATTATTCACCATTTAGGTAAAACAAAAATAAAGAGAAAACTAATTAAAGAGAAACAAAGTGCAAGGACACAAAATAAATATTCGATCAAGAAAGAAGCACTAAGATGAAGAAATAATAAAATCCCAAGAACAAAGATAAATAAAAGTCAGATAATAAAAAAGTTACAACTAAAGAAAATGTAAAAGATAAAATGTAAAAGAAACTAAATAAAATTGAAGCAACGAAATCATTGGTCAATCATAATAAAAGACAATCATAAAGATAAAGCAAACATATAGAGAACACATAAGATAGTTAGAACAAATTAAACAAAAATTAGACATATAAGGAAAGGAGGGCATGTCAACATAGATAAATAACTTCAAATATGTTAAATATACATTAAAGACTAAGAAATCAAATGATGCAGTGAAGATAAATCAAACACTGATCAATGACATAAAGCACATTGAATATAGATAAAACATGGAGAAAATAAAGTAATTATGTAGCCAAACATGGATAAAAGAAGGTAATTTTATATCCATGTATGAAGCAAACAAGTTAAATATATAACCAAGCATGAATAAAATAATAAAGACATGCATAGCAAATGCATGCAAATATATTAAAACACTAAGAATAAAAAAACACATCCAACTAGTAAGTTATAACAGAGAATATAAGATCATATGAATACCCAATATGATAAAGATAATAATTGAATATAGAAATTGAAATGATATTATGATATTTCCTCATAATCCCCTAGAGTTTCCCTTGAGATAACATGAGATGTGCCCCCAACCTACTATGAATCCATAATTAGGTACATATACATGTTGTATACACATCATACATTTATCTTGGCAATCTCACCAATATACTATATATAAGCATTAATTGCAATATCATCTTTGTTAATAGGTGAATAATCATGAGGATATAGTGTGTACTCTATCATAATCATGAAATAGACAATCTTTAAGGCAAATCAAGAAACAAAAACATGTCATATCAAAAAATAAAGAGTGTTTTTCAAAAAGCAGTTTATATGCACATAAAAGATAAAGGATTACAAAAATTTAAATTATGAAATTCTAAATTAATATGGTTCAAATATTTTTAATGGGAAAACATACATGATTACATAGGAGGGATAACAGGGAATTGAGAAATGATCATGTAGTGGAGCACACTTTTATATCCATTTTCTTGCGAGATATATTATGCTTGCAAGATTTTGAGAGTGATAAATTGTATAATTCTTAAATTGGATAATAAGGGGATGCATTTTCTTATGAATATATTGGAAAGTGTTATTAAGAACATTGTTTCTATTATTTATAGTTCCTAAATATCTGTTATCCATAATACAAATTATATTACTAGTTTTAATGAGACTTGTCAATATTTGTGCTTGATCATATATATATCCACACTTAGCATTCTTATAAGACTTATCATTATTACTATACCAAATCCTTGATTAATTGGATGGCCATTGACAATAATGCACCTTATTATGCCTTCTTCTCTTCTATCACGTCTTTTACCACTATAACCTATATTTTGTACAAATTTTAGTTCAAATCCATGACTTATGTAGGAGAATATGAGAAATCAAGAAATTTTAATTTATGAATAGGATCTAATAGTGTTCATGAGTGTTGGGGATTATTTTTTATATGAAGACAACCTATAAGAATCGATAACACTTTAACAGGTTCGATAGACACTCAAATTTAATCATTAAGTGTCTGACAATGCTTAATCTTAACATCCTTATTTTATTTGGATTATTCATCATTAAGTTAAATTTTAATCTCTATGAGATCCTTCACTATTATATTCACTATCTTGAAATATTTAAAAATTCATTCAGACATCCCTATTCTACTTATATATTTTTATCAGACAATTTTCAATAGTTTATGTCCTTCTGGGATAAGACTACATTAAGCAAATAGGGTTGTAACCAAGTTTTGTTCGTTAGTATACCTTTGTCCCAAATATTACAACTGACACTTTTCAAAATTTATATGTTTAATTACATTCCTCCCACCCTTTTAACAAATTTGGTTAACAATATAAACGCTCCATGATGACCCTCCTGCATTTTTAGCAAAGTCATATAATGGAAATATTTCAAATTTGCCACTATATAAGCACATCAAAGTCACTAAATACACCAATGATCTATCTTAAGAAAAACACCAAATATTAAGAAAAAAAGCACTAATCTTTCCAATTTAAGTTTTGATCTATTACAACAATCATAGGCCAAGTTTGAAGTTTTTTAGTGCATGTCAAGGGCATTTATTGTCAAGCATTAAAAGTCAATCTATCTAGTTGAATTCAGATGTAAAATATCAAGAATCACACACTCATTTTATGAGGGTGATCTACATCGGCCTGAGGCTTTTTTGGGCTATGTAGGTAACACTCAAATTATGTGGGGTTTTCTAAAGATAGCTTGATTAATCCCTTTTCCTGATTCCCCCCTTTACATTTAATGTCCACTTGGTTTTATGTGTAGGAGCTAGGGTTTGTTATTGCTGGTATTTTTACCCATAAAATTAGTAGTTGTAGATTATCAACAAACCCTCTCAAATAGATGCAGGTGCTTGCATATAAAATTCAATCACACAATTAACACAAATGTGGACATAGTTAATAAACAAGGTTGTAGTGCACCCATATCCACCCTAGTGCGACTCTATCCTAGTGCATCATAAAATTTTATCTTTAACTGTGACACAATTTGTATGTCCTCCTAGTTAGATTTGCATCAAATATCTTCTTGAAAATTAAGCATAAATAAGATCCAAGCCAAGTTTGCATATTCCACTAATTATTATTATTTATAGCAAATTTCAGTTTATGTATTTTATCGTATTAAACATTTAGATTTTGTATATTCTATAATCTAAATTAGTACTTTGATAATTCAGTGTTGATTGCATTTCATTGTTAAATTAAAATAAAATATCAAACATTCTGGTGAACCTGTAATTTTTTTTAGAACACTACTTGTTTGTGTATACAAAAAAAAAATACAACTAATCTATAAATCAATCATAGCTTGGAGAAGATAAATCTTACTTACACTTTTGATTGTTGATACATTATATATTTAAGGTCATGAACAAGATGGATCCACTAGACCTAACCAAGGGATATTTTACCATAATAAAATCATTAGGGAGGGTTCCAAAGCCTCTATTTAAATAAAACTATGCAATAACCTTAGCTAGGTTCTATGTTTTCATATTCACAAACTAAATGCAAATGAAAGTAAAGTCTAATCTAGTGCTCACTAAAGCTTTTGGCACAAAATGGGGGCTAGTAAACATAAATATAAACATGCATAAGATAATCCTAATTAAGTTATGTATAGGTAGGACCTTAATACATGAAGAGAGTCATATATTCAAAAGCCATTACTTATGTTACTTTTATCTACTAAAATAGAGGAGTAAAGTTATAGATACTTACCTTGAAGATGAACTCGTCAAGACTCAATCTCTCCTTTGGCCAAAAGTGTTTTGTAAGAGGTTGTTGTTATTTGTAAGGATCACTAAGAAAGACCAAAGCATCCAAGACTTTTCCACAAGACAAGATTCTTCTTTAAGTAGAAGCCCTAAGCTATAAGTCCTCAAGTAGAATTATGGAAGAGCATATTGTAAAAAAGTGAAAATTAATAATTAACTCTTGTTGTCTCTCTAATAAATGATGAAATGAATGTGTATATATAGTTAAATTTAACCCTAAACCTTTTTAAAAGTTTAGCCGACAGGGTCAGCCCAATTGACTATGTATCTCTATTGATAAAAAAAAAGATCTTGATCTAGGTCAGCCAAGGGCCAACCTAGACCCTAAATGAGTTTTATTAATTAGAGTACATATTTGATGGGGTTGATAGTGTAATGTAAACCAGTGGAAAGGGTTTTAGGCTTAGGGAGGAGCTAATGAAAGCAGAAAATGACTATAAGAGGGTGAAAAAGAGGATGAAAAGCTTAGGGAAGTGTTTTTAAGAGATGGTTGTGTAGATAACAAGTGGTAGTATATGGACAAAAATCCTGTGAAGCACCAATGGTTTGCACACCCCTGTCTCAGTGCACCCCATAGGACGTGCACTCAAAGAGATTGAGATTCAATGGTTTCCTGCAAGAGAGAAAGCATCAATAATTGATAAAGTTTGAAAATATTATGTCTATACATATGCCTCACTCTAAGCTCATCACATGTCACATAGGTGCAATAGGGGATGGTGCTTCAAGAAAATATCATAGCAACACACAACATTGAAGCTAAAACATTACAGTATTTTAAAGCATAAAAAAACTAAAAGTAAATGATTGAAAGGGAAATAATTAAAAAATTAATGTATGCACACCTTAACTTACCTTTATTTTTGGATGATTGTCTATTGTGTTTGTAGTTTTGATCATGGAGGGCATAGAGACTACTTTCAAAAAACCCAAGGATACAAAACTAAAGATAAAAAAGAAACAAATGTAAGAAAGCCAAGCTAACTGATGTGGTGTAGATGAGATGTACTTGGAAATTTGGGAAGCTAGGATGACAAATGCTAAGTTAGAACCATATGACCAAGTCAAAGAGTAAATGGGGTAATCGAAAAGCCAAGGTTACTAAAGATTTAAAAACTCAAATAAGTAAAACTTGAGTAAGAAAGGAAAAATCATCAAATCAAACCAAAGATACATGTCAAAAATGGTAATCAAACATCAACGTGAAAGTAGTAACCATCCTTACTTAAACAAAGATGGACAAACAAAATGGTAAAATAACATTGATGAGTGAGCAGTAATAATCCTTACTCAATCATCAATGGAAAAAGTGCATAAAAGGGAAAACAACATTGGTGAATGAGGAGTAACAAACCAACCTCACTCAATAATGGAAAAATGATAGGAAAGTAGAAACAAATGTAGTTGTCAAAAAAAAAATGGAAGTATAATAATGAAAATTGGTAAAAGAAAGCAAGGCAATTCTATAAATGTAAAAGTCATGGTATAAATAAAGTAATCCCTAGTCACTCAAACATGTTATTTTGCTCTAAAGATAGATAAAGCTAAAACAAATTAGTGCTAACATGTTTTTAAGAGATGAAGAAGAGGAAATTTAGCATAAATGGGAAAAAAAATTTAGAATCACACTTGCCTATCAAGTGGGGAATGAAATGGGTGGAGGGGAAAGTGAGGGAAAAATCAAGGTAGAGAAACTCTTTATCAAAGTTAAGACACTTAAATTAGATTTGTCAAAACAAGAGGACTTTGAAGAACCTCTAACCACACAAATCTTAGATCAACAAATTAAGTATTAAGATCATCCAATGAAGGCTATATGCATGAAAAATAAAATGGACCTACCTTTTCACAACATGTTCTCCATTCCTTAGGACCACTTACAGATCTATTAGTTTATTGTGAATATTGGGTACGTGTGTGAGAAATTAGGTAGCACCATAGAGTTTTTTGAATTATTATATTCTGATCTACATGCTTACCGTAACCCCAATGGACCTCGATTCAATAATGAGGCCAATGGTGGATTTTGAGCTTTGATTAGAGATAGGAGATATGTTGTTAATCATGTCTTTTGGTGTGATTTTAACTTTTAAATTTGTATGTTTCCTTTTATATCATTGTCTTTTGTTTCAAATGAGTTAGCTTTTAAATTTTTTGATGGATTTTTCTATTACTCCTCCATATGGATTCAAAGAACCAAACATGGGTGTTAAAGATGACTATCAGTTGAAAAATTTAGACTTGGTTACTAAGTAATATAACTTAGAGAGCATGGCATTTAAGAGTCTTATTAATTCAGGTGAAATAAAAGTGTTATCTTGACTTCAACCTTGGTTTATCCAGAGTGGAATGAAAGGAAGGGAAATCAAAAGGAATGAAACATGAAACAATTTGAAAGACTTCAAATCACAAAAAATGTGACAAAGGGTGAAAAAGGGATAAAATGATAGTGAAGTGTTATTCTTTATCATAATAATGAGGGAAGCATAGGAAAACATGCTAACACCTTATTGTTGTGCAAATTTTAACTAAAAAAAAGCTAAAGCTAATTCTAAGAATAAGGGATCATAAACGTGTAACCATTATTATCACAATCTAAAAAAAGGAATACTAAATTATAGATGGTGATTTTATGAGGAAGCTCTAGTCCTATCCATGGTCTTATATTGTAACTCATAAAAGAGAAACCCAAGCGGGTGCATAAAACATGAGGAAGATGGTATTTTGTGAGGAAGGCCTAGTCCTATCCATGGTCTTACACTTCAACTCATAAAAGAGAAACCCAAGGGGTGAAAAAATGATTGGAAAGTAAGGAAACAATGATAATAAAAATAAATCATGAAGAAGATCAGGTCCTCTCCATAGTATTACATTGCAACTCATGACAAAAGAGAAACCAAAGCACTAAAGAGAAGGAACTACAGGTTATGGAAAGAGAAATTGCTACAGAGGGTGAGACCTATGCAGCTATCCTAAAAAAAGTGTTTGAAGGATAGCATATAGAAAGCATGAAATTAAAGGGAATATATAAGAAAAATACTTCTTTAAAAATTATGCATCGGTAGGCTCTTTGAAAACATTGCCTTCATTAGTTTGAAAGCGATAGGTGCTAAGACCAAGTATTTATTTTACTAAGTAAAGTCCCCACCATTTTTGGGCATATTTTCCCTCTTTATCATGACTTTAGTCTAATTTAAGGACAATATCACCAACATTAAAATTATGGACTTTAACCCTTTTGTTATGTTGTTTGGAGATGTGAGCCTTATATTGGTGGTTATGTTGTAGATCAGAAAGACAGTGTTGATCAAGAAGATTGAGAGTGTGAAGTGAGCTTAGCATAATTATTCATTGGGTATGGTACCGTGAGAGAGATACAAATAGAGGTAAGCTCATATTCTAAAGGAAGTATTGATTCAGAACCATAAACTAGCAAAAATAGGGTTGCCCTAGTGGCAATGCATATGCTAGTGTGATAGGCCCAAAGAGTAGGATATAAATGAAGACGTCAATTTGTGTGAGTTTCATGGATTATCTTTTGAAGAATTTTATTAGTGGCCTCAAATTGGCCATTGCATCATGGATAGTAGGGTGTGAAAAATTTGTGATTGATTTTGAATTTGGCATAGATTGATTTTAAATTTGGCATAGATTTATTTGACGTCTTTATTTTTAAAATTACCACCATTATCAAAAATGATAATATGATAGATGTTGAAACAAAAAATAATTTTATTAAGGATGAATTTAGAAATGGTGGTTCTGGTGACATTGATGAGAGGCATGGCTTTGACCCATTTGGTAAAGTACTCAGTAGCCATGATGATAAAGACATTCCCATCCTATGATCTCGGTAGTGTGCCTACGATATCTAATCCCCACATTGAGAATGGCCAGGGAGACTCCATAGTTTGAATCTCAACTAAAGGAAAATGGATTATATCATCATGAAGTTGACAAGGAATACACTTTTCAACAAACTCGATGGCATCTTTTTCAATAGTAGGCCAAAAGTAACATGTGCATAAGTATTTGCATGTTGTAGCATGTCCACTACAGTGACCACCATAAATTCCCCAATTTGCTTGTTCAAGAGAGGAAGAACCTTTTATTTCATATCACAGTGGAGTAGGGTACCTTCAACATTGTGATAATAAAGTATGTTATATCGAAAGACATATTTGAAAGCTTGTTTGTGAATTTGAATCTTTTCACAGTAATCCATGTTTGGAGGATAGGTTTGATGCTAAAAGAATTAAGTGATGTCTTTGTACCATAGGCTCTATCGAATGGTGACAACCTTAATATGGTAGATAAGTGAATTTTGTGGTTGAATAGAAGATGGGGGCTTTCTTATTTGGATAAGAAAGGTAGAATCAGTGAGAACTTGGTGTGGCTAAAAAATAGATGTTAGAGAATCAAGTAAATTGATGATAGAATTTTGATATCGAGGGATGGGATCAATGGTAAAATAATTGAATTCTTTGGCAATGGTAGTGGTTATTTGAGGAAAAGCAATAATTTTTTCACTTTTGCATTGATAATCAACATTAACCTATCAGCAGATGAGTTGGGAGGCACCCAAATCATGTAGATATGTGATGTCTAAATCAAGTACCACTCTCATGCCTAAGATTAATGCTTAATATTCCTCCATATTATTAGTAACATCAAATGTAAGTGAAATGTCAAAGGGATAATTTTACCAAGAAAACTAGTGAAGATACAATTTGCCCCAACTCCTTGAAGGCATTTGGCACCATCAAAATGAAGGGTCCAAGTATCTTCATGTAAATCAATGTTGATTTCAAGTAGTTATTCGATGACTACTGTAGATTTAGTGGTATCGAGAAGGATAAAGGACTCTTCCATATTACTTGCTTTAATATCAACAATGAAATTATGGAAGAAATATTTAAGAGATATAGCTTGATTAAAACCTTCAATATAGAGGATATTATCATTTGGGAGACTATCTTGAAGGTGGTCAGTAGTAGGTATCCGAGTTGTTGTGAGTTGGTCATAATGATTTGTCCTTTAAGAACTTCTTACTTAATAATATGAAGATACAATTCCATTTGAAGGATCATTCACTTGTTATTCTATCTCCAAGAAGAAAGGCTTTAAAGAAGAAGTGACAAGGTGAATCTGAATGAATGATAACATAAGTTGTTTGATAAATCATATAATGATAGAGATTTTTAGCTACAAAATATGTAGTGAGTCAATCACATTCTACTTTTGTATAACATTTTTCATAGTCAATGAGGCTTTGACTGATATAATAAATGGTATATTTACAACTGGTATCATCTTGTTGGGCAAGCATTGCCCCAACTGATACGGGAGTGGAAGAAGAATATAATATTAAAGGATGGTTATCATAAGGTGGATGAAGAGTAAGCAGATGAAGCAAATATTCTTTCATATTTTCAATTTTTTTTCTACAAGGATCCATCCATTGGAAAGCATTACCTTTCTTGAGAAGAGAATTAATAGAATAGATACGGAAGCTTGCCAAGGTAAGTGTGAATATCTATAATGGAATGAGGGATAGGCATGTTGACAATAGCATTGATCTTAGTGGGATCTATAACAATACTATGAAGAGAGACTAAGAAACCTAATAACTTTCTAGATATAATGCCAAAGACACATTTGTATGGATTTACTCTAACTTTATATTTGATGAGACGATCGAAGATGATAGCAAGATCAAAAAGATGAATTTTATGGCTTTTAAAATTTCTAATGAGGTCATCCACATAGGTTTCCATAATATTATGGATGAGGTCATGTAAAATGTGGGTCATATCTCACTAATAGGTAGATCCATCATTTTTTAGGCTGAAGGGCTTTTTAATGTAACAATAGGTGCCCCATCCCATGGGGAAAGTTGTCTTATGTTGATCTTCAGGGGTAATGTGAATTTGATTATAACCTGAAAAACCATCCATAAGGGATAACATTTCATATCCAACAGTGGAATCAATGATGGCATATATGGAAGGTAAAGGGAAATTATCCTTGGGACAAGCAAGATTGAGGTTATGAAAATTGATGCAAATGTGAATGAACATGGTGAATTTTTTTGAACAGGGATAATGTTTGAGATCCATTCTGAATAGTCCATAGGCTTGATAAATTTAGCATTGAGAATTTTACTGATTTCTTTATGACATAAAATGGAAAATTCAAGTGGAAATTTCCATTGGTTTTATTGCACAGGTTTAGTGTTAGGATAGGTGATGATGTTGTGCACTATGATGCTAGGATCAATGCCAAGCATATCCTTATAAGACCAAATAAAATTCTCACAATATTTATCAAATAATAAACCAAAGTTGTCATTTTCAATTAGTGTAAATCTTCTAGAGATTGGGATTAGTCAGGGCATGATGGGGTACCATATTCAATTCTTGTAGTTTCCTCAATAAGCATAACATTTCCATCTTGGATATGATATGGCACATTAGGTAGAGAGGAAATGGGATTTGTTTTAGGATCAATGTTAGTGATGAAGTTGTTGAAACAAGGGTTTTTTTTCTAAATTCTCAAGTTTATGTTGTTGCTGAGGGAGTCAAGGTTCCCAAGCATGGAGAAATTCAAGAATGGATTTATCGCTAGGCATAGTGGGAAGAGGAGCATAATACTCCAAATCTACTTTGAGATCAATAATTTTATTACCATGCCAGTCAATTTTATAATGTACTTGGTGTACATCTATGTCCTTGGCATCGAGTGTAATCTCTGGAGTAAAAGGAATAGGAGAAAAAGGTTGATCTGATTTGATTGGTTTGTTGTTAGTATTGTTGATGGGGAGAGGATCATAAAGAATGACAAGTTTGGTAAGAGGTATAGAAGAGGCTAGAAGTACTGGAGGTTTGGAGGGTAAGATTTGTTCCACCACCCAAAGGGTATCAAGGAATAAAGAATTAGCAAGAGGAACATGACCTTCAAGTTCTAACTCAAAATTTGTAGAAATGGTATAAACATCATGATTGAAAGTATGTATTTGATCTAGAGTTTTCTGATAATGTTGAACATCTAAGTCTCATAATTGAGCTTGGACCATGATGTAATTATCATCATAAGTTGGAGAAATTGTACATGTCTATGATTTGGGAGGAAATTCGAAAGGTGAGATGCCTAAGTTACTAAATTTTTTGTGGAGACATGATTAAAGGATCTTAGAATAATTTAGCCAATCCATAATCATTGCATGTGAAGTCATCTTCTATGTAAGATGATTTCTGAGCATTGCATGGAGGGGTGAAATCAGTGATCTTATCAATGAGTGAGATGGTGTGATCATGAGGCAATAAAGAGGGAGGTAACCACTTTGAGATTTAAGGAGGTAGCTTGGTAGTGTTGTAGGTATTTTATAAGTCGTTGGGCTCATCATCATCAGAATCAGTAAGAGTGACATTTAAATTTGGATGTATGTTGATGAATTCATGTAAAGGAGCACTATTAATCTTTAGAATGATGGGAATTTGATATTGAGATTTTGGATTTAGAATCTAAATACTCCATGGTTAGGATTGGCCTCATATTTATACATTTTGCCATTATGAATGAACTTGATACATTGGCTACTGGAAGAGATGATAACCCTCATTCTATGAATCCATGGGCATCCTAGGAATATGTTATAAGATAAGGGTAAATTGAGGGCCATAAGTTTGGTTAATATAGTCTTAGGTCCAATCATAAGATGGATCCAAATACAACCAAGTGGTTTTTGATTAGTTTTGTCAAATCCATTACATGTCAAGTGAGTTTGTTTAAGATGATATTTGTTATGACCAAATTGTTGGATGAGCCATAGAGATATCACATTAAAACCAAACTCTTCGTCTACTAATACTTTTTGAATGAGAGTGGTATTAATGGATATTTTAATAAAGAGGGGTGGATCATTGGCTCAAAATAGGATCTCGTTGTTGATCATGTCTTCTTCAAGGAACTCTATGGAGTGTTTCAAAGAAGGACAAATGGATTAAATGGTATGCACTTCAATTGGCTGAGGATCATGAGAAGAGAATTCATCTTATAAGGAAGATGGCTCTTCAATTTATTGAAATTATTGCATGAGGAAATTGCAATGATAAGGAGAGGTACAAACTAACTCCATAAGAGGGATTTTACAAGGCATAGAGTTGAGTTCTTATAGAAAGTTTCACTGGGTTTTCGAAAAAGAACTGACACGAGAATTAAAATCAAAAAATAGGTTTAGGAAGAAGAGAAATGGTTGGGGATTTAGAAGGAGGATATGTTTACTTATTGATTTTTGAAGCTAAGTGAGTAGTCATAGTATATTTGAAGAGTTACTCTTCCAAATATGGTTTCTAAGGTTTGGTGACAAGATCTTGGTGAGCTAGTTTATGTTGATAATTGACCTTAACTATATTTACATATTTGGAATTGGTGTAATATTGGTCATAGTTAGTGTCAATTGCACAAACATCCTTGTTGGCTTGTTGGGCATTAGATGTGGAAAAAGATATTTAGTTTTTAGAAGAATTTTTGGGAGTTTATAATTTTTGAGAATCATTAATTTAATCTTGATGATGGATTTGAATCATGGCTTCATGATTGAAGGAATCACCAAGCATATAAGAGACAACAAATTTTGTAAACCCTCTACATGTTTCATGAGAATGACCAATGTTGGCATGGAACCAACAAAATTGATTAGGATAATACCTTTTGAGAGGATTATAGGGATAATTAAATGGTTTATAGGGAACTAAAAATTGTTTCATTTATTACATAGTTAATAGCGTGTGAGAAGGTTGGGGATTGTCAGATTTAGCAACTCCTAGTTTGGGTTGAGGAAGATTGTCAGTTATAGCATTAGTTGAATGTTGAAAATATCCTTTCATGAGTTTAGTATTAGGTTTGAACTATTTCACTAAGAATTATTGATGCTTAGCTTGGTCAAGAGTTTCATTTAGCATTTGAGGAGCAGAAGTTTGAACCTTATATTGAAGTGAAGGAGTCAATGTTTTTATAAAGAGTTTTAAAAAATTGTCATCAGTCATGTTATGATTAGCCTTATGAGTTATAGATTTCCATCATTTGATAAAATCATGAGATGATTCAGTGGGAGATTGCTTAGCATTAATGAAATGGTTAAAGTAATTCTTAGGAAGATCATTGTGTTGAAACTCTTTAACTAAAGGATTGATTAAATTCTCTAGTTACCTTATGGAATGTTGGGGAAGTTGATTATACCATTCCAATACATCACTGGTGAAATTTTTAACTAGGAGTTTAGTTGTGGCAAAAGTATTAGTTTGGATCCACTCCTTATAAATATTACCAAATGCCTTAAGAAAAGATGTAGGGTATTTAGTCCCATCATATTTAATAGTTGGAGATATGTTACCAATATCAATATAAATAATGAAAGGGGAGAAAGGCTCATTTTGGATGTGTTGAATCATCTTATTGTGCATGATAGGTTGGGGAATGACATTTCATGTGACATCTCTAAGAGGGGGAGGAATAAAATTATGATTATTTTGAGGGAGAAGAACATGAGGTTGATTAGCCATGTTGATCAAATGATGTTATAGTCACATCATTTAAGAGGTGTTAGATGTTTGCATTATGTTCATTTGTTACATGATCTATGCAAGAATATGAGTGGTATCAATTGGTGCATTAGTATTTGTAGGAGGACTTCCTAAATTGGTATTAGGGGGAGGGTTGTTAGGTGGTGGATTCCTTGTGGGGTTATTGGATAGACTTGTGTCAATTGCCCCCACATTGAGGTGAGATTTTTGAAAATGGGAATTGTCTTGATAGGTATGAAAATTATTTGATCCACCAATCTCATCTTGTAGAGTGATTTGAATCATGCTGCAATCTAAAGATGAGGGAGGAGAAGAAGTAATCCAAGAGTGAGGATCCTCTTGGGAGGTAAAGAGAGGTAGAAAAAAAAAAACCTCATATAATGTCTAAATGGATTCAGTTTATCCAAGAAAATTCTAATAGGGGGTTTCATGATGCTTGATGAAAGAATATGAGATTAAGAAACAAGAGGGGAGAACAGGGACGAAGTTAGCCAGACAGAGAACATAGTTGAGTAATAAGTACAAAGTCAACTAGGTCAACAAGTTCTATAAATAAAATACACTAAACATAAAGACAAGGATACATAGTCATGCAGGTTGATTGTGTATTATTGAACATGGAATTGAATAGGAAGATAAGGATACATAGTCAGATATATTGATTGTGTACTATAGGGAAGAAAGATAAACATTTTGTAAGAAATTGTATCGACCATAATGATAATGTTCTAGAGAAAAGGAAAAAAATTCAAGATAGTTTTGAAGCAAGATGAAAGTAAGCACACAAGCAATTAGATCAATGTGGCTGATCCAATTGGAACACACAACACAAACCTTGAATCAATGCTTGCCAATAGAAGTTTTTTTATACAACATAGAATGATCAAAGAGCAAGTAACAACTAGAAAGTAAATGCTAACTAATTATTCATCCTAAGTGTTATTAAGTTATAATAAATTTTAATTTTAATGTGATTGAGAAGTTGGCTGAAATAAGGAACTAAAAATAAATCTAAGGTTAGTTTATGGGCATTTATGTTGAAAGGGATCTATATTAGTGATGGTATTAGCTTGGTATTAGGGCCTAACCCCTCACTTCACAATACCACAATGATAAGGGTGTCAAGTGCTTTGTCAATATATACCATCAACCATGTATTTATAGATGGCCATAAAACCAAGTCAACTTCCCCTTTGGTGATGAAATCCAAGTAAGTAGGCCTTGGAAGACAAATGTATAATGTTTTTTGGATGAAGAGTGATTTGGTAATGTGTGAAAAAGAGAAAAATAGTGTGACTAAGACAGTAATTTGAAAAATCACATATATAATCTATGTGAGTTACTCTAAGCATGCAAACAACTAAATAGGAAAGGTGAATTAATTACTAGCAAATAGAAGTTTTTTCCATGATTGAGAATAATACAGAGTCAGTTTAGGTGACACTATATGTAAACTATGCAGAATAGAGTCAACTAGGTCATTATTGTACCTAATAAGTAAGATCTATAAGAACACAGTCGAATAGGTTGACTATATTTTATATGGAAGACAAACTATAAAACTGTGTCGAATAAGTCAACCCAATTTATTATAGGGCTATAGTTTTATAGACTGCAAACTTGTGAAAAATACTACTGAAAGAATAATTGAAATGATAGAGAACGATATGAAGGAACATTGATGGACTTCAAGATGTTTTATATTGAATTTTTTTATGTTGTGATATTAATGTTGTTTCAAAATTTTGCTAACTGAGTCAACTGCTTTGATTAAGTTTACAA
This sequence comes from Torreya grandis, assembly GCA_037957365.1. NCBI lineage: Eukaryota > Viridiplantae > Streptophyta > Pinopsida > Cupressales > Taxaceae > Torreya > Torreya grandis. Next base: position 4,818,318 of record JARHVA010000005.1, on the reverse strand, counting down.
AACCCTGTATGTTGAAGAAGAAATGGTGAATAGAGTCGACTAGTTTGACTATGTTTGCAGACTTGATTGTTGATAGAAGAGAATAACAGATAAAGTCAACTGGTTTGACTATGTATGTGAATCTATAATTGAATAAGAATATTATGCCAAACTATTCAATCTAGTAACCTATGTTTGGTGAAGACATGTATAAACAAAATAGAGTCATTTTGAAATGATTGTGTTAAACCTATGCACATAAAGTTATAACTATACTGACTGGTTTGATACAGTACTAAAAAAATAGAAAAATATAATATGATGAAAAAATGATAGTGTGAAAGAAAAGCTACAAGGTTTTGATTCATGTTAAGTTCACTAGAATGTATACAAAAGGAAATGAAATTGATCTATAAATCAATCCTAGCTCAAAGAAGATAAACACTACTTACACTTCTGATTATTAATACATTAGATATTATAGGTCATGACCAAGATGGATCCGATAGACCTAACCAATAGATATCTTACCATAATAAAATCACTAGGGAGTGTTTCAAAGCCTTCACTCAAGCAAAACTATGCAATAATCCTAGCTAGGTCCTATGTTTTCATATTTGTAAAGTAAATGTAAAGGAAAGTAAAGTCTAATATATTGCTCACCAAAGGTTGTGGCACAAAATGGGGGTTTGTAAACATAAAAACAAACATGCATAAGAGAATCATAATTAAGCTATGTATAGGTAAGACCTTAATGCATGGAGAGAGAAATATATTCAAAAGCCATTACTTATGCTACTTCCATCTACTAATATAAAGGAGTAAAGTTAGAGATACTT